>JAWWLV010000100.1:14326887-14358394 GCA_035041135.1 Platyrinchus mystaceus | reverse complement strand
TGCCCGGGGGACCCGGGATTCGAACCTGCGGCCTTGGCGCTGAGAGACCAGTGTCTTAACCACTAGGCCACCAGGGGGAATCAGCATCTACACTGTAAATAAAGGGTCCTTGACCTTCACCTAGAGATCTCAATCTGTTTAAGAATCATGCTAGAAAAAGGATGATCCTGGATTAATATCTGCTTCCATCAGGGCTAAAGGTTCCCCAGTCTATAAAAATGTTCAATGCTACCCTTTTATTTTTTTTAACTATTTGGCCATGCCAATGAGTCAAAACTATCCAAAAAACCCCCAGTGTCTCTTTTCAGCTTGCAGAACAATACAGAGCCTGCTGTATTCTTTTCTTCTCACCTTACTCCCTGCCAATTTGCCCTTCCTTAAACAAGCTCTGGAAGAAGTTATTCAGTTCTATGATTCTATGATACAAAGTGGATTGGAGTAGAAAGATGAGGAAGATAGCTGCTGACAAGTCTTCCTGACAGACATACAAAAAAAGAATTCCACGATTTGACCTCCAGGGCCTCATGGATTTACTTTGTTGCTGGTTCAGATTCATGATGAATGATAAAGAAGTTTCTTCTGTCCAAGTGGAAACAAATACACAGTTCATACAGCTTCACACTGGGATGAGCAAACTATTTATCTGTACTCTAACAAGCTGCAACCTAAAGATCAATTAAGTAGCTCTTCCCATAGAGTATTTCCCTAGGCAGTTATGTTAAATGATTCATTAATATCTCAATCAAAAGCCATCAAATGTCCAGATCCTACATGAGGAGTTAAACTGTTTTCTTGTTTTCATGAGTCTTGGACAACCTATAGAAATCCGTAACAATGAAGTCAAAAAGTCCAGGTCAGTCAACCACCTTGCCTTGAAAGTCTGAAGAATAAAGCTTGTCAGGATACTAGCAAGAGTACTTACAAAGAAATTTTGCACATGTCCAAATTACAGCTGCAATTATCCAAGTCAAAATAATAATAATAAAAAGCCTTGAAGTATCAGCCAACGAAAACTATGTAACCCTCTCAACAGAGAAATGCAACAAAGGAATCAGAACAAAATGCTCACTGTGCAGATGTAACATTCTTTATGCAAAACACAGCACATTCACTGCCAAAGGAGCGGAGAAACAATCAGTTTACAGATTCTTACCCTTTAGTAACTCCTCTAAAATGCCAGTTATACAAGTCTTTGGATATGAAAACTACCTCCACTTATTTGCACCCAAATTCCTTGTGCTCCCTGAAGACCATAGGTGTCAATTGTAAATCTATTCTTAAAAAAAAAAAAATTCTCTACAGAGAAGAATCCAGTTCAGCACAGAAAACTTACCACAAAAATGTTTACCAAAAAATATCCCAACCTTCAAGTAATCCTACATTCACTGAGTTACCCCAAACCAGTAGTGCTTCTCTTGATATTTCAAGAACTGCTGCAAGTAATATGCACAGAAGTCCTCACCAGGCAAAGTTGACATGCCAGGCAGTACTTGAAAACACCTGAATGTAACATCCTGACTGATTTGCAGGGCTCTCTAAAGAGTATCCTGAACACTGTACTCAGCTGCCATCTGGTGTGCAAGACAGCTCCATCCATGAATGAGTTTAAACCTCCACTGACAAACACCGTCACCAAAAGACCCTTCAGCTGGATTACTCTGGGTACACTATGATGATCACTATGCTACTAAGGGAGTCGTTCTCCCCTCACCTCTGCAGCATGGCTATTTGGCTAATCTGGAGAGGTTTTCAGGTCTGGGGTTTGGTGATTCAATTCCCTTTATTGTCAAGGGAGCAGTTAACTACAAATGCATTTGTTATATTAATGCATCTGTGAAAGCCTCTGTAGCTCATTTAATAGCATGTAAACTCAACACCTCAAAACATACAGACATTTTGTAATATAGTATCTGCTTCAAAAACCAAAGCAAAAATAATTTCTAGTAGGACATATGACACATGGTAACATTAAAGTAAAACTCAAATGCGCATGTACTTCCACTAATTTCTGTGACCTGAGAAATGTTGTCCCTTTTCATGTGTATCTCAATTATCTTTACCGTCAGCATCATCAAATAGCTTCAAAGGAAACTGGGAAACAAAATTCTGAAGTAGAATAGCAGTCCTATTCAGCTTTCTTGGCTGTTAAACATTCAACTACAAAGCATGAAGAGGTAGGGCAACCAGGTTTAAATGTGACATATTCTCATTTCTGGTCAAGGACAACGCAATTACTTCCTGACCCAGAGAGAGGACAGGTTACAAAGGGCCAATCTTGCCATAAAGACTGTACTGGTTAATACAGATTATACAGGTTAATACTGGCTTATACATTAATCATAAGGAAAATAAGTTACATTTTAACTTTTTTTTAGTTGCTAGACAATTAGGAAACAGCTATGAATGACTATTAGGCCATTATAGAACACATTAGAAGAATCACACTGAAGTGTGATCAAACTAGAGAAATTTAAGAGATAATGCTAGTATATACAGAATACAACAGAGTCAAAGAATATGCCAAGTTGGAAGGGACCCATAAGGATCATCGAGTCTAATTCCTGGCCTTGCACAGGATCATACCCAAGGGTCACACCATGTGCCTGAGAGCATCATCCAAACACTTCTTGAACTCTGTCAGGCTTAGTGCTGTGAGCACTTCTCTGGAGAGTCTGTTCCAGTGTCCAACCACCCTCCGGGGGAAGAACCTTTTTTCAATACCCAACCTAAATCTCCCCTGACTCAGCTTCAGACTGTTCCCTCGGGTCCTGTCACTGGTCAACAGAGAGAAGAGATCAACACCTGCCTCTCCTTTTCCCCTTGTGAGGAAGTTGTAACTGCAACAAGGTCTCACCTCAGTCTCCTCCAGCTGAACAGACCAAGTGCCCTCAGCTGCTCCTTACATGGCTTCCCCCCAAGGCCCTTCACCTTTGCAGGCCTCCTTTGGACACTCTCTAATGGCTTAATATCTTTCTTACATTGTGGTGCCCAAAACTGTCCCAATATTTGAGGTGAGTGCAGAGCAGAGCAGGACAATCCCATTCCTTGACCACCTGGTGATGCTTTGCCTGATGCCCCCCAGGACATGGTTGGCCCTCCTGGCTGCCAGGGCACTGCTGACTCATATTCAACTTGCCATCAACCAAGTCCCTCAGGTCCCTTTCCTGGCACTGCTTCGCAGCCTCTCATTCCCCAGTCTGTCCGTACATCCAGGGTTGCCCCATCCCAGATGGCAAAAGTGCCCATCCGGCACTTTGCCTTGTTGAACTTTACGTGCTTGGTGATTGCCCATCTCTAATTTGTTGAGGTCTCTCTACAGGGCGTTCCTGCCTTTGAAGGAGTCAACAGCTTCTCCCAATTTTGTGTCATCTGCAAACTCGCTCAGTATCCCTTCCAGTTCTGCATCCAAATTATTTATGAAGATGCTGAAGAGCACAGGGCCTAAGATGGAGCCCTGTGGAACCCCACTAGTGACAGGTTGCCAGTCTGATGTTACCCCATTCACTATTACCCTGTGTGCTCGACCTGTGAGCCAACTGCTAACCCCTTGCATTATAAAAAAATAGCAGAACAAGCCCACCCACTAATAACATCAGTCATGGGTAAATATCCAAACGATGCCTGCATACTCAGATTATGAATAGATACTAAAAGCTTGGATTTTAAGCAATACACTCTTGTATATCACAGTTTATATAAGCGAACAGCACCACTGGAAGTTCAAGAACATGTGGCAATCTCACTGAGATCCTATGATTGTACAATAGACAACAAAATGAAAATTTTTAATGTAGTTCAGTTCTCAATTCTCAGAAAATGAAAAAGTTATTTAGACCCCTGCCTTGAAACACATTACAAATTTCTGGCACAATAGCGGAAAACTTGCAATCCTACACTTCAGATACAACTTTCATACACTGTTGGACTAGCAGGAGCATTCAGCAACTGCCCCTCTGAATATTGGGGTGAGTTACTGATGGAAAGGCCACAAAAACATCTGAAGATCATGTGGAGAAGAAAATTAGATATACTAAAAAATCCCACAATTTTCAGGTGTCACTTTCTGTCACTATGTATATGGTTTTATCCTGTGTCAGAAGATGACTCAAATCTTAAAATATTCTTAATAATTTATTGATACTGCAATGTCAATAAAGAGGAATCGAGTATAAAAATAAATAAAAACAGCGTACGTGACTTGCGGTCCAAGTGATCACCTGAGGGAGATAATCTACTTATCAGAACAAAAGGGCTATAGGGAAAAAAACAACCAACCAACCAAATAACAACAAAAAAAGAACCAAACAGAAAAGTCTCTTTTTGGTGAATAAAATAGCTGCTGCTCTTAAAACAACAACTTTTACTTTCTGAAAAAAAAGACTAAATTTCTTGAACTTTTTGAAACATTGTCTGAAAACCAGAAAGTGTAACTTCATGTATCTATCCTAATTTTCTCCATTTTGAGTAAAAAATCCATTTTTTAATCACTGAAAGCCTACAAAATATAAATGATATAATCAGTGTTATTTATGCTTACATTTAGAAGGAGTTAAAGCATTTAATTTAAGGAAAAAAATACCTGAACCCTGAAGAAACTACAAAAAATGATGCAAAATAACTAGAGAGTACTGCCTACCAAAACACCAAGCATGAAGAAAATATCAATAATAAACATGCAAACAAAGGCTTGAATATTGTGGTGGTTTTTCTTGTACATCATTATTTATATTACTTTATTTTTGTTTCAAAAACCCAAAGATTTTTTTCAAGATGAAGTAAGCAGAGGAAGCAGAGCTGCACTCAGCATCACAAAGGTACTGTCCCGTCACTCCAAACAAGCAAATGAATACAGGAAAATTAAGACGCTCTTCTATTTTCATTGCTGACAGCTTTATAAATACTGTGTAAATAAAAAATCCAACCCCCCTATTTTAAAATAGAATAAAATAGCATATTTTTCACTGTTACAGTCTAGTTGAGAGTAGTTGAGAAATTACAGCCTTCCCAGTTATCAGCTTGGCATCTACTGATTTCCACAGTAAATTAGTTTGAAATGATCAATGGTGGCAGAAACATACCTGAAGAATATTAAGTTTTTTATTTATATATATATATATATATCCAGCTCTCCTTTTGCACAGACAAAATCTCTGTAGTTAACAGTCATTCATGCTTTTATTTTATTTCATTTCATTTAAACCACAGTAAAGTAATTCATACTGAAATCACCATAGTACATGTTTGTTTATTTATTCATGAAATGCTTAATATTGAAAAGCTTCCATCACAAGACAGAGAAACACACAACAACTTTTCTAGGGATCATGAGCACTTTCCAATTGATCTCCAAAACAAGATTTAGAGAGACAAAAACACATCCAAGTTGTTCCCTGTCCTTTCACAGTGTTTGAATTGATGATTATAAAAAACACTTCCAGGCAGTGATAGACAGCAAGAATTGCCTCACTGCACCCTCCCCAAAGCTGCAAATCAGAAACAGAAACAGAACACAAGGCAATAACCTGCCATGGTGTTCATATCAAGTGATAGGATATGAAGCACCAATAATACAGAAAATTTTTTACAAGAAGTAAATCTGACATGCCTCAAGAACATACTGAAGGAACTTGTTTCTTAAATGTGATTTTCTCCAAGGAACTACATACGTCCTCATAACATGCTAAGGACCACAGACCAACTAAATAACTAGTTCTGCAACTTCCATCATTAAAATATTAACCATAAACTACCTCAGATTTCACATCTCTTCATAAAACAATTCTTTCTCCTGTGTGTATTTCTTTCATAGACCATGAGCACCCAGAGAACACAGTACTTCTGATGGTAAAAAATAATATAAGAGTCAATTGGTTCAAGTTTTGAATTTTGTTCAAGTTTTGAATTTTGTTCAAGTTTTGTTCCCTTCTTATTTGCAGAACACATCTTTTCTAAGAAATCAAAGTGATTTTAAGTTCATACTTTTTTTTTTAAAGTTCATTCATAATATTAATAATTCATTTTAAGTGACTGTGTTAAGGAAAACTAATCTCAATGCATCGTGCAACTTGTTATTTCATGATGTTCCTCAATTTGGGTTAAACAATTTTAATGATTGCATTTTTCAGCCTGGGGAAGAGGAGATTTTGTTTAAATGTTAAAATGCATTTAAGGACATAGGTAGATATACAATCACATTTAAACACACACCTCAAATTATTTTGTCTGATTTATTAAAAATATAATTCTACATATCTTTGCATTAGAAATAGAGCATTTAAAATTGACTGTGGCTATGTGATATAAATCAAGGGCAAAAATTGCTATAAACTATTAAGCACATTAAAAAAGATCAAGAAATGTTGTTTTGTACATTTTAAACAAAAATCCAATGCTCATCCAAACATAGCTTCCCATACACTGCCAGTAAATACAAAAGCCCTCAAGCTTTAACCTAGTCATTTTCTAATAAAACATAAACAGTAAGAATTCAATTAATGTACATTGAGTTCTGTGAATACTTTGCTATGTATAGATACATCCTCCTAACTCATAAAGAAAAAAATGAAATTAAGGTACCCCCTGCGTAGCACAGTGAAGTGCTGTGCAGGTGCACTTAACACTCCTCAGCAGAACAGTGAGCTGTGGCACAGGGATGCATGAACGTAGGATGAGCCTCAGATTACTTGGAGTGCTGCACTGTGTCCCATAAATACAGACTTCTCAAGCATTTAGTTACCAACTGTCATGCTTTGATGACTAGTACCCCCAAAAAAATATCAGGTAAGGAACTAAAAGCACAAATGCAACCAGTGTTTGAATCCTGGCTTCCTGCTTGCTAATTTAATTTTGACAAGCCTGAACCGGTGCTAGCTGATGACAAAGTGTACCTTGTTCCCTGTTTTGCTGATGATCTTGGACGTGATAACTTTGCCTCAGCAGAACTCACAGCTCTTATCCCAGTTGGACAATCAAACTGTTTTTTTCAATTTTCCCATCCTAACACAGCCCTGACATCAACCATTTAATTTTATTTAAATGCAGTAATTTAGAAGTGAGAATAGTTTTTCACCTGTTTTTGTTTCTCCTGGTAATTTATTTCTAAGGAGAGCTATTTGCACTTCATATTGCAAATACTAAAAGACCACAGAATTTCTTTCAGCTTCTTTCCACTTTCCCATAGTCCAGGTGCTGAAAATCCTTGCTGTACTGCTGAGTGTGTAGCAAAAGCTTCACACAGGGAAAAACAGAGCAGAGGGGAGAGAAAAGGGAAGAAAAGAGAAAGCTGAAGTCAGGGGACAGGGATGAGAGTGAGAGAGAGTGAGAAGTGAAGGAGGGAGAGAGTGTGTGTGATAGGAAAATGGAAAGGGAAAAGTTGGCAGCTATAATAGCAGTATATATTTAATAGATTTAATATACCATTAACAGCTACGTGACTCAAGTTTTCTGATTAAAAACTACTTAGAAAATTGTCCTGCTTCTGGTTTTCAAAAAATTACTCTTACAGACCCCCACATAAGTAACTGACAACAAAACTTGTATTAAGCATACCTTTCTCCTTTCTGATTCTGGAGGTAAACTTTTTATTTTACACATGACAAAAAATTCAACATATTATTTTCCCCCATCTCCTGTAACTCAGAATATGCTCAGAAGTACTTAGGAGTTCATTGGCAAACCTTCAAAAATCACAAATAATTTTTTAGTCATGAAACTTTCAGGTAAAACCAAACTGTCATTTCCACATCTGTTTTCTTTCTAAATAAACACAAATTTAGACTCCTCTTCAGACTAAAGCGGAAAAAATGAACAGAGAAAGATTTTTGTTCCTGCTTTGGTAAAGATAAAAGCAAAGAGAACAAAGACTGGTAAAATATTTCAACTTATTACAGACTACCTAAGAGCCAACAGCATGATGCAAGTGAACCTCATTCATCATTGAATTAATAAAAGTAAGATGTGCAAGGCACAACAGGTTTTCTGCTGTTGAGGCGTTTGACCTTCTGCTTGCAGTTCAGGAGACTCATTTCCAAAATGGACAAAACCAGCTCTAGATAGGTTTTTAGTAAATGAACAACAGGTTGCAGGTACTGGCACTAGGTGGTCTGATACCAAGGCTAAGATGAAAACATAGAACATATTTCCTATGTGTCAAATGGAGCTACTAAAAATGACACTGATACATTGTTCTCCATGCTCTTTGGAAGAAAAAGAAATCACTTGTCACAAAGACATCTTTCCTTGTGTTCCCCCACCTTAATGCCAGAACACTTCACTGCTAGAAGAGATTTCCTAGGAAGCAGCATGGTATAAGAGGAAAGACACAGTTTTGTGTTGAATACTCCTAGTACACCCAATAATTGCCTCAGAATAGGGAATGAATTTAAAATAAATTATTAGTCTTTTAGGTTTACATTTTTATGATCCTATAATTTTCATAAAGACTTCTGATTTAATCTGCAAACTTGATAAAGGCTTTCTGCCTTCCTTACCTTATTATCCAAAACAACACTTGGGAAGAAAAGCAGTTCTGTAAACTTTACTTAAGTGCAACATATTCGTGTCCAAATAAACTACAGATAACAAAATGAACATTTCCTCATCTTCCATTAGTTATGAAACTAATCATCTAAATCAAACTAAAATTAGCATAATTTCCACTATATTCCAAAATTTACTCCATGCACATAATGGTGCAAATTCATATCACATAACTAACATGACATATTACACCTTTCTGACTTAAGGGCAAAAGATTATACTTAATTTTTTGATGCTTCTATCTTATTTGCAGTGGAAAACTGTAATAAACTAAGACTTTGAATATTTGATTTTAAAAATGATCGTTCTTTACCTGTATGATTTTACGAGCTGATTTTTAAATGCATTTAACATCTGAAACACGTTACATTTTTTTAAATTCACCGCAGACAGTTCAAATCTGTGGATGCTGTTCTCCTTGCAGTTAAAGGAACATTAAAAATCAGTGTAATTGTTTCTAAAGAAGCAAACATTCTTCAACATTGAACTATCTGGAAATGTCAAATAAACTGAAATAGGAATATATTGGTACTAAAAAGTGAAAGCTTTCAATTTTTAAATAATATTTGAAAATCAGATAATGGTCAGAACCAAAATAACTATGCATCAAACTGGAAATGTTTTGCTGATTTAGATAAAGCCTTTCTTTTGCCAATTGACAGGTATACATCAAACAACACACAGAGATCCATTGTACCTGTATCACAGAT
Source organism: Platyrinchus mystaceus (assembly GCA_035041135.1). NCBI lineage: Eukaryota > Metazoa > Chordata > Aves > Passeriformes > Tyrannidae > Platyrinchus > Platyrinchus mystaceus. Next base: position 14,349,146 of record JAWWLV010000100.1, on the reverse strand, counting down.
CAGGACTGTGCTAGTAAACCATAATCAATTCCTAATTAATATAAAACACATTATATACATAACAATTTGAGTTCATCATAACTTGGAATGACCACAGCTTGGAGGAGCTACATGCAAGAATTAATGCACACATATCCACCTCCTTATCTGCTACTGCTTGCAATCCAATTTAGTATGCTTGGTTTCCAGCTTAGTTCAATGAAGTGCCTTCACAGGCTCCTGTTTCCCCTAGAAAAGCCTTGGAGCCACTTTGTTCTCGGCAATTTTTTTCTCCAAAGGTTTCGAACACCTGTTGGCTTTGGGATTTCAGTGTTCATATTTTTTCATACCTACTCTTTCTTCTGATTTTATTTTAATCATAGCTCCCATTTCTAATTACATGTAATTTCATCCTCTGTTCGTAACTGCTGATTCTCCAGCTTCCTTCTGCAGTCTTTTTCTTTCTCCGATGCCAGTTTTGCAAAACAGAAGTCTGAATCTACACAAATGTTATTCAAGGGAGATGGTGATATTTTATTCTGCATAATTTCTTCATTATTTAAGGTCAGAGGTTTCTATTCAGTGTTATCTACTCCCTGTCTCTATCCACACAACCTGTTAAAATGTCTAGTTGTTTGTATGGTATGACTCCTGACACATGTTTTACAATGTGCCACCTTCTGTCAAATTGTGTTGTCCTTCCAAACAAGCTTCCTCTTCATAATATTTGTCTGCTGTGTCTTTTAAAAATCTTATGAGGATCTACCTAGTATAGATGTTGAATAGCTCTGAAAAATAACATCCCTTTTTTTGACCAGCAGTATTAGGTATTATGCCTTTTTTTAAATATCTTTCCTTCAGCTCCCATCAGACTTTCCTGCACCTTCCTGTATGTATGGGATGATCAGTTCGCCAACCAGTAGTATCTCTTCTATTTTCACTCAGTGCCCAAAGACCTCTAGCCCTAACTTCTTTTGTCCTGCCCTGTCCTGGATCAGTGAATCCTTTGGGTACATAGGGCTCCTCTTCAGGAGATGGTAACAGTGCCCCTTCCCATCTTCTCTAGCAAGAAGTCACAGGGGAAATGAAAAAAGGCAAAGAGCTGCCCTGCAGTTACTGTAAATGTGAGGAAGCAAAAAGGGGCCTTCAATTCCTTCTTCTCCAACACCAAGCATCTTCCTCCTGCAGCAACTCCTGTGGCTGCAAGATGGGTAAGTGAGGATTGACAAGAGGGAAAGAAGAGGCAAAGTGAAAAGGTGCTCTCCTCAGTAACCCGGTCTGCCTTCCAGAAGCATGTTCCACAGTGAGTTAGTGTACTTTATGCATTTGTTTGACTGAGACAAAGTTTTTAAAGGCTGCAATAATGTTTTTTTCTGTCTTGTACAGCTTTGAGCAGTTTGCCAGCACTTAAATAATTAATACCAACAATAATAACAACAACAAATAATGATAAGTGCACTCTATGGATACTGAATCTTTTCGTAGGGTCCCCTAGAAGTCATTAGGTGTCCTCCCCCATAAATATTTAATAAAGATTTGATTTCCAGGCACTTCCAGTGTCTAAAATGTTCTCTTGAAAAGCCTGTGAAAGCACACAATTGTTAAATGAAGACCAGAGAGGGAGGGATATTACTTCTGCACTTTACAAAGTCTGGGCACTTTATGTCAAATGATACATGGTGTTATTACAGCTTTGTCTTGAGTAATGGTTTTAATTTTATATATCAAATGAGACAGACCATTGTGTTGCTAGTAGAGGGTTAGAAGTGACTTATCTGGTTAATATTTAGACAGAGGTAACCATACTGCAACTTACATGTTAAAAGAGTAAGTTGGTGTATCAAGAAGTACAATTAAGAGAAGAGACCATGAGGTGGCCTTTTACCAACATTATTTTTAACATTAAGTCCAGTCTGGAGATGAAAAGTCAATCTGAGGGAAGCCAGAGGAAAAATCAATATTTTACTGTTCTACAGAAACATGTTCAACCAAAATGTAACAGTAACTCACGTGGCATATCTAAGAAAGGTGCACAACCTTTGGGGTAGATCCTCTTAATAGCAACATTGCCTTCAATCAGAGCAAATGGTATTAAATTATTTTTACTTCTTTATTCTTATAAATCAATGTGATATTCTTCAGGGTATTGGAAGTTCCAGGGATACTTGAAGCATCATAAATTTAATAACTATAGAAATAAATTATTTTATATTTATTTTTATCTTCATCTATCCTATGTATATAATTTTAAAATTTTGAAGACAGCCTCTAAAGGGCTTTCTGAACATAAAATAAATGAAACTACTTAGTTAATATCACATAAAGACTTCCATAATTCTGTTTATGACTGTGCACCTATGGTACTCATTAATAATGAACACAGTCATTCTGCCCTCTATCATCCTATATACTATAATTTAAATAATTTTTAAAAGTTTTTCCCTCCTCTGTTTCTTGCTAGTTCTGTTGCATGGAACACCGCAACCAAAGTAAAAGGTTCAGTGTCAATCCCTGAGGCAAGGCTTTGACTCTTGAAGCTTTAAAGAGGGAAAAAAGGACGACACTGACCTGGGGTGGTTCTCTCACAGGCAGGAGCTGCTACGGAAAACTCCTTATGAAGTGGAGGAAAGGAGGGCAGGGAGCCTGCAAAAACGGCTCTGGAGCCCTGCTAATGGAGAGGCTGGTACACCTGTGACTAGCAGGATCAACCTCCCTGCCTACACTCACAGCACGTTGGGATACTTCTGTTCCTTCACTAACAACAGCGTTGAGCTTGATGTTCTCCATTACAAGCTCAATATAAATTCTTACAGCCTGACTGAAACATGTTTTCCCTCTTCACAAGCACATACATATAGTTACAGTGGACAATGCCAGAATTATTTGGTACACTGAAGTTATTTGAATCATCCTGTGCCTAGCTGTTCTTCTATGTATTTTATCCCAACCTATCTATCGGACTCACTATTCAAATTTTATGCTCCCTAGGTCAAATAACTAACCTCTACATGACGTTTAAGGCTAATAATAAATGTAAAAGCACTATAAAGTAACAGTATGAAAAGACTGTATCTGCTTTTAAAACAAGCTATAATGTTTCTGAAAAGGAAAAGGCAGTGATGACACATTCACACCTCCAGGTAAAACTCACTAGGTCTTGGTGAGCGTAGTGTGGAAATCTAAATTGGCACAAGTGTTCATTCCCATCAGCCTCTGTCCTGCACCCTCACCACGAGCATGGCACCAGTGTCACTGTGACACCCACCCTGTGGCACAGTGCCCCCTCACTGTGCCATAATGAAGGTCCCAGGGTGCTGCATCATGACTCCTGCAGGCAGTGGTGCAGGATGGAGCCCTGTTCACACAGGCTGCAGCACTGCTGTACAGCTCTGTAACATTCCTTTTTGCCTCACTAGAGAACATGCCAAGCTGTCTACCTGGGAATTTCTCTGAGAGGGATGTTGTCACCAACAGACAAAAGGTTCCTTCAGGTTAGCAGAAATACGTTGAACCACTGGCAGTCTACTGATCACTATTTTCAATTTCTGATTTTATACAAACATACAAGAATACACAGTACACATTTTCAATCCTTCACAGAGTCTTTAAACTGTAAAAAAGTCCAAATTCTCTATTAAATGTACTTTTAAAACCTAGTTGCTGTAAACTCTAATTTCTAATTTCACGACGTATAATAACCTGGAACTTGCATTACCTTAAATAACAGCAAAGAAAAATATTATGCTGCAACTGAGTTACTATTCAAAACACATATTTAACTTAGTTTAAAACCACTTACTGCACCAGTGTTCAGCCACACTGACTGGTTTGTTGGACAAATAGTTTTACTGTGTGACTAAGACACAGATAATGGTTTTATTTGATTTATAATTTAATTCCATGTTTTGATACACATAAAAATCCTGAGAATACCCTTTTCATAACATTAAGAGCCTCTGAATTTGAGCAGAATGACACTCACTTGTTACAATACTGTATAATCTAACGGCAGAAACCTTTCAATAATTAACAATTTCCACTTAAAAACAACTGTTTTAAATCTGGATATGTCAGAGAAAAAAAACTCCTGTACCTAAGGGCACTAAAAAAAATGTGGTATTATAAGATTGAGGTGGAATATTCTTCTATATAGGTATTTGAAAATTAAAATCCGAACAGCATTTTAGTCCAGGACATTGTTTCATAAATACCTGATAAGTTTCTTCTCAAAGCAACTAAATACAGATTATCTATTAGAAAAATTTAAGTTTTGCTGCTCTCATAGAACCCTGGAAAAACAAACACTGAGTGCACTATGTTAGGCTCAGAAATGCCAGTAGGAAATTTGCTATGAAACAACTGTGGGGAAAAAACCAATTATCCACAATCTCTTAACTGAAAAAAAGACTTCTTTTATTATTTAGAAGATAAGCATTATATTTACTTCTACATGCAAAAGAAAATGCATGAACACATACACTATATTAAAGATGAATAATGGCATTCTTAGGGAAATGTAAAGTTATGACACTTCACTAATGCTAGAAATCAAGGGAGCTTTCTAGCTATATTTCCATGGTATTAGGGCCCTCTCATATGGTTATTTAATATTTGTTTCATATAGATTCCATTAGTGAGACCAGCCCCATCACTTGAGTAAAATGCCACATTCTTAGTTACTTAAGTTAGGCTATTGGTCGCTGACTATTCACTGATTATAAAGAACACAGAATGATAGAATCACTTAGGTTGGAAAAAATCCTTCAAGATCATCAAAGTCAACCATTAACCTAACACTGTGAAATCCACACTAAACCATGTCTTTAATTGACACATCTACACATCTTTTAAACACCTCCAGGGATGGTGACTCCACCACTGCCCTGGGCAGCTTGTTCCAATGCCTAACAATCTACTTCTATGAAGAAATTTTTTCTAATAAACAATTTAAACCTACTCTACCTCAACTTGAGGCCACTTCCCTTCATCTGTGTTACCTGGAAGGCCTGACCCCCACCTCCCTACAACTTCCTTTCAGGGAGTTGTAGAGCTCCCTTGAGACTCCTTCTCTCCAGGCTGAACAACTCAGCTCCAGCTCCCTCAGCTGCTCCTCATCAGACTTGTGCTCCAGACCCTACCCCAGCTCTGCTGTCCTTCTCTGGACACGCTCCAGCACCCCAGTGTCTTTCTTGTAGTGAGGAGCCAAGAACTGGACACAGCACTCGAGATGTGGCCTCACCAGTGCCCAATACAGAGAGCAGTAATTACAAGTATGTCTGCAGTAAGTTTTGGTATTATCTTATGCTGTATCTCAAGTGGGTTTAAAAGTTATGTATAAGTTATGATAGCAACTGAGGACATACATGCTATTTTTTCCTCAAATACAACCTTCTGAATTATGAGAAATGAAGTAATTTGCCAATTCTAAACACACTTAACATTACTGAAAAAAACCCCAACCAAACAAAACAACAAACAAAAAAAAGGCAACACTAGTTATAATGAGCACTATTCAGTCGAAACCTTCTGAAGTACTGAATCAGACTGCACTAGGACTTTGCATTTTCATGTGAAGAACTTGCTTAAGAACAACATCAGAAATCAGGCTTTTTATGAAAAGGATGATCTGAACTAAGTGACCTGAGACTTCAGTCAACTGCAGAAGACAATGGGCAATTCCCAAATAGTTTGCAATGTGCTTGTGGAAATTTTTGACAAAGAAGATAACTAGAACTGAGACTTTTAAGATACATTTTAACTAGAACACTGAGAATATAAAGTTGAAGACAAAGAAAGTTATCATGAAATAAGGGTTCAAAGCAAAGTCACTATGAACTGGTTAGATTCCAAACAAAAGCAAAAAATTATACTTAATTTTTTGATGCTTCTGTCTTATTTGCAGTGGAAAACTGTAATAAACTAAGATTTTCAATATTTGATTTTAGAAATGATCACTCCTTACCTGTATGATTTTACGAGCTGATTTTTAAATGCATTTAACATCTGAAGTCTTTTAAATGCATTTAATATCTGAAGTCTTGGTCTTCTTTCTCTTTTTCCTTCTTTTTTCCCAGTCATTAGGAAAACAAAATTAGTGGTGAAACAAGCAGAGTTTATCAGAATTGAGGAAGAAAACAAGAGAAATCCATTGTGGATAAAGCAAAACTCCTCAGGGCTCTTCAACTCAAAAGTGATTTAAAAGAAATGGGAACTGTGTCAAATGTTTAAGAATAATAGACTGACAATTTAGGGACAGAATGAGAAAGAACTAGGCACAAACTGAAAGAAAACTAGCAGGGGACAAAGAACAATACAAAGTACGTCAAAAGTATGCTCAGTAATTACAGGAAGACCTGGGAAAAGATTGTTAGATCATTCTCTTGCACGAGAAATCTGTCAACGTGAGATGCTGAAAGACCAGAAATAAATTCCCTTTTTACTTTAGACTTCACTGAAGGGATCACTTGTGAGCAGATGGCTAACTCAATTACAACAATAAGAAAGCCTCAGACTGACCTGCATGATGGACTAAAATGTGTGTTCTTTAAATCAAAAAGTAATCTTGCTTCTGATCAGTAGTGAGATGGTCTTCAGTTGCAGCAAGAAATATTCAGTTCATATGTTAACATATGCTTTCCACTGGTGAGAAAATAAGACATTGCAATAGATTGTCTGAAAATAATGTGAAATGTCCAGAAAGGGATTTTTAAAGAACAAGACAGAACCAGCTACAACAGAATACTTGCTAGCAGAGATGACTCATTTTCTATGTCTCTGAGGCATTCTGAACACAAGTGACTCTGAAAAGCTCTGAACAGTGACCACTGCCATAATATGGAAGATGTCACAGGGCATAGAACATTATCCTGTTTCTGAAGAGGTTTCAGCAGTCTGACCTCCATCACCTGACATTTGTAAAAGACTTCCATAACCACTGCCATGTGCTGGGAAAATCACAAGCTATGTAGATACACCCCCATGTTTGTGTTTTTTAGTGGTGACCTATTTTTGGGGTTTTTTTTAACTAATGAAGTTAGCACAAGGTTTAGGAAGGAGAGGAGGAAGGGAGGAGAGAATTTAACAGAAAAATGTGAGGCAAACAAGAGACAAGTAACATAGTAAGGTACAAAATGGCAGAAAAAACAAGGCAAGTAGTTGAATTTCTCATAGTAGAAATTCAAATGGCACTGATCTTTTATGTACTGTATGAGAATATGTTGAAACAGCATTTAGATTAAGAATTGAGAGTTATTCCACATCACGAGTTAGAAACGACAGGTAGGGAAAGCTTTCACGCAGTGTTAACAGACCAGAACGCTCAGCTGCAGTGAAGGAAGAGACACAATGTGTACAGCTCAACTGACTCCCATCTTCAGCCTTGTCCTCAGCTTTGTTAACTACATTCCCACCCATGTCCAATAAAGAATGGAGGTTTTCCTTGTCCCTCCTTTTGCTATTGATGTATCTATAGAAAGACTTTTTGTTATCCCTAACAGAAGTGACAAGATCAAGAATGAAACTCTTCCAAATGAGTTACTGAATACTAACTGCACTAGTAGTACTTTTCTTCCAACTCTAAACATTTTTATTTTTTAAAATAAAAGTTTAAAACACAAAAAGTGTATTGACACTCCTTCATTTGGTAAGGATATATCTATAAAGATTAACATACAGAAGAGAGAAATGGACTTTCACTCTAAACCTATAATTCAAAAATGTTAAATACAATATAAGCAAGTGTGGAAAGCTCTGGTCAAATCAGCTTTAATATTAGTTTGATGTTGTCCTACTTTGCATAACAAAAGTTCAAAAGACTGAATCTTAAGACATTAGTTCCTTCAAGAAAAAAACCACGGAATTAGATTTTCATTGGAAAAAAATACATATTAAGTTACACTCAGTCTTTGTTGTTGATTTTAAATACAGAAAAACTCCTTTTATTCGAAAAGCAGTATTTGTATTATAAGTTTATCAGTAAGAAAGTGTGTAACAGTTATGTGTAAAATTATTCATTTTTATGACCCGTGTTTCTAAAATTTTTTTAGTATTTTTGGCTACCCAGTAAATGCAATGGGAATGGATATAATGTTTACTTTTTCAACAGGACATATTCAGTGTTTCTTGAAATTGGGAACACCTCAGCAAATTCACTGAAGAACTGTTGTTTCAAGTTCAGAGCAGTGAATTTTCTTTGATGAATTACTAACAATTAAAAGATGATGGAAAATATGATTGAACTTGTCATTGCTGTCACAAAGGACTAAACCAACATACAAAGCTTCAGTTCCTGGCTGCAATTTCAATCATATTCAAATGAAATATTAAAACAATCTGCTTCTCCAGAATGTGTTTTAGCTAATTGTTACACTTTCATAATTTAGAACTTTGTTCTTTCAGTGGAGCGGTGGGTAGGGGAAGGCTGGAGAGATGAGCTAAAACTCACTGCTTCCTCTCTCTTTTCTCTGTGTTTTTTTCAGTTTTACACTGGGAAGACAACGCTGAGAGCAATTAAACACTGGTAAGTTTCCAAAACGTGAAATTTCCCCCATTGCAAATACTCGACTTGGCTTGACAGGGTTCTTGATAACCTAAGGCCCTGTTTTCAGAAACAGGTAGGACCAGGTGATTCTCACAGACACATGTGACATGAGACTTTTCTATGATTCCAAGAACGTTACCATTGCAAGCCTCACTTGAATCGTCTGCCTTACTTATCAAATGTATTATGGAAAACAATCATGCAGAAAATGCTAAAATATATAAAAGAACAAAGTGCCACAAGTGTTGCTTCAGTATTTTAAAGCATGAAATAAGGAACCAAATAATTACTTTTTTTTTCTGCTGCTGGAGTTTTTCAGTTGTGTTGGGGTAAACAAGGTCACTAGATAAGCAAGTGGATAGCGGAAAGATTATGAGCTCATGTACAAATCCATACTACAATGCAATGAAACTGCAAAAGCTAAGAGTTTTGAATTTGTCAGAGGAGCATCAAGAAGGGATTTATAAAAAAAAACCCCAAAACACAAACAACTATGGATTTTCAAGAACCAATCTTACATAAGGAATTCCTCATCAGCTGAGTAATTACCTGGGTGATTTCAGTGGTTGTAGTCCTAATCTCTCTAAGGTTTTGTTAAATCATTGACAAATCAGCTGCTGTTTGAACCTGAGATGTTCATCCCTCAAGTTGCTAGTGTGGAAATGAGAGTCATGAAGATAAGTGATTTCTGCATAATACCAGCGTAACAAAAAATCCAGTTTCCAAAAGATTTCTTCTGCCTGCTATTTCTCTGTTAAGATTGCCCATATTTATTTTCATTATGTAGGGTTGAGGGAAAATATCTTTTAGATAATTATTGGCATTCCAGATTAACAAAAACTTGTGTAGTGTACTCAGTATGAGGAACTTACTGAAAATATAAAACTATTACCATAAACATTTAGTGGCAGCATTTAATATCTAATTCAATGACTAGAACTACAAAATCAACTCATCACATAAGTATAGACATTATAGCATTAAGGTTTAAGAGTTTCTAAGTATGCAGTAGATATAAGCTTTAAAATAATGGATAGTACCTTGTTCATCACACAGCTGTAACAATGGGTTTAATTCACACAACAATTACTCTTAAGTGACTTAAGAGAACTCAAGAAAGACTAATTAACTTTGCTCAAGAAAGAGTGTTGTTCCTATGGTGTTGATCTTTTTAGCCTCATGCCCCAGGAGTAAACATCCAATTAAAACCTGAAGCAAAGATACTGATATTGAGCTCAAGATTCTACAGTACATTATTTTATACACATAATAGGCTATATATGCCTCACTTCAAGCAAGCACTTCATGTCTACTGCACCACTGATGAGAAAGCAAAGAAATGTACTGATTTTGAAAATATATAGTAAATCCTATATTAAAAAAAATGAAAGGATGAACTAATTATCCTGCTAGTCAGAAGCCAAGTCAATTTAATTAGGAAGATCGTTACTAGCACACAAAGGAATCTTCAAAATTATTTTAGACACACTTAACTCTGTGGTTGTGCTGTTTTGGCTGCAATAATTTCCTGCATAGTAGCTAGTAGGTTATGTTTTGGATTTGTCCAGAAAATATGAGAAGCAAAAAAGGCCTTGACTCTGTATAAGCACTGCTCAGCAATAACCAGAACACTCATCCCTTTAATATTGACATTGTCTTCAGCACAAACCCAAATCACAGAATCAGGGAAGCTGTTTATACATAATAGCTCCATGGTAGCTACTGTGAAGAAAATTAATTCTATCCCAGCCAAAACCAGCACAATGACATGTATACATCAAGTTAATATAGAACAAACAGTTTCAAAGTAATGGCATGTGGTTCAATGAAGTTTTAAACACAACAGCCCATGATCTTGTTATTTAACAGTTTTAAACAGTTTTTTTTAATGAGAAAAAGAGATGTTCCTTGTTTTGAAAGAACAAATGACAAGCCAGAAGAGAGAAAAACAGCATTCTGCAGCTTCTTAGTAAGGGTTCCATTTACTTTGAATCTAAAAACTGGAGTTTGATTTCTATTGAATGGGCAAATCTTAACACTTCTTCCACAAAGTGACTAGTTACATAAAATGAGTATGTAAGAAATTTTAATCTTAAAATCATCACCTTAAGATTTAGATTTAAAAACCCCACATTTTGAATATAGGTCCTGAGTATCACAAGAGTTAGTCACAAAGTTTAACTTCAGCAAAGCCAAGCTGCCTGGGCTCTCTTTAAAAGTAATAAGAGGTAAGGGAGAGAGAGAGAAACTATCCAAGCTAATTAGCAGCTTTTAGTTCCCTCGGCAAAATGTCCTCTCTTGCCTTTTTGTCCTTTAACATTTCCTAAAGTATATTGCCACAGGAATATTGGGTGGTGGTTATCGTTGTTCAAAGATGGTAACTTTTTTTAGTTAATTTCACTGTGTGTCTACACATGCAAGCTGGGTATGATGGGATGTTTACACTTTCACTCTGTAGGCAATTTAAAAGGAGGCAAAAAATTGAGTTTGTCTGCCCATTATGCCGCTTCTGTGCAACAAATTGAAGAGTGCGAGACAATCTTTGAAAGCAAAAATGACAATATCTGTAATAACTTGAAGACGTGCCATATCAAAATTACATCTCATAGGAACTCTTAAGTTTACATATACAGTGCTGTTGTTTAATTAAAAATTGAAATACCAATTTAAAACCTCCAAAGATTCCTCAGAAAAAAATCTATTTTAAAACTAAATCTCAATTATTAAGTCTAAAACACATGACAGAGATATTTTGATTACTTAAAAATGTATTTGCTATGAAAAAATTATAAGTTATTACAATAAATTCTATCAAGCTGAAGTACAGAAATGCATACTTGGAACAATAAAAATGAACAAATAATCTTGTATCTGACGTACAATGCTATCACATAAAAAGTCTTCTGCAACCACTCCAGTGTAATCTGAGACATGAGACACTTTTTCCTAGAAATTAGTTAACAGTCTGGCAAAAGACAGTTACAAAAGAAGAGTTTAGTTACTGTTAATATGCAGCCAATTCTAAACCACCATGAGTGCTGCTGTAAATTCACTAATGACATCACTTGAAGCGAGCTGCATATGACAGACTACTATGGTTTCTCAAGAATTGCAATATAAGCTAAGTTTTCTAAGAATTTTCTGAGAGTTAGGATCTTTCATTAACTGAGGATATCCACAGAGTAGCTATTAATTCGATTATGTGAAGTTACTTCCCTCATCTTATTTTCCTTTGCTTAGTTGTTGCTGGAACATATACTCTGTATTTCTATAGCTGAGACACTTAATATTTTACTTAAAATTTTAATTTAGAAATTCCTGGCTTCTAAGTAAATTAAAGTCTATCCACTTAAAATAAGTTTTGCCAGAAGCTTTTATTTTAAAATCTGATTGAAGATACCTGAGCATTCTTTCTGTGTCACAAAAAAGATTATTTGCTGCATATATTGGAAAAAAATGGAATTTTAATGGGTTTCTAAACACAATTGATACTAAGAGCAATATTTGATCTTTTTTGCTACATTTTTCCATTAAGTGGAAAACAGAAAGAAATTAACCTGTAAGTAAACACATGAAGTTCTGACCTTTAGATTTAGTATATATGCTAATCCCTCCTAGTTAGGAATTGGTTTCCCAAATCATCAATATGGAACACTAAGCATAATCCTACTCTGTGATTCAAAGAAAAAACTTGGTAAATATGAAACTTTTCAAATTAATTTTTGTTTGAGAAAAAAAAAGAACAAAACCCCTAATATTTGAAAAGTCTATATTTTAAAGAGTTTCAGCTTGCCACAGAATTTATGTTTCATATTCCTATACAGCTGCTTTCTTCTGCGCTATCAATAAAAACTAACACTGACCTTCCTCCTAGAAGGTTAAACTTCTAGCTTCTGTTTGAAACGCTGGAGTGCCTTTCCTCAGAAGAAATGCTACATCTACGTGCTGCCAGCAACGAGAAAGAATACAGTATTGCTCCGACCCTTCATTAGTCAGAGGATCTTGGCAACAGCAATAGTGCTTATACACGGCCTCTGCATGAAAAACTGTTTTCAAAGGTAACCTTGCCAAGGGCTATGTTCTGTCTTGGCAAAAGGAAGAAAACTTTTCCTTTTCTACCAGTCAGTTCCCTCTGCATGAGAAACAGGTGTTATGATAGGAAATGGGACTTGGAGCAGGAACAAAATAAAATTTCTCTGAGAATAAGTTTAGTTCGGGAAAAAAAATCAGAGATAATAAACCTGCGGGGTTTACATGTTTTTGCAAAATGCAAATCAGTAAAACTGGTTAAGGGATTAAGTGCCCTTTTTCAAAAATGACCATGGAGATTATAATCATTAATTAAAATCATGTAAATAATATTCTGAAAGAACTCTTTCCTTTTATCTCATAGGTTTCAAATGGCCTAATGGTAAAAGGTTTAGTCTCAAAAGAGCTATTCTAATTAAAAATAAAAATTTAGCATAATTAATAAGTGTGACTGGCTTGCAATCTCACCACTTGCTATGACAATTTTTTAACAGAGAAATGAGATTATATTTTTAAGTATCATTATACCAGGTTACAGTAGATTATACTCTTACATGTCCCCTTACATATTTTCAATCAATTCAGTAAGTACTGGTATTAAAACCTTCTTGACTTGTGGTCACTCATTACCACTACTCCTTAAAACACTACAAATAATAGTATTTCTTCTCATATTATAAAACTCCTGTCATTCATCTGTACTGATATATAAACAAAATACAGAAAATAGACACTCAGTAAAAATAACTGGAAAATAGGATTTATCCATACAGCCCATGGGTTATCTCTAAATTCTATAATTTCTCTACTGGAATATAGTGATAGATTTCTACTTTAGCTTTTTTCCATAACTTCAAATTATTCTGGCAAGGAAGAGATACCTTTTCTGTATCACATATTGAGGCTCAATTATGATACATTGTCTATTTCATGAAAACAAGATGGGAATTCCTTTATGCTGAACTCAAAGTATGCTTTTAGGAGTCCTTAACTGTGTTTCCAGAACTCATATAGATGGATGATTTAATCTTTTTACAGAAAGTAGAATAAAACAGAAGAGCATATTTAATGATTTAAAATAAATTGCACTGACATTTGAAGGAAAAAATGTTTCCTAAAAAGAAATCCTGAAAAGTTTAAATTATAGTCAAAGCTATTTTCCAATTTTGAAGTGTACTGACAGACTGAGTCTTTTTAAATCTGATCCCCCCCCCTACCCCCCACCCCAGAAGAGTAATTCTTGGTCTTGCAGCATTACACTGGTATAAGAATGATAATGCATAGTTACAACAACCCTATGCAGTGCTACAGGCTGGAGATAGAGTGGCTGGAAAGCTGCTTGGGGGAAAAGGACCTGGGGGTGCTGGTCAAGACCAGATGAACATGAGCCAGCAGTGCCCAGGTGGCCAAGAAGGCCAATGGCACCCTGGCTTGGATCAGCAATAGTGTGGGAGCAGCACCAGGACAGTGACTGTCCCCCTGTGCTGGGCAGGGGTGAGGCCACATCTTGAGTGCTGTGTCCAGTTCTTGGCTCCTCACTACAAGAAAGACACTGGGGTGCTGGAGCGTGTCCAGAGAAGGACAACAGGGGAAGGGTCTGGAGCACAAGTCTGATGAGAAACAGCTGAGGGAGCTGGGGGTGTTTCGGCTGAGGAAAGGAGGCTCAGGGGGACCTTCTCGGTCTCTACAACTCTCTGAAAAGGGGCTGTAGCCAGGTGGGGATTGGGCTCTTCTCGAAGGTAACAAGCAACAGATGAGGGGAAATGGACTCAAGCTGAGGCAGAGGAGGTTTAGATTGTTTATTAGGAAAAATCTCTTTACAGAAAGCTTGGTCAGGCTTTGGAACAGGCTGCCCAGGGAAGTGGTAGAGGCCCCATCCCTGGAAGTGCTCAAAAGACATGTAGATGTGACATTTAGTGGTGGACTTCACAATATTAACAGTTGGAGTCAGTGATCTTGAAGGTCTTTTCCAACCTAAGTGATCTTAAGTTTCTATTAATGATGGACTGGAATATATTTAAGAATGTGCTTTTAAAGAATAAAGAAATATAGGCAGCTAAAACCTAAAACCCACCTTCAACTTCGACTAAAACGATGAACAGCTGAAACAAGTAAAAAACTTCCACCTATTTTTCCATTCATCTTGTGACTTCATCATAATTTGTTACTCTTACGCTTTAAAGAAATATAATCTGAAAAATGCAAGTGCAAAAAGTTTGTCTTGTTTCTCAAAACTGCTGTCCTGTTCTAGAACAAAGCATGCCAGTTGTTCTTTTTTAAGTATCTGACACAGCAAGAAAGAAGCAAACAGAACACACTGACATAAGGTGGTAAAAAATATTTGTTTGAAACTCATCTTCCAGCTTATCTGAAAGACACAAACACAATTTGCACTGCTACATACTCTTAAATAAATAATTCTCAGTACACGGAGTGTACACACTACCCCTTAATTATTAAGAGTAAATCTAATAACTTCAAACTTTTTGCAGGATTACTTTCACAACTTTCCACAAGCGCTGTATTGACAACTTAAAACATCTTCCAAATTAGTACTCTTGCTGCATTTTAATTAATAAGAGACTAGAGAGAGAGCTGTAACCTATAAGAAAAAATATATTTAACTGTAATAATGTTCAACAAGCTCTCAAATCCTAAACTCTGAGTATGTCTCTATTTTGAACATCTCAGGGCATAGAGAAGTCATACTGTAGAACAGCAGGTAGCATGGATAAAGCAATGCACCCTCTTATATTTAATTTTATTTTAGATGTAACTGAAATGCTCAGTGAGGTAACCCAGTTGAATTGTTTGCTACCGTTTAAATAAATATGAAATCAGAATCATTAGGTAACTTAATAGGAGACATACAGGACTACTAAAATTAGCATTTACATTTCCATTTATGCTCAATAACAAAGCACAGATTATTAGATAAAGTGGAATGCACAAAAGACTCAGTACACCATCAATACTTTTTACCAATCATTGTGGCAGCCCATTTAACAGAAAGGGTGAGTAGAATAGAAGAAATATTTCATGGTTTTGCAAGCAATTTACCAATATTGTACTGTCAATGTGAAACTATCCAGTAGCAGACATCTACTCTGCATAAACAAGTTAAAAGTACCTATAAATATTTTTAAGCACAAAATGAATTATATACTCACTGATGCTAATTTGAACCTTCTACAAAGCCTGAGAAACTAAAAACTCAGTAGATATTGAGGGAAAATATAAGAAAAATGCAGTGATATCTGTACTACTTGTAAAATGTTTTTATGAGAAGAGAAATATTCATATATGATTGTTCTTCATTCCTAGTTGAAGATGGCAGGCACACATTTTTCCATCATACATGTGGAATGATTGCCAACACCAAGACTACTTTTATTATAGTGAATCAGCTATCTTTTTTGAACTCCACAATACTTTAAATTATAATTTTAAACTCTGCAAATGCCATTTATAAATTTATCATTTGAAAACACTGTAAAAAAGTCAATTTTCCATTCACTTTTAGAAAAATAAACTTCGCTTTCAAAATTAAATAACACCCCCCCCAATTTTTTACAGTAAATTTTTTGTTCACAAATAAGTAAATAACAATATTAAAAGCCTATAAAGAACGACCAACAAGAATGTCATTAGTTTAAATTCTCCCCCTCAAACCATAATATTCATTACTAATTTTGCTTGACTGCAATTAAATAAATATGTCAGAACAATTTTTGGTAGGTGTACAGTTTTTAAATAATCACAGTTCTCTCCTATTAAGTACTTAATCTGTTATAAAACACGGGCACCATAATTGAGTCACAATCTTCTCAAACTTATTGAGTGAAAAGACATTCAGGGCAAGAATTTGGAAAATTTGAGATATGGAAGGAGGACTTCAGAAGGCAGTTGTGAGATGTTAAATTAATGAAAGATCTCTAAATTTGACCAGTATTTTCCAGACTGTAAAAAAAAAAAAAATGCCTATAAGCATAAATTATTAACTTGTCTGGATAATTATTCAACAGTAAGAATTTACTCAGCAAGCACCACAAGGCAATTATACTTTTGCTCAAAACAACTAAGTCCAGCAACATTTCCTACACAACTGAAAAACAGTCTTGAGCCATGTAGCAAAATAAATGTATCTGTATGACTTCCCTGCCTCAGCCACTTACTTAGTAAGGCTCTGGAGAATACAGATTTGGTACATTTCGTAAACATGTATTTATTTCATGAGAAGTATTACTGTTTCTTGTAAGCATAGTTGCTAAACATTCAAATTCCTCCCCACCACGAATTTAGTTCAGATTTCAAAAGTTAGGCATAGTTTATGTTTATTTAGATATTTTAGTACCCTTTCTACAACTCAGGGAGTTTTGCATGATGCAGGACCACTAAACACCATAGTGAGTTGTATTAGAAATGCTCAGCAAAAGGCCTGTATTCATTACCTAACTTTTTCTCAATTATCTCTTATACTTCGGGGCACAAGAAGACACAATTGTGAAGGACAATTTTCTGTTTGGCAGAAAATGTACAAGAAGAGTTTCAGAAATGATAGTCAGATCAGTTTTCACAACTGCAGATAACAATTTCTCTTTTATATGCTTCTGCCCTCATACAGCAGAATTCTATGAGAAGACAGGTTATTTAAATTTATTCTGAGGGGGGTTTGGAAGTGTGACTGCAAATTCAGGGCTGTTCAGCATATAAATGTAGCTTAGATTACTTTTTTATTTGCAAATTTTATTTTTACTACAGAATTTATTCCACTATAATACCAACACCACGAATTTCTATAGGAGTTTGTCAGCAAATGTAGACAGTAAAGTTTGTTCTTAAAGCTTTTGGATTAAATGTAATTGAATGCTACCAAAGAATGCTACCAAATAAAGGGAGAAGACTATGCCATTCTTACATCAACAAATTGTTTCAGGGCATAGCTGAAGGACAATGTATTCAAGAGCCTCTTTAGAACTTTTCTTTAAACATTTAGTTATAAAGGAAGCAGCACAGTGTAAAGAGAAACAAATCCAGTATGTGTTCACTAGTCAAGTCTTAATTTCCAAAAGACACAGAGACTACACTGTGAACAATAATTAGGTTTAGCACATCATATTGAGTTATGGGCTGTGCCAACACACTTCAACCTTTCTGTGTTCCACTATTCATTACAACACACACCAACACACCTCAGTTCCTGCCAAGCTTCAGCCAGAGCTCATTCACTGAAAGCTGAATGCCAGGTCCACTTGAAGTAGCTCAAGGAGAACATCAGAGAGTGTGCTGTATGCAGAACTCATCTGCTGGATAATGTGCTAATGTATTGTTCCTAGTTAATAATTCTGATTTACATAGTGACTTCTGAACTACATCAAGTTAATTTTCCCTTGAAATTCAGTATCACCCAGCAGCAAGTGCAGAAATATTTTATTACTGAATTAGAAAACAATTAACTTTTAACTTGTCCTACAGTACTGAATGGGCCACGGAAAATGAAACCCCATATCATACCTGGACAAATTGCAAAGAAACAAAAGTTAAATAAACTATATACAGTGTATAGTTTTGTTTGATCTAAAGAAGATTGACAATTTCCTTCCTTTTTCTTTCAAAAACATACTGCTGGTATTTGAAACGATTATACATAACACACACACCAGTAACTTCTCAGCTCATCCTCAAAGTGCACACAAAATCCTGGTAAATAAGAAATTAATTGTGTCTGCTTACAGCTCAGTTCAAAATTGCAGCCTATCTTACCAATTATGTGGCATGTCCAAACATTGGTTTTCAAGGAAATTCTTCATTTTAGTCTAAACCTAAAAACCACTTTTACAGCATCAAGCTAATATAATTCAAGTGAAATTTGAAGCTGCCCTTAGTAAAATCAGTTCATCAGATGATCAGAACATAAAAAGTTGACTTTGCTGACGCATGTCAGCAAGACTTGAAAAATGAGAACAAAACTAAGGCAAATCTGAGAAAGCTGAGTGGTTTCTGTAAGTTTGGGATATCTAAATCTGTCAACCCGAAACCCTCATACTTTAGCTCAATTCAAAGCCACAGCTCTTCAGCATGGAAGGCCCACTTCTGGAAAGGGCCTCAGATTTGTGTAGATCTGCAGCATAACTACAGGTAATCTGCCTTACAGACTGGATCTGGACATTCTCTACGTCAGAAATGACAGGGAAAGAAGATTTCATGCTTAAATTTCCAGATCAGAGTACTCCATGTGTAAGATCTGCTTACACAGATGACAGCATCTCAACTGAATTCATTTCCTCCACTCCTCTCAAAAAAGATGTGATAGTAAAACAAAGATGAAAGAATTCCACAATTAATCCAATGTTATATGACTGAGAAAACAGAGACTGTCCCTTTCAACTTTCAGAAAGGTAAAGTTTCATTAAGTTTGCAACATTTATGTGTTAATTTATATATTTAAATTTGCATTATATGCATACTATGAAAGACAAAATGTATGCATCAGTCATGCACTGTTTAAAATAAGCACTAAGTTGCACAGAACTTGGACAATACTCACTTCACTTATAAAATTCATCCATTAGAGGATAAGCACAAGAGAATCGACTAAGACAGAAATTCCTATATGATATTAAGTGCTTCTTGACTGTTAAGTATTTGGTTTTCAGATTCTTAATAACATTACAATTTTTTTATTTAACAAGCATATTTGATCCAATCATGGAAAAATAAATGAGTAATTGCAGTGAAAAAAAAGACATGGGAAGTTGCTATTCACTTGTTCTTCATTATGACTTTGCTTAATTTTGGTCGGCTTTCAGGATAGTCTCTGGGAAAAAGGCAGTCAGATTATTCTACTGTATCATATTTGAAGATGCAAAAAAAAATCTCCAAATCCATTATTTACAAGTAAGCAACATGATGGTTTTCATTATTCAGAAATTCTAATGAATAGACATAGGCCAAATGAGCCACCAAAGTGGTATAACTGAATCTCATACATTTAACAGAAAATGGAGAAAAGAACAGAATATTGTACACCTTACTTAGTATTTGAATGTGCATTATGTGCCTACTATTAAGTTTCCTGGAAGCATCTTAATGTCCTATGAGGAATAAGTGGCATCTAATTAATTTGCTGGCAAAATAAATGTTTATACAACTGGCATGATTTGTATCTTATTGTTTGATTTACAGCCAATCACCTTCTCCCCTAAGATTAGCTTCTGAATCTGAAAATAAAGTTCAAATTATTTTAAATTTCTCACATTCTTTCTCACACCACAGTCCCTGATCTGCTTTCAGTGTCCTCTGTTAGGCAGTGAGAGGCTGCAGGCTCCTGATTAGAGGGCAGTTCTTGACAGTTCCATACCATATTACACATTCCTTTAAGTCTCTGGCTTAATGAGAAGCGCTGAGTCAAGGTGCTCATGAAAACAAAAAACTTGAAACTTTGGATAACATTTTAATAATTCTAAAATCATTCCAGTCAAATATTTTTATTTGAACAGTGCTTTTTCTCATAGTGAATATACAGTCAGGTGACAATTCCTGTATATTAGCATTAAGTTTGTAGCTTTGACAATAAAAGCAACCCCAAGTGCTAATCTAAGCTCATTCCATTTTCAACAGAGCCATCTTAGCAGCAAAAACTGCTTGAAATTTAGTAACATTCCTCACTGTTCCAGAATTACCTGTTCTGCACTAGAATGAACTGCTAAATTTATGAACAACTGCAGTGATTTTCAGGACACAGAGACAAACAAGCCCAAAATGGTTAAGGGACTAAAACCTGACTAAAGGATAGATTAGTTTTCAACTGTCTGAAGTGAAAAATAGAAGTTGTGATGTCCTTCATTATTGATTTAATCTTACACGATTTTTAGAATAATTTAAATTACTTGTCTTAAGCAATTAACACACAACAATGAAAATAAAAAATGAGAATTTGAGCTAATATAGTAGTATTATAATACCTCCCACAACAAATTATAGTACTAAGTTAGAACAAAATCATCGTATTATTCAATGTCTTTCTCAGAATGCTGTATAATCTGAAGTATTAACATACATGAGTTTAAGCATTAAAAAGTCTTTATTTGTTCTTAGATTTGACTAAAAAGTATTTAAAAGTTTGTTTAAAGCTATACTAACATGTTAGACTTACTCTTAAACATTGTTCCTATCTCTACTTTCAATTTCTGTTTAAAGACAAAAACTGTTTATAGAAAGAAAAAAAATACCTGCAGATACCCTAAAGCTGCACAGATATAGCCTTCAATCTGCATTATATATTTTTTAAAAATAAATTATGTACTTCCTAATAAACAGCTTTAGCAAAGATATACTCGGCTTATTTTAAAAAGCTGCACTGTGATTATCTGAAGAACTCAGACCACTCTAAAAAACCCCCATATTTTATTGTAATGATACAAAACCAACAACCCTACATTTGAGCCCTTATGTTACACAAATATTTGTGTTGTACTGTTATCATAGATCTTACTTTAATCACTCATGACTATTAGTTAATGTTTCAGTCAAAGTACCTTAGTTACACTCTGCTTTTTCATGAAGGATCTGCATTGTATAGCAAATACAGCAATTTCCATAAGCTAATGCCAAACAAGAAGGCCAATTAATTGATTTGTTGATTGTTCCTACTGTAACAAATACTCAGTGATAAACCTAGCAGAAGAGCTGGCACTTCATGATGTAACTACAAATTTATTAATTTTTGCCTATCCCACCTCTTGGAAACTATACAACCGCTTATAGGTTTATTGTGTCCTTTAAATATTTGGTGGCATTTCAACCTTTCAAAATTTGCTGACTTCTAAGGTGCTTTTCACTTGGTAGCAATAAACAAGTGATTTATTCCATTGGATTAAGTTCCAAATAATTTATTTGATTTTAAGAATTATTATAAATTCAGAACGCAAATAATGAAAATTAAATGTAAATCATCATCTGTCATAGATGAATTTCACTGTATTGATGCACACATCACTAAATGTTTGGTCGATACAAATTAGGCAAGAAAACAATTCTATGGGCGTAACATGAAATAAAGCTGTTATACCCAAAACTCCATGATTTTTTCCATAGGCTTAAGTAAGATAGAAATACTTTAAAATGATTTTTATATACACACTTGCTCTGTAAAAAATAAGAAATTTAAAAATGGATCTAATCTGCAATACTAAGAAGCAGCCAGTACACAACTGTAACAGAATTAGAAACTAGGAGGCTTGGATTTGCTGGGATTTTGACTGAGTTCACTAGGTCTGAAAGCGTATCACTGGTAAGTTGCGGAACACCACTCATACAGGCAGAGCTATTCAAGAGAAAAAAAAAAAAGATGTGGGAAGAGTACAAGGAGCTTAAAAAAAATCAGAAGATATAAATTAAAAAATTGCATTAAGAAATGCAATGAAGATATAAAGGCATTAATTGAAGAAACTTGGGTCAAGCACTTAAGAAAGCATAACTAGGAATACTGAGCATTGGGGAATTACAAAACATGGTCACACATTGATCTGCAGTTATTTGGGGATCAGAAAAGCATACGTACTCTTTTTCAGCAGAGTGCTGAATTAAGTACATGAGTTCAAGTTATTCTATTTACATTGAGGCTTGCTTGTTTAACTGATCAGGAAATATGTTACTGAATTGAGTTTAAACTGGTTTAAATCTCCTGAATATGACATGGCAGTGCATTCAG
>JAWWLV010000100.1:14293071-14317067 GCA_035041135.1 Platyrinchus mystaceus | reverse complement strand
TCCAGCGCGCTGTTAATAAAGTTCTTTGTTTCACTTTATTTGGCCGTCTTCTAAATTTTAATTAGAGATATTTCTCATAAAAACAAGCAAATAAACAAAACCCAAAAAACCTACCCAAAAGCCTGTACAGAATGTTATTTAAACAAATAATTGAACAGAAATTCAGGACAAACTTAGAGAACTTAAAAGCTAAATTCTGTAATCATTAGATGTGTAAACAATCAACTCTGAATTGAAGCCAGTAAAAACTGAATAAACAGTATTAATGTGTTACTAAGACTGTAAATAAAAGGACCACAGACTATGGCAAGATCTAGAGAAGAAAAAAACCCTGACACCTGTTCTTACTTCTATCCTGACATTTTCCATTTTGGCAGCCAATAAAAAAAATGCTTCAGGGAGTTTTTTTTAACAAGTCCATCATTCACTTACAGCCACTTATAATGTGAAATTAGAGAAAGCTATTTTACAAAAAAAAAAAAAGGAAAAAATAAAACCAGAAATAAAAGCAACCTAAAATATACATAACTCCTTTAACTTCTAAAAAGTGCATGTTTTATATTACTATGCATTACAGTACAGTTTTGTACATTCATTGTATTGAGGTATTGAGGTATTTAAAGCAGGATCTGAAGAGACAACCTATCCACAATTGTTTAAAGAAGAAATATTAACCTCCCATTTTTATCTTCTTTGGCTACAACAGTGAAAATTCAGACTTCAACTTCTGTATTGTTTTTTATAAAAACTACAGTTTTCGCATTGCTTCACCTTACTTATTTCTTAAAACTAATTTGCATTCAGATTCACAGATATATGACTATATCACCATTTCGATCAGAGCTGATCATGGCATGTCTTTGCAAATTTCATTCAGCAAGTATTTGACAGTATTGACTATTGAGCTACATGTATTACATAGGAAAACAATCAAAACAATGTTACAAGCAAAAATAAAAGTATATGTGCTACTGAAAATTCTCCTGAAATGCTTATTTAAAAATTTGACCTTAAGATTGTGTTTACACACATTTTTAACAGCATTCAATAATGTGGATAGATTTTTTCATAACAAGACAATCCTTTAATTAGAAAATGCAATCTGTCAAGGACAGCAATGTTTATTGCAGCATTTATACAGTAACCAGAATAAACAAACACCTTTTTTTTGTAGAAGAGAATAACACAAGAAACTCCTCATAGTAGGAATCTTTTTTTTTTTTTTTGCTGAGAGCACATGTTTATCACTACAGGTAAGGAGATATATAAGTAAGATACTACTAGAAAACCTAGCTTTTAGCTGTTTTTCAATTCTCTTAAGTTCTGAATGCTAAGTTTAAAAACAAAACCAAACCAACAAAGTTTACAGAGGTATCTAAAATAGAACAGATTTTCGTGGTTAAATGATTGAGGGCTGAAATTTTTGAGCTACTGTTGTCACTACGTAAAATCAGGAATGTCCATTATAGTCAGCTCCAAGATACAACAAATGTTGTAAGTTCTGTTGCTACTGTCAGCAACAAAGAGACCAGAAACAGGCAGGAGCACAGTCCAAATGGAAACCACTGAGCATAACTATGTTATGCAGAATATACTTTCTTTTTTACTGGTTGCCCTGGGAGAGTTCAGTATCATTTAAAATTCCAGACACCATCTGGGAGTCCAGAAGACAATTAATGGATGAAAGCTTGTGAATGCACTTTTCATTTTTGCCCTGTTGAAATGCTAAAAGATGGCACAAATTTTCTAAGCCAAATTCTGCTGGCTAATAGTTAATTGATATTTCTGAAAGTAGTAATGGGACTACAGTTTGCAATACAGTTTAGAAAAACACTTTCTTTCAAGTCTAAATGATCAACAACATTTCTGTTCTATTAAAGTGTTAAGCATTAGAAGCCAGAAACTGAATTTTCCTGTGCTTATATAAGAGTTTAAATGACTACAGATTCACACCATCTATAAAAACTATTTTTAGTTGTGTCATATACCATAAACATAAAATTATAGTCTTAATACACTATTAATTATTTGAATTTTTAACCAAAATTATTTAGCATGTTCAGTTTTTCTGCAGTTTTTAAAATGCAAGTGTAACAAAACATGCTTGAGGAAAGACATTTTCTCATCACAGCCTACATCTGTCAAAATTTACAGGATCACTTTAAAAGAAATCAGCACCACTGCATACAGATGTGTTTTAAAAGAAACCACTGACAAATATCAGCCAAAAGAAATACACAGATTGTAAAAAATAGAGCTATACAATTCTGAGGGTAAGACCTTCTGCTTTTAAGACCTTCTGCTTCAGTACCTGAAGACTTCACGAATATTTGAGTGCCATCTGACAGGCCTTGCTTTGTAGCATTTTATACACTTTTAAGCCTAACAAGCATATCGTTATGCCTTGTTGGTAGATATTTTCTAAGATTAGCATGGAAAAGCAACTTATGCAATAGAATGATATCTAGACTTCATGAGTGGATTCTAGTAAGGAGATAAATTCTTCAACAGTGGCCATCTTCTCAGTGACAGTAAACAAAACCATACAAAATTAGGTTTCTTAGATGCTAGGTCAATTAATGTACAATTTATAAACATTTTGAAAGTACGTCTGAATAAATATATTTTTATAACATACCAAACATATAATTAACTGAGGACTATAAAAGGTCTGCTAGTATTTTGCAAATCAAAGCTATTCCAATCTAGTACGGCTGGATTTATTTTTTACCTTTTGTATCAGCTCATGCTTGATTTTCCAGATTTAAATAACCTGTGTGACTTCAGTAGCATTGAAAAGGACTTTCAAGGAGCTTAGCAAGATGCCTTGGCAGAACTGCATAACTCTCAATAAAGTTTAGCTACTAGTAATTTGGAGCAGGAAAGAAATAGAGAAGGGGAGAACAATTCACAAATAATCCAGTGTATGCATATGTGAGTTCAAAATTCAGTCTATAAATTAATTCCCATTGTTCAGTTGTAGGTGGACACAAAAATAAGCCTTTGAGTTCTGTTCTACTCTGCACTGGGTAGGGTTCACAACCAGCAAATTGACTAAAGCTTTCCTGCACCCAGGTTTTTTAGATTTTTACATTCAGCCTCATGTTTTGACACATATAGTTTAGCAGGACTAACTCTTGGTAAAGTCTGACTGAAATACAGTGTGGCTTCAACTAAAAAAACATGACTGCCTGAAAAGTTACTCCTGAAGTAAGCAAATTATAGTAACTCAGATTTAGAAACTTACCTAGATTTAAATCTTATCTGGACTTAAGACTTCTCTAAATAGGAAGCAGTTATTTATTCAACACCTTTAGCACGCCTACACATAAGCAAAAATCTGTTAGCACTCACCCAGAAAACACATTATATGATGTTCAAAGTTCTCTTTGCTACATGCACACCACATTATATTTGTATGTGTACATTTGCATGAAAAAATGAAATAGCAAAGCAAAAGCATAAACTTAAAAATAAATTATTTTTGAAGGAAAAATTACTAAAGATAAATAAAATTAAAAACAGTCCAAAACTTTAATTCCACTAATCTTGTATAATAATTTTTGTGTGAAGCCAGATGTATCAGGTATGGCTTGTTATTTTGCTGATTTCTAGAAAATGTTCATTTAAAAGTACATTAGTTCATTTTATAGAAACAAAATTAAAGTATTAATCATTAATGACCTGTAATTTGTGAAAACTCCTGTCATAAAGGTGAACAAAAGAGAAATCTATTTATTTTATTATACATGGAATTTAAACAGCTTCCCAAGTAGGCTAATATTTCATTGCAGCTTGCCTTCCTTCTAACTGCAGGAAACTTAAGAAGGATTGGCAGTGTCATTCCTCCAGAAGACACTTCTTATTAGGAGAACTTTTCATTCATTAGAGATTCATATATTTCATTGAAAATGAAGGCCTTTATTAATGACAAGCTGGCAAGTCTTAGTAAATCCAGCATGTCATTAGGTAACATAACTTCTTTTTTTTAAAAGGAAACAGAAGTACTACTGTACAGAACTAAACAGATCTAGGAAAGCAAAGGTGGCACTTTGTCCATGTAAAACTGAACAATTCAACACAGATAGGATTTTCATCAGAAATAATGACTAAATAATCATATGAATGGCAACAGCCACCTATAAAAATGTTTTAAAGCAACTGACAAAAAAGTATGAAAATTTGAAACACAAAGTACTAAGTGTCAGTAAACTGGTTTTATTTTAACACTATCCTCTAGAAAAAGGGTATAAAGTCCTGTTTATTCTCGCTCTCTCTCACACTATGGAAAGTGTTGCAGGGGCAGGGGAGAAGAGATGACAACACACAGAAAAAACAATCACTGCCTTTGGAAGTGATGTTTTCAATTGAGCTGCATGAGAGCAGACTACAGACTACAATCTGAATTGACTGCAACTTGGCAAACTCATTACAATGCACAATGTTTGCAATTGCTCTTAACTCTTCCACTACCACAGGCTCACAACCATCTGCTAAATGCCACAGGCTAGACAAATTAAGATTTTATTAGATGAAATCAGAAGGGGAGGGAAAGTAAAGACAAGAAATAAAACAGAGTAGGAAGAAGTAATTGGTACTGGAGAGAAATGGCAAGAATGAGAGCAGAAACCAAATTTTTCTTGCTTTTCACTATAAGCAATAACATCAGTGATGTTGATACCAATATATCTCACATTCCTGAAGGACCTTCTTCAGGACCCTCCTTGACATTTTCCTGAATCAGGAGATAATGGTCTGCCCAAACATGCCATGACAACTGAAGAATCAGCAGCAAGCAAGGAAAACAGCTGCTATGCTGAAGCGCACTTACTCTGTATCCTTTACATGTCAGTACTTACTGGTTAATCTTGAATTGTCAACACAAAAAATAACTACATTTAACATCCTGAAAAATTCAGCATATACCAGCCTTCTTTGGTTTTATCAAAAGAAAAAGGTGGGGATCACTGAGTTAACCTGATCAGAATTGAAGACAATTAGCATGCAGCATCTGGCACATTTCCTGTTTACATGATGGCATGATCCCACCAATTATATGAGCCTTATCCTCACCCTGCAAAAAACCCCAAAACAAAACACCAAAAATCAAAGGAACAAAAACCCAAACCGACTAAACACACATAACCCCCCCCCCAAACCAAACCCACAAAACAAACAAACAAAAAACCCAAACACCAAACAATTGCAAAATTGTATAATTTTGAGTTTATAACCCATGCAACAAGTAACAGCCTGAAGTGAATTTAGGACACAGTTATGTTCCTTTCAAATGGTACTGACAGACTGTAAACAATATAGTCAGTGCAGTAAATCACTAAGACAGCCTTTCTCTCATTTTTTCAGGTACTGGGTCTATTCTGACTGCATGGTGAATTATAGATTGCAACCTCAGAATGCAATAGTAATTGCAATAAAAACTATATCTTCTTTTCTGAGCTTTAGTGTGTCGAATTTTTTTATTTTTCTCTACTACTTTAAATTATAACACTGCAAATATTTTATCTGTAAAGAAACGATATATATACAAAACCTTTCAGTTTTCATGATGCACTAAGGAATCAGATTTATAACACACTGTCATTTCTGTGCCTTCAGGGAACATTGCACTTTCTTAATTTCTGTAAGGAATGTCATACAGAAAATCATCAAGCC
Source organism: Platyrinchus mystaceus (assembly GCA_035041135.1). Lineage (NCBI taxonomy): Eukaryota > Metazoa > Chordata > Aves > Passeriformes > Tyrannidae > Platyrinchus > Platyrinchus mystaceus. The sequence goes on along the minus strand of JAWWLV010000100.1, from coordinate 14,311,394 downwards.
ACATTTTGTGTCAAGTCTGCCATTTTTAATTATTAGCAACCAAGTCTAAGAAATTTCTCCTTTGGTTAAACAAGTGCATACCTATCTTCCTGAATTTTTTTTTATGCCACAACTCATAAAATTGTTTAGGCTGATGCTAGCCCCTTGCACTAAATTAACAAGTAATCACAGGAGATATTTATCATCTCGAGTTTTTTACATGAGAATTGTCAGACTTAATCATCCTCCTCATATTTTCACCATTTACAGAGCTTCATTTATCATACATTTCAGCAGTGTCACAACAGTGGACTAGTCTAGCCATTTTTCAAGTGTGTAAGAAAGATAAAAGCATGTAAAATCACGACAAGAGTTCGAAAGTTTTACTCTCTCTGATAACATCCACTTCCACCAGAAAATGATTCCTAAGAAACTGTTTATCCAGTCTTAGAGATAAGTAGAATTAGCAGGCTAAAACCTCAATAAATGGAAAGTTACACTTAATTATATAAAATGCATTCTGATTTTTATCACTGGTTAAAGTCCGCAGACAGCATGAGCGTGATCTGTTCTAATCAAATGTTTGTAAAAATCAATTTCTTTGATAACAATGCTGAAGAAATTGTTCCCAGAAGCCTTTATATTGTGGGTTCAGGGCACATAACTAGAAGCTGAAAGGACTAGAGAGGACTATTAACTCTGATAAGGTAAGTGATTTGGAGGATAACTGCTGTGATACATGTTGAATCATACCTCAATTTTTTTTCCTGACACTTGAAGACTGGACTGACAAGTAACAAAAGAGAATCACAGAAATCGTGACCTGTAGAGGATTCATGCTTGGAGCAATCTGTTCTTTATGAACTGTATCCCATCTCATTGGAGCAGTTCCTGAAGAGCTGCAGGCCATGGAAAAGACATACACTGGAGCAGTTTGTGAAGGAGAGCAGCCTGTGGAAAGGTGTGGTGAGAGAACTATGCATGGCTGCCAGGTGCCCACCAAGCCACTTCTCAGTCACCCTCCTGAGTTGGCCAGGGGAATAAAGTAAGATGAAAAAGGTCAAAATAGGGGTTAGATCACTCAGCAGTCACATCATGTGCAAAACAGACTTGATTTGAAGAAATTGATCTAATTGCCAATTATACAGAGCAGGATAATGAGAAATAGGAGCAAATTTAACACCACCTCAGATGCTGCTTTTCATGGGCAAAGTCTACCCCCAACTTTTTACCTCCTCCCCCCAAAGAGTGCAGGGCATGGGGATATGTGGATTGCAATCAGTTCATAATGCTTTGCTTCTGTTGCTCCTTCCTCTTCATGCTCTTCCCCAGTGGTGGCCTCATCTCACATTAACCCACTACTTTGGACTAATCACAAAAGTTTGGGGCTTTTTCCTTTTTTTTTTTTTTCATAATAACTTAAAAAAATAATGGAATACAAGATCAGAATTTAAAGTAGATAAAGAAAATTGGTATGCTTAAGTGAATTCTTTGTCCAACTTCTGTGCTTTGTTCTGAACTTGAAAAAAAAACATGACAGTCAGTTTCAAATCATTTTACTAAACACATCTGCAGGGCGAAGCAAATTTTCTTCTAAATTTAATTAAAAAGTATGACATTCAAAAGAGTAAGTAATTTTAAAAGTAAAATTGATTTGTGTTACATTATATAAGTTTTTATGGAGTTCAAGTTATTAATCTAGCTGACTAAACATCTGATAAATACGCAGAGAACTCAAAGGAGATCATCTTTCAGATAATACTAAACAGATGAAATAAATTAGAATTAAGAAATGCTAGCATTCACCTAGAATGATTCATGACAAACATCATATAAAATTACAGTTACTTTTCTGGAAGACTCCACTATATCCAAAAGTCCAGATTATACAAAGTTAGAAAAGTATCAGTGCTCCTGAATTACATGCCCACTTCAGTCAGAACTAAGGTGATGAATACTAAGATGCTATATTAGCATTTGTAGTCCCCACAGTTGAAATGGACATTCTTGCTTAAGCAAAAATATAGGCAAACTGAAAGCTTTGCAATTTTTGTTTTAAATGCAATTTTATTAAAATAATTTTCACATCAAATATACAGAAACCTTTTATTTCAGGAAGAGAAAGCTAATTGTTATTTTTTGAGAAAATAATTCTAGCATTCACTAATCTTGCATTTTATTAAAAATATGCTGTAGGAACTGAGGTACTATTTTGACAGCCATGTCTTCTACTGAAATGTTGGGGCATTCACATACAACAGCAGTTCTGGGAGTAATCACCTGCTGAGACCATCTTCAGCATTGTATCCTCTACCCACAACACATCCAGGTCCCAGCAGATTCTCCCAATGCTGCTTACATGGGTTTACATTAACTCATGGTAGGCAGGCAACACAAAATCTACATCTACAGACCTCTACTGTACAGAAGACCACGTTAACAATTTACTCTGCTAACTACCAATGTAGGAACCCCAATATGCTATATGCCAACAAGTATGGCATCTAATCCTGAGAAACTGATGCTGCATTAGTGACCCTATAGAATAAAGCACATGTAGACTCTGCAAAGGTGGATTCTCCTTTCTCCAGACTCTGTTCCTGTGCAAACAGTTTGTTTTTCAGGCTTATGGTCTGGCTTCCTACAATTACCATGTTTCCACTGAATTTCTTCCATATATTGACTTCCTGACAACTCTCCTTGTGAAATGTCTGCATTTTCAAGTTCCTCTGCCTTGGAATCTAACCACAATCCTCACCAACAAATCTTAATTACTACAGTATGGATAGACTGTCCCATTACACCACTTATTCAGGAAAGGTTTATCCACAGTGAGTTTTCATGGAAGCACAAAAGAGGAACAGCAGTTTTCTCAGAATTGGAATAATGGGACCAAATCCAGGTTTTCCATCTGTGCTAAAAGTTTGGGGAGGTGCACAGTGATGCTTCTCTTCACATCACTGATCAGAAGTCTGATGGTGAGAAGTGATACCACTACAAGGTCATTATGCAACACCGCTCCCCATTTTACTGTCTCATGGAGATACTGCGTATCTGCCTCCATGTCACAACCACAGCTTACTCTCAACAACCTTCAGATGCTCTACAAATCTCAGCACCTGCTACCAAAGTCACCTACAAAGTGTGCAATAAATTATATAAAAAAATACAACTCTATTAAGACATTATTACAAGAACATTTGGAACTACCTACAGAGAAAGGACCAAAAAGTTCTTCAATAGTTGGGAAAATACTGTCCTTTGACTGCAAAATCAGTTAATAATTTTGTATTGCAGGTGTTATTTCATCCTGAGCAACTGGCAACGCCATAGCACCAAAAAATCTCACTGTAGCTGTAGATAAAGTTCCTTATCTTATCTGCATTATTCCCTTCATCATGATATTTCTTAGAAGAACCACAGAAAGGAGCTGGCAAACATCCCCTACACAACTATTACTCTAAGGCAGGGGTCGTCAAACTACGGCCCGCGGGCCAGATCCGGCCCGCCAGGCTCCCCAATACCGCCCGCGACCCCCCCCCCCGCACCCCCACACCCACGGTGAGAGGTGCCGCCGTGGCGGCCGCGTCTGCACTGCTCGTACAGCCCCTGCCGGTCCTTTTTTTTTTTTTTTTTTCTCTCACGGCCCCTGACAGCGTCTGAGGACAGGGATCCGGCCCGCCGTTGAAAAACTTTGAGGACCCCTGCTCTAAGGGAATGTTTTAGTAAGAAGATGACTGAATCAAGCAGAAATACTTTAAAGACTTCACAGTCACTGCATAGTTTTTAAATGTCTATTTCTAGGTGAATTATGTAATACAGACATTGAAGTAAATTGCATCTTCAAGTCCACAGTGATGAGATTCACAAAAAAAAGTTAGATTATCTGCTGTTTGCTCCCTGATCATTATGGATATAATGTATAGCAGATGTTTCTCAAACCATTAAAAAAATCACATACCCCTGAAAACTGCCAGCACATCATACTACATTTCCTGAATCCCCCATGAGATTTATTTCTAGATATTCTATTTTTATTGCATCAATTGAAATTCAAAAGAACATGGGCAGTGACCACAAAAACAACTTCAAGGTGATAAGGTTACTTAAGGCAAGCTTCAGAGTATGTTATTCTCCTCATCACGTACAGAGAACCTCAATCCTTTCCAATTGAAAAGACTTGATATATGAAAAGAATTTGCAAGTTTGGCTTTGTTCATATTTGAAAGAAGAAGTAAGACTGACTGTTCTTATAATAACCTTAACCAACATGATAAATAGTAAATAAAGCCTTTGAATGAGCTGTAATACTTACAGAGGAAATCATTACCTTAGATTACTTTAATAGGTCTTTTTCTACTCTTATTTAAGTGTCAACTTTCAGAAACTTTTATACAAGTTATTACAAGTGAGTGACCTCTTTTTCTTTCATTTTAAAACTAATGTCAAGAGTATCTCAACTGAACATACTGAACATATTTTTTGCCTTAGGTAAAAATAAATTATTTTTTACTGCTCCACATAAGCTTTTTAGATGCATAATTCCAAAACAAAAAAGAGCTTTTATCCAAACAGAGAATTAACATTTCTCATTAATTCTTGCATGTGCAAAAGAACCACAGCACCAAAAATCTTAGCAAGTGCCTGCCATGCAGAGATCTTACACTCTGAAAGTGTCAGTTATTTAAGAAGAAATGTAATAATCACAGCATTAGCTCTAACGCCATGTCATATGCAAGAGAGGGCTGTAAGTGTTCCAAGGTCACAGCCCTGCTTATGGAAAGAATTTTAATGGATTTCTAGAAATAATAATAATGAAATCTAAAATAAAGTTTTAAAACCAGTGACATGCTGTAAAACCAACCAATAATCAACTGCCTTTAAGATACATCTTTACAGATACATCTTTAAGTTCTATTGGTATTTTGAAAACTTTTTAGGTTTTTTTCATCCTTGGTATTCTGCACAAAGAAATGGAGAAAAACAGTTTTCCAAGGCTTAAAAGAAGCCCCAACTAGTCTTACAGAGTGAACAAAAAAGCATCCTATTACATTTAAGAAGATCTGGAATACAAGTCCTATGTAGCATTGATCTTACAAGTAAACTTGCTTATTAATGGGGGTGAGGAGAAGGTAGTGATCTCTATTTTAAATCCAATAGTCAGGAAAAATATTAGACTGTTACTATCCCACATGTGTTGGAAACAATGACAAACAAAAGGTTTCCTCAATAATCAAAATGCAGAATCTCCTCTGACAGTCCCTCTGACTTGGAGCCACCATATAGCATTAAATTTAAAAAAAAAAAAAAGGTAATCGTAAATAATTTCCTTGGTTCAAACTAACTTGCATTTTACCCAAGATAAGCACTTGAACAGTCCTGTGAACTTCTGAAGGATCACTCATATTCTCAAAGTGAATATGCTCAAAATATTCTGCTGAACTGGTGTTTACTTCAATATAGCCCAGTGGTTGCATCATATTCCCTTTACATAATTTTCAGCAATTCTTAATTGAGCGTTTAGGAGGAGCAGAAAAAACTACTTTATTTAGTTAAGACTAGTATCTGGAGTTTCATACCACTTGTAAAACACAAAAAAAATCTAAACTGTCAAATAACTGCCTAGGAATAAGATTTAAAAAAGGCATTAATTATTTTCTAAGCTCTCTGTTTGCTTTTAGCTAGAAGCTCCTTCAAATAGCTAAACTTAAATTGTCGAAAAAATGACTGACAAGTACGATCAGAAATAAACATAAAATAGAAAAAGCTAAAGCTAAAAATCAACAATCTAAAAGTCACAGACAGAAGCAGTTTACCTGTCATTGCTGGAAAGGGTTTCCTTTTCTTGCTAAGCTTCATTATTCTTATATTTATAATTCATACTCAGATAAAGTTTTACAGTAAAATGAACAGAATTAAAATATATACTAATTATTCTAATAATCTTAGTAAAGTATTTTCAAGAACAGTTTGACAGAAGTTTGGATCATACTTAGCAAATTGCCATACTCAAAACATTAAAGCAGAGAGGTCTATATTTCTAAGTACTTTAATTAAATCCTGAAAACTCCTTGTCTTCTAAATTTGTATTTTTGTTGTCATTATTTTTTCCAGCTTATCCTAAAATTTTCCACACAGTATCCTTATTCTGCATATGAAAATGGGACCCTACTGACAGAGTGATCTGAGACAAGGAAATGCTTTCAAAACCAGTGACATTACATTAAAGCTCTGACCTAAACTGACAAAACCAAAGAAACTGTCTTAAAGGCTAAGAGTTAAAAGTTTAGTGGTACTTCCCATTCAACACATTGCAATTTTAGTACTTATACAACACTACAGTTTCACCGAAGTCTGAGCTCATCTACCCTGGTACATCCTTGAAGACTTATGAAAACTTGAAAGCGTATCTTATTTAAAAATAAAAAATCATGGGAAAGAAGTACCATTGCTAGAATACATTATTTTGGTTTATATGAAACTGTTTTAGAACCCCTGTCTGTTAAAAGTGTCTCTTTCCTTTTGTTTAAAGTACCAATTATAATAAAGCAATCTGTGCACCCTCTGGTACTGTCTTTGCTCAATGTTCTCGTTTTAAATGAAAATGTTCATTTTTAAAGTTCTCAGTATTTTTTATTTTTCCTCTGAACTGTACAACATCTGTGTGCATTTACTTAATGTTAAAATAAATCACTTGATCAAAAGACCAGAATACAGTAGGACAGGAGGTATTCTGGTCAAAAGAAAAAGACCAAGGTACTAACCCAGTTATTCTTCCAGACTCATTCTGGAGCTCTTTGCAAAAATCCCCAAGACCTTGTGGCTTTCTAAAAATATTTAACTCACAAGCACTTATTTTTACTTATGCAGTCAAACATATGTTTCACTGTTCGTGTGCCTATCAGTCTGTTTAAATCCCAGATACCTACTGAAGGAGTCATAATAGCAACTAAACATTTCAATCACACATGGTACAGAGCACATTCTCCTGACATTTACATGAAAAAGATTAGTGCTGCCATCCAATCACAACTAAAGTTTTCTGCACCACAGAAACAGGCAAACACTGTAAAATATATGTCTAAAGAATATATTCCAAACAAAAAAGAAGAAGCACTAAGAAAACACTGTTTGCTTTAATTGACCTCCTCCAACCCCCAAGCCATCAGGAATTATTCTCAACTAATACAACTAGTCAAATTTGCATTATACTGGTTTTGGGTACTACACTGATGTTACCTGTCATTAATGATCCAGTTCAGACACAGATTGAGAGAATTAAGGTTTTTGCATCTCTTTACTATTTCCATCACCGTTTCATTGTCCAGTTCTGTGATATGACGCAGGTCCAAGCTTGACAGATTTCTCAGCTGTTGAGATAAATATGACAGAAAGAAATAATCTGAAATTCATTCACATAAATAATCATTGTAAAAAAATGTCAAACTTCTTGGAATCAAGCTTAATACATGCAAGCTAGCCAAGAAAGAGCTGATTACTATATTTTTCACTCAAGGCAAACATGTCTGAGGTATTCACAGAATCAAACTTCAGTAAACCTGGAATTCAGGCACTAAGTTACTACATGAAATCCAGAAACTTTCACTCACGGTCCAATATACCTACAATAAGGGCCGAGGCTTTCCTCTTCTTACATATATGATACGAGTGTAAGATACCAAGGTAAAATATCAACCCATTTAACTGTAAGAAAAACAAGGCATGGAAGGAAGGGAACAGCACATTTGTGCTTAGATTCAAATGCATGATATCAATGACCTCAGAGTATAAGGCTTTCAAATAAAATAAATACTACAAACTGCATGGAAAATCCAGTATTTATACTGTAGTCTCATCTGCACAGTCATCAATAATAGCTTGGATATTCTGAACAACAAAAGTCGGGAGTCACAGCACAATATGATTAAGATTTATGCCGTGATTAATCTGATTTATTACTACTGTAAATCATTCTAATGTCCTTCAAAAGGAAACCCTCTTACTACTTTTATGAGCTATGGATGCAAAGAAGAAAATTTTTACAGATTTCTGCAGTATCAGTTTAGTCATAATAACCTCCAAGTGCTGTTTGCTTTTCAAGCTGTCTGAAATAATCTCTATTACACTCTGGAAAAATAATTGCATTAGGCAATATTGACAGTTTAATTAAATTTACCTTCCCTGTGAGAGAGCAAAAATAATCCTCATCAGTGATTTAAGTCACTAAGGATTTGATTAGGTAAAGGCATACAACTGAGATCATATAATTGGTCTACTTCAGTAGCTAATTATTAAGTCAATGTATTTGAGGCAGGTGAAAGGTTGAGGAGAGAAAATAGGAAAATGAAAAAGACAGGACTTCAAATGTAGGTAGCCTTCTATGGAAAATCATATCTTGGTGTTTTATTCCAGAAGTTTTTAATACTCTCCAAACTAAAGCTGAAGATAAACCACATACTGTTTCCAAAAATTCTGCAGAGCAAGCATAAAATTAAGGACTCTGACCTCTGAGTCTGCAGGGTATTTCTGTAGAAACTAGGACAATAATATTTCTATTATTAGGATACTACCAAAGGTATACTGTGGAGGTACTTGCTGTATTCCCTTTGAAATTCTGAAAGTCTTGTTTGCCTGTTAGGGAGCAGAGCACATAGTGATTGACACTGTGTTTGTAAAATACACACCTGTTACAAGCTATGCCTCTCTGCATTTCATACATACTGCTCCAGCATGAACTTTAAAGGCCTGAGCTTCTATATGCCCCAAAAAACATCACAACCAATCTCTCATTTTTTTCCTGCATAAATTACAAGAAGGTGAAGCTTACAGCAACTTTAGTTTTCCCCACCTTCTTACAGCTATTCATATTAGATATTTCAGCCTTTAGACTTTGTTGGCAATAATCTGGCCTGTGCCTACGACATAGAAAATATACCTGCTGGACAATTCAACAGTGAACATGTTCTATGACAGTAAACGCACATTTACCAGGAGAGATCAAAGACAAGTAGAAAATCTTCCCACTTATGCTTTCTTTCACAAGACTACTCTTATGAACAGGTGACAATACTGGTGATTCTCTCATCATTGTTATTACTTAGAGAGTACAAACCACAAATTTACATTAAAGAATCAATGCAAGGAGAGAGGTCAGTGCTTCTTTAAAAAGTGCCTAAATAACACAGGTTCAAATTAGGTAAGAGATACCAGTGTATTATCTGCCTCAATGATGCAATGATGAATGCAGTACTTGTGATTTCCCAGGAAAAAAAAAACTTTTGCAATGCATGGGTAGACTCAAAACCTAAACTAAATTCCTACTGACCAAATTAACAGGGTTTTCAAAGTAGATTTTATCCTTTACCATCACAGGAGAATGATCATCCCCTCATTGCTTCTTTCCTTCATGCCAATAATAGTCTACTATTATATTCAATATACAGTAGCTCAACTATCACTTGTCTTTTTTACTGTCACATTCCTTCATTTTAAACCTGGCACCTGACCTACTTGGTAGGTTAATTTTTCTTTTTATCAGGCACAACATACTCAATCCAGAAGACCTTACTGTCTTTGAAGTGGTGCTTCAGATAGATAGATACACAAGTATAATTTGGTCTATACAACCCCCTACTGCCATTGCAGATGCGTGAATGACTTTCAAGACCCGAAGAACGTTCCCTTCATCACATGAATTTGAATCACAGGTGAAAATAATACCTCTTGCCTACTTAAGTCAGAGGTATCAACATCTTCTTACCAGTCAGAGTATAGTTATAAATGTGTATGTAACCATTCTTCATTTAAAATGAAAGCCAGATATCTTAATGACAAATTTCCTATAGTTTACTGAAAAAGAAATTTTAAGGGATTAATGCTAAAATGCTGCAATCACTACTATTATTAAAATGTTACAAGAGAAAAATACATACCTTTTATATTCTACCTCAAACACAGCTAAAAGTAGTATGATATTTTAAAAAATAAATTAAAAATTAAACTTCTCTGAAGTAGACAATTGGACAGTTCAGATGTTTGAATCTTCAGTGCATTCTTGAGATTAAAATAGCACACCTTTACACAGCATTTTTTCCTACAGAAAGAGGATATTCTGTGACTTAGACACTCAACCTTAGCCACTAGGATGCATAAAGTTTTTCCCTGTTTTTTTTTTTAATCAAAACCAATTTCATTCATGCAGCAATACCATTTTATTGAGCATTTTCAGGGCCACTCTTCTACAGATATGCACACTTTTCTTCAACTCTTAACTTTATAGTTCTGCAAAGAATGTTCAGCATGAGCAGAATTTAAACTTTAAACTCAGCTCCATCAGGCAAAATGTTTTAACTGAATAAGTAATATTTAATGTGACAATAAAACACAGCATGCAAATAGTAGACAGAGGGCTTGAAATATGAAACAAAAAATAACAGAATTAATAGAAAGAAAAACACTTAAACTAATTTTGTGTGATGCATATAAACACATTCTTGCTGAAATTACTGATTATTGACTCAGAGTTAAAAATGTGTGAGTCTAAAAGTGAGGGAGTCTAAGTACATGAATGAGATAGGAAGGAAACACAAGTTGGTTCCTTCCTCTCAGTCCTACTAACAGGAGATTAACAGAGCAGTAGACAAAGTTTCTGTGAGGAGATTACCAGTTAAAATGTACTGAGAGTGAATTGCTCCACTGGAAATGACAGATGCAGAAGAACCACTTAGATCACCAAACGGTTTTAGACAAAGAAGTTTGAAAAACAGAGCTTTTTAATTTTAATATATTTTAAATACAAATGTAAAGTTAAATACTATTTTAAAGATATTACTCCTTACTTTTGGATCTCAAATATTTTAAAATATAGTACAATTCTTTTAATACTTTTGTTGGTTCTCCTAAATGAATTTTTTTGCCCATTGATATATTTAGAGATTCAGAGATTATGATACTATTTGCGTGCCTGAATGTTATGAAACTCCTAAGATTTCTATCTTGGCTACTGGAACTTGTAATATTAAAATATGTGGCGTGATTTAGATGATAGAAAATTACTATTACCATTGGGATCACAGGTAATTTTTCAGTGTGGGTGTAACAACTCCTGTGAATTTTTAGCTGTTACTGTTTAGGGGATTACTAATGTAATGGGTATTCACTTTTTCCTCCCCTGCATGATTCCACAATTTCTGTAGAGATATGCTACCTTAAAAATCATAGAACAGGATGGAATCATGGAATCCTTTAGGTTGGAAAAGAACTTTAAACCTAAGTCCAAACAAAACCTGAAACTGCAAGGCCATTATCAAAAAATTAATGGAATTTCAATTAACCTTAATTTTCTTGACACCTTCTCTGTACACATGCTTTCAGGGAATAAACTGCTCTCTGACTTAAGCTGCCCAAAGTAAATGTATGATCAGAGGAAATTAAAAATAGCAATCTGAAAACAAACTGTAAACCAAATTCTTTTTATTACTGTGTCAATAGAATCTATAAACTATTTTTTAAAAAGTCACATTACTGAAGAGCTGCTGCATCTGAACTATAAGATCGAGATATACTGTGATCCTGAAAATGTAATCATACATGGTTTAAAGAACTAGACAACGATTGAATAGTTACAGAGGAGACTATTTTCCCATAGATTTAGTGTCCTGCATATGAACAAATTTTAATTTCATTTCCTAAGTATTGCAAAACATTGAGATCCCATTGCTTAAATAAGAAACACACAATAAAAATCTGTGGAGATCACGGAGATTTAATCTGCATCACTTACGAAAAACTAAACAGAAAGTTTGCTTTGAAAAGTGTAAAAAGCAATATTTGAGAAAAGGGAGTTGAAAATATATGTTAATTAAGGAAATAAACTTATTGAATAGATTCCTTTGTTTTGTAATGTACCGTAGAAGAAAACAATAGGAAAGTAAATGAAATTCACATTGCAGTTGCTACTGTTTCCAAGATGTCCAGTAAAAATAATTCCGTTTTTTTATTTATTGTAAGCATATTTTTTTGCAAGTTATGCTACAAAAATAAATATATTGCCTCCTTTCTGGCTTTAAGATGCATTGCAGAGGAGGTACTTGAACACACATAAAAACTGTACATCTAGTACCTGTGTTACAAGACTCATTTTCAGATTATAAACTCTAAAAGTTGCTGTAGAACTACATTGACCTTAAGATCTTTTTACCATAAAAAGAGCATAAAGCAGAACACTTTGTGTCAAAACTAATCAGTTACTAGAAGGAGACCATACAGTACCCCAGTTTAGGGAAGGCTATTGCAAAATCAGTCCTGTCATGTGTAGATTATCATTATATATCTGTCAAGATGGTAATGGCTGCACTGAATGAGCACTAAGTATTGCCTCCATAAATCTGAATTTTGATTGACTTCATATTGGCCACCAGCTAAGAAACAAGTATCACTAAGTTGGATCGGACTTTACTCTCGGGTAACAACCATGAGATGAAGAAAGATCAAAGATCACATTACTCCAAAAATAGTTCTTTGATAAACTGTCTTCATGCATCAGTGATTAGCAAGAGTAAGTTAGAAATTTTTTCTCTGGAATTCCTGTATAAGGATTCATACAGACTTAGATGTTTGTAATAAACTTTATCAGACAGTCTGTCAGAAGTATATGGTGTAGAAGCACAGACAGAGTTATACTGCGACAAAGCAATTACTCTTGCATACATATCAGAAACCAAAGGAAGAAGCCAAGGAAGTGGCTTTGTAATGAAATTATATCTAGATGTCAAGTTTTCCTCATACCAGCTGTTAAAATTCTATTACAAGTGCAACAATTAAACCGCTGAGAGGCAATTACCACAACAGAGGAGGAAAATACCACCACATTTGGGGTCAGAGATACAAAATTAAAAATCACCATTTTTCTAGTTAGAATACAGAGTTTCTTATTCCCACTCAGTTAATGAATAAAAATTATCCATTTGGATGTTTGGTTTTCAACACAATCACCTAACATGCAGAGGCACTTTTCACATTTGCACAGTTCTTCACACTTAGAGGAGAAGCGAAGTAAAAAATAATCAGGAATAAGCTTCTGAGAGATAAGGATGTGAGGAGGGGAGGAAGAGAGCAAACAAGAAAAAAAAAATCATACAGGGAAAGCTAAGTAAATAATAAAACAAGTGAGAAAAAAGATAAAACAAGAAAACAGCAGGTAGAGATGTGCCAAAACCAGAAGATAAACTACAACACTACATGCAGTTCATGTTTTTCCCTCCTCCACAGAAACAAAGTTGACAAATGTTGGACTAATTTTTCTGATGTCATAGTACAAATCATTCAGATCTTCTGTGACAATGCTTCACATATTAGAGCTACAAAGGCAAATGAAACATTCAGATCATCAGAACAAACCACTGGTTTCAACTGTGAGTCTCACTGTGAATTGCATATACACACACACACACACTCCTCCTTCCCCTTTCTTCCCTGTGTATGTACATGCAGTGCCTCTCATCTTACCCAATAATTATTATTTCTTTTGGGTGCACTTCTTGTATCTAATAAATACTTTAAGAAAAAAAGGCACCAGTGTGGTGACATGGTCTTGCTCAAAAAGCAAATTTTTTTGATTGCCATTGTGTTCAGTAGAAAAATAATGAAAATAAACCCTGAATGTTTCTTCTTTTTCTAAAATATACAACATTTTCACTACCATTCCCTACAATTAGCTATTAAAAAAGCTCTGCGATGCAGCAGCACTGTAATTTAGAATTTTCAAGTGCTAGTATTTTTAAAGACAGCTAACATTACCAGGGGGAAAATATGGTCATAATAAACCACTCAATTTTTATACATGCATCAGCCTCAAAGCAATTTCACAAGTGAGGCCACTGCTGTTATCTTCAGCTTGCACACAGGAAGCAGGACAGAAAGGAACTGGCTCTGCACAGCCTTACGGGACACACTTGCAGGCCATACAGAGCAAAGAACAGATTCCACACTCTCTAGGATGATGAGACTGGAATTATTACTGAACAGTTACGAAGTGTGAGTTAAGAACTCAACACAAAGCTAACCACATGAAATACATGATGGTTAGAACAAAAAGTGATGTCATCAACAGATAAATTCTGGAAAAGACAGATGCAACAGTGAAAGATCATGTTACTGTTTCCTACAGGACCTACTAAAAAGCCTATACCCATCTTTATTATAAGTCCCTTTTAAGTGTAGAAAGGTTGCAAGAAGGTCTCTCTTGAGTCTTTTCTTCTCCAGGTTAAACAGTCCCTAACTTTCAGTGTTATCACATCACTATCTTTTTAGTATTCACAGCCTACAGAAAGTTGTACAGATACAGCTTGAGGGAAGGAAACTGGAATCCCCACATCTCAAGTCCCAACATGCACCAATTACTTACAAAGTCATTACATGAGAAAAGTATAACCAGCCTCCTAAATATTTACTAAAGGACTACATGCAACAGTGTCACTTCCACATAAATCAGGATTTTTAATACTTTATTATTATTAAACACACAAAAAGCAGAAATACATGTTAATAAGAAAAATAAAGATCTTGACTTTTCTTTAATAAGTGGGATTATAAAGTCATTTTGTTGAAGGATAAGATATCTATTAAATACTCAATAAATTTAGGCCAGAATAATGCAGTAACCAAAGAATGTAGCTGAAAAGTGATCTGTGTGCAAACTTCCAATAAAGCCTTGGACTACACACCCTGTGTTAAATTATATTTCTAAGAAATATAACATAGCATAGACCCTATATTTATGCTGTGTATATAAATATAACCTATAGTTATATGCAGACAGTTTTCATATGACTTGAAAATAATAGCATAATTTCTTTCTCCCACTAATATATACCCCCTTTACACATCACTTCATTACACAGGATGCCTTTCCCAATGGCATTCTTTGAGGTCCTATAACTTTACTATTCAAATTAATTTCTCTGCTTAATTTCTTTTTGTATGTGTTCCAAAATGTTTTCAATTCTTCTGTATCTTCAGCAGATAGATACATTAAGTAGCTTTAAAATGATGAAAGCGTTTTACAGACATGTTGAATGCTTCTGTATAACAGGACAGCTGCACAGCTGCATCAAAAACCCTTTATTTTCTTCAGGCGTACTCCGTTTTTCATTTAATATATTGTCTACTTGGCACCTCAAGATCTCTTTAACCATTTTTATGTTTGCGTGGTCCCTGAACTTACTTTCAGTCACAAATTTTAATTACTATGGTGTTTGCCACCTGATCCAAGGCATCCATTTTACTGAACAGTTCTATTATTTTCTGCAGATTCACTCATATTAGCTCTCCCAGACATGACTGCTCTTATGTAAAAGAAAAAGGAAAGGAAATAAAGTATATTTGTAAAACTATGTTGCAATATGAAGATGAATATATACATACAATGTATGTACACTGTTGCAGTAAGGGGTCTTTCCAAATCTCTTGCAATTAGAATTCTGCACTTCAATTATGGAATTTTGTTTTGTTTGCAATGGAATCTGTTGTAATTAGGCATTTTAAAGATGTTTGACCTAAACAACATTGTTACTTCTGAGAAAATGTATAACTCCTGGATTATATATTTGATACACTGTCTTTACATGGTGAAATCTGAATATGACTGCTCAAATAATTCAAAATTCATTTACTATGTCATGTTTCTGTCCATGTCAATGTTACAAATCACACATATAAACTCATCCTGACTGATACCTACGATTTGGCTACAGTCAAACACTCTAATGACTAGCTAAAAGTAGTTATAATACTCACATTGGTAAGGTGAATGACTCCTTTTGATGTAACAGAGCAACCCATGAAACCAACATACTGCAGCTCAGGACAATGTTCAGCAAAAGCTTTCACCGACTGATCTGTCACCTGCAGAAAAGATAAACAGACAACAGCTGAATAGGTGATATAAGCATATACTTAAGTTTAAGCAATTTCTAATGGCAAGCTGCTCATTAATACTTCTATTATTATCACTACTTTTATTTATGTCAAGAGTTTTAGAGAAAACATTGGATATGCACAGGCATGGATATATCTGCATGAAAATCAGGAAGAAAAAAGATTTTTAGCAGAGGGGAATCATAGTCCTAGAGGAGGAAAAGAAGCACAAGACAAGAGACGGTTATGGCCACAAAGTCAAGTATTATCGTCATCCTGTTTAAGTGCAAACAACCCAGGAGAACATTCTATCCACTATTCTCATAAACTACATACAAACATGAAAATACAAACAAATTTGTTATTGACATCCTTACAATCATGCTATACCCATCATTGACTATAAAGAATTTAAATTGTGTGCTATCATAAGTTTATATTCCTTTTTTTTTTTAGAATTTTTACTAAAATAAAGCAACTGATGATTTCAACTTAAAGGTAATATTACATCTGTTTCTCACATCAGGCTTGGTAATCTCATGGTAATACACCAATGTGCCCGTTATCAGCTGAATAGAGTTTATTATTGAGATTTTTTTTATTTATACAACTACTTGTTATTTAAAATTAAATTTTTCTGCTAAATTTAATAATATATATTAAATATAAAACACAACCCATTGTATAAATGTAGTGCTTCATAAGTAGACTAAATATTCAAAAGGACAATATATTGTGAATTTTGTGAAGAATGTAATATTGGCATGGGTACACTTAAGACACCTTAATCAAACAGCAAAATAAGTTTTTAAATATCTAGTCCAAAACTGAGCCTCAGATGAATATACAGAGGAACATTATTCCTGATGTGCTGTGGATCACCATTAGCCACAGTTCCAGCTGGCCCAACAAGCCACTTTACTGCACACTGGCAGCATCTGGTGACCTTGGTGAGGACTCTGGCAAAACAATTTCTGAAAAGACAGCCTGGAGATATGGATTTATGGATAAAACACCACATCAGAGCTGTATTGGTCTGGGGTTACTGAATACTGTTATAGATCTAGTGCAGTTTTCTCAGTGCAAAAACTCAGTGAGCAAAGATTCTCATTGTGACACATCTGCCAAATAAAAGTAAAAGGCAAGCCTTCTAGGATTGTGTATTTAGAACCCAATTAAGCTGAGAACAAGTCAAAATGAAGGGGTTATGGGTCAGCTAAATAGATTCAATCACAAATTGGGTACTGATCATGTGGTATCTACACAGCCCCATGTCCCAGGTCTGCCTACTTGAACAAAAACAAACCAGTGTATTAAGAAATATCTTCTTTGATTTGATCTGACACAATCATTCAATTTTGGTTTTGCACATTCCTCTTAACTGAGGACAGCCACACAAACTATTTAAGCTTTTTAAGATATTGATTACCAAAAGCCTTTGACAAATGCTATCACAAGTCAAAGACTTACAGATTTGCCCTATGCTACCAGCACCAAACCAGTAGCGGAAAAGAGAGTTTATCTTCTCTCTAGAAGACAAACTAACCCTCTGATTCAGCTAACGATCAAAGAGAAGGACCCTGTTACAATCTTAGCCTACTCTCTCTATAGAAGATTAAAGTGTGATTCTCTAGCTAGCAAGAAAATGTAGCAATGAAAAATCAATACCACAAATGTCTAATACCACAAATTCATTAGAGAGCTTACAACTAACATATAAACAATTTCTTACTTATAGCTAACGTTGAGGTGCATAAAGACACTGAAAAAATAACATTTTGAATGCAAATAATAAAGTTAGTATGTCTTAAAATATCTTCATACTATGGAATTTTCTGTATTCTAAACAAATTCAGTGGAAAAAAATTGATAAAAATTAGTAACAGTAGATTATGACCATATATATTAAATAGTTTACAGATTAGCAGTGAACCTTTCCAGTGCTTGTTAGGTATGCACTATCTATCTAATCAAAAAAAAGATCCTTCATTACATCTCTGTATGCTATGCAAGACTCATGATTTTCCAGACAAAAGTAGGGTGGCATTACCTGAATATGCTTTAAAATAACTGTAGTAGAAATCACCCATTTAGACACTAATTTTGCTACTGAAAACAACAATTTGTTCTTAAATCTTTACTTATGAACTGTTAGCATTGTCTTTAAGCCCAGTTCACTAGCAGACCCTGCGCTTTGCCATCAGACAACAGAACTCCACTACCTACAGAAGTTGATTTCAACTTTTATTGGGAAACACTGTAAAAATTTTCTCAACCAACACTGTAATCTCCTGTCACTATTCTTTACTACACCAGTATCTATGAATACATCACTTCTTTTTCAGACTTTATGTTTTTCCCCCCCTGAAGGTGAGAAAATGGTAAACCCCCAGGGGGTGGTGATCTTTAGAATTAATCCAATGAGTGCT
>JAWWLV010000100.1:14277187-14292971 GCA_035041135.1 Platyrinchus mystaceus | reverse complement strand
TCTCACACCGGGTTAAAATTGGGGAGGGAGGCCTGAACTCGGAATTGGATTTTTGGGGCTCTCAAACCACGACACTATAGCAATTGATTTTTTAATTACACGATTCCCAGCCAGACAGCCTGTAATGAAGGCCACTTGATATTCTGCTTGGTTAGCCACTTTTAACATGACTCCACTCTTCTATAATTGTAGTAGTTGGAAACAAATATATGTATATATATATTTCTATATATAAACATACACACATTTGCTATTTCACTACAATGGCTTCTCATAAGACAAATATGGGACACTATGCACAGAATTCCTGTAATCTAAATAAAGGTTAAAAACTAAAATGTTTATTAGGTCTTTCTGTTCTTCTTTTTGTAGGGTTTGGGGAAAGTAAGAACGTGGAATTTATTTATAAATGTAAGTGTAGCATTTATAGTCTAGTAAAATTGTCTAGTGTTCAGTTAGAATAACTGAAGATGGATAACAGCATTCTGTCCTTATCTATATATAGCTCAAAAACATAACAATACGAAGTTTGCATGCAGAAGCATCTTTTATTTTTTCCTACTTGACCTATTTGTATCAAGGAGAAAAAGATTAGGAAAGTTTTTGCCAGATCCAGAAGGGTGATTGGAATGGGCTGCCCAGGGGAGTGGTGGTGGAGTCACCAACCCTGGAGTGGTGGAGTCACAGTGCCTGGAGGTATTTAAGGGAAGACTGGGTGTGGCAGTTGGTGCCATGGTCTAATCGACAGCATGATGATGTTTGGTCAAAGGTTGGACTCCATGATTTCAGTGGTCTTTTCCCACCTAATTGATTCTGTGATTTGGTGAAACAGAGGCAACAAAGTTTAACTTCAAGCTCAAAAAAGTTTCTAAGGTTGAAAACAACTATTCTTCTGCTTAACTAGACTGCTTCCTATTCCATCATCTGCCTTGTCTAGTATAGATGGTTTACACACAGACTTTAACTTTCATATTTAAACTCAAACGTGCAAGCCAGGTCACTATTTCTACCATCAGTAGGAGCCAGAAACAGTATCCTCTTATTGTATGAACATGTTTGACACTTTCAAGAAATGGTCTGTTCTGCAGAATTAAAGAAAAATAAGTGACTGATGAAAAAAATGCATGGAAAATTAGCAGTGATATGTATGCAATGCTTATGCATCCCAACACTTCCTCATATAATGCAGTACGTAACTGTATGTTACATTTTCTTCTTCATTACTCAGAAGACAGAACAGGTGCATTAAACATGTAGTACAAATATGGCTTCTGCAAACTAACAAATTTTTAAACAACTGCATCCTGATGTACTATACAAGCAATTAGACTAGCATAATCTAAAGTCAGATAACCACAGAAAATATACTGCAGTTCTACAGAAATGACCCTTGGTCAACAAAGACACAGAAATTCACACACAATTCTTTCATAGATCCCAGTACTGTTCTTCCAAGAATCTTTAGTAATTGGATTGTCTAGTCGACCTTCATTGACTTTCATTCATCCTATCTTGCTTTGTGTTAGTCTTGCTTTGAAAAAGTAATGTACGATGATGAGGACAGATTTATAAGTTATGCACTAAAGCATTGTGAATGGGAAATACACTGATCTGGAACTAATGGCACAGATTTTCTTCCTATCAAAAAGATGTATGGTAAGTGAGATATGGTTTATCTATTGCAGCCTATTATATATGAATTCCAATTCTGCACTGTTTTACAGGAATTCAATATTTTGTCTACTCTGAATTAGATTCTATTAGTTTCTTTCACATTCTATTCAATAAATGGAAGTGCAAAAAAGGAAAAAGCAGAGATGATAATTCAAAAAGAAAGTCTAAGGTACAACAATACAAGCACGACAATAAAAAATACCAATTAAAAAGCCTCACAATTAATAAGAACTCACAGAAGTTCAAACAGAAATAGCTGAAAAAGAGATAGGAATATAAATACCAACCAACACAGAATGAACACCATGTTCTCTAATTTAAACGGGTGCACTGCACTCCAAGTAGATCTTGATATGCACTTTTTTCCATGCAATTTACATAAATAAAAGTGAAAAATATGTAAAATATTCCTCAGAACAATAAATTCTGCTAAAGCAGTAGACAGTCAGTCTGCCATGAATGTAACATGCAATTATTCACTGCAGAAGTCAACACTAAGGGTAGAAGAAACCCTTTTCTCCCAGTTACATACTCCATAAATCTGTCTTGGTCAGACACTAGCTTTAGCAAACCTTTTTTGGGGGCAGCACAAGAAGAAGGGAAGAGTTGGGGAGGCCTTACTAAAATTTACGTTTGAAAAGAGGTAAGTTTAAAAAAGCTCATCTGCTAATTCAGTCCTAGAATTTCTTGCCTTACCTATGCATTATTATCTACTGCAGGTTAAGGCCCACCCCGAAATCTGCCCTTGCATGAAGCACATGGATACACTCCACAATATGTGTTTAATGTATCACATACATACTCAATGTGTATTTTCCCTCACCTGTGTTCCCTGGAATCCTCGCATGTCATAGCCTACCATAAAGTGCAGTTAGGCTAAATTCAGGTATAGTTTTCATTTAACTCCTTCTTACCAAGACTTCTGAAACCAAATTCACGTGGATTTAATACATACAAAAAACGAAACACAGAGTCAAGATTGCTCATATGCAGAAATATCTATCTACTGTAAAACAAGGCAGTCAGGCCACCACTATTCTATTGGCAGCAAAAACATTAAATATCATTGAATAAAATTTTTTAAAAAATCATAGTAATGAAATAACTTTTAATGAAAATGCTTGATTACAGGTGTATGCTTACATAGGTTTTCCCTACTTAGCTTAATAAAATTTGCCTTGCTACCTGTATAATAAAATGATCAGATGATCCCTCTGCCACACAGGGAAAGATTACATTGTCTCTCTTTTGACTAACACTTTTAAAATTACTTCTTAACAGAGGGTCAAACAAAGATCACAATATTACATTAGAATACTATTAAATTTTATACTATTAAACTAGAATATATACTTAAAAACATTTTCGATTATATATGCCTTCCTAGTCCAATGAGTAAGAAATCGAGAGCAAATTTAAACACATTTAGATTCAAATACAAATTCAATTTCATTTTTAAATTACTTTTCAAAGGAGGCTGCAATAACTCAAAGTATCTACTTACAGATTTAAACCTAAGGTTCCATCAAACAAACCAGGGCCACTCATTAGCATTGGTTCCTAACCTTATTTTAAAAATATAACTTATTAGGAATATATTGTATTATTAGATTGACCAGGAATACAAACCCAACTAATTTTAAATTACTTGGGAGTTCAGCACAAACATATTCTTACAAATACATTCAAATAAAGATTGCTCATATATAAATACAGGACTCCTTTGCTCTACCTCCCCCAGAAAACAAAAGGCAGAAAAGATAAAAATGAAGTTTATGTTTAAAAGAATTATTTCAAACTTTAACTGAAACAGACTTTTCCTATTCAATAGGAGTGATACATTGCTTGCTTTCCACAGGTGTCAACTTAAATTATATTTGTCATAAAGCTGTGACAAAGTAATCTTTATTAGCAAAGGTACATTTAATTCATGACCCCATACTGCAATTACAGAACATTGACAAAAATAAGGCAAAGACAATCTGTCATAACACTCAAGTTCTTAGGACACCCAAATTTCATTAGTGAACAGTGCAAGGCAAAGCTCATCTCAACTAACTGCCATTGGACAAACAATATATTTCTTCATATTCAGTTAGTGTAACTATTTGATTCATCAAAATAGAAATACAACAACTGCCAGCTTTAACTTGCAGTAGCACTACTGATTTCTATGAGCACACAAAAGAAAAATATAAATATTTCTATTCCTTCATCTTTGAAGGAAACAATCTAATTGAAAAGGAAATTATCTCCCCACTTTTTAATATATATTTTTAAAATTTTGGTTAGATCTTCAATTTTTTCACAGTCTCAGTTTAAAAGCTTTGAATCATTTAATTATAAAGAAAGATCTTTATACAAAACAAATGTGCAGTCTTTCATACAACAAAACACTGCTGCTTACCAATGGCTGTAAAATGTATTTCATTATTAAGTGAAAGGGATGAATTAATCAACCAACATAAGTGACTTTTTACAAGCAAAGAAAATGAAAATTCTGCAGTATTTTAAGATCAACTTTTTTATTTCAGAAACCTGTTCCTTGAAATGTATCTCACCATTTAAGCTGAAATGTAAACACAAAATACTGAAGCCAAGCCTGTATTATAAAGGTGAACCTTTCAATAAGAGCCATTTCATCAGAATCAAGAATTCACAGTACAAAACACCAACACAACAATTAAAGCATGGGCTCAGAGGAGGCTCTTCACAACACTGTGCTACCCCAGCCTCACATCTGAGGGGAAGAAAAGAGGGAAGCGGATTGAATTGCTATCCTTTTCCTTCACCCTTATGCATCAGTTCAGGAGTTAGAACCACTATCTGCCCATGATATAAGAGGGAAAGATAGACATGACTGTATCCACATTATTAACTACTTTAAAATGTCGTAAGTATGAAAACAAACCCTAACAATTTTGCAGTATGCTCAGTTCAGTACCCAAGGGAATAATAATTTTATCAAGCACCCTCTTAGAACACATGTGGATTTACAGTTTCTCCCTCGCTTTTAAGAGGATTGAACAACCGGCTATAAAGAATGGTGTTTCTGTTTTACCTTGATATTAACAAAAGCCTATACAAAGTCTTCCTAATTTACTCAAATGTAATTGTTAGATACAGAACTCTGAGTACCTCAGTTAAAGGCAGTACAGAGTATTCCTTCCATTTCTGTGCCACTGAGTATCACTGCTTAATCTTATTCTCTTTTTGTTAATGATGACAGAGTCATCAAAAGATGAGTTGTTCTTCCCATTTTGATCTATTTTATCTTCCAAATTAGTTAGTACTAAACAAAACAACTCACTTGGAACATATTTAGTTTGAAACAATAAATATCTATAGACAACCACTATCTTCGAACTGGTTTAAACATCTGGGTTAGAAAACAAATCTCAGTTCTCAATATAAATTATCTGATTCCCAATATCTTACAATTTTATAAAGTGCACTTTACGTGCACTTATACTGAATAGCACTATCAACTCATCCTAATTTATTTTTTGCAAAATGCAGATAAAATTGTAAAAACAATTCTTCAGCTTATAAAATATTGCACTCTCACCAAAAGGCAAAATTTATTATTAAAATACATTTACTCTGGACTGGCAAAATACTGTTTCTGAAAGAAAACATCTTTCACCAAACAGCATGTATATATAACCTGATATATCATCAGGATGATATACCATCAAAATGTCAGGAAAATTAAAAAATTAAAATAAAAAAGAGAGTACCACTGTATTATAAATTATATAATGAGAGCCACACATCAGGAATACTGTATATCCCCTAAAGGCTATGAGAAAACTTAGTGCTTCTCAGCATATTTTTTAAGCAGAAGGATGCATAATAATTTCTAAAAATTAAAAATACTATCCTGACTCTCTTTTGCTATTCATAAGACTGAATCAAAAAGTCTAACAGGTCCACATGCTAAGATATACATATCAAGTATTTTCATTTAGTATCATTCTGAATACAAAGGAAGAAAAAAAATTCCATGAAACTGCAAAACAGATAGATGGTTTAGCGGTCTAGACACTTAATATTTGCTCCTCATGTAAGAATTGTATGAATCAAATATTCACTCTCTCTGGGACAGAAGATGTCTTAGTACTATCTTCATTTTTAATGCCCCCAGAGCTATACAAGTATATTTTCTATTCTGTATTATGAGTAGAAAAAACAACACAAAGCCCCAGTTTATTCAACAGCTTTACTGTTCACCAGAAATGATCTCATTTCCATTTAAAATCTTTTTTAAAGAAATTAACTTTTATTTTCTGTTCATCTGTGCCATTTGATCTTACACATTCCCATTAAATTCATATACTCTGGCACATTTATCTGTTTACCACAACTTCAAGGCTTTTAAGGGGCTGGAAGATGATTTTACAGTACACATTCATGTAACAACTTTGTGCTCATACTGTTTCCCCTCTAAAACAGCCCCAGAAAAGCAAGGTTCAGACATACTGGAGGTCTTGGACATATAAACTATTAAACACTGTTAAGTCTACTTCCTTTTGCTTTATCCCAAGAATACTGTCATTTTCACACATAAAAGCATTGTTTCATTTTCTCATTAATCGGATTACCTTGTGAAGGCCTCCTAGATACTCAGATAAACTCTTTAATTTCTTTGGTCAAGAATCTGACAAATCCATGTTCCTTTCATTATAAACACCATCACAACCGTAAAAAACCTTGTTTTGTTGTCTCATCCCTCTCATGGGCAAAACTAATCTATCATGCCCTTATTATTTTTATTTCAGGTAAACAACTTAAATACCAACTTAGACAACACTCTTACTGCTATCATACAATACAACTCAGAACCAATTGTTTCTGAGATTTTCACACATTAAAGCTTTTGTACATTAACAAAAATGTAGTCACTCCATCACAGAAGGCCACTTGGTTGGTTATTTTAAAATAATGTGAGCATTTTCTCTTATAAAATTAGGACACTTGGAACATTCAGTAGAACTAGAAAATTACACAATTCCTGTTCAAGTCTCATGGATACTGCATAATTTTAATGAGTGGGGAAACTCCTGTAGCAGTTGAACATGTAAGGTAATGTATACACATAGGAAATGTATGGTAACATAGACACAAAACATTCTATATTGTAAACCCCAGTGAAGGTATCTTAGCAAGAGCATCTGCTCTTCAAGCAACTACCCCTTCTTCAGGTTTCATACTGATCATACATAAATCTACACAATGGAAATACAGTAGAACATCATGAAGCTGATACCATCAGCTGTTGTATTTACCTAAGGCTGACACCAGCAAACATCTAAAGATTGCTACTGCAGATGCTGAAAGTTAGCACAAATACCAAAAACCTTTCTTGCAACCCAGCTTCTAGAAATTTCCATCCTATGGCATTTCATACACAGAATTTACAGATTCATCTCCTCCTTCTCTGTCACAAGCATAGAAAACCAAAAATTTCCTCCAAATCTTCCAATATAGGTCACAGGTGCAAAATTTGCCTGCCCAATTCACCAATACAAATTTCATATAGGGAACTGTTTGGCTCTGATTATGTGGACTCCAGTTAAAGCCACATGTTACAAATGACGGGACACACAACTTAAGGTGGAGGAAAAAGTCTTAAATCTTAAGCAAATTACACTCTTCTACATAAAGCACAAGCTTCTTTAACTGGTAAGAAGTCTCCCATGACACACAGGAGACTGCAGAAGAACTAAAATGAGATAATTTCCTACATATTGTAGTAAATACCAGTTAACGTGAAGATGGAACAACTGTGACTACAACTGCGTAGGTCAAAGGAAGTCATTTCATAAAAAGTGTTTTTCCTATACTTCAATGACTTTACTACTCAAGGAGAAAACAGAGGAGGTATTTCAGGGAAAAATACTAAGTTACTCTGTGTAGTACCTAAAAAACAGCATTCTACAGCTAAGCTCACAAAACAAAAATACCAGTCATTTAATGGACATTACCATTCACTAGGATACCCCAGGAGCTTCTTAAAATAGTTATATCTTGCTCTAAAAACCTTACATATTAGCCTTCCCGGGTAACACACTTACTATGCAACATATGCCTTTCTTTATAAAACAAATAAAAAAATAAAACACAGAATGTCACTCAAATTTCAGATACAAATAAGGTTACTGGCTGAAGTTATTTCAATGCATCTCAAGGGAGGACAGAGAATTTAGTAAATGTAACCAGCCTTGCAGATTTCCTTTTTGTAAGGTGTTTAAGCAAAATCAAATTCTGCCTATAAGAAGTCCTTCTAAAAAGAAAAAAAAATTATATGTACAGGAAAATAAAATTTCCTGTAATACAGGTTAATGGACATGGTATTCTATCTATCTTTATTACTGGCTAACAGACAAGTTATTAGGTATTCAGTAGTCATGTTTATTCATCCTGCTTTGAGTACTAGAAGTCTTCAAGTTTCATGAATGAAAAATCTATAATATTCCATTCTATTCTAGCCTACAAAAAACAGTTAAAGCCAGAATCCAAATCCTAACTGGAGAAGACATTTTTTCAAAGCACATGTAATTTGAATCACAAGTTCAGATGCACTTGGGAAATGTAGTATGAGCTCACAATCAGTGACACCAAGACACATTGCACAGAAGTCAAAATGGTTTCAGTTTGATTTATAAATGATCTTCACACAACAGAACTCCCACTATGAGGAAATACTTGACAATAAGAAGCAATATGGAGGTGTTTTTTCTTCACATTTTTTTTCCTTACTGAACTGCATTCAATACCACTAACTTTAATTTAAAATAAACTACTATTACATTAGACCGATCAAGGAGTACAGCAACTGACATATTCTATCAACCTGATGCAGAACCAGTTGTAAGGCACGAGTTGGTTATAAACTTGAAATGTATCTGACATGATGAAGAGACTAATAGGAAGATGACCTCATTTAATATAGTTCTGTTTTGCACTTGTGTGAAATTTATCATCTTACATACTTCTGATCTACTCAGCACTGCAGTCAGTGGACGTATGGGTAACTCAGCACAGACACCGGTGTGACAGCCTGGACATTGTGATTCTCTTCACACCAGCTTTAGAGTCTTGTCCCTACATTCCTAGATTGGTACAGAGTTCTCCATGAAATTTTATGGTAAGAAGTAAACATGCTACACCCTGTGAGAGTTATTACATGAATGGTACCAGCCTACAATGAAAAGATGCAGGAAAATTAGTCATTAAAATGGTAATCTTCAGCATTTACTACTGTGATTGACTACTTCATTACAATCACAGTTTGATATCAGCAGTAACTGGTAGGAGCAACCTCCAAACACAGCAACAATAATAAAAAAATTAATAATGCTGCAGAAACAGAGCTTTAATATGCACCTACATAAGGACTCAGACCCAAATAAGACCCTTTGGTTCAAAAAAAAAGAAAATTGATGTTGCATAGGATACATATACACATTCTTGCACATACTTCAGTGGAAATCCAATTTATAGATTTTAGCAAACAATAATCTCTAGGCAAGGGAAAAAAACCCAACTTTTAAGTGGAAGTTCTGCAGAGTCTATGCCTTATTCCTTATACATCTTTCTTTGTTCAGCTGCAAATGGTGCACTATTATATCTTGCGACAAAAAATTAAAAATGTTAAAGTAGAAACTGAGCTATAATATTTTTAACACTTCCACAAAAGCATACCAACAACAAAACAACAAAACAAACAAACAAACAGACAATCTACCTTAACTCCTCATAACAATTTCTATGAGTGGTTTGGGTTTTTTTTAAACAGACCTTTGCACCAAGTAGTTTGTCAGAACAAAAAGGTGGGGATATTTTTGTTGTCCTTTATTTGTTCTCATAATATTTAAAATAGTCTTCATTTTTTCTTTACTAAAAGCTGTGTGAACAAGGAAGTTATTGGTGTTATTTGGTAAGAAAATTATACTTACAGTAGTCTACCTTGTTGGTATAATTTACATCACTAATTTTGATATACTAGAGTTAAGTCTGAAGATTCTGACTGGATGCAGAAAGCAAAAAGTCCCTGAGAACATGCAGCAATAAGCACAAATAAAATATAGTCAGAGAGGACTTACATATTAATCATAAACATTAAACATATTAATGATAGCCATTTGCCTTTTTGTCATCTAGATTAAACAATTTTAAAATTCCAAGGCCAAAGGCTAAAATAGGAAGACATATCATCTTATAAGGGTCCTCACTGACACAGAAGAAAGCAAAGGAGTGGGAATCTACAGCACCAAGAGATGCACAGATACAGAAACTAAAAATTCATGTTTGTTACTGTATCGAGGCAGAACTTCAAACTGGCCTAGAAAATTATGGCTGACACATT
Source organism: Platyrinchus mystaceus (assembly GCA_035041135.1). Classification (NCBI taxonomy): domain Eukaryota; kingdom Metazoa; phylum Chordata; class Aves; order Passeriformes; family Tyrannidae; genus Platyrinchus; species Platyrinchus mystaceus. The sequence goes on along the minus strand of JAWWLV010000100.1, from coordinate 14,282,926 downwards.
ACCAAGGGTATCAGAAGCAAGTAGGTAATGATTATGTCAATGTGAACATGAGTTGGATTTGATTTTTAATACTTGCACATTGTCTAAAGGCACACCTGCTCAGACTATGTCACTCTATCACTGCATACACGCACTTAAGAACAGTATCTTGCTGATGAGAAATCCCAGTGGGACTGCTGTATTAGTTATGATTGGAAGCAGGCTACAATCCTGATTAACCTCAGTGCAGAACCAGACATCCATGCAGACAGGATGAAACAGGAAAATCTGCCACGTACCTCACAGACCCACAACTGAACGGCTGACAGGAGCATGTGGCCCTGCAGGCTGCATGATAATGGCAGGACCAGCACAAGGGGGTGCTGAAGTTCAGCAATTAAGTTTTAAGAAAAGAAAAATAAACACCTGATTTCTCTTCTCAGAACTCAGCACATTCAGAAAATAAAAAGATAAAAACTGCTGCTAGTATCTAGGTCATCATGGAAAAGGAAAGGAGGAATAAAAACCCAAAACCAAAAAGTAAGGAACAAGCCAGCAGGTTAAAAAAAAAGTAAATTTTAAAGGTCTTCAACTTTGCTGAAATTAGTAAATAGTATGTATTGGTTTAAAACCCTAGTAGGCTGCTAAACACTACACAGACATTCACTGACTCCCTCACCAAGCAGGACGGGGGAGAGAATCAGAATGCTAAAAGTGAGAAAACTTGTGAGCTAAGTAAAGGAAGTTTAATAGTTAAAAAAAAAAAAAAAAAAAAAAAAAAAAAAAAAAAAAAAAAACAAAGGCGAAAAAATTCAAACTAAAGATGCAAAGGTGGCCAAAACAAGAGACCTTTAAACAAATAAACCCAATTATTAATAGACACATAAAAACCCCAGACATATCAAGTGATTTTCTCTAGTCAAGCTGGTCAACAAGACTTTAAAAAAAGAAATAATTCCCTCCCCTCCCGATCTTTCTAATCTTTCTCAGTGTAACACCCTTCACCTTCACCCCACCCCTCCCGGTTGGTAAAATATGACAATTACAAGCAGGAAAGTAATTTTTTTATGCCAGAGCTGTAAAACAAGCTATATCAATCGATAAGGGAAGATGAATCATTACCTTACTGAAAAACACACAAACTATTGCCTGCCTCCTAAATCTTTTGAAGAATTCCTTCACAAATCAGCTGCAATTTTGTGAAAACAGCAAACTATACAATATCCGATGCTCTGCATAATCAATGCATCTTCAACATCTCCAGCTTCTGGCAAAGCAATCAATTAGGTCAGCTCTCAAATAATTGTCAGTAGTGCCCAAGTACACTGTGTAATGACTTCGAGTTGTACTGCATCAGCAATTTTTATTTTCTTTTTGTTGGGGGCAGGAGAGAGTAAGAGAGACAGAGATTATAAGAATGAAGTTCTCCCTACCCCTAAGTATAAACAGAAGAAAAGTTATGTTATTTCTATTCCTAAGGTAATATCTGGAGAAATTTATTTTTGTTTCTTGCCTCTATCCACTCCCAACTCATTCTCCCACGCTCATAACATCTGCAGAATCAGCTTATTTGGGATCTCCTTGGCAACCTCTTTCTTCAAAAAAAAAACCAGAATGATGAGCTGGACAATTATAAAAGTCATCTCCCTACCTTGTTCCTTTATCCTTGGATAGTCAGACCCTTAGCTGTCTGTGTCTCATTACCTTGACATGAGACTTGAAGAGCCAGTGTTTGGCTCTGCAAACTCATTAGGTCAATTTCTCCTCTTCTGACCACCTTAGTATAAATTATTCAAACAATTATCAGAATAAATTTTAAGGGGAAAAAAAACAAGAATGAAGAAGTAAATGAAAAATCTGAACCACACATTTACCTAAAATAGGCCATGGCCAAGTTAGCATCTTAATATTTTTTACAACTTTTTGGAGGGGTTTTCTTGGATGAAGAAGATACAGCAACAACAACTTATGTCAGTTATGGCCCTCACAGGATATCACAAAAAAGGTATAAAACTGAGGAAGGTGGGAATTAATATAGTATTTTAAAGGCAGAAAAGGAATAAGCCAAGAAAGAGATACCAAAGACCTAGGCTGAAAGGAGAATAATTCAGCTGGGTGAACAGTTCCAAGCAAGTATAGTAACAATCTTGAAATAGGTAGTACATAGCTTTATTAAGAAGGACAGTCAATCTGCAAAAAGCAAAATACAATGAACTTCACTGCTGAGGTTGGGAGTATAATCAACACAGATGAGACTAACATGACTATTCATGAAGAACTGGATTAGTCTGAAGAGATAAGCAGAAGTAAAAAACCCTAACAAACAAACCAAAACAAAACCAAATCACAAAGAATCCCTGCAAAACCAACCACACCCACCAGCTGGGACTCTTATCCAGCAGTGACTACAGACATATGTACTAGTAATTGATTCAAAAACAAAAATATATAGTTGAGAAAGTACCAAATTTGGTATCTCCCCAAAATGAGTATGCGACATCAAAAGCTTATTGGGTAATTGTTTTCAAGGGAGTGCAATAAGAAAAGACTGCTTTTTGAAGGAAACGGATAACATCCTTGCTATACATTGAAAAATTTACATTAGGAAAATCAGAATTGCAACTATATTAATAACCTTTTTGTTTCCAATTGGAGGGTTTGATTTAATGACATCTTATCTAAGTGATGCACTTTTGTTTCCAACTGTTGCAAAGTATGGTGGTAATTTTCCTATGAGAAATAGATCAAGTAAGTGCCCTGTGCACATATACTCAACCCAAGGCCCAAGGAATGTGCTTCAGTGGGGTAAAGTCATTTAACAGTGACTGGAAGGACAGGAAGACTTAATACTTGACACTGACTGTCACTAAAACGGCTATTTTCCCACAAAGTTAGAACTGTTAGACTGAAAATATACCCTACACAAATAGGGTAAAGTAACTGCCTGATTTTGCACCCGTTTTTATTTCCTGTCTCACTTCATCACTGCACGGCACAAACCCCAGGGAATTGGACATGCAGTTTACTCAAACTACTCTTGTTGCTCTAAGATTATGAAAACAATATCCCAACTTCACTATGAAATGACCTTGATGATCTGTGTAACACTTGTCAGACTAATTAAATATGTAAAGATACTTGCTGATATGATGAATTGCATTCTTCACTGCTACAGTTACCTCAAACTAAATTGCCTGTCATTATAACGATGACTTCTGTAAGTGCAGTTTCTTAATTTGTTCCTCAGTCTTTCAAGAACAATCTCACAATACAATTTAAGTGTTTATGGATCAATAATGTGCAAGAATAAAATACTGCATTCCAACAACAAGTATTTTTAATCTTTCTGCTTATAGTGTGCCACGATAGAGCATTAGCAGAGAACATAATTTCTAAGTAAAAGGAAAATAACATCAAACCTAGTTTACAGGCATCCAGCACCATGAACAGACAGCAAATCCTACAGACTCTGAATAGTACTTGGTGTCGATGATTCATCGTTGATCCAACAAACAAAAAAGAAAGTGAAGAAATGAATAAAGAAATTGTAAGCAACACATATCTTGACATACCTGATCACAGACAGTCTGTCCTACTGAGCTACTCAAGTGTGCCTGACCTGAGTGCAGGTGCAAAGCATGATGCAATGATAACCAGAAGGGCTTTGAAAGGAACCAGAAAATATTCACAGTATTTACTCATTTGGGCTCATAGGCATGACAAATATGTGTGTTATTTTCAGTCTCTGAAAACAGCACATCCTAATTCATACAGGAACCCAGGCAATCAGGTCATGCCGACAGTGTCCTTCAGGATAGAGCACTCAGGAAGTAACCGTATCTCTATGCATAGAACAGTACATCTGTGTAGGATCATGAAGCTTTTTCATTCACAGGCTGGTTGATGTATGTCACAGGTACAAAGGTTCTGAAAGGAGCTCTCCTCAAAAATTCACACAGGCAAAGTTGAGAGACTTGCAGAGAAAGAGGAAATTTCTCTGCAAATCAACTTTGCTAAAAATCGAGCCAAAAAGAAGGCAGTCTCCAACGGGAACTTCTGTTTGGACAGGCTCAGGCACTATATGGGAATTACTGATTTGTACCTGGTACAGACACTGCAAAGCATAACACACTGAACTGCTACAGGAAAAACCGATGCTGCTGCACTAACCTGGGCTGGCTGTCAGACACCCATCTCAGACACTCTCTCATGCCCTCTCCTCAGCAGGGCAGTGGGAATGTTAGGGTCTAGTTAAAGAGATCACTCACCAGTTACTGTCATACAAGCTCAACTCTTTCGCCTCCTCTCCTCTCTCAGGGAGCAGATGAATGGGGAATGAGGGTTGAAGTCACTCCATAACAGCTCCTTTATGCTGCCACTCCCTCCTCATGCTTTTCCCTCTTCCACTGTGGGGTCCCTCCTACTGGATACAGTCCTTGATGAGCATCTCCAACATGAGTTTATTCTACCAGGAAAAAACCACTCCATGATGGATCCCACACAGCCACAGTTCCTGCCAGAAAACCTGCTTCTGTGTTGGGTCCCCTCCACAGACCACAGTTCCAGGAACTTGCTCTGGCATATGCTCTCCATGGCTGCAGGTTCCTGCTGGGCATCTCCAGAGGCTGCAGTGTGGAAGTGAGCTCCACAGTGATATTCAACATGAAGAAGAGCTAAAGGAGTCACTGCTCCAGAACATGAAGCACCTCCTCACACTCCTTCTTCACTGACCTGGGGGTCTTGCAGGGCTGTTTCTCACAATATGTCCTCATCTCCTTCTCACATTCTCCTGTGCAGCATTTTTATGCTTTCAACCAGTAAACTGGTCAGAACTTTGTGCAGGAGCAACATGAAGATATCATATAATGTATCTGAAGGTGACAACTAGATGTAGACTTCTCGATAATGACTGTTTCTACATTACTGCTTCTCATTACCCTGGACTCCAGGAAGCCAAGGTTCAAACCCATGCCCTGACATTGACTTCTGGATTCTAATTTGCAAAAGTATTTCATGAGAGTCACACTTATAGGCTCATACTACTAAAACCGTATTATACAACTCTGATTTTCACTATCAACCTCCACAGTTTTTACTAATAGTGCTGTATTACTCCATTACAAAGACACAGATTTAACAGCTTCACGTCATATACCTGATCTGAAACAATCTCATGAGAGACTGCAAATCTCTTAAATCCCACTTTGTTTTTACCACTGAAGCACTGTTTCAGCTTTAAAGACCTCTCAGTTCAAATCACAGTATCCTACTCATTAATATATTTAGCTATAATTTCACATACTTCAACTAGGCTACTCTAAAGGTTAAAGCAGTAACTTCAGAATCTCAACTGCAGAAGAAGAAAGCTGAGTTGCACATGAAAGTATGATTATCCTCAGTATTAAAAACACCCAGTCTTTTAAGGTAGTAATAATTTTTCACTCACTTTTCAATAAATCCTATCTCTCCCCTTCAGCACTTCTGAATACCTGTGTTACATGAAACTATATAAAGCATTGCAAAGCTTTATATAAAACTATACACAAAATCTCATCTTAAGAAATTCTTTTGTGCTACTACATAACATTTTGACTCATAAATATATAATATATACAGTATATAGATATACCATATACCACGGGTTTGCCAACCAGCCCCCTCTGGGGATGAAAATAGTTTTGCCAGGTAGATTTCCGGAGCACAACCCCCAATCAAAAGTTTTAGTAATGCCTCTGCCAATTACATTTTTAAGAAAACGGA
>JAWWLV010000100.1:14253889-14272319 GCA_035041135.1 Platyrinchus mystaceus | reverse complement strand
CTCATTCACTTTCTTGTTTCTCTTTAGAGAGTAAATACATATTTGTCTAACACAGATCCCACAGCTATGCAAAAAAAAGGACCTGCTTTTAAAGTAATGTTCTGGATGTTACATTCCCTGGTACCCTTGAGTTAAAAAAAAGAAGAACGAAGTTTCAAAATCAGTATTTATATCTGGCAATATCCATGATTAGAAATATTAAGCAAAATAAGGTAGTCTGAATATAAACAGAACATATGGGGTGTAAAATGGGGTGTGGGTTGCTTGTTGTTTCTTTTTGTATTGGACAATGAAAAATAAATGCAGTCTGTTGCATCTCTTGCTGACAGTACAGCTAACTAAAAATAGACACAATCTGGAAAACAGTTAGCTAAATGGAACCACAACCAGCAAAGGGACTCCATGCCTGTAAATACTGTTTTCAGACCAGAAAATTCAGTCATGTGGCCCAAAACAGAAAAGAAAGACTTGCAAAAGATAAATATCGTAAAATTAAGGTTGGAAGGATAGTATAAAACATTAAAATTTTTTAGACCTCAATGAGTATCTCCTATTAATGAAAATAAGCACATTGAGTCAAGCACAGAGTCAAGAATGACTTATTCTTCAAACAATCTTGAGATTTGAAGTAGACAAATTGAATTTTTCTTCACCTCAACTATACATGACAGAAATTATATCCATAATCTTCTGGAAAGCACCATAAAGAAAAATGCAAAAAATATCTGCAAGACATTGATAGTGTTGAGTGTTTCCTCAATCCCTTGTTTTTCTGCTAACCTAGGATTGTTATGGCATCTTATCCTAAATAACAAACGTACAAACAAGAAATCCTAGCTTTCTAAACTTAGACTGCTTGAATTCTACAAAAGAAAAAAGACATTTACTCCAGAGAGAAACATTTTTCTTCAAATCCAAATGTGTATCTGACCAAGACAGGATATAAACTTGCAGCCATTGAATATTTTACAGTGACCTAAGAATGAAAAAAACTTTCTTATTTACATCCAAATTTTAATAATTTAAGACCATTTCCAGGCTTTATATTTTCACCACACTACATTTCAACACTCTCTCTCCTTCTCTACAGAGCAAAGATTTAACATTTGCAATTCTACTGACTGAATTACAGTATGTTGAGCAGCTGCTCCTCCTCAGAAAGTAGAGCAGAATGAAGAAAACTGGAAGAGACATACTGTATATATGAAGACTCAAGTTCTTACCATGAACACATTTTTCAAACTGTTACAGAAATAATAAATAATATCAGATATTTAAGATCACCCTTCTGCTCCTCAAGAATCTACTAAATATTTTCTGCAGTAAGTCCATCCTCAGCATCATGCATCCTGTAAGTATTTTATTTATTAGCAACTGTCCATTTTGAAATTTTACAGAGGAGTGGTGCACTGACCTGGGCTGTTACCAGATGCCCACCCAGCCATTCTCTTACTTCTCCTCCTCAAAAGGACAGGGGGAGAAAGTAAGATGGAAAAGCTTGTTGGTCAAGATAAAGATAGCTAAATAAGAAAAACCAAAGGGTGCGTGTGAAAGCAAAGCAAAAAGAGGAATTCTTTGATTATTTCTCATTGTCAGGCAATGCCCAGAAATTTCTTGGAGAATGTGTAGTAGTTGCTTGGGAAGACAAACTCCATTAACTACAAATGTCCCTGCAATCTCCCCCTTACCCTTTATGGCTGAGTATGTGGTACAGAAAAATCCTTTTGGGCAGTTTTGTCACCTGTCCCAGATACGTTCTCTCCCAAACTCTTACCCGCCCTCAGCTTACAGACCTTTGGGAGGGCTGCAACAAAGAGAGTTAACTCCATCCCAGTCAGACTCCACGAGCAGCATGCCATGTGCATCACCCTTCCCATGGGCTCTAATGAGATGCACCCAAGAGTGCTGAGGCAGCTGTCCCGTGCCATTGCTAAGCCACTCTCTACCATCTTTCAAAAGAAGTCATGGAGAACAGGAGAGGTGCCTTAGGACTGGAGGGAACAACTGCATGCACCAGTAAAGGTTAGGGGTAAACCTGCTGGAGAGCAGCTCCATGGGTCCTGGTGGACAACAAGCTGTCCATGAGCCAGCAGTGTGACCTGGGGCCAAGAAGGCCAATGGTATCCTGGGGTGCTTCAGGGAGAGTGTGGCTACCACGTTGAGAGAGCTGATCCTGTCTCTCCACTAAGCACTGATGAGACCTCACCTGGAGCAGAGAGTCCAGTTCTGGGCTCTCCAGTTCGAGAAAGACTGGAGAGGGTCCAGAGGAGGGCTACAAAGATGAAGACAGGACTGAAGCATCTCTCTTAAGAGAAGGGTATCTTTAGGGACAGATGTCAAAAGAATAGGGTCAGACTCTTTTCTGTTTTATCCCAGACAAGATTAAGGAGCAACACGCACAAAGTGAAACACAGAAGGTCCAATCTGAATAGAAGGAAAATATTCCTTGCTTTGAACATGGCAGAGCATTGGAACAGGCTGCCCAGAGGGGTTGTGGAGTCTCCTTCTCTAGTGATACAGAAAACCTGCCTGGATGTGATCCTGTGCAACCTGCTCTAGCTGAACATGCTTTAGGAAGTGATTTCCAGAGGTCCCTTCTAATGCCAGTCATTCTGTGATTCCGTATGAAAATGGCCAACTGATGTTGTAGTTTTCATGCTTTCTTCTAGACCTGAAAATTTAACTCATGTTCCTTATACAATCTGAAAATAGTCAGACTAAAACTCCTAAGATATGAAGTGTTATTTAGCATTGATGATTCCTACGAAAAGCACTACTGCAACATTTTTTTTTAGCCCTGGAATAACTTGAGATCATCCATATCTATTATTCTTATATCACTTAGAACTTCTGCAGTATTTGTAATGATTAATTTCAGGGGTTTTCCTGATATTTATCTGCTTAGTAGAGGTTAAGGCAATAAATGGTACCATTGTTCTGGAACCTTCGACAGCTTGTCACTCAACTGTCACAGATTTCTGATTTGTGTCAAAATTTGTTGCTCAAACCTTGACATATGACAAGAGGGTTTGAAGAGTTATGTCTATGGCAAAATGAAGCTCTAATAGGGAAAATGCTTTTGAATTATTACAGCAAGTATATGTAAGCACGCTAATACTGAACATTATACCTGTTGTGATAGGTAACTCAAAGTATGCAGGTCAGTTACACCTGTAACATTCTTTTATCTTATCATCAAGTATAATCATCAACTTATCATCATCATATGTTCAACTATACCTCTTGTCAAAGAACTATCCTGCATTCCTGGAAGACCTTATCAAAACTTGAGTATTTGTGCCAAATTGTGCCATCCTCTCTTATGCAAATGAAGTTCAGAGCAATTTTCTATCTAATGCGTTGTTTTGAAACCATGGACATGGAAGTAATTTTAGCTGATGTGGCACCTCACTGCCAAAAACAGTTGGTGGGAACAAGTCAAGAACTCTAATTAAGGTATCCATGTAAGCGTTCTGTGAAGTCCACTCACTCTGTGACATTTCAAAGGAAAAAACAGCTCTTTCATCTTCCTCCTGGTTGTGCTTATAAAACTTAATGTTGAAAGTGATTTTATAAATGGAAAAAATTAAGCTAATCAAAAGAGTGCACCCAATTTCTGGGACATATCCTTCTGGCCTAGAAAATTAAGGGTTTTTTTCTTCAAGAATGAGAACAAGAAGATGAGAGACACACAACAAATAATTTTTGTCTAAATAATCTGAAGCAAACACGTATTTCAGATTTCTGAGTTACACAGCAAGTAGGATTTATCTTAATTACAGATATTCTATTGTTTGCTGCAATAAAAATCTTAAGTGAAGACAAGAAGGTAAGGACAATCAATCTGTAATCTAGATTATCTAATATTTTCCTAAAAAAAACCCCAAATTCATAAACCTGTTGTCACAGAATTATATAATTTGTCTTTCTGACAGTGAGTTAGATCACACTACTATTTTAGAAGTCTAGTAACATTCAGTCAAAACCTGCTACAACAGTGAACCAAGATTTAATCTATTTCCCCTAAACTGACACAGATATAAAAGAGTTCTTTTCCTTTACAACAGCAACTATCACCTCTTCGTGAAGCATTCACTCTCACAAATGCTCCTGGCACGAACATGAAATAAAAACTGAATGAAACTCTCAATTCCTTCTTGGACCTATTTATGAACCACAGAATCCTACCATGCAGCATTATTATCAACAACTGTTAGCTCTTGAAGCTTTTACAATTGTAACATTTCCTTATTCTATTGAAGATCATCTGAAAAAAAGATTTGTACTGAATATTAATAAGCTGGGACACATTTAGCTTTGTCTGCTTTTCATTATACTCTCTTTAGAATACTAAATCATTAAAATCACAAAAAGAAAAAAAACCCACCACTTATTAAGACAGAATAGATTGGAAAATTCTCTATTTAAACCATCCTTCAGCAGCAGACTTTTCATACTCTCTTCTCCAAACTGATACAGAAGTGAAGCTGAAACATTTTGTCACAGTTGCTCCCAACCTGGTCACCCTGACGGCTGGATCCTTTAGACTTAAACCCCTCTCCACTTCCTCTTTAATTCAACAGCAAGTTTTCTGAAATTAGTCGATTAATATTTTTGAAGCACTAACATCTCTGAGTGCATAGGGGACAAAAACTTCTGCCTTCAGAAGAGCATACGACCAGGGGAGCAAACAACAAAATATAACCAGAGGTCACAAATTAAAAAATTAAGTGAAAAGAAAATATTGGCTAATTCCCACTAAAACAAACAACATAAATTTTGTGTTTTAATAATATGAAGTTCCCAAATAAGAAATGGAAAATATGACCTCTATCTTTAAATACTTTATCACAGTATACATGTCAGTACAGCTTAAAGCATATGCACAGCCTTAAATTAGGCTTTCCTAATTTTTGGCCAGTCAACTCTCCCACTAAAGATAGGATTTGACTATAAACACATTACACATTCAAAGTATGCAGTCATTTCAAGCATTGCTGTAACTCTGTGAAGAATCCTACCTTGTTATTGCCAACTCTACATGGAGTATGTTGCAAACCAGTAAAATATATAGTATTACTCATCACTCTTACTTCACACAAGACTAACAGCTTGGTTTAAGATGTGCATAATTTCCCTACATGATTTTAAATGTCTCCCTAACTATGCCTCTCTAATCTTTCTATGAGTATGGCAAAGTGAAACACAAAAGGATTCTTCAGAGATGCTCATTCATGTGTCCAAATAATCACTGACAAGATAGTTGAAGTTTTCACCCTCAATAATTATACATAAATACATTTTTTGTTTCTGAAGCACAGGTTAAAAACTTAAGCACATGGTATTTTAAAAAGCACGGCTCGTTTATGATTTTTTTTCGTATTTGTCTCATGTTTATACTGTGGTAGTTCTATACCACTTACTAACTGGTTAAGTTCTACACTTTCTTTAAGCTCTGCTTTAAATACTTCTTTGCTTTAAGTACTTCCAATATGTTTAATTAAAAACATGTGCATAGCTTAATGCAAGTTTTACCATGACAGCTTTTGCTGCAGAACAGAAAATTTCTAGCAATACAGACAGAATTCACTTAAATTTTACTTTAAGCAAAACAATAAATATATATTGACACAAAAAAATTTTAGAGAGATCACTAAAAATGCTCTTTAGGAAATACTTCTTAATTCTAAGATTTTGCACCGTGATTTTTATATTTAATATAGTACTTTGGTTTCTCCTTCCCCCCCCACCAAACCTTACTCTTGCTTAGTGACTGCGACTTAAAGGCCACCAGAATTTTACCACTACAGGACTAACAGACCTTCATATATTAATGATCTGCACATCACTTATAAGAACAAGTATGTTATATGATTTTAACCTGAACCAATTCAAGTCCCTGCCATTATTCTTTTGTAGTTACAGTTAGTTTTATGGTTACAAGAACAGGAAGCACATACGCAGTCCCCCAGTTGTAAAAGACATAAGCAGAGGTAGATGAATCCCTAGAATACAAATGTGTTTATAATATCCTTTAAGAGATCACATTAATTACAGATATTCTCCACCAAAATATTAGAAAAATTTCCTTTGAAAAGATAAAAGAAGGTATAATTCTTGTGGGCCTGAGGATCTGGGGTATCAGAAAAAAGTCTGGGTTTCGTGAAGCTTTTTATTGTTTAATATTGATACACTTCAAGAGGATTAACTACTACATATTTATAGGATACTTTAGAAATGCAGAGAATTAAATAAGATCTAGGTATTATAATTCAAAGCATTCTGGCCAATAAGCTGAAGACAAGATACTGTCCTTTTCAAAAATGAAATTAAATGCATTAAAAAAAGGATTTTCAAAATTACTGGACTGCAGTTCCTGGAGGACAGATCTTAACATTTTTTGTCATTCCTGGAAAGGTTTTTTTATTGTGTTTCTCTCACATAAAACAGCCTATCTAAAGAGACACACATTATAAGCTTTGGCCTAACCAGAATAAGCTAAACTTTTTAAAAATAATATTTGAACCACCTGTCAAAGGGTATTGGGGGAATGATATCAAATAAATCTCACCTGACCAAAGCTGCTGCGAGCTACTCACAAAATGACCGTTTTATCTATATACAAAATAAAAAAGTAATGTACAATGGAACAGTTTCCTTTAAGATCAGAATATCAACCATTAGGGTAGGGGAGATTAAGAATTCCTGTATTTATTCTATCAGCATAAAAATAATCATCTCCCATGATAATTTTATAATTACAAATGCTCTCCATCAAGAGAACTGAGCTTAAAAATTTACTCAAACTGTAGCAGAAGCACCTACTCATATAATTTTCCTTTGACTTTCCCTTTGTCAGATACATAAAAATACAATGAAAAAATTGAATACATTTTAATTTTCAATTCCAGCAATCTGCAATTAAGGTTCCTATTTTTATATTAAAAAATTATTATGTATTTGAGAATACTTGAGTCCTCTATCATTTCTTCTCACATCAATGTCCTTACAAAGCACACTGTCAACCATAAATACAACAACAAATTCTTGGCACAGATCCTTTCTAATGTTCAGATGGTTTGTTTAAGTTACTTCCACTCTCTCCTGTATTTCAAATTAAAAATGCTGAAGAACAGGGTGGTTCAGTCAGTGAGGGTGTGTGTCTAGGAGCATTATTACCTCCATTAATACCATAATCTGTCCATAGATCAAATACTACTGCCCACATCTCTTCAAAGACTTCTAAAAACTTTTGTAAAAGCCTTGCTTATTGTACAGGATAATACCTCTCACTTCACTGAAATTGCACTCCTTACATAAATACTTTCAGAGTTTTGGAGGGAGGCAGGTTCGTTTGGTTCTTAAAATTGCCATTTCTACCCAAGAGGTTATTCTTTCTTTTCTGGCACCTGCACATATACAGAGATAGCACAAGGACAGTATCAACCTTTTCCTGCCAGAAATGTCGTTCCTACTGCTATAAAGACATACAGCAAATCAGCAACACAGTCCAATAAACTTACCTATAGGAAACCAGCTCTTGACCCTACAAAAAGCTTCATCTACTAAAAAAAAAAAATTATCACTACCAGACCTGATGGCAGAGCTCCCAGAGTTCCTCATCCCTTCAGCTGCTCTGTGCTCTTTACAACCCTGTTTCTTTGGCAAACATCTTCCAAATAGGGCACTATCACCAAACATTCTCTAAAATACTTACATTTCTCTGTCTTAGTGATCCATTGTAAAGGTCAATATCCTTTTCTTACCAGCCCTAAAATTACACAAGAAATTTCTCATCCATTTGTCTTTATTTTAACCACCCTTCCCCAAAATTGCCAGATGAACTATTCAGACACAATTCTGTGACTATGGTACATGACAGAACATAAACTGACAATCATATTCTTACAGCTTCCAACTACTTTTTTCCAATCTATTTATCACTACTCCTTTCTTAAAATATTTATTATTTTATATATAAAGGTTAATACTCGAAAGCCTATAAATAGCTTAGCCTTGTTTCTTATTCTGATTAATAATTATTTAATCTCTGATATGTAGAGCTGTTGTCCCTTACACATTAAAGTCTGGAATAAAATTCATTCTCTCAATTTTCAAAATTATTTCCTATTTTTGGAACATCACTCCATTTACAAGCTTTACTATCCTACTGTAATTTATCCATCTTCATGTGAAACAAACTAGTGCTACACAACAGATTCCAAGCATTTGCCTCACTGGAATGAGAAACATGCTGTGCTAGGAAAAGTACAAGAGCATGAGGATAGTCAGACACTGGAGCCGGTTGCCTGGTGTGCATATGGAATCTCCCTCCCTGCAGATATTCAAAACTCACCTAGAGAAGAACTGAACAACCTGCTTTGACCAGGAGGCTGGACTAGGTAACTTCTGGAGGTATATTCCCATCCACGTTGACAGACAACTCTGGGACTTCAATGAGTAGGTTCTTTTCCCTTAGCGTTACTTATTGCCAAAGATTTTAGCGTGTAGCTTAACATCTATTGTGATTTATTTTCAAAAGTTAGACTTGAACAACTCACACAATACTTTCCATAAGGTTTAAGTCTCAGTCTTAAAGGAGCCCCAGAACACAAACTGCTCTTCCAACAGTTTATGAGGTGACTCTTATTAGCAGTGTTGTGTCAGTGGGGAAATCAATGCACAAAGGAGTTCAGTGATTCAACAAAGACTACAAGGAAGCTTGTCCTATTTGGAAAACTCCAGTGTTACAGTATCTATAAAAGCTTACCACAGAGAAAGAAACATTTCCTCTGCCTTGACCTTATAGAGGATTTTAGCCAAATCCTGCTGGCAACGCAAAAAAAACCCCAAATCACTCTAACTTCCAGGTCAAATATATATATTTCCCACTTCTCTTCAGTACTAAAATTGTCTTAGGCACATGATTGCCTGATACAAATTGTAAAATACTATTTTGATAGGTCAGGAAGTATTAGAAAATTTAAATGATTCTTTGAGATATTTTTATGTCTTTCAAGTGACACCCAAAGGTGGTGAGGAAAGGCAAAAAAAAATTATAATAAAATTTCAAGCCAACTGTTAGCACATGGGCTGGTGTGCAACTACAAGCATTCTTAATTAATGAGCACAAAAAGCTAAAATGAGCTCCATTTTCTCAGCAAAGTCCTGGTTTTCTTTCTGTCAAGAGCCACATCTTTTCACAAATCAAGCAAACAGAGTAAGCTCGTTTCAAGGTCAACATGATGCATGCTTAAATTTTGTTAGCTGTAAATATAATATTACTATCAAAAGCTGACAAAGTCATACATCATTATGTACACTCTGACAAGTTCCCTGATATCAATTCAGAATGACAGATAGAATAATCACATTCTAGTTTGACAAACTGCATTGAAAAATGTGACTCGTAAGTACAAAATTCAAGAGCTCAGACACCTATATCAGATAATGAAGATTCAAAGACCTCTTTTCATCAGTGTCATTTGATTAGTCCCTCTTCAAAAAAGAGCCTTTTTCTTGTGATGAGGTTTCTTTTATGTACTTTTTTTCTTTTTCTCTGGATTTATTATTATCCATATACTGAGATAAAAATGGTGAATAGCAAGATGGCAATCTGTTTTGTTTTTGTGCTATAAATAGAGCAAATGAAGCTACTCTCTCTTAGCACTACACGGATCATGAAAAGTAACACTAGTCAAGAACAAAATTTAAAAAAATGGCCTTACTCAAACAAAACACCCAATATACAAAAACCTACCATGAAACAATCATGTAAGGATGTATTTTATTCTGGACAGCCTGATCCTTAGTATTATTTAGTTAATTTCAACAACACTGAGTCACTTTTACCTAAACAAAAGTAAATAACCCTTTAAATAACCTTCTTTTAAATAACCTTCACAAAATAGGTGAAGGTTAAAGGAAGATGCTACCTACACTACAGAACAAAAGAGAAAGAAGACCTAAAAAAAAAAGCTACATCAAGAAAAGCTACTTGAATGTTCACAGCAGCAAGATAGTCTACCTTATCACAGGAACAAAACAATTACATACTACATATACAGGAAAAAGAAATAGGGTAAATAGCAGTCTTTCATTGCTAATGCCCTCAAGATAAATGAAGCCACCCAACGTATCACGACACTGTTTTCCTCATTAAGACACCTTAACCATTCTTCACAACAATTTTCTTGCTAAATAATGAGCACTAAACATTTTTTTTTGCAGATATAAAAATGTTATATTTTACATTGCATACTTTAGCACTAACAGCTGACTTCTAATACAAATTTATCAAGCACCAAACCTCAAATTGTGGCCTATTGCCCCTCAAGATTATTTCTGTAACTTAGAAGACAGAAAATATTCTGATATTCTTCCTATTGGTACCTGACATAGCATATATTATTTTAATGCTTCATAAATACTACAATATAAATTAATACTACAGAATAGACCCTGTTAACAAGCAAACTGTGTAAGAACAGTGTACACAGGCAGTAGAAAACTACCTCTGTGATTTCAAGGAACAACAATGACACTATTCTACAGAACCACAGCATTGTGATAACAATAAAAAACTGCATTTTTTAATGGATTGCATTTATTACACATTAAATTACAATTCTTAAGAACAATCACATAATGGCTAATCACATAAAAATGTCAGGAATAGAATCAAATTTATTTAAGTCATATTATTATTTTTTTCTTCTAATACTTTTCAGAATAATTGGGAGCAATTTTTAAAGAAAAATGCCATTTAATATTAACCAAATGGTAGTACACACTGACTAATTAGCTGTACTTCTTATTCAAAAGGGGGTTTTTGTTATTTAAAAAATACTCTTCCAATTAATTTAAAAATATTTTCTCCGTTACACGTGCAATCTACAGTGATTAGGAGATAGCTCACTGAGAAGGAGTACTGTATACCAAGTCTCCAGTTTAGAAGGAAATACAAAGGCTTACAACAGCCTTGGTTTTGGTTATTAAATTGTATGCTGACAGGAAGACATGACTTGCAGTTAGTTATCCCCCAAATTTTTCTTTACAATTCTTCATTAGCAAGTAAATGTGAAGTCTTTGCATTAATTTACAAATTCTGTTTCTCAGAATTTGCCACATGCCCGAAGTTTAAAATTAAGGTATATACACATCTCTCTCATGTGCATGCCTGTATTGAACATATAGTTGATGAGAATCCAATAATGCATTCACAATGCTGCATGAAGAGGATCTTTTCCTGTTTATAAAAAACACTACATAAGATTTAGAAGTTAAGGTAATCTGTGTATGTAAATGCTAAATAGTTTCTGTATAAACAGACTTACATTATTTTCTACATTTAATTATACATTTAACTGAATAAAACAGAACAATTTTCTGTTATGCGATAATCACTGGCACACTCACGTCATCTCTTATAAAACAAAAGATTCTTAAATTCAGTACTTAAATGTATAGAAAATATTAGGAAACAAAAGAGTATTTGTACTTTTTTTTTTAGATTTTACTGCAAGTATTGTAGATAGATTGTTAATTGCAATTTATTTTTTTTTAAAGACACTTATTATAATCTATGATTTTGGTTATTTTTCATGAGCTGAAATGCAGAACAACACCCTGCTGAACAGATATTGTTACACATACCGCTATTTTGAATGCCAGTCACTGCTAACCAGTATTAAAATACATAGATTATAACATTGTAATTTTCATCTTATTTCACAGAGGGAGCAGTAAGTACAATGAGCAAAAAGTAGCCTTTCATTTATCTTCAATTAAAAAAAAAATCTTGAGTTTTTGACACATAAACATATTGTCAGATTGGGCTGGCATAATCTGCAAGTTCTTTTTGCCCATGAGAAGGCTAGTAAACAGAATAGCATTAATGTACTCATTAAAATAACAAAAAAAAAAAAATTAAAAAGAAAAAATTAAACACCAAGTACAACACATTTCCTGGTGTAAGTAAAAGTACATTCAGACAAAATTTTTTAATTGGAAGATAACTTACATTTTAAAAACAAGCACCTCAATAAACTTAACATAGCCCTTAAGAGTCCCTGCATACACACAAGAAAAGCAGCAAAATAACAAGTGTTTAGAACAGTATTTTCTTGAACGATAAATAGAAAGCATTTCCTATTTAAAGCTGAAAATTAAGAATATCATATTTTTAAATAAAAGCTTGGATCTAAAAGATTCCATTAAAGACGTTTAATAAAAATGTGTAATTTTTCAAATAGTTAAACACAGTCTCAAAAAGAAGTTCAAAATACAGAAAGAAAAATACACTGGGAAAGTGGCCACAGGACATTTCTATCCATAATAGTTTTGCTATTCTGTTAACATTTTTAGCATTCAACTTTAAACTAATGTTTCTCAGTTAGTAAATAAAATAAAGATAGTAACATACATCTCCTTCAAAGGATTTAATTTCCTTGTTCTTTACTTTGTAGCTATTTGTGGTGTGATTATTAATAAACAAAGCAAAAATTTCTTCCTTGAAGTGAATTAGTTACACTCATCAGACTTAACCAGAATTGCAAAAGAAAAGCTGGGTCCTTGTTACATACACCCACAGTTGTTTAAGTGTAGATTTCAGTTACAGAAAACCAAAATGATATGGAATGCATACACAAGGCTAATGTAAGTCCCAGGGAGATGGACAGAAAAAATATCCTAACAGCTAATATATCTAATTATATATTTCTGTTACATTCAATTTTAATATTAAAATTACAAAATAATAATGAGAGTAAAACTCGGGGGATAAGGATCAAAGCATCACGAGTGAACAATATAACAAGTGAGACCTTACTAACATGTTCAAGAAAAAGCATTGTCTGTCACAAAAACAGTAGCAAAAAGGAAGGCATGACCACCAAATCAAATGTTTTCTTAGATTTTCTTCATGTGGATTCATCTGGATACCATGAAAATATGAAAATAATCCAGTGGTATGAAAATAAATGGAACAAGACTGTAATCTAAGAATCTGCTCCAACCCTCTCCTGATAAATCATAGCTGAGAAACAAACAACATGTTTTGATCATATTTTCACTACTAACTCCTACAAAAGCTTTTCTGACAGTACAAAAATGACTGGTACTAGTTTGTAACAGTAATCAAACATATTCATAAGGTGATGAGCTGGTAATTTCTGAGGCAGCAGAAACTGGTACAGTGGAAATAACTGAAGTGCTGCATGACTTGTGTTCTATCATTTTACTTTATTGTAAATAAAGTATTCAATTTATTCAAGAAAGGGTAAAAACAGATTAGATGGAAAATGAAGTATTAGATTTCACTGAATCTCATGAGAAAATAATCTTTTAAAAATTCATTTGCCATATCATACACATCTCCCACTAACAACTTTTTTTTTTTTTTTTTAACACTGCTAGTCACAAAAGGATTTTTCTATCCCTTACTTTACTACAACTCATGGACAAAGTAAATTTTAAATTATTGATTTCTACATTCCAAACTGTCTTTATATTGCAACTTGGTGTTTTGCCCTTCTCAATCTATCCCTAAAAACTTTAGTTATGTTTTAGCAGTGCCAAGACCAACGAGCTTATGACTGGTCATCAAGTCTGGGACAGAAAAACAGACAATGGATGAGAAAAAGCCACACTACTTATCTACATTAGCTATTTTCTGTTCTCTTAAACCATTAAACATTTCCATTTATTTGAGCTTACAAATTCAGGTGAGAATGGAAGGTGTCTCAGTACTGTCAAAGTACGTGTAGACTGTATTCTTCATGTATTAAAGCTAAAAGCATAACTAAATGAGTCAAGTTACACATGGCACTTAATTTGGTTTTTTTTTATTTAATACCTACTGCCTTTTATATTTTAGAAGTTTACATAAAAGCTTTAAATTCTTCCACATTTATTACAGTTTCATGCCATAAACCCATTTCATGTTGCAATCAACATGACGGAATAATCTTAAACATAAAAGCGATGAAACACACCATGTTCAAATGCAGACAGCACGTGCATGACCTGGTATTTATCATGCTCAAGCACAGAGACTTATAATGCTTTCTCATTTAAAAAAAAATTAAAATTTAAAACAATTATGTTATGTTTCTCATATTTCTTATTTAAGCTAAATTGTAACAGGTTACTCATCTTAAGAATCAAAATTAATTAGATGAGATCAATACTTCAACTTGAAATATCTGACAAATTTCTCACTTCATTAATTAGGATTAGATTTTATATACTATACAACTCAGGCAAATAAAAAAGAATTAGTAGCACAGTTAACAGCAATGAGGTTTTGTTGTATGAAAATCTAATCTAAAAAACCAGAGGCATTCTTTCTCTTCAGAAGAGTGAACAAAGGCTGAACCATAATCTAAAAACAAGTACTTTAGAACTCATGTTAGTACATCAAGTGCAGAATCTCTTTCCAGTCATTTTCTGACCTACTATTATCCATTTTAGTTTCCTTCCTCTTTCTCATAAATAATTTTTTGTGATGTTTATTAGTATCTATTTTTAATGTTATGAAATTACTGAGGATTTCCACCTCAAAGATATACAAGTAAGAAAGAGCATAACAAATATTTGAAGAAACTTTTCCAAAAGGAACATCACAAGACACCCTACAAAATTATTACAATAGGATCAACAACCACATGGTCTTGACAAGGAATATCATTAACTGCCCCTCAGATTTCACCATTCTGGTAACTGTTTTATCCTTACAAAGCACATTCTGTTTTATCCTTACAAAGCACATTAACACTGTGAAATAAAATATTAGATGCAAACGCTACTGCATTTCTTGTTGCAACAAAAGCGTGCCTCCCATACAAATACAACTTCCTAGAGCTTGATATTTACCGCCATTTCATTTCTTCATCATCCCTTCCTCCCCTGTAATTTTCCTTCTCTTTCTTATTCCTACCTTTTGTTTTTCCTTTTCTTCTTCCCCCCTCTTACTACGCACGTCTATTTTGTCATCTGCTCTCATTTGTTACTTTCCTCCAGCTGGCAGCATGTGAACCCTGGGGCTGAAGTACCATTTAGCCACGTCTGAAAATGTCAAGCAATTCTGGCTATGAAAACCAGCTACCACCTGGGAAGGGATGGAGGGGGGCTCTAAGTCCACCAGAAAAGGCTGCCCAATAAAAGTCAGCTCGCAGCCTATAATTATAACTCCTCATGCACCGACACTGGGGCCCTTGGAAAACGTCCAAGCTTTCCTTTTTCCCACCCCTCCCCTCCTGTTCATTCTCTGCACTCTGGCAAATGCTAAGATACTGAAGTGGTACTCAACGCTTTGGTACATCTCAAGGGTTTTACCTTACTGCCTAAATGACACCCTCTTTCAAACAGAGACCCCACCAACAGAGAAAAGAGCACTCAAAAATGTAGAGTTGTTTTATTCACTGAAGTACAGAGTGCTTGAGCAGGATTGTTTCGATATATTGCAGTGCAGTCCCTAAAGTCAGTCTGCAGCCCTTTTTTGCAGTTGCAAACACCTTCCTTACGCTGGAAATACTATCCCTGCTAAACTCACTGTCAGCAAAACACACAGTTTAACAGCCCTTTTAAATCCACCGGAATTACATTAGAGCAATCATTTCAACTGAATCCCTAAAAATGTGTAGAGGCTACACATATTACTAAGGCTATCAGCAGGGGAAATACACTGATACATTCATCTCACTGTAACACAGTATTTCATAAATTATACACGTCCTACGCAAGGTATGTGAAACAGAGGTATGTCAACATCAGTCAGTACATAAATAGCTGACACATCGAAAAGACACATTTACAGATGAACAGATCAAAGGGATTTTCATTTTAATATCTGCAGTACTTCTGATGTGCCAAACTGCAAAGTTATTTTTGCCACATTTAAAATTTCATGGATATTTTTGAATAGTTTGTAATATTTAACAAGCTCTGTCCTCCATTACAAGACCATACCTTGTGTAAATGCACTACAGCAGTGATGAAGAGAACACACTGTGCCATAATAGTGGTTCTATGAAGAGAGAAAAAAACCCACAAATCAAACACACACACACACACACACAGACATGCCCAAACAAAACTGAACAAAAATCATACAAAACAAACAAACCCAAAACATTCACCAAAAAGCTCCAGCACAAAAAAAACCCACTAAAATCAGTAGGATACTACACAGGATTTAATTTAGAGCCTTTGCTGAATAATGTCCTTAAATACTCCAAAACACATGATGACTTATTATCACTCATTCTGGAATTGAGCTTTAACAAACAGTGTTGCAGTGTCCTGTGACACAAATCTCTCTTGTTCATAAAATGAATTGTACCACTATAACAGAATGCTTATTGAACTGAGCACCTAATGTACTTTCAGCATTAACTTAGCAATAGCTGGCACAGGATATGCTCCGGTTCTTGCTAAAAGGATAAAACTGATACTGGAAGAAAGATTATAATTTTACATATAAGGAGAAGCCTTATGAATAAAGGCAAACCCAGTGGGCATAGCAGAACATTTCTCCAGACATCCAGAGCAGTGATTCTGCCAAAATTAAGACTTTAAATTACTCTCTCAAACTGTGAAGCATTTATCAGATAGCTCAAAAGAGTTAAAGACACTGTAGCATGAACCTAGAGGGGAAGCACCCCATACCATTTTCAAGAGACTACAGAAATAAATATCTGTCAGTATGCAAAGTAATTCTGAATTTAGTAAGTAAAATAACTCACACTGATATTACTGATGGATGGCTCCACACATACCAATGCCAGATCAAGACCCACATAAGATTCAAACAACATTATGGCAAGTTTTATGCTATGTAGTCAACTGGTGTAGAACAGAATGACCATTTTGACTCTCTCCTTTCCACTGGTTATTGATCCTCTACCACAGCAATGCTCTTGTACAGTAAGTCATATAAACCTGACTGTAGCTGATAAACCAGCCTTATACCTGATGAAGAGTCAACCACTATTTTCAAAAAAATCTTTACTGTATTAATGGTATTGGTATTAGATGACTGATTCAGAATTGCAAACTTCAGAATACAATTATTTCTACCTTTAATTTAGTACATATTTCAACAATTTTTGTCTTTTAAGTGACTATTCTAATACATTAGATATGTAGATGTATTTTCATTCAGTGTTCTAAACCTACCTTCCTCTTCCATTTCCTCTTCTCCCAAACTGCATCAGCTAAAACCTATTAAATTTGATATTTTCCTCTCTAATTAGACCACAGTAAATATAAAGAACCATTATTCTGAGACTTGGATGATCACGGAGGGCTCTTTGTTCATTTGCTCATTTTCAGTGAGCTGAAAGATTTGACTTAAATTACAAAGTTAAAAAGGCTACCTGATTTACTTTTTTATTCTTTCTAGAAGCCTGATGTTCTGATTAGCTTGCATTTATGTAATAAAAATACCCATCCACTCTTTATGTCAGAATCACAGAATCATTAGGGTTGGAAGGGAGCTTTAGAGATCATTTCATCCAACCCTCTGCCAAGGCAGAGTCACCTAAACCAGATGACAAAGGAACATACCCAGGTGGGTTTGAAATGTCTCCAGAAAGGGAGACTCCACAATCTCCCTGGGCAGCCTGTTCCAGTGCTCTGCCACTCTCAATGTAAAGAGGTTCTTCCTCATGTTGAGGTGGAACTTCTTGTATTTTATTTTATTTTATAGCCACTGGTCCTCATCCTGTTACCAAGGCAGCACTGAAAAGAGTCTGGCACCATCCTCTGGACAGTTAAAAAAAAGGAGGTTCCAAAAGTAATCACAGGAGAAAGTTTCCATTTTGCCTTTCTCAATAAGGTAGAAATGCTGTGAATTTCTAAAGGAAAAGAGGAAGAAAGAAGGAAGGCATCTAAACTTGAAACAAATATAGAGAGAGTCATTATGGAGAAGAAAATAAAGCCTGGGGACGTCCATATTCCCTGCAACTAATTATACATTTACCATCACAAGTCATTATGGTTTTAGACATAAGTTGAACAAGTATGTAAGAACTTAAAATACTGTGCATTAAAAAGCAGATGCACAGTTCACATTATTTAGAAAAGGCAGACTTTTCAGAAGCAAAAGCTTGATTTTAAAAAAAGAAGAAGATCAAAACCCACTGGTGGAGGGAGGTGGAAAAACAATTTGGAATAGTCTACTATAATGAGACAGAGACCTCAATTCCTAATGAGAGCTACCTCTAAAATTACGGTATGTTTCACATGAAGTAACTCAAGGTAAGCAAAACTAGTGAAACAGGGAACCAGACCCAAGACAGTTAACTAAGAAATCCGGGTTTGGTGATAAGATACAAACATACAAAACTACTCATGATGTTCTGTTCTACTAACTGGACCAAAGCTTAGAAAGAACATGTAATAGGCCTAGAGGTAATAAATTGAACTG
>JAWWLV010000100.1:14241689-14253789 GCA_035041135.1 Platyrinchus mystaceus | reverse complement strand
TGCAAATAAATACCTTTGCTGCTCAAAAGATCAAAAGTCTCTGGGCAGTCTGTTATACCCGGTTTTTCGGATTCACTAGCCTAATAGAGAAGGCTGCTTTATTTATAAAATCTGGGCAATTTCTGGTGCTTATTTTTTGTTGCTCTGTTGTTGTTGTTTTGTTGTTGGTTTTTTTTTTAAATTTGAGCCTAAAGCTAGAGCTACAAAATTTACAAAATGAGTATAACAGACTATGTAGCTGTAGCAGAGTCTACACAGATGCAAAATAAAAAATAAAATTAAAAAAAAAATCAAAAGACACACAGTCCATCTCCTTCAGATGGGTCTGGCACAAGTCTTTTTTTCAAATGGTTGCAAATCCAGACAGGATGCAGAACAAATTTAGGAAGACATTTTTGTTGTAGCTAGGGCTTTATTTTTCAGCAGTTGGAACATTAAACTTTCAGAAGAAAAACACATCACCTGAAGCTAGATATTAAATGATAAATCTGTTAGGGTACAAAAACCATAGCCAAAATGTAATGGAGTTTTAAATTTTTAGGTTTAAGTGATCACTATGAGGACTCAGATGGCACTGCAGCTGAAGCTGTATTATACTTTACTGCTCAAAGGAACCTTAGCAGTGCCATTTCATTTAATAATAACAATAACAGAAATAATAAAGTAAAGAAGTAACACATGCATATCAAATTCATTCCCATTTATCTAGATTACAACAGGATGAAAATCATATATGACTTTCTCTCTGCAAACAAAAACCTATTTCGAATTTTCTTTTTTGCTGGATTTATAGCTAGTTTTCTTCAGCTCAGAGATGAAAAACCAAACTAAATATCACTTTCTCAAAAAAAATTCAAATACCAGTCACTGATTGCAATTATTGTATGTGTATTATCTGGCTTTAAACCAACGGTCACTTGAAATGGAAGACTGAGATCAATAAAGAGTAAAGCTTGAGAAGTTGCATGACAGCTGAAGTATTACACAATCAGGAACAAAAGGCCTGTCACAAAAGTACAGAATGAGCTCAGGTTGTTCTTTTTGAATAGCAACAGTGCAAATATTACAGAGCTGCACAGATATTTCAATTTTGCTTAGTCAATACTGAACTACATAAAACTTTCCAAAATGATAATAAAACTGCTGGAATATTTTACTATCTGAAATATCTAGCAATACACACACAGTCACACTTCCAGATTTAACAGAAACTACCACAACACATAGCCAGTAAGACAAAAATACTCTCCACTCTGCTGTTGTGAGACCTCACCAGGAGTGCTGTGTCCACCTGTTGGGCTCCCCAGCACAGCAAGGTCAGTCCAGTGGAGCAATACAAAAATGAGGACTGGAGCACGTCTCATGAGAGGAAAGGCTGAGAGAATTGGGATTATTCAGCCTAGACAAGGGAAAGCTTTGGGGTGACTTAATTGAGGCCTTCCAGTACCTAAAGAGGAGCTTCCAGTACCTACAAGAGAGGTGCAGAGGAGCTTTTTACAACAGCATGGAGTGACAGGACAAGGGGGAATGGCTTCAAACTGAAAGAGGTTTAGATGAGATATCAGGATATTAAGTGCAGGTGGTGAGGCACCAGAACAGATTTCCCAGAGAAGTTGTGGATGCCCCACCCCCGAAAGTGTTCAAGGCCAGGTTGGATGGATAACATGGTCTAGTGGAAGGTGTCCCTGCCCACAGCAGGTGGTTGGAACCAGATAGTCTGTAAGCTCCCTTCCAACCCAAACCATTCTATGATTCTATGAGGAAAGGAAAAGGAAAGAAGGAGGGGAAGGGAATCTCTTCGAAAATACACTGAAATTTTAGATCTTAGCAGAAAAAAGAACTATGTAACTGTTAAACTATAGAACAATTTCTATTACTTGATTTAAGTTTTTTTCAATGTACATTCTACAAGATGTATGTAGATATTTCTTATTTCAAGTCCAGAAAAATAAATTTATTATTGAAATGTCACAACTAATAACATAATTTTTTGTTAATACATTTGTTGTATAAAGTGAGCCACTCAAAACAAAAGGAGTTGTAAAAGTATACTTAATAGAATAAAAAGGACTCAGAATGAGGAAGTTACCTAAGGTACCAGTAAATTTGCTTAATAAAATACATTAATTTACAGAATTATGTTATTGAACACCATGAAAAAACATCACAGCTACAAAATTACTTAGGTAATGCAGATGTGCTTATATATGGGTAAATATTTCACAGATGGAACACTATTTGAGGAACATCAAGTATGGCATATTATCAATGCACTTGAAATGTCAATAGGTAATCCCTTATTGCTAATTTATAGCCAGCTAGACTTTATATTTTGAATTATAGTAAAAGTCTACACACACAAAAAAAAAAATTACATGTGTACTTGTACCATATGCTTCTACATCTCTTTGTTTAAAGAAATTTTGACAGATTTATGACATTTTGAACTGAATGCAGAAATTGCACCTAAGACATGCCTCAATGAGTACATTAACAACAAAAAAAATCATTAAACAGCTTCCACAAAAAATGATAACAATTCATAAATTTCTTCAAAAAAGATATTATTATAATATTAGTTTCAGATTTTATCCTCAGTCATCAAAATGCAACACCATTGCAACACAATGCAATACAAAACCCAAGCTGTTTTGCTTCAAAGAGGCATCTTTTGCAGATTATTTCAGCTAAAGTCCATGAGTGCATTACATAAGCAAAGCACCTTCAATTGCCCCGAAGAAACGGGAAATAAAACTCTTCCCTCTCCTCTTCAGTTTCCATCTTCCCTCATTCACTGTACATCAAAGGGAATCAACGCAACCTGACACACGAGGACTATTCCCCTCAGTGATCCGGCAGGTGCTGAGGCCAGATAGAAAGCCTGTTTTCCGCAGCCCTTTACCTTGTTTGATCACTGGTTACTTTTGATCTGACACTGTCCTCATGCTAGTAATGACTTCCCCCTCGCAGAACCCACCTCGCATCTGTCACCCGGAATAAAGGGTATCACACTGCGCCCTGACAAGGCCCATGGCCACGGGATGTGCTGCCAGCGAGAGGCTCCCCAGCTCTCACCATTTCCAATTCAGCTCCCTTTGTTCTGCTGGGTACTGGGGCCAGGGCACCAGTGACAACAGAAAGGATTATACACCAGCTGTGAAGCTGAGCCTTCATGAATTTATATCTTTTCATCTCAGCTTCATCATCTCCTTAAATGCAGTGAACTTCATGGTGGTTACTGTGAAATACACATCCAACAAATGTTATGGAAAGTTTGTTTAAATCCTCTTTCCCTGGAAATGAAAAGCCAGTGAATGTCCTCTAGTTAAGCTGAGAGGCACATTTTTTTCCCCAACTATTACTATTAAAGTTTTCCAACTGATGTTGTAGGAGGTCACTAAAGACCAGCTGCCAGCTTGTAGCACTGGAAGGGCAAAGCAAGTGAGAGGAGAAGGATATGATTTTTGTTTTATTCACAAAAAGCATTTGAGAGCTAAACAAGTGAGTACTTTATATCCATTTCTTCTTTGCGACTATTGTGTGCTGCAACAGCAGCTAAAAGAAAAGTAGAGGAGGACTTTAAAGCAGATCATGTTAGTTGGAGAATGTAAAAAAATAAAAAAAATTCTTATAAGAATCAAGGACAACTATACATGTTAAAATGATAGTATAGATTTTGTTTTAGCTTTGTAATTATATGCGTTTTAATGGTATTGTTATATGAATTTCAGTGTAGTAACAAATTTGAAAGATATGCACCCTTTTTCAGTCTGAAAGTCCAGTTAAAGAAGTAAAACTTGAATCACAAAAGATACAATCTCACTCTTCCACTACTACATAAACACAGATTTGCATGACATGGGTCAGAGGCTGTTCTTAAAGATTACACATTTTATACCCTAAGAGAGTCCTGACTTCCAGAAAGTGTTGCATATTCATACTTCAAAATTAATAGGAACTGAGCATACTAAAAGTATTTGGAAATAACTTTTTGAAGACTTAAGTGTGAATATAGGAACTCAGTGATATGAAATGCTTAACTACCAAAACTGAAATCAGATCTCCTAAAGAGCTCTAGGTCTAATTAACACCTACATGATTCAGAATCAGTACCTCTAGTCACTATTAATTTTTAACTAAATTCTTTTGAAAATTCAACTCAATTTTTCCAATTATTCCCTCTTAAAAGTAATACAGAAGCTAACTGGCCTCCTTTGTGGCCTGCTGAACTTCATGTGGCAAGATAATCATGCACACCGATAGTGCATCAAAATTTGCTGACATCCTCACATGCATCCTAGGATAATCCTGAAAGGAAGTGAAAGAACACATAGAAACTGAGGTACTTCATTTTCAGCCCTTTTCCATCAAGAAACTCCAGGCCACTACATTAGCATCAACAAGATTTACTCAAGTCTATCCTTGCAAGATCACACAAAAAATATAACAGCTAAAGGAAGTCATGACAACAGATGGATTTGTCAGACTTCGTGCAAGGCAGTAACTGGGAATAGTAAAGCGTTGCAATCCGTATTTAAGGAATACAGCACTGAATTTAAGGAAGCTGGTTACCTTAAGACAGACGATTCTCAGAGTTTTTAATACAACCATGGTTTCTTGACAAAATACAGCTTTTTAAAAGAAAAAAAATTCACATTTTGTCTGACAATTTAAGCTTATCTATCACTCTATAGATACATCACCTTTTTTGCAAATGGGTACTAGATGAATATAAAGAATAAAAAAAAAATCTTCAAAACAAAATAATACAGGGAGGAGTAATGTACAAAATTGTGAGAATTAAACTGGAACAGATCTCTCTCTGATTTAAGTTAAAATACAAAGTTACAGAATTTAAAAGAAAATCATAAGATGTCAAAAACACTGGAAATATCTAAGGAAAACAAAAAGCATTTGCAATATTTCTCGGCTTATCTGAACAGAATATAACAAAATGCACATGAATCCAACTGGTGAAATATCTTTGTATGGCAATCTATATGAAACTTAAAATATAGCCTAAAAAACAAATACTTCAACTGTTCCAGAAATAAAACAAACAAAACCTCAAATAATGGAAAAAAGAACAGAAATTAAGTTTAGCCAGCTTGAAACATAATCAAAGCAGTAATGAGAAAGACAGAAGGCATTTGGAGCTAGACACTTTTCCAGAAAAGACTAAGTTCATTGAAATTATAAATTTCATGGAAAACATGACCAACTCCAAGGAGCAGCAACACATCTCTCTGTAAGAGAGGGTAGGAGAGGGAAAGATAAAAACCCAGAACTCAACACCCTCCCCACATACACACCTTCCAGCTTGTACTGTCACATCCTATACAGGTCATATCCTACCAAATAACTGGTTTGTATAAAGAGGAATAGACCTTACTATCACCTCAGGTTGATACCACTTAACTCAGGGATTCTTGCTGGGAATTTCTCTTCTCTGCTCATACAAGTCTTAACACTTGTTCTGATGAAAAACAGCAATCTTTTTGGAATGTTGTGTTTCTGTGCTATGTGAGGATGCCATTGTTAATGGCATCAGACAGATATAAAGCTAACAGAATGGACCTTGAGAAAATTCAGAGTCAATAAGTGAAAACTTAATATAAATGGTTAAAGTATGTAAGACAAAGACAAAAGTGCTCAACAGAAGGAAAGCTTGAGGGGGAAAAAAATCACTTCAATCAACTTAAAAGGACTGCAATAACACTGAATAACAACAAGGTGAAAATTATGGGGTTGCATCATAATTGTAATCTACTACCTGAATTTGAAAACAAATTATAGAAGACCCTTGCCTTCTTCAAACAGTTTGCA
This sequence comes from Platyrinchus mystaceus, assembly GCA_035041135.1. Taxonomy (NCBI): domain Eukaryota; kingdom Metazoa; phylum Chordata; class Aves; order Passeriformes; family Tyrannidae; genus Platyrinchus; species Platyrinchus mystaceus. The sequence continues at coordinate 14,247,963 of JAWWLV010000100.1, read as the reverse complement.
AAAGAGAATAAAACCAAAAAAATCTAAAATCTTTGTAAGAGAAATAATAACATTCAATAAACATTCTTCATACCACTCAAGCTATATTTGAAAAAATTAGTTAGCTACTAAATGACATGCTATTTGTATAACAACTAGATTAGACTCAATATCAAAGATAAAACCTAAAATATTTAGCTTTCAGAGAGAAATGGTAAAGAAAAAATGTGGATATATAAAAACATAAATATAAAAGGATTCAAAAAAATACCATCATTCATATAAAAGCTTTTTCTTTTTTCTTTTTTTTATTAAGGTTAGTATTTAATGCTGCTATAATTAAATCAAAATTCTCAATCAACAGAAGAGCCCCAATTTTTCCTTTTATCTGAAGCTTTGGAATTCTGTTTTTCTTTGCCTGACTGAAAAGCAGAGAGAGTTTTGAAAAAGATATGAGACTAAAACAACGCCACAGACCAACTTTGATTACTACAAGAAATAAACAGTTCCCCTGATATAGACGATAATTAGGTAGAGAAAAATTCCACCTTTTCTGCCCTCACACCATCACCTCACACAGTCCACAGTGGTCAGAAAAAACCACACTCTTAATAACAGGAATAGAATACTGAGGTTGAATTGTCAGCCTCCATCCATCAGAACTCCTCACATATTGGCCATGAGTTGAGCAATGCAACAATAATGTTGAGTACTGGGCCTTTAAAAAAAAATTGACATAGTAGGGTTCTTCACCCAATACAGATGCATACAATTTATCCCAACTAATTTTAACATAGCAAATCTAAGCATTTTATAAATTGACACTTATTTACATAATATTGTGTTCAGAAGGAAGAAAACAAGCAGCAATATGCATATGGCATGACAAAACGCCTTCACTCCCAACAGTAATTCAAAAGCTGTAAAAATAGCAGCTACTGAGCAGTAATTCAAAACTTTACTCTCTGTGTAATTTACCTATAAGAAGTCAAAGAACTGATTGAGGCACTCAGTGGCTCATAAATTCACAAAGGAATAGTCTGAAAACTGACTGATAAAGATTTTTTGCTTAGCTGGTAAAAATCGCAGTGTTAGTATAATAGATTGGATTTCATGAAGACATTGGAATACACGTAAATTCACTTCTAAGTTCCCAAATTTATAAATGGGGCACCAACACTGAGTGGGTATCTGTCCTGCTTAACACATTTGTCTTTTTTAAAGACAGTTTTCTATAACTGAAATCCATTGTTAAAAGCTTATAAAACAGTAGCATAGAATAAAACACAAAATGTCCCTGTGAATTTATACCTGCAATGCATATGGCAGAAGTCTACCTACAGCAAAAACATTTCAGCTCAGCAATGAATTGGTTTTTCACACAGTGCTGTACAGATGTATGACATTTCATTTTTAAAGAGGAACCGGAAAACATTTTCCATAATTCCTATCAGCAGACTCAATGTTTTAAGATGTGATTTCCCCCTCCTCCTTTCATTTTGAGGATACTGTACCACAGAAAATGTTCAAGAATTAATTCTTTCAAGTTATTCCTTTTATTCCACACTTATCTCTTACTTCAGTAATTTTTTATTTTAAAGACAAGATCATGTAGAGTACTAATTAGTAACCCTCTGTGATAAAAGCAGCTTACATTTAATCTCAGAAATAATACTAATAATACCAACAACTTAAACATGTCCCAAAAATGGGAAAAAAAACCCAAACAACTGAATTTGGCGAAAGTTTGACTGCCACTCTCCATTCTTTTCTGGCACAAAAAAAGCCAGAACAGGCTGTAAGACTGGATATGTTTGGAGAGCAGCATCACTATAAGGCGACTGACCTATCCTCTGATTAGGCTTAGCCTTCACTTCAAGGAGATCCATGGGAAAGGTAAGACAGCAATATTAAATTAATTGGTAGTTCTTCAATAATTCTTCAATATTTTGTTTTCAAAATCAACAGCTGCTTTGGATTTTGAGGTGTATGAGATTAGTAATTACTCCTTACATTCTGCAGCCTAGCTTTGCTGCATGACAAGCTTACATCAAGAAAACCATAATCAAATGTCTTCTGAATACAAACAGGTTCACCAGTAAAAACAGTAATTATTACATCCACCATGTTAAGCAAAGAAAGTAATTTGCAGTGTTTACTGCAAAAAATAAATACTTAAATAAGTAAATAAAATAATCTAATGATTAGGGAAATTGAATGTTACTTTTAAGATAGCCAAACCTGTCTTGAACAAATATACCTGCAGAATTAAACAGAAGGAAGAGGATTGCACTGTCCTGTGATGGATAACTATTGCAGAAGTCAACTCTCATAGTAAAAAGTCACAGCACACCAATGATTCCAGTATGGCAGAGCTGATACATAAAGAATGACATAATTAACAGAGTTACCTGCTTAAACTAACAATTTATTTTGGGCACAAATTCTTAAGCCAAGGTATCTAAATACTTGATCTGCTTGTTGTCTTTCATTATGCATTGAAATTTATCTTCTTTCAAAGCAGCATCTCCTATATATACCAGTCACAGAAAGATACAAAGCATGTTTAATTCAAGAAGAATGTATTAAAATTTCTTTTTGAACTGCTGGACAAAAATATTACACTTTTGCTTGCAAAATTCTTTAAAAATATAAGCCAAATAATATTACAGAATGAAATATTTAAATTTTTGTTCTTTAAATAACATGCCAAAAATGGTGAGGTATTTATATATATTTTACTACAAAATTTCTGCACAACATCTAAATGTAAACCAACTGCTGAAAGATATTCCTCAGATCAAAAGTGCTTATACCACCACAAACACCAAGTTTTTAACTTTAATGTACATTTAATCTTTAATCACCTTCTATGATCTTGTCCTTCTTCAAGCTTAAAAGCTATTGCTAAATGGCAAGTAAATATTGTTCTGAAGACAAAAACATCTACACATTACAAATCATGAGATTAGTGTCACATGATGCCACTTTGTATGCATTCCTAAAAAATTGATAAAAATGGTCAAAACAGGTATGCAGATTTAGTTCTTAATTAAAATACACTTGAAATTTTTCCTTTAAAATTACTGCAGTTTGAGAGCAGGAGCTTAAAATACTTGTTTCAATATTTTACGTATGCCTAATTTAATGTACAAACTGCACTATCTTCATAAGATCAGAGCAAATTACTAGCAAATCCAAAGTTAGAAATAAAAATAAAAAACTTAACGTAGCAGCTTTTTTTGCTGTACCTCACCCAAGTTTTATTTGGGGAAGATTCAGGTTCACAGACACGAGACCTGTTCTTACAGTCCAAGACTTGCTACTGACATGTAAAAGCAGAAAGAAAGGGAACTAAAACAGCATGCCAATACAGGATATCTCTTGTTTCTATACTACTTTTCAGTCCAAGAACAGAGCATTTTATAGGAGAGGAAAAGAAGTTTTGAATTTCCAGATAACTTCACCCACAACAGAGGAGGTGCGTAAAGGCCTTCACAGGACATCACAGCCCTACCAGATAAAATCACAAGAACTTTGTTGCCTCTGACCAAAAAATAATAATTACTTCTTTCAAAGGATGATCATTTTTCTCATTTTCAGTTTGCATAATAGCATTGGTATAAAAGGATTGCCATTCAAGTATAAAATTCACGGTCTAGGTATCTTTTCTTGCTGCAAAACTAAAATCAACCACTTATCTCTACAGGCACCACAGTTTCACATCATTTCCCTGAGGACTAGTATCACAATCAAAAAAACAAAAGGTCAGCTGTAGCAACCCTTCCATAATAGTTTATTTGCAACACCTTTCCCAGGTGAAATTAAAAAAAAACAAAAACAAAAACAAATCAACAAAGAGGCAAAGAACATCTACGGGAGGTACGCACTGTTAACACCCATACTATTTCTATCTCATTAAAAGCATGCCGAAACTAGTTTGTTAAGGCAAGTTTATTGCAAATACTTTAAAATCTGGAGAAATTACAGTCTATGAGCAACTGGATTAGTACAGTGCTTTTCACACTGAACAGTGCTAAGAGACATTTTAAAAAAAAAAAAAAACTAAACGGGACATTAGCACAAGAATAAGCCCTATAGGAAGAATAAATTTTCTAAGATATTCTGAAATTTAATGGGCACTAATATAATGAAGAAAAATAGTACTACATACAGCTGTTCTGAAATCTATACAGTACAAATTTCTGAAGTATGCACCATTGGGGTATTTTAAGAAATGCCTGAACCCACAGAAATTATCAACCACTATTTCATTCTAGAAATTCCCATTGTCATGAAATAACAACTATATTTAAACAGCATTACAGAGTAGTTGAAATCATCCAGTTTCAAGAAAAAAATCACAAACTTCTCACTCATGTTGTATAGTACAGGTATTCTCTGCATAACTAAGCAGCCCTTTGTATTTTCAAGAGGCTGCACAAGATTAACACTGTCACTTCCCTCCACCCCAATCTTCAGTACAACTGACAACTTTAATTTTCACATATTTTAAACAGTAAATCAAAGTATTAAAAAGCATTAAGATGATTCTAAAGAAAACTATAAAACTGTGTTTATAAAAGTATCTCTTAAATACTATAAAAAGTCTCTAAACACAAAATCCAATAAAAGAGAATTGCAGAGATGAAGGGAGTTGCAAAGGCTCAATTTGAGCAATTCTACGCAAAGTAAACACCTCTTGTGTCACAACTACATCCCTGTTGCAAAGTCTGACAGCAGCAAACTGGCTTACCCTACCTCTGGTGCAAAATCACTTAGAGCATCAGAAGTGTCACACCTCCAGAAACACAAGGCCCAGAACAAATCCTTTGGGCACATGACACTTTTGTTAACAAGGGAGACAACACCAGAGGCACAGCTACACCTTTAACAGCAGCACTATTAAACAGCACTATAGATCACTGGGTGATCATCACCCCAAAAATGCAATCCTTGGAAATAGTTAGAGGAAGTCTTCTGGAAAACTGCAGTTGTCATTGCACTCTCAAACACACTGAAGCTGGCCCACTGACCTATCTACCAAAACCAGTATTTTTTTTCTTTTGGGAAGAAGCAAAATACTTTGTGAGAACATTACCCTTGGGGGAGGGGGGGTGTTGGAGTTTTTATTGTTTGGTGGGTTTTGTTTGGTTGGTTCTGATTTTTTTATTTTTTTCTTGTTGATGTTGGTTCTGGTTTTTGGTTTGGGTTTTGGAGTAGGTTTTTTGTTGTTTTTTTTTTTGTTTTGCTTTGGGTTTTTTGTTCTGTTTTGGTTTTTTGTTTTTTAGTATGGGGAAATTTTTCCAGAATTCACTATACTGTTTAATGAAACAGTAAAGCTGTCCTAACAGATGCCCATTCCTGCCTACCCTGAAGCACGCTCCTGCCCCAACATCAGCCATGCTGTTTAACAGACCTATTACCTTCTCAATCTCACTGCACAGTGAGCTCAGCTTATCAACCCAGCAGAAAACCACTCATTTTTAATGTCCCCACTCCACAGGTCTGAGATTACCTAGGTCAGAACAGTGGAGATGGTGCATGGGATGAAAGTGGCAGCATGGAGTAGAACCAATTCCTTGCAATAAATCCTGTTTTGCAGAACTCAACCTGTGATTTCTGGCCTGTGATTGATCGCTCTTTTGCAAATGCCATACAAGCAGCTAGTGAGCTCAGAGATACTCTTTTATCCTATACAGAATGCTTGCCAGACATTCTTATTTTTTTAACCTTTACCAGTAAGGGAGGTCCACTTCAAAGGTTTTATTTGCATGTGTTTGTTGTCATTTCAATTAACCACTCTGAAGTTTAAAAGAAACAGACATACTGTCATTTCTTGTCTAGATTAGCCCTCCAAATACGAATTATTTCCTACTACACTGAAATACTAGTTAGATAATATCAACATTAGCAGTAATTTTTCATTCACCTTGAAAAAGTTACTATCATTTTCCATTTCGGCTTATACACAGCTCAGATGTTTTCTCAACATTTAAGCAGAAAAATGTTAGAAACTAAGTATTTCCCAATCATAGCATCAACTGGGTTGGAAAAGGCCTTGGATATCATCAAGTCCAAACCTTGATCCAACACTGCCGTAGTTACCAGACCATGGCACTAAGTGCCACATCCAGTCTCATCTTAAAAACCTCCAGGGATGGTGAATCCACCACCTCCCTCGGCAGCCCATTCCAATGCCTGATTACCCTCTCCGGAAAGAATTTCTTCCTAACATCCAACCTAAACCTCCCCTGGCACAGCTTGAGACCATGCCCTCTTGTCTTACTGATAG
>JAWWLV010000100.1:14211707-14234488 GCA_035041135.1 Platyrinchus mystaceus | reverse complement strand
AGCAGGACCGGGAATCGAACCTGCGACCACGGCGATGAGAGCGCAGCATCTTAACCGCTAGGCCACCAGGGGTCCCCTATCAAACATAGCATCACAGTTAATATGAATTTCAACTCTTATCTGATGTAAATTGCAAAGGTGGGCAGAATACTAACAGAATACTCATCTTTAAAAAAATCGTTACATTAACCAACTGCAAAATATTTACTAAAAAAGTGTTATCACACATCAAAAATATTGCCAATTGGACCAAAATCTCAAAATGTTATCTTGAAATGTCCTCCACTCACACCAGACACTGTTCCTGAACAGAGGCAAGAGAATAAAACTAAAAACATGGTCAAATTAGAACATAACTGCATTAATGAACGTATCTGGGAACTATCAGACAAATAATTTGTCTTTAGAGATCTACCTCACAAAATCATTTTACTGGAAAGGAAGAAATGCTGTCAGTGTTCTATCTGTAGTAGCTTAGTTGCAGTATTATTTCCCATTCACCCTTAAAAGGGCTTGAAAAAGAGAAAAGAGATTAAAGGAACTAAGAGGTAGGAATGTAGTCATTCTCTTCTGGTATCTAAAACTCCACCTCCCTTTATTTTTAGAAGATCTCTCTCATCATTCACATCCAATTTATCATGAAAAAAACACAAACACTGGGTGGAAAAGGGAGGAACAAATTCGTAACTTCTACCTGTTAAGTTTCAGCAATCATTGTATTTTAGCCATTTTAGCCATTAAGTCACTCAATTAAGGAAACATAATTAAAAAGAAAATAGCATGTAAAATCAAACTAGTTAAGTGGAAAAGGTTCTTCTCCAGCTCTAAAATGAGCTCCCAAATCTAGATCAACACTACGAACAATAAAGAAAGGAGAGTTTACAGACAGCTTGTACCAAATTGCTTCTGGAGGTAATCCTTGCCTTTGGGTGCACTGTAGTCACAAACTTCTTCTGCATCTCTCTATGATAAAGTCGGAAGACCTTTAAAACCTTTTAGGATTCCACTCTTCTACAAAAAGCTGCAATGAAAAGTGTTAATTCTCCTTGAAAATTCAGGTTAACTACACCACACTCGATGTCTCAGTGAGAGTACTACATGTTAGTGTGGAGCAGTTCTCTGATTTTGCAGACGAAGGTATGTGCTCTCTATCTGGGGTGGAAGGACAAAAAAACCCAACAAACCAGTTGGTACACAAATAACAATGAAATTAACCCACTCATCCTCCACCATTAATCATTCACGTGATGAAAACATGAAAGTTATAGCATTCCATACCAGTCACAACCATAAAATAGGAGGTCCAACTAAACTCAACCAAGAAGCTGAGAAATTTTCTGGTTTTGTCTGGGCAGAGTTATAATCTCTTTTCTGAATTTATGATAGATTACTTGATTGTATCAGAGTGCTTGGAAACAGATAAGGAGAGACAATCCAACATACCGGCACACACAAGCTTGACTATACTTAAAAGTCCTGCAATGTCATAATTTTTTTTTTCACTAGGTTCCCAATTCAGCCACTATGCTTTAGAAGAAAGGCTCAGCATGTAATTTTAATTCAAAGTACAGAGGAAAAATAAACATATTTTCAAGAGATATAAATCCTAAACAGTTATGCAAACAACAAGAATCTTCTGTTAATTTAGCCTTGCAACGTTAACTTTTTCCTCCCATATTCTTTGTCCCATTTATTATTTGCAGCTTTCACTTAATACCACGACATAATCAGCACTTCAAAAACAGGAAAGGGTCTATTTTTCTGTGAAATGTCTAGCATATTCAACAATCAGAACATAAATTCTGCTTTCTCTGTTTCTGCTCAGCAGTCTGATAATGGAGTTACTTAGCAACAGATGAAGCAAGTGAACTGTGTTGCATGATCCACACACATTTTACTGCAAAGTAACACTCACAAAGGCATTATTTAGCTGCTGGTTGCCTCTGCGTGGATGTATTTTTGAAGTGTAAAATCCATTAGTGTAAGATGAGCCTATATGAAAACTCAACCATCATGTGCTATCTGTAATGCACTACACATCTCGAAATTAACAGAAATTGCCTGTAGGAGTCACATGATTTTGAGCACATCTGAAAAAGGAATAAAGAAAATACAAAACACAGACTCTATTTGCAGTATTCACATGGAAGCTACAGCAGTTGCTTACAAGGATGGGGAAGGAATACTCTTTCCATAGCATAATGACAATCTGTGAACTTCAAAAACACAAAACAAGCCCTCATAAGTCAAGAATACCCTTCTTGCTACAGAATATTTTGATTTCAGAGAATGAATACTTACTTATTTTGATATCACACACACATACACCTATTACCCCAAACCACCTTCACCACAAGATTAGGAATACTAAGGGGTTTTTTTTAAAAGACAGTCTTAAAGACAAAAGTAACCCACAGAATTGACAACTCATTTGCCAACCATTACTCCCTTTTAATATAATAGTAACTGTTTAATGCCATGGAGTTGTTTTTTTATTAATTTTGGAATGTGAAAACTTTTCTTTTACAACTGCATGAGAACTTTTTACTAGTTCTTTTCGTTCATCATACAAAATTACACTTTCAGCTAGATTTGAAAGTCTCTTGCCCCTGGCAAGGGGAAAGCACAGCAGTTTCTGAAGCTTTGTCATCTAGTGGCATTGTTCAAGTGTTATTTAATTCTAAAGATTCAACACCCTAGAGTTGATAACAGCTTTACAACTTATTTCATGTTTAGATAAGATTTATGGAGCTGAATTGGGACTTTACAAAGCTAACCACTGAGATCTCAGTTTTGGTCATTATATCTTATTTTTTTGGCTTCCCACAATTCTGATCAAAACCAATAATTGCCTCTTTTTTAAATACAAACCCTTCTCAAATCAGCTATCTTAGTATTGTCTATTTGAAGCTAAGTATCAAATGATTCTTGAATACAATGTTTGCTGTTTTCTTACAATCATAATTTGTTTGTTTCAGTTGAACAATTTTTAAACAAAAAGCTTATAACCATAACGTTACATGATAGTTGAAAACAGCAAGTTTGCCTACTTACTTGCAAGAAAAAATTTAAAAAAAGAAAAACAAAAAAACATAAAGTCAGTGTTCTACTACACCACTTAGTAGCTAATGGCTTTGTACATTAGAAACCATCATTTCAGAGGCTCTTTTAACTAGGACACAAAATGGTTTTATTACTTCTCAACTTCCTTTTAACAGCAGAGGCACACTGCTTTACTTTATCCTGATGAGAAAGTGGCATATTTCAAGAAAATATTATCAGAGCATATTACTTGCAAACAAGGACCCAACCTCCAAATATCTTGTAATTTAGGTAAGTTTGCACTTTTTACTGTACTTGTAAAAACAAAAGAAACATTCCACATGAACTAAGCATTTTCCTATACAAACCAGGTACCTCCCAAACAATTACTCCTGGAATGTCATGTTGAAAACTTAATATGTTTATCTAAACTTCTAGCTGGAGTCACCTTCCAAGCGATCTCTGCAGAATCGCAATTTTCACAGCTAGAGAACATTTTTAAGCAATTCACTGGCAAAAAGTAGCTATTTGGAAGAAAATTTTAAACAAATAAAAAGCAGGAGAAACCTTTTGACAATGAAAATACCTTGGGAAGTAAAAAATCATGATATGTACTTACTAATTTGTTTTCTTGCATGTATATTCTTTGCAACTTCAGGCAGCCTTTAGCTATAATGATCATTCCTTCATCTGAGATCTTGTAACATTGCCCAAAATGTATGTCTTTCAATTCTCTGCATTTTGAACCCAGCTGCAATTAATGAAAATAAAGGAAAAAAAAAGAAAAAACAACAGGATTTGACTGAAGAGTCAGGAGTTAAGATTATCTTTCTTTACAGACTTTTTAACTACTATATGCAAACAAGAAAGATTTTAATTACATACATGACAAAATGAAGCTGCTAACTACAGTCAACAAAATGGAGCTAAGAACAGCACATAAGAACTAGGGGTTTTATTGGGTATATATGTAAGTAGCTAACAATACCTTTATGCCCAACCATTAACAGCATATTTGATTTACCCTAACTACTTTACAGTTTAAGCTAAATGCTCCTTTAACACTCAGAGAGAGTTGATGAAACCTTCCTGCATGACTAACAAAGAAAGATGTGTCCCCTTCAGCCTTCATAATGTAAAAAGGAGTTACTTAAACGCAGGTTCAGAACAGCAACCAAGCTAAGAAAAACTCAATCAGACAGAGGTGACATATAGGATGTCAAACTACAGATTTAACAATAAAAGGGATCATTTAATCCCTAGGCATTAAAAAGAAAAAAAAAAAGTGAAGTCTCTACAGAACAGCATTTACTGGACCAAACTCTCCATAAAACAATTTCTAAAACAGAAGATTTTTTCTGATTTTAATTAAATCTTAAGAGAGGTACATTCTTCCAGGTCCCTTTTCGCACTTGGTAAGAAGTTGAAATATACTAAGTTCACACAGGAAATTTGTGGAATAGATGGTTACCTGCTTCAGGCCTTCATCAGTGAGTCTGTCTTGATTGCCCACATGCACTTTCTGAAGAAGAGGACACTGAGAGGCAACTGCAATAATAGAGGTGTCAGAAAGCTGTTTACACCTGTAGGCAGTATACCTTAGGAGCCCAGGACATTTAATTGCTAATATGCACACTCCTGTATCAGATACATTGCGACAATCAGAAATATTGATTTCAGTAATATTCTGACTTCTTGATGCTATTTTTTCCAACAGCTCATCAGTGACCTGCAAAGAAAAAAAAAATACTCAAACATAACTTTTTCCATTAAAATCTTTAAATTTTACTAGGACAAAAATGACTATTTGAAAGACACATTTCCATGAGCTATTGGGAGAATGTAACTATATCTTTAAAAATAGCACCTATGGGTGAATATTTTACTGTAATTGATTTGTTTGGGGGATAGGTTTTTGATTCTTTTGATGAAACATGGAAACTGGGAGAAAGTCAATTCTGACAGACTATTTAGATTGTGGCTAGATGCTTTCATGATGAAGCTGATAGAAGAGGGACAGAAGCAATATCTAGACAAGTATAAAAAATAAGGGTAGCTCCAGTAATTTGTGTGTCCACAAAAAGAACCACAAACAGTGGCCCAACTTGCCAGAAGCTCTCAAGTGTCAGAATGATCTCCAGAGTTAGAAGACCTACTTCCCTTTTCAGTAATTGCAAATAGGCTATGTGTGACGTCCAGGTATTAGAAATATAAACTACTTGTTGGTAGAATTGCCTTATTAAGGGTTAGGGCTTGCTGTGCTTCAATGACCTCAGCTCCTGGGAGAGGTAAACAAAGCTTGGGGAGATGATGTACTACTCGCAGTAGATACAGAGAATGCAGAACGTACAGATCACAAGGACATTTGGCAGAATTCCCAAGATAAGGAAGAAACTAACAAAGCCAACTCAGCTGAAATCAGCTCCAACTGCATAAAAGATAATTTTGGCAGGGGCAGATGGCAACTACCCCAGACCACTGACCCAAGAAACCCACCAACTCAAAAAGAGTAAGACTAGGCATATGGAATAATTAACATAAGAAGCAAGTGACTCATTTAAACAACAGAAGATAGATTGCTAATCAATAAGAGAACCATGTAACTTGTAGCCAATGAACATTACTGTCTTTGTTTACTAAAATGCATAAATAATGAAAAGTTTTGATGGTTTTAGTGCTGGCTTTGTGGATTTACCATCCAGCTCCCCTTTCTATGCAGCACCAAAAACAAATCAAGTATCTCGACTCTCTGTGGGAATCAGCCTCTTGTACCCCAGGTGAAAGAACCTGTTTTGGGACAACAATTTTGGTGACTCAGATGGGACCTGAACCCACAATCCCCCTATGACTGGCTAGGAGCATTTGCTACTGATAGTAGACCAGCTATCAGGCAGGGCAGAAGCCTTTCCAACAAGAAGGAAATATACCTAGCTATGGGTTACAGAGTTAATTGAATCAGACAGAGGTGTTCATTTTACAAAGAATTTAACTGATTAGCTGTATAAGTCTTCGGGGACAGAGAGGCTCTCTAGGAGGCACCTAGCTATTCCAGGAACTTATATCCCAGCTAAGAGGAGCCCACTGGATGGAGATGAATGCTTGATCCAGTATGCTAACACGTAGTGAATATTCAACCAGTTGATCAGTAATTGACTTTTGAGAATCCTTTGTGATTTCATATTGATAATCTTTCCTGCCCTGTGGGAATCTTGTCAGCCCTAATTCTGTTATGTTTTTACTTGTAATAATGTGTGCAAGGGCAATGGTCAAAAACACTGAAACTTTTCCCCTTTTAGTGTATTAGCAGGTATGCTCAATTAAAACACAGGGGGGACTGTTGAAGAATGCATTTAGTACAGGTAGCTCTGTGTGCAGCTGCAGTGGAACTGCAGCCCCGAGGCAAGAGGCCATGAACTGGTGCCGACCCTTTGCATAACAAAGGGCACAGAGACCTGTGCACAGCCAGGTGAGGGACACTCAGGGACACAGCAGGAGCCAAGGACTCAGCAGGAAGGCCTCACAATTGCCCCCATACAGACTGTGAGTGTTTAAAGGCCCAGGGGTCCCTTTGTTCACGGTCCCCCCTCAGAAGCACCAGCTCAAGCTGTTATTCTGTTGTTGCACCATGATAAAATAAGGATCCAGAGATCTGAGACTCTGCTAGAGGAAACCTGGGGTTGACACTGTAAGGAAACCTGGTCTGACTGTGTGAGTGTAGGGGAGTCAAGTGGGGCCTCCCTCAGCTCCGTGGAGCCACCACTGCCAAGGGGCTTCAATCCCAGCTCAGGTGGTAGAAGTGTAACTTCCAGAATGGCTCCTGAATGGTTGGACAGGGACGTTTCCTTAACATCTTTGTAGAAAAATGGTTCTGTCGACCTCACACCTGTACACAATATAGTTAGCTAACATGACAATAATCTTAAAAGAAGACAATTCTACAAAGCTCGTAAGCAACATGAGATATCCTTATGGTCAAGCTTGTAAGTCAGAGCAAACACACAAAAACTAAGTGGCTAAGACATAATACACAGAACTAAACTTTAAAAGTTTAGTTTCAGAAAACCTGACATGATGAAATTCTTTCTAACAAAACCATTTAGAACTACTTATTCACCACCTGGCACACATGCGATTTAGCTTTAACCCTAAAGAGAGCAAGAGAGCAACAAGAATCCCTCTTGGTTTTGTCATACAGTTGAGGAACAGTCTTCGCTCCATTCAATCTGTTTTCCATTTGCAGCAAGTCTAATCTTTCTTCTTGATATTTCATCAGGGAGCTGTTTGCTAGACAACGGCTGTGCTGCTTTGTCCTGGGGTACAGTTAATTTTCTTCACAGTGGCTAGTGCAGGGCTGTGTTTTGGATTTGTGCTGATTTCGTTACTGCTGAGCAGGGCTTACGCAGAGCCAAGGCCTCTTCTGCATTCCATACCGCCACACCGGAGAGGAGGTTAGGGGAGCATGGGAGGTTGGGAGGAGACATAGCCAGGGAAGGTGATCCCAACTGACCAAAGCGATATTCCAGACCATAAGGTATCATGCTCAGCATATAAAGTGGGAGGAAGAAGAAGGAAGGGGGGCACGTTTGGAGTGATGGTGTTTGGCTTCCCAAGTCACCATTACATGTGATACAGCCCTGCTCTCCTGGAGATACCTGAACACCTGCCAGCCTATGGGAAGCAGTGATTAATTCCTTGGTTTGCTTTGCTTGTGTGTGTGGCTTTTACATTCCCTATTAAACTGCCTTTATCTCAACCCATGACTTTTCTAATTTTTACCTTTTGATTCTCTCCCCAATCTCGCTGCTGCAGAAGTGAGGGATGGGCTGCTGGCTGGGGTTAAACCACCACAATGACAAATTTAAAAAGAAAAAAAAAATCCAAGTAAAAACCACAAATAAACAATGCCTGATCAAAGACACACACACAAAAACCCCCACAACGAAACAAAAACAACCAAAAACTGCAAATCCCCAAACTCACCCCACACTTCTCCAAGAAGAATATTTGTGCTAATACTGGTTTCAGAACTCAATAAAAACCTGCAATTTCTTAGAACAATGCCACAACTGAAACTCTAGTGAAATTCTTTACTGAACATACCTAATAGACAAAACCATTAAAACCCTTTGTAGCAGAAATGAGGCTACAGCTCAAGACACTGAAGAAGAAAAGACTTATGTGACATACAACACCTACAGAGCAAAAAGACAGACCCCTGGTGTGAGGGTGCTTTGGAATCCCTTGATTTAAAAAGAAATTAAAGAAGAAATTAAAATCAGTCAATCTGCTACATAACTTTTCCATACTGGTTCAGAAACATGTTAACTAGTAACTCTAGAAGCAAGAGAATTTGCATTCTCTCTTATGAGCTGGTGACCTGAAAATAATACTCTATATGTATTGCATATTCCAACACAGATGAGTTCATATTGTTCCTTCTTCAAATGGGATCCTCAAATTCCCATGGATTTTTATGAAACTCTAAAGAAATTGTTTATAACCCCCTGAAAGTAACTAATTAACAAGAAACTTCAAGAGGGTAATGCAGACCTGAGACAGATAAACCACAACCCATTTCAAACAGCACTTGTCCTTACACCGTTTAACAACAGATCTCAGTCAATATCCACTATACTTAAATAATCCAACGTAAGGGTCCGGACAGTTTCAGCCTAGAGCAGAAAAATCCTTGAAAGCACAGATATCACCCTTTTTCGTGTTTCTTTTGTTTGCCGTTGGTACAAAGTACAAGTTCCATGAGCAAATTCTGAGTCATCAAAACAATTTTTCCGCAATGATTTTTTCATACCTGCTGACGACTACTGAGATCCAGTTGCTTCCAAAACTGAAAATCTAAACAGAGGTCACGCCAATATTTACAGACTAATGAGACCGAAAGGCAACGCTCATTCAGAGATAAGTTGGAAAATATCTGTAAAGAAAGAAAAAAAATATTTGTCAGATGTAATCACATTTTGAAGACAGAAATATTTTATTACTAATTAATCTTGTAAAAGACAGAAAAGTATTAGCATGTATTGTAACACACAGATCTAGAACTTGCCCCCAACTTGATTAGTCAGGGATAATAATAAAAAAACTT
This sequence comes from Platyrinchus mystaceus, assembly GCA_035041135.1. Lineage (NCBI taxonomy): Eukaryota > Metazoa > Chordata > Aves > Passeriformes > Tyrannidae > Platyrinchus > Platyrinchus mystaceus. Next base: position 14,225,343 of record JAWWLV010000100.1, on the reverse strand, counting down.
ACATCCCACAAGAACGGACAATATTGGTAAGACACCTCAGCACAACCAATGTATGCTACTGAAGTCCTCATTTCTTAGACTAAATTTCAAATGTACTTCTGAGATAGCATATGTAAAGAATTACAAATAAAAATATTAGCTCAATATTATTTTGTAAGCCATTTAAAAGGTGTTTTCATTCCCATTTTGAAATTGATAGAAAACCTTTCCTTTTATTTTTTTTAACTGAATTGAAGAGTCAAAAAGGTATTAAAACAACAGTCTTGTAGAAAGGGGGTATAGGATGGTAGCACAGATCAGCAGAGCAAACCAGTGTCATACAAGGGAATTTAAGCACACAATTAGCATTTTATACCCCAAGGTTTTGAGAACTAAGCTGTAAAAGGTACAGCTTATTCTTTTTTATGGTAGGCTCATAAACTATTGGGTACCAGGCAGACATTAGGCCTGCGAAAGCAGGTGCAGTTGCTCAGCAAGAGGCCTCAGAGATAAAAGTGAGTGAAGAAGCTGCTGAACTTCTACGGAAGGACATTATGCAGTGGGCACCTGCAGCTCGAGTTAAATCTGAGAAATAAGAACTTTTAACCCCTGCCTTACCCATACTAAAAATATGGACTTATATGCAGCAATACTAGAGTGACGTATGATAGTGTAAAAGAGTTTGAATAGAGTGAATAAGTTTTGAAAAAATGTGTAACTGTGTGCCAAGTAGGTCCCTGCATGTTCCCTGCCCTGTAGCCTGTAAGATCCCTGCGCTAGGTGCGATCAATATGCTTCATGTAAACAATGCATTCCAGATTTGGCTCTTCGGCCATTTCTGCTTCTGCCGTCCACTTCCCCTCACACTGTTATGCATGAGACTAAGAGGACGAAGAATAAAACCCTCATTTTAGCTGCTGCAGTCGAGCTCTCTTTATTTCACCCCCAAGCCTGGAGACAGTCAGGGACTGAAAAGTCCTAGTTAGAGAAGCTGAGTTAGGGAAGTGGACGTCGGCAATAAATTGCTGTAACACTACATTCAGCCCTTCCACAGAAGTACTGTTGCTTATTAATAAATATAAAAGAAGGTCTGCCAAGAGTTTCATATGACGGTACCGCATCACCACCACAAATGAACTTATATCTACATGTCATCCTATAATGAGAAAAGGCAATAACGGCATTAAGATACACAGGAGCACAGATTGCAGAACATGTAAAAGTCGTCCTCTTACGATGAGGACATCGAGTACTAAATAGAAGCACTACTGCCCATCTCAGGTAATCTTCTCAAGAAAATCTGAAAGTACTGCAGAGGGTCCACAGGAAAGCACTGAAGTATAGAAAACATGAAAACATTCAAAGAAACTACTAGCACTGTTTAGCAAAGGAGAAGGGATGGCAAAGGGGATAAAAAAAAAAAAAGAGTAATGAAGCACTGAAATATAATACCTGACAACTTACAAAACTTTCATCACTGGGTGGTCTTTAGAACAGACCAGACAACCAACTGTCAAGAATAACCACCATAAACCATCTCCTAAAACAAGAGGAATAGTTATCTCAGCAGTTTTAAATATGCATATGCCTACAAGACCCCTTGATGAAAGAGAGTAGTAGTAAGAGGGTAAGGAGTCAAATTCATGACGTTCTGTAAATGCTTGCAGGATTTATCATTCCCATCTTCTAGCTACGAAAAACTCACAATCTCTTATGTAAGACTCCTCAGTGTTGAAGGACTGTGTATGAACCCTGTTTTCCTGTGGGCCTTTGCTTGACCATCACCAGAGTCAATGGATGCTTCTCCTTAGGCAATCAGTTGAACAGAGGCAGACAGAAGTGCAAATCAAACAACTGGTGTCTGCTTCCTCTCTGCGGTTGTCTGTCTGTAATGGTGAATCCACGGACAGAACGAGGACGTGACTGTGATCAGCACCCAAAAAATATACCATCTCCCTCAGTCAAGAAGAAAGAACTAAAGCAAGTGGTAATTTGGCATCTGACACTCCTGCTGCAAGTATCGTTCTAAATGTTAGAAAATGTGACAGCCTGACAATGCTCAGCAATTTTTAGTAAAAGCAGTGGGAAACTTGAATTCCTGCTATCAGCAGGGAACGGAAGACTGAATCTTTTACCAGTTACAAAAACCTTAGAAGAGAACAAGGCAACGTGATCCATGTTATGTTTAGACAGACATCTGACGGACTCAATACTAAGAAAGATACCAAGGTTGGCATCATAAAATTCTTTAACCAACCTTTACTCCAGTAGGAAATAAATATGCTTATTTGTGGAAATACCACCTTTACTTTGAGAAACAAAAGCTTGCAGATCCAAAGAACACAGCAAACACAGAACAGGAAAGACTGTTGCTAATAAAGCTGCCACTGTGATAAAGGAAGCCCATAAATAATTTTTGTATTTTATTTTGTTTGTTTTGGGTTTGCATAGCAAGGTTTTGGTAGTGAGGGGGCTACATGGGTGGCTTCTGTGAGGAGCTGCAAGAAGCTTTCTCTTTGTCCAGAGCTAGTGCCAGGCAGCTCCAAGACGGATGCATCATTGGCCAAGACTGAGGCCATCAGTGATGGTGGCAGCACCTCTGGGATTATGTATTTAAGAAGGGGAAAAAAAGCCATCAGGCAGAAGCAAATCGCATCCAGAGAAGAGAGGAGTGACAATCTGTGATGAGGAAGGAGCGGTAGAAACAACGTATGATGAACTAACTGTAATCTCTACTCTGCTCCCCCTGAACCTCTAGGGGAAGGAAGCAGAGAATTGCAAAAAAATTAGAACCAGGAAGGAGAGAGGGGTGAGGGGAAGGTGTTAGTTTTAGTTCTTTTTATCCTACTCTGATATGATTAAAATAAATTCAATTGATTTCCTCAAGTCAAGTCTAGTTTGCCCATTACAGTAATAGGTGAGTGATCTCCCCTGTCCTTAACTCATTAGCCGTATTTTCTCCCACCAGTCCACCTAAGAAGGGGAGTGACAGAGTAGCTTTGGGGGGCACATGGTGTCCAGGCAGGATCAACCCACCACACTGCCATCCCACCAAAAGCTGAAAGCCCTCATAAATCACAGACCTACTGCTACCATACTGCTCCTGCAGTTTCATGCAGTAGTAATGAAAAAAAAAAAAAGAAACAAGTTTGACTCAGTATTGGGCATAAACAGTATATTTGCATAGACAATATCCTGAAGGAAATGTCTGAAAGCATGTTTTAGTCCATGCTGTATTGAATTCCAGCTCCAGAGACAATTAAGGAGTGTAGAGGTGCTGCAAATTGACTTAGAAAACAATCATCAGAGTGAAGCCACCAAGAGGACAAGCAATGATAAGTCATTTCAGAAGTTTTAGCACGAACAGGAGTAGCCAAGTAAGTTACACAAGTGGTATGTGTTCAAAGACAAGGCCTTATCTGCAGTAGCTGTAAAAGTTCCAGCTATAAAAAGACGCTGAATAATGCCAGGTAAAACACCCATTTCTCTTCAGAGTGTTCAATTGTTAAAAAAAGATGTATTGAATTACACTAAATGGATTTAGCAGCAAAGACTATACATATTCCAGGTAGTGACACATCATCCTTACATTAAGGGATTAGCTTAGCTACTAGTTAAAATAGTCATCATCATGTTAAAATAGTACACTAATGCATAAAACATGTCAACTCACGTTGATGACTTTCACCACCCTTTAATTCAGTTTTATTCTCTAAATATTTAGTGATACTGTGGCAGTTTATTTGTCCTGACTTAAATTTTCTTTTCTTGTGATGGTTCAGACCTGCCTCCCTGCCAAATGCCCGAACTCACAGTAACAACCCCTTCCCCCTCCCTTCTTTCCATAGGGCAAAGGAAAAAAAAAACTAAAAAAAAAATTAAAGAACCTGAAATCAAGTGAATTATATAAAAAAATATATATTGGCATATATTACAGTTCTATACAATTAAAATACTATGTACACTGCAAAGGGATCCCAAACACCCCCGAAGGGAAAGAGAAACGGGAAAAGGGACAAAAAGGGACAAAACAGAACAGATACGCACAATCAAAACCCGGACTAGCAAAATATGGAATTAGCAAAATAAAATCTCACAACATCCCTTAGAGAAACAAGATCAGCAAACACGGCCAGCACTCTCCAACCTCCCACGTTGCAAGGCCAGCGGTCACTGCAGGCCTCAGCCTCTGGATCAGTGAGACCAACGCGGGGACACACTGCTCCTGAACCTCACCGGAAGAGAGCGAGGTCTCTAATCTTCATCTTATTTATACCCTGGTTTATGTAAAAATGGCATGGAATACTGGGAAATTGGCATTTCCTTAGTTACAATTAGTTACCAGGAAGACCTAGACTAAAACCATCACATTCTCCACCCCTTATTCCTTACTATTTTTACGTAACACTTATATCTTGCTTTTGCCTATATCCCACGCATATATATATATATATATATATATATAGTCCTTGTTTGTCTTTTGAAGCAGATGTATTGTTATCAAGGATCAGCATCAAAATCAGTTCAGTTCGGATCCTTTGTCCTTTTGGTCACAATCACAGTTCTGGTTTTAAGGCTGGTTCACTGGTCTGGGCCATCTTATCATTGGATGTTAGTATCAACTTGTTCAGGTCTTTTTGCGAGAGGTAGCGGGATCAATGCCTGCATTCTCCACCAAAAATGTTGTGGGTTGGCTATGGGCCAGTTTTTTTTACTCCCCCCGCCCCCCCAATTGCTATAAGTTGAGAGAAGATTTATGGAGACAAAAGAGATTTGATGTGGGGGAAATAATATTAGGATTTATTACTAGCAAAATAAAAAAAATTAAGGAACTATATATATACAACAATTCTAATTAAGCAAAAATAGTATATATTTATAGAAATATCCCTCCCCCCTTCGAATTAGTTCAGGAAAAGAAAGTAGTTACTTTTTCACTTCCAGAGCTACAGGCCTTCAACACAATTCTGCAGCATTTGCAAGTTTTTCTTCTGTTATCTCTAGGACGACAGTTCTGATTTATCACTGCTGGAACTGTCTCTCTCTCTCCCTTCTGTGTTGACCTCAGGGCTGGGACTACACCCTCCTGGGCTAAGACCCAGGTCTTGTGGGGTCCTCCATGGATTGCAAATGGGACACTCGCTTTGCCATAGTCTTCCCACAGTATCACAAAAGATAATGGCTTTTGAGATCATCCCTGTTTCCTGTGGGGTCCCAAATTCAGCTGCATCAGCATGAATCTCTCATTGAGATCACAAGTCCTACTCGAGCCGATTTGTTCCAACGTAGTTTCTCTCTCTCCATAGGCCACAGGTCTCCAACAAGACTCTGTTTCATCTCCATAGGCCACAGGTCTCCAACAAGACTCTGTTTCATCTTAGGCCTCCCACAAGAGTTGCAGCTTTCTCGTGCATCCACCTGCTTCAGTGTAGGCTCTTTCATGAGCTGTGGGAGAGTCTCTTCATTCTTTAATCTTCCACAGACGGCAGGGATTTTAGTTTTCAGTCTTTTCCCTGCTGAAGGGAGAGAGTGGGGGGAAGAACGAAACAACTCCCCCCCTTCGGGCTTCTCTCTCCTCCAGCTGCCAGCTCTGACCCTGGAAGATTCTGTTATCTCTCTGCATGGAATTCTTTCTGCAGCAGTCCTGTCCAGGCAGTCTTTCATTAGAGTTTTTCCTCTACTCTGTTACATGTCTCGGCCAGGAGGCCTTCAATGCCACACCTGCCCCTGGCCCATGGACGGGGGAGGAGGGAGGCCTCCTGCCCCTCCTTACATGGCTCCCCAGTTTCTCTTGCCACCTCACAGCTCTTTTCTGCGTCACAACCTTCTCTTCTGTTTTCTTAAATATGTGATTGGCAGAGGTGTTACTAAAACTTTTGATTGGTTTTGCATGGGAAATCTACCTGGCAAAACTATTTTCATCCCCAGAGGGGGTTGGTCGGCAAACCCACAACACTGCTCTGCACAATTCAACCAGAAGGACTGAGTTTTCTGCTGGGAAGGACTTTTTTTTTTTTTGTTGTTCTGGTTTTTTCTTTCCCTCCTCTCTCTCCCCTTTCCCACTGGGAAGGGCGGAAAGGAAGACCTCCATTTTCAGCTTCTCCAGCACACCCAGAGAGACCCCCCCACGTGGTGATCACCAGTGACCCAACAGCACCCCCTGCTGTGGTTAGAATTGCACCAAAGGGCGCAAACTGAATTGTTCACTTTTTGTTTATTTGTTTATTTGCTTGTTTTGAAGGGGATTATTTCTGGGTATAGGATTACTGTTTGGTTGTTTTATATGTGTTCTTTCATTGTTGTGCCAACACACATCTATCCTTTAATAAAGGGCTGTTATTTTTCCTTTTTCCATATTTTTTTCTCAATTGAAGCCTCTTAATTTCGGATTTACAATTGCTTAGAGGGATGAGTTTGGGTCTTCCTCATAACTCAACCTCAGCAAAGCATTTGTGTCTCACAAAACTGAGACAACCACTTAGATACATACAGGCCTAAGGGGCCAAATGGGATCCCTGGGCCCTGAGGGAGCTGGTGGAAGTGCATACCAAGCCACTTTCAATTACTTATGAGCAGTCTTGGCTAACCAGGGAGGTTCCAATAGACTGTATGTTGGCAAATGTGACACATGTACTGGATGCATGTGGCACATACAGAACAACCAGGGGATCAGGCCCAGCCAGCACAGGTTTGTGAAATGCCCGTCTTGCTTGACCAACCTGATCTCTTCCTATGACAATGTGACCTGTTGGATTTCAGCAGGAAGAGTGAAGAAAAAAAAAAAAAATTCCTCACATACTAACAAAAAAACCCCACAAACCACAAAAATTCCCAAACAAACAAAAAATCACCCCAAAACCAAAAAGAACATCCACAAAGCATCCTATAAATACATTTTTTTAAAAGATCAAAGATCAGTTTTAAATATCACAAATTCACATACTAAATTTATTTTGCCTTTAAATATTTGGTAACTTCAACCTCAAATCAAGTTCCTCAAAGTCAATCAAATGAAGAAGATAACTGCATTTTTATCAACAGAAATAATGAAAAGTCCATCAGATCCATGAAAGTTACAACAAAAAAAGTTCAGTACTAGAAAATTGTGCATGTGTTTATACACCCTCAGCATCCAGTTTTCTAAAAATCAGTTCACATCACACAAATCAAATATGTAGTAAACATAAGCACGATTCAAGAAATTATTTCAACTTATGAAAAGGCAATCCTTATAAAAAAAACACTCAAAAATCACCATCAAGGAGTTAGATTAGTTGACTGCAGAGACTTAAGAAGTTTTTGCCTCAGGAAAAGAGTCAAGAAAATTCAGTTGATTGCTAATACCATTCCTTAAAGATACTGCTCACTTTAAGGACAAGGTACAGCTTTGTGAACATGAACAAAATACAGGGCCTATGGCAGAAGAGACTAAAAGATAAGCCTATGTATCCCTTATTTCTCTCCATCATTTTCATTTGAAAGATCTTTCAATCCAACTAGAAGAGTAAAGATTTCTGTGAATGAAGCTTTATCAATAAACAACTTTTGTATACAGGAATAGGTATCTACAAAATTGTTTTCATTACACTGCATCAGGTAGATTTGTTTGAAACCATTAGCAATAAAAGAACATTAAAATGTGCACTCAAACATTTCATGGTGCCTAATGAACTTGAGATGTTCATTATTGGAAAACTGCTTATTTGTTCCATCAACTAAGTGCAAATTTTTTTCAGTAAATAACTGAAACTTCATTATCAAAAATATTTCTGAAGTACCATCTGATCAAGGGAACATACTTAGTACACAACATTTTACCATGAACTGTTAAACACAGTATTTGCTAACTGCAGGTCTAGAGCAGCTAGGCTATCAGTGGGTTTATGCTTATTGAAGGAAGCTTCATTCTATTTCAAAAAATTAAAGAAACATACATAACTGGAGAGGAAGAAAGAACAGATAAATATTTGCCTTGTTTTTAAGAGATTGAACACATAACTACAACAGAACAAGGGAATCATTAATGATTTTGAGCACACAAAAGAGATGTGAGCACTTCATGCGCATACCTCTCAAAGTAGCCTCAGTACATCCATGAAGTGTGGCAAGTTAAAAATGCTCTTGTGATTAACAAAAATGTGTCAGTCAGGAAAAGTCATGGTGTGATTTCGCATCATAGCCTGGATTCTTCTGGCAAGCTGCCAGCACTAGGAACAGTTTACCAGTCTCCTAATCCTAGCTACCTGAATTTTTGCACTGGATTTACTGACTGTGCTTAGAGAAAGTCTTTTCAGGCACCACATCCTGAGGAAAAGTTTTGCAATATTAGATTGGTGTCAGATTAGCCGTCTGAACTAACTCCCTCTGCAATTGCTTGATCACTCTGCAGTGCACAGCAGCAGGAAAGTGCAGCCAGAGGTTACAAAAGGGAGACAGACACTGCACTTACCAGCCACTAACTAACAAACAGATTGCCTTAGCTGCAAGGCAAAATACCACTCTAGTTTCTGTCTGTAAGAGATGACAGAGGATGCTGACACCATACCTGTCCTCCTAATGGAAAGAATGGGTTCTGACAGATAAGAATATCTTTACTTGAAGGAGTTGACAATGTTTTTACTCCCAACCATCTAACTATCCTCACTAAAAGACATCAGTACCACTTCTGAATCACCCTACCAATTTAAAAACATATCAAAATCTGGGAAAGATCAAACACAGATCAAGCAACCTGAACAAAAGCAACCAATAAATTAATAGGGAACGAAAGCAGCAGTTAAATTTAATTTACTTCACATTCTAACACTGTACAACTTGTAATCAACTTTCTTTCTCCATGCAATAATACATAGTTTTGGGGATGCAGAGCAAGTCAAGCCAACACCTAAACACTAGGAAAAGTTTCACTGTCCATGAGCGTCAAGGTATCTATCCTGCCATCAGGAAAAGCCAAAATTTCATTCCAAAACATTTGTCTCCCCCATCACATAGCTCACCCTGTAATATTAATACCTACATGCTTACACAAAAGCCACCTTTTCACACGTGCCTCTAGAAAGCAAAATAATTGTTAATAACAACCTTATCAGGACATCTTTGAGAACTTTATCACTGAAATAAGGTCCACATAATATCTTTTCTTTAGTTACCAATCTACTGGCACACCTATCCTTCACAATTGTGCCCCTCAACTGCATCCCAGAAGCTCAGCAACAGCACAATGAAACTAAGACTGGGTCATTTCCCTGACACAGTCACAGCTGGACACTAAGCTTCACAGGAAAACAAATGAACAAAAAGCCAAAAAGAAACCAAAACAAAATCACAACAAGCCATATTGCCGTGTTAAGTATTTCTAGAGAAAAAAGAGTTCAAGTGAATTAATATTGAAATAAAAGAATATTTACCTCCTTGCATCAGCCACAAAGGTTCCAAACCCTTGCCATTTTTCTTAGTGCTACAGCTAAAAGTAACACCTGACATGAACTCTAGACAGGATAAACTGATGGGAACACCAGCTTAAGTAGCAAGGAAAGCTAGTATTACAACAGTGACTCCATGAACTTGAGGATGAGGTGTAATCCAAATGACGTATTTTGGTGCCTGCTGACTAGGCCTGACAAAAAATAATTAAAAAACAAACAAAAAAAAAAATCACAGTGTAACTAACTAACATGTACTCAGTCTTTTCAGGTATAAGTTTACCAAAAATAAATGCCAGCATTCAAAAGTCAGAAGATAAAACCAAAGGTCTAGCTCTGGATACCTTTGGATAAAACCAAACCCAATTGATATCATTCAGATAATGTTAAAAGCATGCTAGTAGTACAGTGACAGCAGCAATGCATTTTATATCAACATTATCACAAGCAAACATGTTATTACAATGTGTAAGTTACTACAACAGGGGAAGGAAGAAGGAGAAAAATAAGTAAAAAACAATCAGTAAAAATGTAAGAAAACAAGGCAGTAGTGCCTCAAACAATACTAATAATATATTTACAAGAACCCTAGATTAAATAACATACACACACACACATATTCTTCTTCCCTTCATAGTGCCTTAGCCCTAAGCCAAAACTGGCAGGGTCTCTGTTACAGGCAGAGCAGCATGTGTTCATGCTTTATAAAAATAAGAGCAGCAAACTGAGAAAGAAGACATCAAAAAGAAGACATCATCTATTCTAGACCCTTCTTGTTCTGTAGCAAGTTCAAGCACACCCCAAACATCCCTGATGAGGACACTTCACTTGATGTTAAAACAAGAATTAATAAACAAAAATCCTAACTCCTCACATAACCACAGAGACGGGAAACCACCCTTGCCAAGAGTTAAGTGCTCTCACACTGTGTTGTTTCCTAAGTATCTCACCAAAATTAAGCTTATTTTTTCCTTTTATTTAACAAGGGACAGGAACACAGTTCAACTTTCCAAGTTTCTCTTACCAGAAGACTGCATCTTAGTTTTCTTTCTGAATAAGTGTCATTCAGTTTGACCAGAATCTTCCCACTACTGTAACATGGCCATGTTTTTACGACCTCTGAGTCTTCACTGATGCCTCTTTCATTTGTCTGTGGGTTTCTAAGTAGAGCCCAGTACCCACAGCCTAACGCAGTACTCTTGCACAGGCGTTAAAAGCACCAAGCACAGCACAGAATTTCCTGTTACTTGCACAATTTCTGGTAATACAGCTCAAAAGGAAATCTGAAGTGTTTGAATTGATATTCTCTTGTAAGTTCATGACTCAATTTGCAGACCATTTTATACCAGTTAACTGTTTTAATGAAACAGCAGCACAGCAAAGAAGTAACAGGTACAACAGGACGATTACTTTCTTTTTCTATTTAATTTCTGTTTTCCAGAAATAAATAACAGTGAAACCACAAAAGGCACAGATTTGTGACATATGGCACAAAGTTTTCAACAATTAGTGATTTGTAGTACAAGATTTTGTCAACTTCTGCACTGCTGAAAGAGCTTCTTTTCTTTTATTCATACATCTAGATTACAGTCAAGTTGACAGACCTATAATTTCTTAATTCCCTTCAAGTTTTAAAGAGAATGGATTTAAATTACCCTTTAATCAAAGGTAATTACCCTCTTCTACAAAGATTAAAGATGAAATTTTGCCCCCTGTATAAAACTTTTTTCCTCATACACATTTCAGCACCCAAAATCCGTAAGCTTGTTTGATTTGTGAAACTGCAATTCTTTTATCACTTCATATTGACCAGGATACTTCTTGGCCAGTCAGGGAAATAGGATCAACTGACACACAGCACTATGAACTTCCCAATTCAGTAGGGCCCATCTGATGATCTGCAGGCCATGTTCAGTCTGACAAAAACCTTTCTACCCAGCCTGTAATCTTAGAGGAACCTTAACCACTGCTTAACAACAAAACAGCACCTAAGCAGACAAAGTGGACAGCTATTCCTTAAGAGTTCCTGCAGTGCTTCTTTGGGCTTATCTCGAGGCCACATATACTGACACTAGTGACAGCCACTCCTGTGCTAACACCACTGCATCAGGAGGTGACAGATACAGGAATCAAGGGAAGGAAGCAAAAAAACCCAGCAGGATGTGGCTCCTGAGATTTCTGAGGATGGACTCTCTTGTCCTTGTATTGTGTCTCCACTACCTACTGTGAAAAGTTTAGTAAAGATTTTGGGTATATTTTTCTCCCATGCTCTCGTAACAAATGACACCTCTGGAGAAAGAATATCCTAAATCTAATCCTATCTGCATCAAAATCCATCATATGAAGACTTTTAGGCACCTGCATAATCCATTTAACAAGACACCTGGTTAGAAACCTTAAGTTAAAAATTCCATAGCAGAATTGTATGTTACGGAAGCGGCCAAAAAAAGCTGAACACTGGAATAGTTAAAAAGCAGATATATAGAGAGAGATACAGATAGACAGACAGACACCTCAAAAACCAACACAACCAATCTAATCCATAACTATAGCTAAGGATTGAAGGGCAAAGTGGGGGGGGCAGGAGAGAGATGGTGACAAAAAACCCACAAACAAAACAAACAGGTGAGGAGAGTGACTCCAGATGCTGGAATTAACAGCCTGCCTTGTCAAAAACATTGCAGAAGGAGCTGTAATATAGGGCAACTAAAGAGACAAAATCATTAGGTGTGGTAGATGTCTGTCCTGATTTCAGCTGGGATAGAGCTGGGCAGCATCTGGTCCTCTCAGTGTTATTTCTTTCTCTCTCTCCTTTTCCTTCCAAATACTAATGTTGTTTATGGTAATACTACATTTTGTTTCAGTTATTAAACTCTTCTTATCTCAACCCACAAGGTATACTTTTCCCCCCCTCAATTCTCCTCCCCACCAAGGGGAAAGGAGACAGCGTGGTGTGTGGCTGTGGTGAGTGGCTGCCTGGTATTTAGCTGTCAGATGGGGTTAAAAAACACTTGGTTTGTTTAAAAAAAAAAAATTAACCAAATTTTGAAAGTACAGATAAGACAGAAAAGAGTTGAAATAACATTTAAACTAGTCCACAGGTGAGATGGACATACATCTTTCACTATTAAAAGCACTGGCTTATGGCAGAGTTATAGACTGATATTTTTTAAAAAATGAATCTGAGTACTAAAGTAACCACAGAGAAGTAGTTGCATCATTTGATCAAATAGTGTTTAAGCCATACTGAACAAGTCAGTCCCATTTCAAAGCCTAAAACAATTGAACATCAAAGAAAAAATTACCTTCCAACAACACTGGCAAACAGGTGGATTCTTTTTTAAAAGAACTACAAGACAAACTTTCAACTCTGCAATAACAGAAGAGATTAATTCAGATAAGACAGCTCGTAAGTCTAAGTATTTAAGTATTTACCTAAAATTAACATGCATAGTACATCTATATAACATGACATACCCTTAGTAACAGTCATGTGTACTTAGAAAAAAAATCCAAAATCAAAAAAACCCAACCCAACAACAAAAACTCAAACCAACCAAACCTTGCACAGCATTAGTTTTATGTGCAAGACAGACAGATAAGCACGGTGCTATTGTTTGACAACAAAAGAGTAAAGGAAGTACTTTCTACATTGGATGTACAACTAACAAAATACAAAGAATAGTAAGAGTCATCTGTCTCACACTCCTATCATGCCCTGCTTTAAATTTAGCCATGTGACCCCGGAGTAAACTCCTGTAATCCTGAAACCTTATTACCCAAAATTTAAAGACACACTCGCATCAAACTATAGAAAACATCAAGGGCTTCAGTTCCAGCTTGACTCGTCTTTTTAGCTAATGTTTAGCTGCAGGCAGCTACCGTTGTGATCAACAGAACAGCTTAAAAACGGCAAGTCGTTCTCGAAAGAGACAGAACTAAGGGAACCTAAAAATAGCAAAAGGGACAGGAAAGAAGGGCCAGGAAAGAAGGTGAGGCCATTATTTGAATATACAGCCTAAGATGTTATGGAAGCATGTAATTCAAGAGGGCTACAAAGACTGACTGTAAACCCAGTAAAGTCAAAACTGATTCAAAACACACAGTACCACAAACTTTTTCCCAATCAATATTGCAAACTTGTCTATGTAGCTCCGACCGATACAGAAGCCTCAAACACACTGCCAGACCCCGTTGCCGAGTACTCCACCAATGATGTGAGTAAAAGGCAACTC
>JAWWLV010000100.1:14178114-14211607 GCA_035041135.1 Platyrinchus mystaceus | reverse complement strand
CAACTCTTGAAGGGCATTACAAAGTTAACAAGTACCGTCAAAATATCTGCGGGACAGCTCCTGGAGCAGATTTATGTGCCTGCACCTCCAAGTAATGGCTCCCGACGCCGTTTACAACGACAAACAAACGGGGTGGGGGAACTAGACACAAAACCAAAAAACAGACAGACAACTCTACACAGCCCTCCAAAGCTGGGCGCTGAGACCCCTCCGGACAGGGCCTGCGACTTCACCTCTACCCTGAGCCCGCTAGGGACACGCCAGCGGCAGAAACAGCCCCTTCCCAAATCCGCAGGGAGGGGCTTGGCCCTTCCTCCCTCCCGCCCCGACCCACCTTGAGGAGGATGGAGGGCGGCAGCTGGTTGATGTCTGGGGCGGGCGGCGGCAGCGGCTCCCGGCAGCTGTCGCCGGGGTGCTCCAGCGGCTCTTCGCAGCCCGCCTCGCCGCCTCTCTCCTTCTCCTCCGCCGTGCCCTGCTCCTTGTCCTCCAGGGGCGCGGGGGGCGGCGGCGAGGCGGGCTGACTCCCGCCGCCCTGCCCGGCGCTGCCCCCGCCGCTCTCCCCCGCGGCGCCGGGCAGGGCGAGCAGCTGCGGCTCCGCCGGGCACTGGCAGGCGCCGGGCTCGGGCTCGGCGGCGGCGCAGCGCGGCTGTTTGCAGGGCGGGCAGGCGGGCAGCCCGGCCCCCTTGCGCTTGCACACCATCTCGGCGGACGTCTCGCCGGGTGGCCCCAGGAGGCCCCGCATCGGCGAGGGCAGCAGGCCGGAGAGAAAGAGGCGCTGGCAGCGGCCCGGCGGCTCCCAGGCGGCGGGCGCCAGGCGGAGGAGGCGGCGGGCGACGCGCTGCTCTATGGCCGTTAGAGACACGTAGGGCGGCGGCGGCGGCAGCAGCGGGTCCCCGGCGGGCAGCGGCTGCTCCGGGGCGGGCGGGCTGGTGCCGTGCACGATGAAGCAGAGCATGCAGGGCCCGCGCAGGAAGCAGCTCCGGCTGCGCGGCGGCACCTTCCCCCGCGGGCGGCGACGGTCCGGACTTAGGCTCCTTGCCTCCTTCGAGAGCAGGTGGCCCATATAGGAGGGCAGGCGGCGGCGGCGGAAGGGCGGGTGTCACCTGCGGGAGGCGGCGCCGGGCGCTGACATGCTGCCGGCGGGCCGGGGCATGAGGCGGCGACGGCGGGGCTGGTTCCGGGACGCCGGCAGGGAGGCAGGAAGGGAGGAGGGAAAAGCTTCCGCTACCGCTCCCTGACCTCCCCCGCGAGGCGTGGGCGGTGCTCCACGGTCCGCTGGTGGTGCTGCTGCTGCCAGCGGCCGCGGTGGAGCCGCAGGAGGATTTCGCTGTGAGGGGGGTGCGGTGGGGACCCGCCATGTGCCTCTGTGAGGGTACGGGCGTCGTTTGAATGCACTCGCTGTGCCTGTAAGGACATACTGGATACGGCACATACGCATCTGATATTTACGTGTATATTGTCACAGGATCGTTAGGGTTGGGAGGCAGCTCTGGAAATCGCCAGTGCAGGGTCACTGGGAACAGGTGACACAGGAATGCGTCCAAGTGGGTTTGGAATGTCTCCAGAAAGGGAGATTCCGCGACCTCCCTGGGCTGCCTGTTACAGTGCTCTGCCACCCCCAGTGTAAAGAAGTTCTTCATGTTGAGGTAGAACTTCTTGTATTTTAGTTTATGGCCACTGCTCCTCGTCCTGTCCCTGGGAGCCACTGGAAAAGCCTGGCACTCTCCTCTTGGCACCCACCTTTGAGATATTTATGTGCATTAATGAGACCCCCTCTCAGTGTTCTCTAAGCTAAATGGGCCCAGCTGCTGCATGTCTCGTCATAAGGGAGATGCTCCAGACCCTTCATCTTTGTGGCCTCTGCTGGACCCTCTCCAATGGCTCCTTGTCATGTATATATAATATATATATGTGTGTGTACGTACACACATCTGCGCACTGGTGTCAGATTATCTGCAGGACAGTGGCTGAGGTTTGCAGTGGCAGAGCAACACTATCTTGGAGACCAGCGAGAGCAGACCTCCAGATTTACTTCTGTCAACACCATCTTCCTGCCAACACACTACAGCAATTATCTGGTTTCTGCTGTTTTAGTTCATTGTCCAGCCAGAACCAGGGCTCATACAGGACCCTCTGTCCCCATATGCCCTGCTCATGAGGATGCTCACTTCTAACAACAGTGTATTGAACCTCAATGCAGCTGCCCAGAGTGTGTAAATCTTTGGAATCTGGGCTGCAATGATTTAATTAAGACTCTGATTAGTGCCTTGAAAAACCAATTTGTTTCAGCATTCAGTTCTAAACTATTGACATAACTTGGCTTAGATATGTAGGTTTAAATATATGTACAATTTTGTCTTTAGTAAAAGGTGCATGGGGAAGGAGAAGGCAACTTATATATGGTGCAGTAATAATATTAAAAAACAAAGGGAAGGAGAAGAAATGCATGATATCATGTAGCACGTCTTTTGGCCTTTTACCTAGGGACAAGTTATGTTAGGACTAAAATACATATGCTGCTGTTATTTTTGTTTGTTACCTCTTTTATTAGTCTTCAGCAACTCATTAAAATGTGTTTCCTATGAGAAAAATACTAAATATAACTTTGGATAAAAGAGCAATAGAATAGTTTTTCTGGATTTTTAATTGGAATGAGGTCCATCATTATAAACCACAGCAAATTTTGGGAAGGTCTTTTCCTCCCTGTTGGGAGGATGGGTTGAAAAGCAGAAGACTGTTGAGCAGGATCAAGTGACCTTGCAGCTGGAAGTAGCCCTTGATAAGACTGTGTGAGCAGTGGTCCTCATATGCAAGCCAAGTTTAATAGTGCCTGCTGTCCACTTGTGTAGCCCAGGTGTTGCTTCAGGGACCCCCTGGTTAGTGAAGTGAGAGACATAAATTCACTCTTTGTGTCTTAGCCATGGGGTTGTGATTGTCCCAACTGCCTGCCTGAGTCAACTCACACACTCCATCAGATTGCAAAAATTTATTTCAGTAAGGGCAAACATTCAAACCAAACAACATTCAGAATAAATGCTGGCCTCCTTGAACTTCTCCCATGGGGTCCTTCCCACACAGGCCGCAGTTCTTCATTAACTCCGCCAGGGTGGGTCTCTTCTATGGGTCCACAGGTCCTGCTAAAAGTCTGCTCCAGAACAGGCTTCTGATGGGGTCACATCTGCCTTTGGCATCCAGTTGCTCCAGTGTGGAGTCCTCCATGGGCCATAGGTGGATCTCTGCACAGCTATGAACTCATCCGCAGGTTCCTTTAACTCAAGTTCCAGCCTGTCCAGAACAGCATACAGGAGCAGCAGAAATACACTGGCCACCCACCAGCTCAGGGGCTTCACCGTGGCTGTCACCAAAGTGTTCCCAGGCACAACACAGTGAGGGGATGAGCAGTGCAGGGAGCAGTGAAAACAAAAGGCAGCCATTAATGAGCACTCGACTCCAAAAGACAGCAAGCCTAGTGGCAAGCACAGGAGCCTGGCAATTATTAGTTAAACAGCAATAGCAGCTACACACTTGATCTAGCACATTCCAGTCAAATCTGTTGTTATCTCAACCCTTCATGCCCTACGTTGGGTGCCAAAAACAACTGTCATGGTTTAACCCCAGCTGTTTATTGTTTTTTGGGGGGTTTTTTGTTTGTTTGTTTGTTTTTTTTTCATTTGCATCACTTAACTTTCTTGAGTTTTAATTCTCTCTTTTTTTTCTCTTTATTTTGCAATTAACCATTACTATTATTATTTTTAAAATATCAAACTATTGTTACCTCAACCCATGAGTTTGTTTCTCACTTTTACACTTCTGTTCCTTCCCTTTCCCATGGGGGTGGGGGAGTGGGAGGGAGTGAGTGGGAGGGAGTGAATGGATGGCTATGTTGTGGTGCTTAGTTGCCACCCAGGGTTAAACCACAACAACTCTGTTTCCCATAAATATGTATGGTATGTTTATTTTCCCTCCAAATAGATAACACAACCACAGAATCATAGAATCAACCAGGTTGGAAAAGACCTCTTGAGATTAATACAAGCTATGACCCAACACCATCGTGTCATTTAGACCATGGCACTGAGTGGCCCATCCAGTCTTCTCTTGAGCATCTCCAGGGATGGTGACTCTACCACCTCCCTGGGCAGCCCATTCCAATGTCTAGTCACCTTTTCTGTGAAGAAATTCTTCCTCACATCCAACCTAAACATCCCTCAGTGCAACTTAAGATTTCCTCTCATCCTGTCACTTTTTGCCTGGCAGAAGAGGCCAACCCTACCTGGCTACAACCTCCTTTCAGGTAGTTGTAGAGAGTGATAAGGTCACCCCCAAGCCTTCTCCAGCTCCCTCAGCCACTCCTCACTAGACTTGTGCTCCAGACTCTTCCCCAACTCTATTGCTCTTCTCTGGACTCATTCCAGCACTTCAACGTTCTTACTGAAATGGAGGATCCAGAACTGGACACAGCACTCAAGGGCCGGCCTCTCCAGTGCTCAGTACAGGGGAATGGTCACTTTCCTGGTCCTGCTCCCACGCTGTTTCTGATCCAAGCCAAGGTGCCCTTGGCCTTTTTGGCCACCTGGGCACACTTTGGCTCATGTTCAGCCGCTGCCAATCAGCACCCTTAGGTCCTTTTCTACTGGGCAGCTCTCCAGCCACTTTTGCCCCCACCTGTAGTGCTGCAGGGGATTGTTGTGATGGAAGGGCAAGACCAGACAGTTGGCCTTGTTGAGCCTCATACAGCTGTTCCTGGCCGATGGATCCAGCCTGTCCAGATCTTTCTCCAGAGCATTCCTACCCTCCAGCAGATCAATACTTTGACCCAACTTGGTGTCATCACAAACTTACTAGTGATAGACTAAATCCCCTCATCCAGATCATCAGTAAAGATATTAAACAGGACTGGGCCCAACACTGATCCTTGAGGGATACCACTAGTGACTATATACCAACTGGATGCAGCACCATTCACCACCACTCTGGGCTCGACCATCAGCCAGTTCTTAACCCAGCCAAATGTGCACTTGTCCAAGCCATAGCTGCCAGCTTTTCCAGGGAGATGGTGTCAAAGGATTTCCTGAAGTCCAGGCAGACTACATCCACAGCCTTTCCCTCATCCACTAGGTGAGTCACCTGGTCATAAAAGCATATAAAAAAAAAAAGGAGATTGTTACTCCCAGTTGTTTTATGCCACTGTTATCTCAGAATTAAATATACAGCTGAGCCATTGCTAGCAGGCATAATGTGTATTCAGAAATTATAATATTTCTGAAGTTGCCACATGTATAAAATTTTTATCACCGTGAATAGGCAAGTTCCAAGGCAATGATGCTGTCAGCATGCCATGGGGGCCAGGGCACCAGAGTTGACAGAGGGCCCATGGGACCAGCAGGGCAGAACAGTGTAGGGGTTAACAGCAGGTCTATGTGCTCCTTGGAAGAAGAAATTTACTTGGCAGGCTTTCATGTGTATACTTGAAGATAAGTAAGTCTTATACACAGCCTAATTAAAGAACAAAATCAGACTGTAAGTCCGTGGGTTTGAGGTGTGTGAGAATCACAGCTTAACCTTGAACATTTCTATGTATCTCACGACTACTGCCAAATGTATCAACAATAATAGATAGCCAGTAAAAATGCTGTTGCTTGCTTGCTGCTTGCTTGCTGCTTCAGAAGGATATGAAAAGGAGCTGAGAATAATAAAGACAAGTTGTTTTATGTTGCCCTGAATAAACCTTCTTGTGTTTTTATTGACCATCACGACATAACTGCAACAGGACAGGACCTCACCAGCTGTGTCCAGAGGCAACCTCTACCCACATCCTGATTGTTTTCAAATATCTTTATTACTTAAATATTTGTGTCTAGTCATCTAGCTGTTTCAGTCAAGTAGGTCTTCAAAGTTTGGCAAAGATTTGCAATATTTTTAGGCAGATGGAGAAATTCTTACTATTGTTTTCAGTCTTCTATCTGAAAACTCATTTATCTCAAAACACTACCACTTACAGTTCCTGAACTGCAAAACAAATTCAGTCTACTCAAGATCTCATTCAAAAAGAGAGTGGTGTAAGTACTATAAAAAGACTTTGGTTTCTTTTTCATAATCTAAGCAAAACTTTTTACACACAAACCTATAGGAAGGTTTTAGATCATTTTGCAGGATAGTAGACTGTTCTTTTTCTGACACCCTGCAAGAGCTGAACAAATTTTAAATTACAACGGTGAATGATAAGAAATATAGGGAAGTGCAGGGTGCTTCTGGTCCATGCAAGGGTTTTAACACTGAGTGTCACTATTGCTTCATGTAAGGGAAGCATGATAACCACTTGCTGTAGAATAGAACCAGAATAAAATATTACATGACCAAATATCAGCTGAGAGATCTTCACTACATTGAAATCTTCACTGCATATCAGAAGACAGATATAACTAACAGTTCATTTCTTCATTATCATCTTATATTTCATGAAATTAGAAGTCATAAAACCAGTAATGTGAGAAGCCTGAAAGCTACTACAACTTAATCTATGAATTAAGCAATTAAAACTCCTCACTTTATGATAGTAGAGGTTTATTACACACATAGATTGTGGCATTTTTCAGTGTTATTTCTGTGCATATTTAAATAAGACACAAAGATGGTAACCTAAGATTAGGACTGTATTTAATTTTGAGTTGCAGGAGAACACAAGAAATAAGTTATTACATTGTATCTAGTCCTGATACCTCTAAGTGCATATTCACCTGTACTTCAGGACTGACCTTTAGAAAACTGGGTCTATAATGTTTGGCCATATTACCAATGTTGAGAAATAGTAGTTATTTAACCAAAATAAGTAAGTTTAAAATAGAATTAGTTACATTGAGTTATATAGAGTTATAACACTGTGTGGTTTAGTATGTTCTTTGTTTAGCTTTGTTTCCTTAGCATCAGTAGTTTTGAAATGGTGTTTTAGGAATGCCAATAAGAAATAGATGGAAGGAAGTAGCAGAATTTCCACCTTAGGTTTAGGAATAGCATAAAAAATCTTTTGTAAAATCCTATTCATTTCACTACTGTGCTGATTTTGTCTGGGATAGACTTAAATTTCTTCAGAGTAGCTTGTATGGACTGGCTGTGTTTTGGACTAGTGACTAAAACAGCAGGTGGATGTTTTGTTTACTGCTGAGCAGGGCTTGCACTGAGCCAAGGCCTTTTCTGCCTTTTGCCTTAACCCATCTGTGAGCAGCCTGGGAGTGCACAAGGAGTTGAGAGGGGACACAGCCAGGACAGCTGACCCCAGCTGACCAAAGGGATACCCCAGACCATGTGGCATCACACTCAGAAATAAAACTGGGGGAAGATGAAGGAAGAAGGAGAAACATTCAGAGTGATGACATTTTTCTTCCCAAGTCACTGTTATGCATGATGAGGCCCTGCTTTTCTGGGGCTGGCTGAACATGCCTGCCTATGGGGAGGGGTGAATAAATTCCTTGTTTTGCTTTGCTTGCACATTTACCCATTAAACTGTTTTTATCTCAACCCACAAGTTTTCTCACTATTACCCGTCCAATTCTCTCCCCCATCCCACAGGGGGCAATGAATGAGTGGTCATGTGGGATTGAGCTGCTGGCTGGGGTTGAACCATGACAGTGCCCTTAGTCTACATGATTATGAAGGTTCCTCAGTTCTCTGTTCCTGAAGACCTCAAAGGCTAAACCACTATGGAACAGTAAGGTGTTGCCGGTGGACAGTAGATCTCCTCACCTAAAATACTAGATTTTGTTAACCCACCCCCTAGATCATGCTGGTTTCTACTCAGACAGAGTGCTGGGGGTGGAGAAAGTACCCTTCCTCCTGACTGTTTTTGCAACAAAGAAGAACATGTTTTAGGTGGCAGCAAGGCAATAAGAGAAAGTGAGAATCCACTGTGCTGCACTGGATGAGTGCTGATGTGGAACTTCAGGCATAAGACTGAGGAAAAAGAGAGGGGAGGAAAGAGAAAAAGAGAAGGCAAGAGAGAGAGAAAAAAGTGAGAGCAGATATTTTCCTTCAGCCTCTAATTTCAAATATGTCTCTACAATGTTTTCCTCATTTTGCCTAGTTGTCCTGACTCTAGAATGAAAACTGAGGTGAGCCTCTTTCTTGGGCAAGTAGAGGGGGTGCAAGCTGAAAGGAAGGCATTGCTCTCTCTTGTATTGTGTGCTGACTGAAATGAACAACCCAATGGGATTTGCTCACAGCAAAATGGAAAATGAAAAATCTGACATGGTGAACCTAATGGAATTTGATCAGAAGAGAAGCATGCAGACAGTGAAGGCAATTTTTCATTCAGTTACTGCAGATGATGGATGGCAGGAGGTGCATTTCATCCTACTGGTAAAATAGAAGAGTTAAATTCTTGTCTATAAATATAAAACAACCCTATTGTTTTATATTTATAGGTAAGAAGAAGCTCTTCCAGATTTATGGAAGGAGACCAGATTTTATCTCCAGTGTGAAGCTGCAAATGGCCTAAGTATGGTTATTTGTGGTGCACATGCATAAAACTGGTGGGCAGTTCTAGGAAGGGACAGAGACCCGGCTGAGAATTACCTGGGAAGATGACACCTAAATGGTGCATCTCATTACTATGATTATGCCTGGAAATTATTCTTTACATTCTTTCATTTTATCTGGAAGTGTGGAAGTACATTTGGGAATGTAAACTTCTTCCATGCTTTTACACAGTGGAAGCACGGATTACCTGAGCAATGTCTTAAGAAAGGCTGATTATGTTCAGTTTTTCACCCAGTGCTGCCGCTGGAGAAAAGGATGATAGACAAGTTTCATCTATCTTCATTTGCCAGCATTTCGATTTCTATAACCTTTAGAACAAGTACTAAGCTCAGTGTTTCAAAAGCATAATTTCAGCAAAGTAAATTTTCCTTTATTGGGGTACTTTTTTTCTAATACTGAAATATTGATCATTAATAAGGTTTATTTAGGCCTATGGTGAATATATTTGATATACTAAGATTAATAACCACAGCTTATCACACTTGGGTCACTTACATACTTTCTCACAGGAAACATGAGAGAAGGCAAAGGTCTTTGTAAAGCTTTACCTGAAAGTCCACAGAAATATTTAAACTCCTTGACCCTTTTTTTCAGCAAACAACAAAAAAAATATTTCTTCATCTCCTCCTCTTCACCCTCGCCTCATCAAGTATCACTATCTGATATTTTGTAATATTAAAAATTCATATGAAATTTCACACTGACTTTGCTTGACAGTAGTTTACAATGTCAAATTTTCATGTTGCGAAGAGCAAAATGTTAATTACTGAGGATCAGAAGAAGTATACTCCTCCTTTCTGTGGGATAGGCAGATTCAGCAACAGTCAAGTGTTCCTGCTCCTGATAGACCAGGAAGCAATTCATCCAGAATGAGGAAACTCCAACTGATAATTCAACGGCGTTCATATTCCATGTCAGATACATTGTAATGATGCAAGGAGACACCCAAGAGGTATAATTAGGGCAGTGTTGAAACCTATTCAATAGAAACCTCTATTTAGTTTACAAGTTTGGCCATAATATTAGGAAATTAAAAAAGAAAGTATAAAAGAGACTGAAAGAATTCATAAATCTTGTCTTCTGATGCAAAAGGCTCAAGCAGAACTAGGAAAAAAATTTGGAAAATTGTTGGACAGTGCCAGGTCTTACAGTAGGCGCAGAGATGAAACAGAATTTGAGGTGACTAATGTCTTATGGCCCTTATCCTGTAAACAGTAGAGATTCAAAATCTCAGTCTATGCAGTGTGGGAGGTTTATATTTCGTTATGTTTTTAAGGACTGGGTGGACAAATTGGGGAGAATATTTTAGAAGTCATGAAATATGGTGAATTATATCATAAAATTTCTAAAAATACTCTTCTGAAAAAAAAAAGTGGTTCTTTGGAGGGTGGGAGGAATCACTTTAAAGGATAAGTTGCACAACACCAAGGCTGCATCTGAAAGTATAAAAGAATATTCCAGCACAGAGGAGAGGTAAGACTTTCTCTGAAATCATAGAGCTTACACCTAGTAACAGAATACAGTTTTAGAAACAGCACAAATGAGAAGTGAAACATCATGAAATCTGTGAGGACATAATCTAGAACTTGACTTCTCCTTCAAAGGATATTAAGAAATATAAAAAGCCTACCTAATTCTAACTGACTTGCATGCTTACTTGAAAATCGCAGTCAGGATCCATCTGCTTTTGGTTTGGTTTTTGTTGGCTGCTGTTCTGTTGTGTTCCCACTAAATACAGTATTTATGTATTATAAAACCATATCATGCCAGTACAGTGAGATAGCGGCAGCAGTTCACATTATGAAAAAAATACCTGTAGGAAAACATTTCCCCAAATACCTTTGCAAAAATAAAAGTATTAGATTTTGCACTCTAATAAGAATTTAAACAATCTGTCTCTGTTTGTTGTGATTTAACCCCAGCCAGCAGCCAAGCCCCATGCAACCACTCACTCACTCCATCACCAGTGGGATCGGGGAGGGAATCAAAAGGGTAAAAATTGTAAAATTTGTAGGTTGAGATAGAGAAGGTTTAATAGGGAAAGCAAAAGCCATGCACAAAAGCAAAACTAAGTAAGTAATTAATTCACTGCTTCCAATGTTCAGCCATCTTCAGGACACCAGGGTTCCATCACAGGTAGTGGTGACGTGGGAAGACAAACACCATCACTCCAAATGTACTGTCCTTCCTTCTTCTTCCCCCCACTTTATATACTGAGTATCTTGTCACATGGTCTGGAATATCCCTTTGATCAGTTGGGGTCACCTGTCCTGGCTGTGTCTCCTCCCATGCACCCCCAGCCTCCTCACCAGCATGGCTGTATCAGAAGCAGAAGGGGCCTTGGCTCTGTGCAAGCACTGCTCAGCAATAACAAGAACACCTCTATATCAACGCTGTGTACAACAGGAATTCAAAGCATAGCTCCATACTAGTCACTATGAAGAAAATTAACTCTACCTCTGTCAAAACCAGCACAATGTTTAAATGAAAGGCTTTGCTGCTTATCTATACCTTTAAAGATGTAGCCTTCTTTAGAACCATTGTTCTGTCTAATTTTTTATGTTGTTCTGATGGCTGAATACAGCATGTCATCTCAACATCAGGGCATGGCAAGAGGAAAAGGAAAGTTGTTACTAATCTGCTGAATACTTGGGTAGTATGTACTGTACAATTATCTCTTTGCTGGCATAAATTGCCTTTTCTGATTTTTCTGCGGATATAATCATCTGATGTTCAGATGCCACCTTAAAGTTCTACTTAGTTGGAAGGGAAGAAAAAATTATAAATATGACACATAATTTCAATTTGTTTAAATAGTTTACACTCTGCTTCCACAATGACCTGCCTATGTGTTGACAACATGCAGTGTGAATAATTGGAAGTGCTTGGCAGTTTACAGAACTGCTGTAATCTTAACTATTTATCTCTCATTACAACAAAGGATTTAATTAAGTTGGATGTTTTCATTGATGTTTCACCCTACATAACGTCTATTCCCCAAGGTAGAAGGCAACCTTTCAAGAACCCCTTCTCTTTTATGCAAGGTATCAATCCCTTATCTGGAAAAGCTTGGAAGTAATAGGCTTTTTGTTTGGTTGAGATGGTGACCTACTCAGCAATGAAAGAACCCTCGAACTGGTAAACATGAAATACGGTCTGCCTCAAGATGGCAGTATTTGATTTGGAAGAATAAATCCTGGAGAGAAATGCGACTTGGATCCTGTTTTATTATTCATCGTACCACATCACCTAAGTGACAGGCTGTCAATAATTAAAGGGAGGGTAAGAGAAGAGAGGGCACACGTTTCACAGTCTTCTGACCTGCCATAATTTTTCCTTCTCTCTCAGCATGAAGATTCTCTAGTGAGTGTATTATAATAAACTATTTTTAGGCATTACAACATTTGCATTCCAGTCTCCAACAATCCTTTCCTAGGAAATCCTTAATTTCAGATTTTTTGGCTTTTTAATAATTTGCCAATTAAGATTTGTCCTTTCATAAAGTGACAATGCTAAAAATGTCAGCACTGTAGTGTTTCTATTTCACATTTTTTGTGTTTGAGCATACATTGAATTTAAAGTACTAAAAATAATTTTGTATTCAGATAAAGATTAGCTATGAAGTACCATATTTCAGTTAAAACTTTATGCAACTACAAAGGGGCTACCACCTTAGGAGAAAATGAAGTAGATAACTTACTAATTATTCTCTATGGATTTCTTTCAGTAATTCATAGAATAATTGGAGTTGCCTTGCAGCAAATTTCTTCTTTGGAGGAGCATTATGTGAACATGATGTGTAAACGACCAAACAAACCAGCCCAAATCAAAATAAAAGTTACCTTAAATAGAAATCTTGGGCTAGTCTTAATTTCAATGTATCTGTGAAAGTCCTGCTTGTATTATGCATGTGTGCTTTTTTCACCATCCCAGTTAATTAATTTCACTGGGTTATATGGGTGTAAGAAGCTCTTTTTGTTCCTTTGATTAAAGATTGCACAA
This sequence comes from Platyrinchus mystaceus, assembly GCA_035041135.1. Lineage (NCBI taxonomy): Eukaryota > Metazoa > Chordata > Aves > Passeriformes > Tyrannidae > Platyrinchus > Platyrinchus mystaceus. The sequence goes on along the minus strand of JAWWLV010000100.1, from coordinate 14,199,073 downwards.
TTCTCATGATGTCAATGCAAGTCATAGTGGACATCATAACTACAATGCTCTTGGATGCTAACAGAGTTGAGAAATCAGTTTCTGGTAACATAAACACTTTTTACTGTTTATGATAGTTGCTTCCAAAGTACAACTGTGATTCTCAAACTGGGTTATGGAGCTTGTAAGATCAGAAGAAAGGTAACTAGTGGGGTTCCACAGGGCTCCATCTTAGGCCCAGTGCTCTTCAACATCTTCATAAATGATTTGTATACAGGACTCAAAGGTACAGTAAGTTTGCAGATGACACAAAACTCAGAGGAGCTGCTGAATCCCTCAAAGGCAGGGAGGCCCTGCAGAGAGACCTTGACAAATTAGAGGACTGGACAATCACCAACCATATAAAGTTCAACAAGGAAAAGTGTTGGATTCTGCACCTGGGATGCGGCAACCTTGGATGTACAGACAGACTGGATACTGGACCTGGGGGTCCTGTTTGATGCCAAGCTTAAAATGTGTGAGCAGTGCCCTGGGAGTCATGAGGGCCAGCCGTGTCCTGGGGGCCATCAGGAAAAGTGTCACCAGCCAGTCGAGGGAGGGGATTGTCCCAGTCTGCTCTGCATTGGGGCATCCTCACCTTGAATATTGTGGCGTTTTTGGGCACCACAATGTAAGAAAGATATTAAGCTATTGGAGAGTGTCCAAAGGAGGGCAAGCATAGGGTGAGCCTTGGGGGGGGAAGCCGTGTGAGAAGCAGCTGAGGTCACTTGGTCTGTTCAACCAACTCTCTTCAGGAGAAGAGGAGACTGAGGGGAGACCTCATTGCAGTCTTCAGATTCCTTGTGAGGGGAAGAGGAGGGACAGGCACTGATCTCTTCTCTATGGTGACCAGTGACAGGACCCAAGGGAATGACATTAAGCTGAGTTGTGGAGGTTTAGGTCAGACATTAGAAAAAAAGTTCTTCATCCAGAGGGTAGTTGGGCACTGGAACAGGCTCCCCAGCCCCTTGGGCCACAGCACCAAGCCTGTTCAAGAAGCATTTGGACAATACTCTCAGGCACATGGTTTGCTTCTTGGGGCTGTCCTGTGCAGGGCCAGGATTTGGACTTTGATGATCCTTGTGGGTCCTTCCCAACTCAGAATACTCTGTAATTCTGTGATTCTGTCAAAACTGAGGCATCCAATCAGTAATGGTTTCATAAATTCTCTCCTCAGCATAACCAGAGATAAACTCTTGTGCTTAAAAATGCTGTTCTGTAGACCATGAGATTGGTTGGTATCTTTATGGCAGATTTTGGTAACCTGGCAGACATAATTCTAATCCCTTAAAAATTAAAAGCTAAGCATATGACCTTTTGTTTCCTCTAGAAGATGTGACATCTTTTGTTCCTTGCTTATTAACTATGCAGGAAGTTTGCTTTCCATCCTGGCCTTGTTTATGGTACTTTTAAGATGACAGGCTGTTTTCATCCATTTGATGTACTAGTGTGTGCTGAACACATCCCTGTTTTCACACTCAAACGCTGGAAAGGGGGTTACAGCTTTTTAGAACTCTTGCAGCTGAAAGTGAATATGAAATGCGACCAAATCTGTATCAGTCAAGTTTTGGTCACATTAGAGGAAGAATTCACCTTGAAAGAGGCTTGTGAGCATTTACAACCAGCAGCTACCTGCTGCCGGGGCATGGCAGGTAACAGTGAAGATCAGCTTGTCTGTCCCACGTGCTGTCAAGGAGCTGTTCAAGTCACAGGTACCCATTTACAACTGGACTGAACAAAGGAAGCTTTTGACAAGTCTGCAGGAATGTTTAAGTTTTGTACTTGAATATGTGACATCAGAACCATCACCCAGTACTCCAGAAATTAGACAATTTTTTTTCAGGATTTTTATTTTGTGTTTGCTTGTGCTTTGGCTAAAGGGATCACAATCATTGTAAAGACAGAAAGAAAAAGAAAGGAGAATGGCAAGTATGCAACGTATAGCAAGTCCTTGTTGCACAGAAACATGACATTTTAAGTAGTTCCTGATTTTAACTGGGGTCAGTATTTCTAATCAAGGCTTGTCTGAAGATTTCACCTCATTTAAATCTGTGTTGGAGAGAGGTCTTGGACAGGATTTATAATAAAACCAATCACAGTAATTTAAAAATGTTAGAAAAGATGGGAGGAATTTTTTAAAACATGGGAAGTGTTTTTGGGGATGGCTCTGAAACAGGATTCATACATGTACTTTTAAGTACAAAAAAACTCCCAAACCAACCACATCACACCATGCCATTGCCTTTACCCCTATATACCTCTAAGGAAGAGGAGCAGGAAAATTACATTGTAGGAAGATTATACTGCAGGCAGGCACAGACAGAGAATACAGTCTGACTAGATATAGCATGTCTAAGTATAGGAGTAGATGTGAAAGCCTGAGAACAACACCTGCCAAGATAAGATTCTCTGATTTTTATTTGATAGAAATAACTGGGGCAAGTTAAAGAGGATTTTGTCTTGATAAACCCCAAGATAGCAAGTAAGATAGTCCATGATAACTTTCCATTAAGACAGATGTTTGAATAATCACTTAGAAGTAAAATTAGAAAGAAATCTTTATCGTAAATTTATAAATTAATTACATCATTCATGTTATATTATCTTCCTTTCATGTCTGAGCTCTTCTTCACCTCTCTGACCTGCCCAAAAGTGTTTGTTTCAAAGCAGGCAAACAGCAGAATGGTTGAAAATAGGTAACTTCCACTGCTGTATTACTCTGCCTAGTTAGAATCTTTCTGTTAGGCCGATAATATAAACTTAAAACCATGGCAGATGTATATATATTTAATACATAATCAAGAATGGATATGTTTAAAAGATGGTCTTTGTGTTTGTAGCAACATTTTTAGCCAGTGCCAACTCCCTTCAGTCTCTGCCTTTGAAAAGAAATAGGGGTCTTTGCCAGAATTCATGTTAACTACTGCTGGCAAAAACCTACAGGCAAACTTGTCCTTTATCTGGAAGTAGCAGCTGCAGCACCACATTTCAGAGAAAATGTTTCTCTCAGAAACCTCTCAAAATTTCACCACCTTGCTCCCATAAGATGAGCTATATTAAACATTTGTACTTGTGCAAAATGCATATCCCTAAAATTAAAGGAATATCTAATAGGCAATATAGCAAGTCCAGGAAGATGAGAGGCACTCTGACAGGTTATGTGAATGCTGCTGTTAAGATGGTTTCTGTTTCTGCATTTTGCACATTTTAGTAAGAGGGAACATATTCCTAAGGAGCTGACCCATACTGAATGAAATGCATCTCTCTTCCATGTCCCCATTTCCCCAGGGAAATGCATGTGATATGATTATGAGATCAACCAGCCTCACAAAAAATAAAAAAACTCACATTTCTGTGTGCACAAGCCTATTTGGGTTCCATGATATCCCATAGCTGAGGGATGGTGGGGAACAAAGCTTGTTGAATTAAAAAGCACATCAAATAAGCTTTGTACATGTCATGTGCAAATTTTAACCTTTCCTATCACTGTGTTCCCATAGACAGGTATTGTTTCAAACCATGATTGCTGTGCCTTATCATGAAACTGTCCCACTTGCTGTTTGCAATACAGCACTTGCATTGTTGAATGTTGCATAGATGGACCTGACTCACCAGTTTTTATCCATGTGCAAAGCCCAGAATAGCTCTGTGGGACTTTAGGTTGAAAGGTCAAATCCTGAATTACGTACTGCAACAATTCTCCTGCACTAGAAGTTTAAATGCAGGGTCTGGTGCAAAAGGTCATAAAGTGTGTAGGAACCAACACAGACAGCTGTGGACAGCCTTTGCTTCCTGCTCTCAGTGCAAGACTTACAAGAATTGGCTGCTGATTCACCTTCTCTAGGCATTTGTCTAACAATATCTGGCAGGTGGGCTTGGAGTGAAAAGATCCTATTTATGCAGCCGCTGGCCTGAGCTGTCAACTGGCCATGGCCTGGTAAGTATAGACATTGATCAGTTGAGGGAAACATTTAGCCTTGCATGTCTAACTCAGATTTTGAAAGTGTGTCATGAGCATATGAACCCAGACCACCAAAGTACCTAAGGAAAGAAGCAAAGCTCTTCTTTCACTGTATGGATGGATACAGCATTTTTGCTCATATAAATGAAAATGTAGTCTTTTGCCCACCTGAACCCTCCTGGGCAGTGTCTGCTTTTTTCTTTGGCAAAGTGTACCTCTAATGATCTTGCAATCCATAGGGTACAATATATTCCTCTTCTGTCTGAATGTGTGTTGCAGAAAACTGTCTAGCCTGCAGGCAAATATAATTCAGAGGATTCTGAGAGAGGTGGTTCCATTTTGCAATACAAGCAAAAGGCATGGCTATGGTGGTCGTAGAAAGTGTCATACCATTGTAGGAAATCAGTAGCAAAATAACTTCGTGTCAGTTTTTGCAAGACTAGAGCATATGCTACTTAATTTTGCAGAATGACAGAGTAATACTTCTGAAATTTAATATTTACTCAGCTTCTTCTCAGAAACACACCAACTGCCTTGTTGCAAAGTGGGATTATTTAAAAGTAATTGCCCAAATTGCTTGTCACATAAAATATTCCTTTACTGCTTGAGAAGTACTCTCGCAGCTGCAGTTAATTTGGACAGTAGTGCTTAATATTCATTAATTAAAAATCTATATTCCCTATGAGTTTTCCCTTGTCTTATTCTGCACTTTGTACGCTGGCATAAATTTGAGTTGGTTATGATTATGTTTCCTGGTAAATTTTCAGAATGAAGTTCTTTGCTCAAGTAACTGCTTTGGTCATAATCTGTATGTTTAACATTAGTTAAAGTCACTTTTCAGCATTATTAACATATAATTAAAGTTGGCCTATGATGCCTTGTGCTTCACCAGAATGGTCTGTGACAAGTCTTTGAAAAGAAAACATACTAGGTTAACAGATGCCTTAGATGTATCAAGACAGTTTCTGTGCAGGGACTGGCAATAGATATTGGAAATTATCTGTATGAAATCAATTGTCAATTGCATTAAGTGTAGTTTTGTTGAATGAGGCACAAATGATGGAGGGACTAGTAGGAACAGCTTGATGAAGCTGAGGTTTTGATATGAAGAGAACCATATTGTAGAGATAGGATCAAAGGAAAGATGCAGTTTGCCTGTGTCATTTACTGTTTTCTGCATTGCCTTTTGAATGTTTAGATGCTTTGTGATCTACATGGTGCAGTATGAGTTTGGGCATGATCACTGAGTAAGGTTCTACTCCCAAGTTCTACTCCCACCTGTACTGGTGAAAAGTCAATTAGTCCTACCTGCAACACTTCAAGTCCTCAGATGTAGTAGTAGGGCCTGCACAAAGCAATACTATGTTTCCTCCTTAAGGTATGTGAAGTTCACATTCAAAGCATTTTTTTCTAAGAGGAGTAGTATTTTCTCTGAAGTTATTTTAATATAATTAAAATCAGAGGCTACAGATTAAAGCTTTGATCTGAACAGTGAAATACCATTATTTCAGTTTGCTCTTGCCCATTTAGGCTGGTGTATCACTTACAGGCACACCCCTCCAGGAGGACAGTAAGCCATGAACCTCGAATTTCTTATCAATGAGAGCATTTTAATGTTTCTTCCCAAATCAGACATTCCAATCTGGTGTTTGCTGATCATTTGACTTGCCTGTTCCTAAGATAATACACTTTTCATATGTAATGATAAAGAATTTTCATACACATCAATGGGGCACATTTTGGAACAGAGAGATGAACTGGAAAAGGAATTCCTCAGTAACAGTTACCTAATACTTATCTTTTGGGAGTTAGTTGAAAAGATAAGCCTCTCCTTCTCTTTCTTGTAGTCCATAGTTCTCAAACAGCTTTTCTTAAGGAAAAGCCTTGATGTTGGCACTGGCATTCACAGCCACAAGTTAGAGAAGGACAGAGGGCTTTTCTGTTTTCTTGGAAACAAAGTCTTAGCCGACACTGGAATAGCAATGGCTTCAAAAGCACAGGGACGAAATAAAAATAATATGAGCCTTTTCCCAGTTTACTGAGGGAGCTATACATAGCAAGTGTGACTCTTACAGGACAAGGTGACTTCTAAAGATTAATGAATTCAGATTCACGTTACCATGAAGAGAAAAAAACCCTGTTATCTATATGCACAGAAGGGGAATATGAGGCACAGACAGGATAAGACAGCCTATAGTCACATAGAAAAGCTGTGTTAGAATAAGAAATAGGAATACAAAACTTGCCAGTCATTTCCTATGATCTACTTACTTACCTCATTGTCCCCATAATGGGGGCTGGGAATTAATTTAGTTCCACATCTTAGTAGGAGAACTGCACATGGGAGAAGAGAGGTGAAGTGTTCAGGACTGTCGTGCCTCCCTGAATAACACTATCTCTGAGAAAAATCCTAGAATTCTGGAGTGTCTTAAAATGTCTGAAATTATTCATTTTCATTAGGATTAAATGTTCTGAAGACTTCATGATGCAAAGTGTGTGAAATAATTTGGAGATGAAGAGAACAGTTTCCAGTTTGAAGAGATTTATTTTGAGACTTCAGACAATTTTATATTACTTTTTGTCACACAACTTGTGATCTATCAGCATGAAAGGCTTCAGACTGTAAAAAAATTGAGTCCAAATTAGTATGTAGATGGAAAATTATAAACCCATCCTCCCTTCTCATATGCACTGCATTTGATTTGACAGCAATTTAAAGTCACTGCTAGAATTTTTAATACTTTTTTATTTTTACTTTTACTGTGTTATATCAGTATTTCCCAGCATTTTTTTCACAAGTAATATATTACTCACAAGATCTGAAAATAGTACTTGTGAACAAACGAATCATCTGTCCTTTCACCCCTCATTGACTGCAAGTGCAATTAGTGTGTTGCCATTATCATGTTTCTTGCTCTACAGCTTCTCAAGGGTCAAGTAAAAGTTGAAGGCAACTTATTCATAGAAGTAAAACTACTTGAAAAAATAGCTCCAGTCTGGATTTGGGGACAGTAATTTTGGGAGGTTGATTTTGGCTGGCTGCCAGATGACCACCCATCTGCTCTCTCACTTCCCTCCTCAACTTAACAAGGGATAAAATAAGACGGCAAAGCTCGTAAAACAAGATTAAAGACAAGGACATCATTTACCAGTGACCATCATGGGCAAAACTGACAGCACCGGTACCTAGGCATGAACATCCAGTGCAATAGTGGAACTGCTTGATGGAGAACCTTTTTGTTTCTCTTTTAGAACTTAGGGGCTTCTCTGTACATTGTGTGGAAATAACACTTTTAAGTATCGTAAATACTCATTTAGAATAAAATAGAGTAGAATAGAATAGAATGGAACATAAAAAAATAGAATAGCTTATTTCAGTTGGAAGACACGTACATCTGATCCAAACGCTGGAACACTTCAGGGATCATCAGAAGGTAGAGCATGTTATGAAGGGCACTAAGTGAATGCCTGTAAAACACTGACAGGCTTGGGACATTGACCTCCTCTCAAGGAAGCCTGTTCCAGGTTCAAACATCCTCTCGGTAAAGAATTGCTTCCTAATGTCAAGTCTTAATGTCCTCTAGTGCAGCTTTGAGCTGTTTCCAGACATCCTGCCACTGAATCCCAGGGAGAAGAGATCAGAACCTCCCTCTCCCCTTCCTCAGGAAGCCGCAAAGAGCAGTGAGGTCACCCCTCAGCCTTCTTTTCTCCAAGCCAGGCAAACCAGAGGCCTCAGCTACCCCTCACAGGACATGCCTTCCCACCCCTCTGCCAGCTTGGTTGCCCTCTTCTGGATACATTCAAGAACTTTCACATCCTTCTTAAATTGTGGGGTCGAAAACTGCTCTGGGTGCTCCTCACCAACACGAAATGCAGTGAGATTATCCCTTCTGTTGACTATCTGCTGTGCTGTGGTTGATGCTCCCCAGGATGGGGTTTGACCTCCTGCTGACTGATGTGGAGCCTGCTGTCCACCAGCACCCTGGATCCGTTTCTGCAGGATCTGTATGTACCCTTTAATGAATATTTCTCCAGTGTTCTCCAGTACTCCTACCCTTCAAGGCAGAGACACAATCTGCATATCAAACAAGTTATAGATGAGTACCTTACTGTTTTGCAGTCCTCACAGCTACTTGCTCTGGTTGCAAGCTCTTCTTTTAAGCAATTTTTGTAGCTGTAGAGCTGATGATTCATTCAGAGTCTGCTGTATCTTGATAGCTGAGCATGTTCAATGGGGAGGCTGAGCCACAAAAAAGGTGGTAACCTCTTTGCTCTGTATGGGGCTGCTCTGTGTCTGGAGGGAAGAGATCATACCCTCTGTGATGGTCTCTGCAGCGTGAGCTGTGACAGAAAAAGATGATGACAGCCTACAGGGCAAGGCCAGGTAAAGAGGGATGAGAGAGGACAGACTAAAACACCAGCTTTCCATACAGATTTGGAGGAGACCAGAGTCCTGAAAGTCCATGGCAAGTCAGGAGGCCAGTAAAGGTTTTTCATCTGAAGATGAGCCCAAATGAGAGGAATGCCTTGCCAGGACAGAGAACAAGGCAAGGAAGAATTCCTGTATGACTCCTTTAGTTTCAGTCTCTCTCCATTTCCTTTATGTTTTCTAAAAACTTTGCTCTATTCAAGCTTGAGTTCAAATAAAAGCCAATCTTAGATGTTCAAAGCCAGTTTGTGGTACAGGTGGAACCACTTCAAAATTCTCATCAAACTATTTTCTTCATACTTTATAGGTTATATATTAGCTGCTTCTGTCATCTTGATGATGTCACAGTGCTTTCAAAAAAGGCAATCATGTTCTTTGCTTAAAATGTATTTATCATTTGTAGTCTACTTCCTGAGCATTTTGTAAAGCACTTTGAAGGGACTCATTATTGGGGATAGGGATATCATTAGTGAACATACCAGCTGAACATAACTGAATAGGATGCTTTCATTTTATTTATAGCTTCACAGATGATAGAAATTAACACCATAGACGAGGGGCTAATATCAAATTATTTTCTGCTACACACACTAACTCACAGTGAATTACCCAACCCACCTCACAACTATCACATTAAGTTTTCTCATTGTATTACAACTCTTGAAAAGGGCTCTTTCTAGATAAACAGAGAAATGTGGAAGGAGGGTGAGAACCCAAAACATGAATCCCACTCTAAATCTAGACCTCACTGACCATAGGTGCTTGGTATGTCTGTTGCAGACCAGTGCATACAGCACAACATTTCTTCTCTTTTTCCCTCTTCTGAGTTGTCACTACAATTAGCTTTATAGCTTACAGTTCTTTCTTCCTTGCTGATGTGAACCAGCTGTGATGTTTGGGTCAGCTGCACTTTGTTCCTCCTGCTGTGTCAACTATTTTTTGCTGGCAGGTCACAGTGACTCCAGGAACATACAATGCAGGAGACTGGGGGATCAAAAAGGAGTGCTAAATGTGCCCCAAACTTTGCAAGTGCAGAGGGTTCCTAGGCAAGATGTGCTTGAATGGGTCTATGCATCAAGGTCTGCCTCTGGCTATGAAAGGGAGGTGCAACATATTGTGGTTTTAGTTTTCTTTATCAGATTGGAAATACTGAATCTAAACCACAGATCTGGGAATTGGTTTCCTCTCAGTACATGAGTTTGATACAATCACCAGAAATACAAGTGCCTCACATGGAGTGCAAACATTTAGTCAGGGAACTGATTTCAACTGAAAACCTTTTCATAATTTAATTAACTAGTTATCATCAAAACTTGTCAGTGGAGATTTGGCTTCCACTGAGTTACTGAGAAAAATATCAAAATCCTGAGCCAAAGCCTGGTTCCTGAGAAATCTGTGTGCCCTATTCAGTGACCTCACATATTTGACATGATTTTAGGGTCTACCAGAAGGAATTTTCATCTAAATGAATGTTTTTGTAGCCTGCACTATTAGTAGGACATACATAAAGAAATTATGAAATATCATCGATAGATATAATGTTGTGCTAAGCAACTGAAGTATAAGATGATACTATGTAAAGTGTCCACAAAGATCCAGGTCTTCTATAATCAATACACTGTCAACCTGTAGGACAAATGGGTTTCTTTGATAGAACTACAGGTCTCATCTTTCAGTGAAATCATTTTGATCGGAATTGTTTGCTTCTTGGACTCTTCCTTTGCATTCTTCAGTCATACTGTCCTACCTCTCAAGGTTGCCAATCTAAGACTAAGTGCAATTCTATATTTAACTGCCTTTTCCATTCTTAAGGACTATTACTGTTGTGATTATCTCAAATTAAATCTGTTACTGTTTTTCTTAAAACAAAAAGTATTTGGGATTGATCTATCTGTCCACAATAACATTCTTTACAGCTATATTCTCCAGCAGTGTTTCAAATACAAAACAGGAACTTCTAGATTTTCTAGACTGCCATTTGCAGTTTCATTGTTTCTAGTGGCCATTGATGTGCATGTAATTTTCCACATGTAACCTGTGCTTACATTTTAAGTGTATATTCACTGAGATTTCATTTCCATATTTTATATTCTATTTAAAAGCACATTCACCATGAAAACCACTTCCTCATGACATCTGTTTTTAATTAGTGTTAACCTCTGTTTATAAATTAATGCCATGGTTAAACCCCAGCCAGGAACTAAGGCCCACTCCCCTGCACTGGGATGAGGAGAGAGAATTGGAAGGTAAAAGTAAGAGAACTCATGGACTGAGATACAGTCTACTAGGGAAAGCAGAAGCTGCCCATGTAAGCAAAGCAAAACAAGTAAGCCCTGTGATATCAACAGTTTCCAACACAAATCCAAATCACAGCCCTATGCCAGCCACTGTGAAGAAAATGAACTCTATCCCAGCCAAAACCAGCAGAGTACTTTTCATGAGTTTAAAAATGTTTTAAATCATCAGAATAGTAGTTGCTTTAAGCTTAGCTGTCTTTTCAGGAGATTCAAACTTGGGTTCTGCATGCTGGCACTGCACCTTGTATGTAAAGAATTTATAAAATTAAATTATGATCATTGGCCCTACAGGCAACCACTGATTTTTAGCTTTAGCTCTGCATTTCTGTGTATATCTGATAGGTGTTACCACATGCAAAACAGGGAACTTTATTGTTTAAAAGGAAAAAACCTTTATATTTAGAAACTCTCAAACAGCTTTGTTACTGTCTGCAGAAGAATACTGAGGAAGAACCTGACATTTACATGGTCAATTTTGAACTATATGAAAGATAATATGCTTGTGCCTGGAACTGAATACTGATCTCACTGAAATAAATCAGAGATTTGTTAGTAATTAACCTAAAAATATATTCTTGTCCCTGAATTTGTTGCATGAAATCTATCAGATTCATCTTGAACAAATGCTGCTAATCACTCTAGAGAGACAACAATTTGCACCATAAACTTAGCCATAAATACAGATTCCATACTCACTTAAAATTCAATGACAGCAACTGCTTCAGAAATGGTGAGCTCAAGGTTAAAGCCATATTGTACAGTAGGAGACATTTGGATGAGGCATTTGCAATTGAAAAAATGTGAGACAACATAAAATGCACAAGTCCCAGGTTATAATATATTGAGCTTTATTCCCTGGTGATAACCATACTGGAGTTCATAATACCCTATAAATTTGAGTGGGTTTTCTTATTAAGATCATCTTTAATTGATGATGGGTAAAAAATAAAAGTATCAGTAGAACAGCTTAGGCAATTTGAATTGCAGGATAAGATATATTTCTTATCTGAGTCAATTCCTTGTGTAGTAATTTACTCTAATGACTTTTTACCTTAGAGGAGTACTACCTATAGCATTATGTAACCCAGCACCCTCAAGTTTTCAAAAACTACACCATAGAAGTATTGAGCTATGGGGTCAAGGAATTTTCTCATTTTTCCTCCTTCCAGAAAGGAAAGGATGGTATTTTACATGAATGCAAAAGGAACCTTTTCTGTTCATACAATCATTACCCTTCTGAAAAAAACACAAGCCCAATACTTGTATTCAAGCAACTGTAATACTATTTTCACTTCACTTAACATGGGAAATTTTAGTAGGAAAATGTGCAGCAGGTACTCCTTCATAACCACCATAATAGTTTCAAGATGACTATCCCTGAAGAGAGCAGAACATAATTGACATCAAATGTTTGAAGTGACATGGCAGTGACTTATTTAAATTAAACATGGAAGGTATAACCTAAATATTGTGCTGTGTCAGTTCTCTCAGAGGTCACCTGCACACTAATGTCCTGAGTGGAAGTGCAGCTCCACAGCAGCAGAAGGCAGTGGAGCTCAGAAACAGGTGCCAGCAGCAACAAGTGCTGCTACTACACCACCAGTGAAACCCTGTCCCAAAATACACAGCAGCTGAGGAATCCCAATATCTTCCACATGCATTGAATGTATGAGGGTGGTATGTGCATTTTGCAAGGACTGCAAAACATTTGCTAGCATAATGGCTACAGTTAATATGATGGGTATATTCCAGCTGCCACTACTGACCTGAGCAAAGCAATTAACATAGTTACTGTATTTGACTCAGTATAACAACTGTGAGATTCTCTGTGCTCTAACTAGTTAGTCCTTTCAGAAATATTTTAAAAATATCCATGTTATGCCACAAGTTTTAAAAAAAAAGTTATCCAGTGCCTGCTCCCTGTCTCCATCAGTTGGCAGTAGGCAGTGCTTGCTTATCTTTTAGATCCCAGATCTTTGTTTTCAGTTAGAGATTGAACCCAAAAAGTAACATAAAAATGAACCTTTCTTATACAATGAGTTACACTCTTGAGGAACAAACACAGCATTGCATGGATATACATGCGATAGCAGCTGTGGGGAGGCATGAAAAGATTAAGAAGAATTATCAGTAGGAAGATGTGATATCTTTATAGATAACATAGATGCAGAGAAAAATCAACAGGCAGGACTAGATGTTAATAACAGAGATGAAAATTAAGTATTCTTAATTCCAAGATTAGTACATGAAAAAGGAAAACTCTGCAGAAGATAGGTATTAAAATTCACAACTGCTTTGGAGTTACAGTATAAGAACTTAGAATGAAGATTTTGATGTGCTAAATTTCAAAATAATATTAATAAAATGTTTGCAAGACTGGCAAAAGCTGTTTCTCGGACTAATAGCCTAGAAGTGCTAAAGCAAAATGACAGATTTACAAAATTATTTAAAGACTTAAGTGTTTTTTGTAATGGAATTGATAATGTAGAATTAATTGTCTTAGTTATCCCATTCATTGCATATAGAGGATTAGCAATAGCACGTGGAGAATAGGATTTACAGAAATCAGTGTGCTCTGAATATACTTATCACACTGGGCATCAAATGAGCAGCAGCAGAAGAGTACCTGGTATTTAAATCCTACTGGAATATGTGTGGTGGAGTACCAAGAAGCTTAGCATTGTTCAAATATAGGTTCTGCTTGTGCCTAAAAGTCAGAAGTTAGAGTCTGGGGGACAGAGATGGTGAAGACTTATGAGGATGGGATTAAGGCGCCAACCGAGTAAGTGTCTGCCAAACACTGGGTTGGAACCTGGCTCCAGAAGCATCAGTGCAGTTTAGCTCAGGATGGAAGTGACTGTAGATACAAAGGGGGAAATATTCTAAATAAATAATGTTGAAGTTATGAGGAAGTATCTCCAACTCTTTTTCATTTACTTCAAATTCAGGACTTAATGCTGGTTTGTTTCTCTTCCAGAAATGAAAAATCCAGAGGACAGTATCTTCTGTCTTCTGCTCTGCATTTAGGAAACAGCAGGTTATATGCTGACCTCTGTTTCTCCACATCAATAAATTTAATGGTTAATGCCTCCAAATGGAAAAACTGCTAGGCTACAGTAAGATACTTGGCAGTCTTTGCTGCATGCTGACTTGTCAGCATCAGTGCTCCTTTGCATTAGACTGAAGCATCAAGTAATAAGCTATTTACATTCTGGTCTCTTTCCATCCCCTAAAGGGTGCTCCCTTGAAGAGGTGAAAAAATTGATTTTTCTCTGCCCAGTAGTTTTCATCTTATACTTGGGTTACTTAAGTACCATTCTGTACCTAAGTTGCCATTGAAACAAGAGTCAATGAAAATGTAAAAGCTCTATCTTTTTCTGATAATGTTTGGATAGGAAGTTTATTCCGTTTTCACAGTATATTCCAGCAATAGGTCTTAAAGCAAGACAGTACAAACTCCAACTAAAGGACAATTTGAGCAACTTATTTGAGTTCAGCTAGGTGAAGAAGGCCCAGAATTTCTCATTAACCTATGACATGCTCTAATAAAAATTATCTTGAATACACTACTTTTTTATTATGAGAATGACTTTTTGAAGCTGAGGTGGGTTAGGCTGAGCTAGGCTAGACATATATGTAAAACTATATGGAGAAGAAGAACAGATAACTGATGCATTCTGTTTTGAGCAGGGACTCTCTTCTGCACTTGGACACAACAAGGGGGTTTTATCTTTACCAAACAAGGAGGCTCTAGCCTACATTTAGTGTGAAATAATTTCAGTGTATCTAATTTTCAGTCTGTTTCAGAATTAACTCAATTCTTTTCACAAAGGTTATTTTGATTCCTGTTCCAAATGTAAGGCCACATGAAGATTGTCTATGTAGATTTCATAAACACTGTTCAAATATATTTATTAGTTTAGTTTTCCCTTTTCAAGCTAAACTTTAAAACAGTGGGCAGGAAGACCTATCTAATATATATGTTTTTATATAACTAAACCAGAAAATTGTTTGCCATTGCGCTATGCTTTGATTTTCAGTGAAATCTCTTGCAAGCTTTTTTCGGAAGTTATTCCTGCATGCAACTGTCCCAAGCAGAAAGGATGGAAACTCTATCAAACTTATCTTCCTTATTTTTTAAACTCAAAATGAAAATTATTCAACAATAAGAGCTAAGCAAAAACTAGTTTCCATTCCCTACCTATAGGAGTCTGTCTAGAGCAGCTTTGATAAGTGCTCCTACTATTTTTTTTTTTTTTTAAATTTCTCTAGGATAAAAAAATAAGTAGAGAAGCATTCACGGTTTTGAGGTAGTGGAATGTACTAGGATTTGAATTACTTAAATTATTTAAAGTCACAAAGGCAGAAAATAAATTTGAAATGTTTTAATCCCAGAGTATTGAATCAAAAATCACACTTCCAAAATTTCTCCTATGCAGCCTTTTCTCTGGCATCAGATATCTGGTATAGCTTACATTGATTTTTCTGTAGACAAAATAGTAGATTACAGGGATAGCAAGGTGGTTAGTATTTAACCTTTATCTAGCACACAGATCAGAACAAGATGAGAAAAATAAGACTATGTGTACACTGAATATTTTGTGTTTGTTGTGCTGTTGTCTTTTTCTCATTGGCAAAGTTTATTATTGTTCAATTAACATCATCCTCTAGATCATTAGCAAATCCATGAATTAGGCTTGTTTTCACACTACATCCTGGTATCAGCATATTAATTTCTATGAGTTTGCCTGATATGAAAAAAATGTACTCCCTTTTTCTATACTGCTAATGAGGTAGTATTTTCTTTCTGTTTCCATGAATTGTCTGTACTGTATGGTAAATGAGTTTTATTCAGATTTGCTTCTCTTTCTGCATGTCAGAAGCCACATAAACATAATTTGGTGTTCTCTGTTAGACAAATCTCTGTTAGCTTTTTTCCTTGGATACTTACTTTCTGTCAGCAAGAGATAAAATTGTTCAAAAATACTAGCAACACACAAGTTTTTCAGTGTTCCCTTTACTCTGTAACAGTTCTTTCAGGTTTGAACTTTAGATAGCTGTTGTTCAGATAGTTTCATCATATCCAGTCCTTATCTATTTTAGACAAGAATGCTATATCAACACTGTCATAAGGAAGCCCGAATCCTTGCATTTCCTAATGAAAAACTATTGCAGAATACCATTAGTAGTCAGAAACAGTCCTCTATCTTACAACTTAGATATACCTTTGAGCATTTTATAACCATTGGTTCTTCTGTCAGCAATATCTACGTGATTTTTGCTAAGTCATTTACGAAGAGCAATTGTATCCTTTTTTCTCTTTCATGTTGCTAGACCAAAACCTGTGATGCTCTTCCAGCCACCTCTTCTAATATGGATCCTTCACCCTCTTGCTCATTCTAGTAAACTTCCCTTACACCTTCTCCAGTTTCCGTCTTAAATCCACTGTCTGGACTGTTATGAATATATGAAATAATCTTAATCCTATGCATTTCAGGCTTGATTCTAATATTGACATAAGTGCACTCTTTTGAAAACAAAAAAAAGGATGCCAAATACATACTAGTGTTAATGAAGAAAATGTCACAATCATATGAAAAGTAAAAAAAATGATAGATTATTAGGGAGAATTATTATTTTGAACCAAGTCTAGGATTCATCTTACACAAAGAACAAGAAAATTCTGCAGAGAAAACCTGTACTCACTCATAAAGCCAGAATTTGGAAGGAAGGTAATTTGATTTTAAAAAAAGGATAAAGTGTGTAATAAAAGCAATTGCTTTCAATCTTAGTCCTTCTCTCTCAGTTTTATCATCAAAACCTTAAATTCTTCAACTTTTCAACCATCACTTTATGTTCATGCAAGTGTTTGTTACCCTAAACTTTCTGGAAAGCTGGACCAGTATGACTACACAAATAAACAAAAGACTTTAAAATTATGCTCTGAGTCAGTCAGAGTGGTGAGATTAAAGTGATCAGTTTAGAGAGATGCACATTTTTATTTTAGCAAGGGAAGTAAAAGCACTGACATTATGCAAATCAACGACCTAGAACCTCTCAGAACACAGATAAGGGATGGCTGAGAGGAATTCTATCGCTATGGGTCAGCAGTGGCACAGACTCCCTACAGTCTGATGTGGGAAGCTGATTCTCAGTTCCTAAAAAACTTCATTAACATTCAATATAAACATGTAATTTAGTATTATCGAACTCACTCTTTATAATATATCTCTCCTGGATTTTCAGCTTTCAGTGTACAGTGTAAAAAGAGATCTCTTTCCAACTTAGTATGGATGCTAATATCGGGTTTGAGTTTTTCAGAGAATGTCTGTCATCTTGAATAGCCAAATGAGCAGCTGGAATAAAATTCAACCTTGTTTCATCATGTGCAGAAGTGAAAGATCGATATTCTACAACCTCAGCACTGCTCAGCTGTGACTGCAAATACTTCTCTAAACTTAGCTGTAATTTGTTCTGCATTCTCAACACTCTGGCCAGCAACATCCTTTTTATATTGACTGTTTACCAAATATAGATGAGCCTTCACTGCTCAAGTGCTTGTTAAGTTATCAAAAAGAAATACTTGCACTCATACTGAGCTCTCCATTTTAAAGTAAAGGGAAGTGAGAGGGGAATGTTTTTCAGAAACTGAGCTGTGAATGTTACTTCATAAGAAGACGTGGACTGTTATTTTCAAAAACTGATATGTCATAAGGTATTTAAAATGCAGATGTGTTTCAAGAAGGTCACATAAGCAGAATACACAAGACAAAAAAGAACCCCACAAAAACAAAGGTCTTCCCACAAAACCAACTGACAGCTAACATGTCACAGCCTTTGTATACAATCCAGGGAATAGTCTGGTGTAGACACGCAAGGTCTTGCAACATGATTCCACCCACAGCTGTGTTAGTTTCCCCACATTATGTCACATATGAAATAAAAAAACTGAGTTGAATCAAATTATGGTTATTGGGTGGTGTTTTATCTTTTTTTTTTAAAGACAGGCAGGTCCACTGTTTTTTAAGTTGACTTTCTTTAAGGTGAAAAAAGAAAATTAAACATAAAAAATGTTTAAAATCTGTCAGTCCCCATGCTTGGTCTGGATGGCACAGCAGTTACTGAATGTGCTGGCTGGCTTCCCTTATCTGCTGAAGCACTCTCCAGTATGCAAACAATTGAAAAGGATCTTAAGCCAGATTGTGATTTCCAAAAGAGGATTTACCTCGTGTAAGGGAAACATCTGTTTTCACTGTGTCTGCCCTCCCAACAGCAAAATAAGAGGAAAAGTGTATGTATGGGGGATAACTGGAGGTGCAAGGGGATCCCTTGCACACAGAAGATCCACTGAAGATATGAAGCAGATTTGTTTGTACTCTTATCTCACCAGAGGCCTAGTGGCTGTACCTTCTGTGGTCTCCAGGGATTCCTATCCTTCTAAGCACACCTTCCTCATGCTGGAAAGCTCCTTTCTTATTCAGACTTGGAGGCTTATGTGATTAACGAAAGGTCCCAGAAGTTAAAGCAGGTGTTCTAGCTTTGTTTTCTTGGATTTTACTTTCCCCTCCTGTTTGTAGCAACCTCTTCAGTCAGTCTGCTCCTCCGGGAAGCTGTCTTCGCACACAGGTGACTTTTAAATGCACTCTCAGTGGGAAGCAGCTAAAGGCAGTGACTGCACACTACTTATCTGCAAAGGAAGGAAGGTCATTGCCTTGCCCTTAGATCAGACCTAACCACCAGTTCTCTCTTTCTCACTCGTTCTGGTTATGACCTGGGGGGCAGGGGGAGGTTTGTTTCAAAATTACTTTTAATGTGGAAATGTTTAGAGGGCAGAGTCAAATGCCTTTGTAGCTGTAAGACTTGAGTTTGAGTTTCAAAGACAGCAAAATGAAAGGAAGCTCCACAAAACTGCCAAATTTAAGAAAAATATTGTCAAACAGATGGTAACTAAGACATTTTAAATGCAGAACTCATTTATCTCACTAGACATTGTAATTCTAACTCAGACAGTCAGAGCAATGGTCCCATAAGAGTTGTTTTGGATTTTCCTTTTTTGCCTATTCATTTCCCTGGTCTTCTGGGAGGCAGAACAGATACTTACCTGCCAGTAAAATGTAAAATGCAGAAAAACTGTGTTCTTAAAATCTCACTATTACTTTTATAAATATTGTTTCTGTTTAACTCATTGTCTCAGGAGGTTATTCTCTGAGATAAGAAAAAAATAAGTCAGGTATCCATAATTTTTTGAGATTTAGAAGTTATTTGTTAGTGATAATTACTATTCACTTATATGTCTAGAAATATTTAGAACTTATTTGAAAAAAAAATTACAAGAGAGCTAGTACTAGTCTCAAAACATATGTTGGTACCTCTTTTTAAAATTTGACAGTGTACATAGGGCAAGAAGAAATACTGGAGATAAAATTTAAAAGATGAAATTAAAAGCAAAAAACTGTTCCATTTTATGTAATCAACAAGATAATTTTGACCTGAGCAATCACCAGACTTTCGGTGGTGTACTTCAGAGTACAAAGAAAGATTAGAAGCTCATGCCATTAATCTCATCCACAAAGTGAAGGGACTGTTTTAGGTGACAGAGGGTAACCCATGAAAGTGTAGGCAATAGGATACAGAAAAGAGGAACTAACACAGTGCAGTAGGTAAGTTTGTAAGTAGAAAGGCTTGCAGACAATATATTGACTTCTAGAATTAAAGAATGTGTAGTCAGGATCTCTTTGCCATGGAAGACAAGACAAAATTGTTCCAAAATTGCAAACCAAACATAGCAGGTGTGTTTCCATATCAGTTTGTGCCCTCAGCTAAAGTACAACCAATCCCCTTCCATTTTTCTTGCAAAGACCACCACAGAAAATTTCCTTAAAGTAACGAAAAAAGTCCAAAAGAGCCTCTGAGCAAACACTGGCAGTGTTTATATCCTACTTCTGTACTCATCTCACCAAATTCTAATTTCCTAATGTTTTGGAACCCTGTAAGAGGTGTCTAGGGCACTTCCTGCAACTTTTGCAATTGTCTTTGGTGTTTAATACAAAGTCATGCTTTTGAAGATAGATGGTATGTTAAGACAAACTGCCATAGTTGCCAGATATTACTTGCTGTCTGAAATCACAGGGTGTTCCCCTTGTGACTTCGGAAGACCTCAGAAACCAATAGTCCTTGCTATTACATTTCAGAATAAACACACATTTTCTGAGTGGTTTACTCCCCATTTTGTATCACTTGTGTTCAGTATAAATTCTACTGCAGCATTTTCTAGATGAAAGATTCAATAAATTTCAGGATTTAGAACAGAAAAGTAATTCAGATTTCAAAGCTCTTTTCAAAACTCTTTCTTTTCTTTGAGGGGCAATGAGGTAAGAAAAGATTCTCTGCAAATAAATGCAAGAAATGAACAAAATTCTGTAAAACATGCACATGGGGCTTTGAAGGCTCTGTCAGTGTCATGGGTTTGCCAGTTAGCCCCCACCCCCCGGGGGCTTAGGATTGTTTTGCCAGGTGGTTTTCCAGAGCAAAAACCCCAATCAAAAGATTTAGTAATGCCTCTGCCAATTACATTTTTAAGAAAACGGAAGAGAAGGCTGTGAGGCAGAAGAGATAAAAGCCACGAGGTGGCCAGAGAAGCAGTAGCCGTGTAAAAGTAGGCAGCTGGGCCCAACTGAGGCCAGGCCCCTCTCCTCCCCTGGCCATGGGCTGGGGGCAGGTTGTGGCACTGAAACCCCTCTTGGCTGAGACATATAACAGAAGCTTTAATGAGAAACTGCCTGGACTGCCTGCTGCAAAAGAAATTCCAAGCAGAGAGATAACAAAATCTTCCAAGGTCAAAAATGGCAGTCGGAGAGAGAAAAGCTCGAAAGGAGGGTGAGTTTTTTCTTCTTCTCCCCCCGCTCTCTCCCTTCAGCAGGAAAAAAAGACTGGAAAGTTATAAAGTGAAAAGGCTCTCCTGCAGCTCATAAAGAGCCTATTTGGAAGCAGGTAGATGCATGGAAAAACTACAACTTTGTGAAAGGCCTGAAATGGAAGGAGAGTCTTGTTGAAGGACCTGTGGCCTTTAGAGGAAGAGAACCTACGCTGGAGTGCTTTTGGCTCAGGTAGTATCTTGGGATCTCACTGAGAGATCCGTGTTGGTGCAGCTGAATTTGTGACCCTAAGGGACAGCAGGGAATGGAAGAACTGTTGCCCAATGAAGGGACCCCACAGGAAACAGGGGTGGACTCAAAAGCCATTATCCCCTGTGAC
>JAWWLV010000100.1:14147727-14175787 GCA_035041135.1 Platyrinchus mystaceus | reverse complement strand
GCAGAATTATTTTGGAAGACCTAGAGCTCTGGAAGTGAAAAAAGAGACTATTTTTCTCCTCCTGAACTGATCAAAAGAGAGGAGGGATACTTCTGTAAATATATAATATTTTTGCTTAGTTAGAATTTTATTTGTTTAGTAATAAATCCTAATATTATTTTCCCCCACATCTCTTTTGTCTGCATAAACCTTCTCTCAACTTACAGCAATTTTGTGTGGGGGAGAGTGAAAAAAAATTGGCCCATGGCCAAACCCATGACAGTCAGTCACATCCAAAACGAAATCTGTATTCTTATCTATTACATTCTGGGCTTAAAAGTAGTGACTGGTGGGCAGAGGTTTCTCTTCATGTCCTGAAAGACTCCAAGGGTTATACATCTTTCCAAAAAAATTATACATAACTCCATAGGTTCCTTAGATGCAGACACTTCCTCCTCATCCATAACCTCAACCCATGGATCATTCAACTCCCCAGTAGTCATATTTGGGAAGTTACAGAAGATAGTCTGTATATTAGTATCATTTAGGGTGGAGGAAAATGCTTGTAAAATACAGTAAGGATCTGGAATTTTTTGGAGGGAGGAGGAAAGACCAGGTGAGGGGTGCCGGGGGAGGTAACCGTCCTTCTTAAGTCTTAGTCCTTACAGTGAAACCTATACTGACAGGGTGATTTTTTGCTAAACTTCAGCTTCCCATGACAAATCTGTTTGGACATGAAAAAGATAATTCATCAATAGTAAAAGACAAATGTGGGAACAATATATGTGCCTCCCTGTTCACAGAGTTCCTGAACATGAGTCAAAAAAATCTTATTTTAATGAAAAAATCAATTTTCTTTCCTATGAGATTGTAAATTTGACAATAAGTAATTAAAATACTGAAATTAATACTCTCTATTTTCTGATGCACACATGCAAGATCAATATGTGACAACTAATATATGCCTAGCCAGGCAGATATTCATAGAGGGCATTTTCATTTCTAACCTTTATTTTTCCTCTCGTCTGGTTTTCTAAGCTACCTAGAAAAATTTTAATTAATATTTTTGCATAACACTCAGATGTAACTTTTGAGGATCAAAAATTAAAGCACATAAATAAAATCTTCAGATTAAAATTACCACATATGATCTCTTCTCTTTACCACACTCATATGAATTAAAATTGTTTACGCATGTACAGGAGGAGAAAGCTCTGTAGTAGGAAAAAGCAAGTACTTACAAACAAATCTCCCTTTTAAAAGTGAAGAGCAGAAAAATAATTTCACTTATTAAGTTCTGCCTAACCCATTAGGTTGACAGTATAGATAAAATTAAAATTTCCTCTTGGCAAAATCTTGTTTTTTCAATGCACTATCAAATTTTTAAGTTGTACTATCTAATATTATTTATTTCTAAATGTAGCTATGCATTGCTGTCTAGTCAATTTTTAGGGCAGTCGGCTTGAATTCTAGAAAAACTGGTACTATCCATAGCAACTAAGTTAAAAAGCATTTGAGGTCTAGTTATGGTCCTTCCTGACATTTTAGGTTTAGCAGGAGGTTAATTAAACACAGTTCCAACATTTCTGTGTTGCTTTAGGGCAAGGGTCATCAAACTTTTTAGACGGGGGGCCGGTTTCACTTCCCACAAACTCATCGCGGGCCGGATTGTATCCGAGAGGCGCCCCCTGGAGGCAGGTGGAGAACGAGACGCGGATTAAGTCATTGCGGCGGGGGAGGGGGGCGTGGGACGGGTTCGGCAGCTTCAGGGGCCGGTTCTGGCCCCCAGGCCGTAGTTCGAGGATGCCTGGTTTAGGGCATAGCACAACAGGGCAGTTTTTAGCTACTTGCAAACTTAGAAGCCTTAGGAGGTGCCAGCTTGAGACCTATGGCAGGTTTAAATAGTCATTTCTCCTGCACATTTAGAAAATATAGTGAAATTCTGTTCCTCAGCATAAACTAATTGGACAAACTTTTGGCATTTATATTCTGCTTGAGGCCAAAATGTGACTCCATTTTGTATTAGCCAGTATTAATCTCTTTCATGTGATGACTTTTAGGCACAGTGAAAATGATAACACCCAGATATCTGTGTCCACCAGGTCTTAGAAAGTTGCACAGTGGTGTGGTTCATCTTGGTCACTGCCAGCCTGCTACTGCATTTATAGTTGGACAAACACAGAGTGAAGAATAAGGATCAATATATGAAACTATTTTGCTCCAATAATTTCTTGTAAAACACTGAGGATTAACCTTTCACCACAAAAAGGTGAAAAAACACATAAAGAAGGATATCAGTAACTTGCCTATGAAATGATAACCTTCCTTGACTCTAATAAAAAGTGATAAGACACAGGTGAAAAATACATTTATATATTGCCTCTTTTGTACAGTACAATCCTAAATTGTCTCTTAACCCTATAACAACTATTTTTTGAGGTGAAAGGATAGAAAATTAATTTTGTCTTGATACATGCCAGTTATCCAGTTAGCATGTTATATGTTACTCTGAATGTTAGTAAATCCAGTTAGCACACCCAGATAGGTGGAAAACCACTGCTTCATTTTCTGTGGTTTTTTTCTTCATTGTATTCATGTTTGTGAACACTTCAACTCTTTCAATCACAACCTGCACTTAACTGATATTTTTGGTGCATGGAGTTGGTAGAGCAACCACATATAAGGAAAATCTGTTCTGTGCAGCATCATTCTGTCAAGAGAATGGATTGAAACAACATCTCAACAGATATTAGAGAAATTAGGACTGTAAAACTCCAGTGAACATCATGGGTCAAGAGACAGTGCTAAGCAGTAATATAAAAAGTTAGATATTTTGGTAAGCCCAGTTGGACAGCTTTTCCTTTTATTGAAAAAATGGGCTAGGACATATGAATTCAAAGAAACACATCTTATGGGCCATAAGGTAGGATAAGGGCCAAGGGCTATACTAGTGCAACAAAATTCACTTCAGTAGAGCTACAGAGGGGGAAAGCATCACAGATCATTGAGTAAGGAAGGCATTCACTCCTGTGAATGCTTAAGAAAAAAGCATGTCCTTCCCTGCTCATCATTTTTTACAAGAACAAAGCTCTGTAGTTCCCATTAGAGAGCACTGAACAAGAAAAATGGTGTATGTTACTGGCAGCACAGAAGTCTGGGTTTGGACATCGCTATTTCATAAACTGGGGCATTTGCTATGATTGAGATGACACACATTACCAAATAAGATACAAGGCCATGATAGCTACAGGGCAGGTGGAGGGCTCTCAATCTTTAATCTCTTCCACAGAACAGCTGTTGAAAGTTTTAAAGGCAGAACTTTAGTATAAAATGAAATACAGGTGCCCCAGCATGAAGACATTTCTTCCTAGGGCTGTTTTTTACTCAACTAGTGCTCACAGGTATAATTGCTGCATCTCTCAGGATTCCTCAACAGGAAAAGAAGCTGTTCTGTGTCCATGTTGGTTTCCTTGGAGAAGACACAGAGGGCTTTCAGAATGATAATGAAAGTTTGCCTTCCTTCAGGCATCTCCCTTGCTAAAAGGTACTCCCTTGTCCAGATAATTCTCACTCATCTCTCTCTGTTCTCCAACACACCTCCATTATTTTGTATTATTAAGAATGAATATTGTTTAAACACTACAAAAATCCAAAACAATTACACTTTTTAAAAATGTATTATCCTAAGTCCTTCCTAATAGTGTATGTTTATTCTGGCTAAAGGGTTTATTATTTCTATTTGCTTCAAAAACACAAAATCAGCCTATCTTTTCAAAACGCTTTTTTAAGGAATTTTTTAAGAGTTGCATAATCCTAAATATAGGTAAAAAATGAAACATTTCTGACTATGTTAAACCGGTTTATTGTTTTGAAATTATAAATTTGTAAATTGTTTTGAAATTATAACTTTGCAAATAGAAACACAGAAAAAAATTTAACAAATAATGTTTTCAAAATAACCAGGCAAACAAAAACCTCCAGGCCTGTAACTTCATTAAAGAGTTAGATTCCTTCAGTTTTTATAAGCCTATTTGAAATCTCATTTGATTTTTTTTTTTTTTTTGGTAACTAAGAAATACTCTCATGAACTTTTATGAACCTGTTTTTCAATGCATAAATGAGTTAGTGCATAGCTGAAGTGGTTCGAAGAAAGAGCTGTCTAGTTCTGCTCCTGAATCACAAACGTAAGAGACATTTTTTTAGTCTTCATGTTGTTGCAATAGAAATACTAAAGCATGATCCATACTTTTAAAACCTTTTTGAACATGATTATTAGTATAAGCTATTAACATTAATTTTTAAATCTTATATTGCATTAATTATGTTACTAAAACTTACTATATTGGAACAAGAGTATGAAGTTGATTTTTCTTCATGGAATCCCATTTTTTTCTTTAAATGTCACTTCCAATTTACTTTTATTTTCTTCGATTTTGTTTGGGTTTGGTTTTTTGTTTTTTTAATCTCCTATGTTCAGCTTTCTATCTCTTTCACAAGCTCTATAGTTTTATGGTAAAAACAATGACACTAAAGGAATAATTACTTTTTGGAATAAGAACTGAAACTGAATTACCTACACTATTGCTTTAAATATGTATCTTAAATGTTTTGTGTTTAAATTAATTTGCAGTATTTATGTCATCTGGGTTACATCAAGCAAAGATAAACAGTGGATGTAATTATTTACAAATTAAATCCATATGCTTTAGTCTTGGTAAACCTATGGTTTCATATCAGTAACAACCCTCTCATCGTGTCATTATGAATACATATGCAAAATTGATGGATTGATTAAAAAACTTCTAAGATGCAAAGACTTTGTTTTTCTTTAGAGTGGGATAAATGCATGTGCAAATTACCTGAAACTGAGAAAAAATATGTTAAAAATATGGAAGGGAAGATTATCTCCTTGAGAACACAGTTGCAGTTATTCCTGCTGTTCTTCTATACAGTTTAAGGACTTATTCCCTGTAATTAATCAAGATCTTGTTTGTTTGCACAGGTATGTAAGAAGGTGGAAGTGCTTTTTCTTTTTATTTATGTCCCACATCATTTTTTCTCTCCAAATTGACTCTTCTTCCCTATAGGACAAGTAGACAGGAGGAAAAGTGTATTTCATCCGAGGTGACGTGATGGATTGTGTTGCCCTAAATGTTGCCTAGTGGCATTCCAGCATCATGGAAAGATTTACTTTTTCTCATTCATGTATCATGGGGCGGGAAAGTGTTCTTGGAGCTGATGCTTAACAATTTATTTTTTGAGACATCTGAACATATTTTCCAGCTTGATCTTGGCTGACACAATATTCCAGACAAATCTTGGAGTTGTGTTTAGAATGTGACAGAGTACTGCAATTTTGAATTGTTTCAATTTGCCCTTTTTTTTTTCTTAAGAATCAAGTCTAGTAATAACATTTAGTGTATTTTAAATTAAGTTATATGATGCAGTTTATATTCAATAGAAAGCTTTAAAACAATTCTTATGAAGATTTAGCTTTTGGAAATTGTTTCCTCTTGCACATAAAGTATGGACACTTTGTTATTTTCACATGTAAGGACCCTATGTATAAAAATGAAATTAATTGTTATCTTCATCATTTCAGCAGTTTGTTACCCTATGACACAGTCTTAGAACACTTGCATTATCAAGCTTGGATAAAGACATCTGGAAAACTAACTTCTCTCAGGATCCCATCATCTTCATAGGATCTCAAAATCCTGTCTTCTGCTTCCAATTTCGACTGTAAATCTTTTTTTGTTTTAGTAAAGAGCTTTGCCTGTTTTGGTAACTCCTTAATATTTTTCTTTTCCCCCCTTTCAAGTTCTGATTTTTTTGTTGCCTGTTCTCCTAGAAATCACTGAATACTCTTAAATCAAAGCAGGGAGCTTTCTGGGAGCTGATTTAATCTTGTCTTCTTCTGAATAGCCTTTTTTGGAAGAGGTTCTTTTTGTAAGACAGAGGTAAGCAAGTTTACTTCTGTTGCAAAGTTGCCTTCACTGGAGTATTTGTGATATACCAGGATGGTGTAGAGAATCTGGATATCTCTGATTTTTCCTGATCCCTCTTTGGAGGGATGGCACAGTAGACAATTTACTGAAATGGCACAGTAGACAAGTTACTCATTTGCAAAGTCAACAGAACGTTTGCTTTGCCTTTGCTTTCTTGATAACTTTATTCAATGTTGTCTCCCCTCCTGCAATTAACTTTTCCATTATTTTGCCATAATTTTAGGGGAAAATATCACAAAGAGAAAGCAAGTTTATTCTGTAATTCAGCACTTGAAAACTCCACTCCCATTTGTCAGCATCAACACATTAAGCATATGTTGTCAGCATAGGTATCAAGCATACTATGAAAGCCCTGTATTTCTAATCTCTTAGTGCAGGTCCTTCTTACTTTCTCAGTGAGCTATGCAGGATCCTTTGCTGCCAGTAAATAACAGGTCAAATGCTCTTTATTCTCCTTTTCCAACAGGATCATGACAAGAAGATGCCTGTAGGTACAAATCTTCTGGCTCAGTGCTCTGTGTGTTACAAACCTGATAGTCCACATAGCCAGAAGCGATTTCTCAAATAAGAGGATAAAGAAAACAGAGTTGTAATCACCATTCATTGGTTTAGATATGTCATGCCAGTTGCATTTTAGACATCATATGATATTAATACTAATCAGCATATATTAGCAGCCAGACATGTTCACAACTGCTCTAACAGCTGAGTGCCTCCAAGCTAAATTGATTTCATCCCTTAGACACCCATTAACACCTCTCCTTCCCATTTAGATAATAGAACACAGTTGTTCAGGAGTGTTTATGAAATGACATTCATTTGATTGATAAGTGACCTTGACTGAATGAGAATATATTCTTGCTGGAATTTAAAGAATCATCTTCCTTTCCAAAAACCTTGCCGGCGTTCCAATAACCTTGCCTCCAAATCCTTAAAGAATTTAAGTAATCACAATCAATAAATATTGAATTTATTTTTTTTCTTCATGAGAAATATGTTTGGGAGGATTAAGCTTTATATAAAATTTTACTTATGCATACTAATATTCTAATTGTAAGAGGTGCTGAAGAAATCTTAGAATAATTATCTGCTTAAAAATAAATTATTTTTTAATTATTTGGGTTTTGTACCTTAATCCATTTTTAGCAACTCATTGGCTCTAGTAAGCCATATTACTAAGATCAAATGAAATATTGAAGCTTCATATATTGTTAATTTTATAGGACAGATAACCTAGCTATGATTAATTAAGAATATTGGAAACCTCTGATACAATGCCAGAAAAATAAAAAATCAGTTCAGTGTAGGAAGGTTTTCTATAGTTGCATTATGAGAGTTTTTCAATAATAGATTAAACAGACTAAATAATTAAAATGTCATTTGATTGAAATCAGACCATTCTCCTTGTATTTCAGCATTAGATCCTGTGACAGGCACGACTGTCTTTTCAGCTCCAAATATGGAGGCAATCCTTCCTTTTCTGTACATTAACTCAGGAAAAACATCAGACAGAATTTAAAAGCAAAATAAAAACTCTGACTTGAATATTTATTTTAAGAATTTAAATAAAAATCTAGGGTTGGGATGGATGCATAAATATACTTAAAATCAGATTTTTGGGGGGAAGCTACTGAAACTGACCTCTTTTTTTTCCAGTGAAGATACTTGGGATGTGAAGGTGAAGCCACTATGAGTATTCACCCAAAATGCAATCCCTAAGGGCATGCATTTGAGGCTGCTCATCCTCATTGTTCAGCTACTTTTCCTCCTGTCAGGATAGAAGGACAACCGAGCAGCATCACCTCTGTCATAGCAGCCTCAACTGCAGCATTTTCCCAACTTGGTGTGAGGCTGAATACGAGCAGCCTGAGAACCAGATGTGGTTCACCACCATTACTAGATGGACCGAGTCAATTAATTGCTCTGTTGTGATTAACCATTTTACTGCCCTTTTACAGCCTTTTCTGCTGAAGCTGCTTAACATATTTAAAAAAAAAAATTGTAAAAATAAAATGCTAACTGAAATACAAATTTTCAGGTTGTAAGAGCTCCCATGTGCAGGTGTTTTATGTATAGCTGGAAAGCCTCAACAGATGAGACAGCGGAAAACCCACCTCAGCATATTCCATACAACTGGCAGATGATAATCTTGGCTGGAAGCTACGAAGAGATCAAATGTGCCAATTGCCTGATTCTGAACAGGCTCTTGAATGGATGTCTTCCCCTTTACAAGACAGCACACCCAACAGAGAGACATTTATTTCTCCTTTAAAAGTTTCAAATGCAAAGACTAATTTAGAGATGTTTTTGCCCGAATTTGCAAGTAACTTATACAAGTTATTTCCATTGTATAGAAGAGCTGCTTATACTCAATCTCATTGAAGTGAGAGACAAATGGAAGAAAAAGCATTCCAGAGTCAGATCAAAGTTATTTGCATAAGTTAATTTAAGGGTTTTTTTTCTTTAGCATATTTTCTCTATTCCACTACTATAACTCTTTCAGTATTTTTCTCTCTGCTGCTAGAAGTGAAAAGACAAGTCAAGTATGATCCTCAAGATGGGGTAATCACACAACTATGCTCTTTTTCATGATGTTCCTTACACTAAGAAAGGATGTCATGTACATCACAGCTCAGCAACCACTGTACAAAGTACACGTTTCATCTCTTCCTAGCGAACAGTGCTCTGTAACCTGCTTTCCAACAGCAAGCTAAATCAGTAAAAGCTGCCTTTGGGGACTGGCAGTAGGACACCTTGAGCCTGAGCTGCACTGGGGTGCTCATCACTGTCTGCGGCACGGTGCCACAGGATTTTCTGCTTCTGGGTTTGCTCATATCAGGTGTGGGGAGAGATACCACAACAGAAGCAGGAGATGCCAAAGCTGTTAATGGGGACTGGGAGTAAGAAGCCAAATGCACCTTCTGTTCATGGCATGAAACTTGACAGCCTGAAGTAAAACTGAAGACTTACATGAAGACCAGGATTTTTACCCTCAAAATAGTCAAGAGAAGGAGTTTTGGACACAGGCATAGCTGACATAGCATAAGATAATGAATGTGGCACAAATGTTCTTAGTTCTTCAAGTGTTCAGGAAAATAGAGGTTAATACAAGCAAGAAAAATTCTAGGTTACTTTTGAATAAAATAAATGGAGTTGCAAAAAGTGCATCAGCACTCTTTGTCTTAATTACGACAACTGGCAATACTCCAGGCTTTTGCCTAGTTTCTTGGGTCAAAAGAGTTAAAATTATTTGAATGTATATGCAAAATAAACATCACAGTCAATATTGCAATAATTATTTTTGCATGTAATGCATCATTACGTCTCATTAATTTTGAACTGGCATGGTACAAGAGACATGGGGTACTGTCATCGAATTCAAACATGGCTTTTTTGGGGTTCACAGAATTTTTATTAATCCTTTAAAAATTGTTCTTACATCACACTATTTATGTTTTCACCTTTATTTCACAGGAATGGACTGCTCTAAAGCAATAGCAGGAAAGAGAGATGGGAAACTGAATTATAACTTGATATATAGGAATAGAACACATGTAAAATAGTTTGTTCACATGTATTATTGCCATGTATTATTCTCTCTGATCATAAAGCCTTCAGCCTGATTTTCAGTTGCCAGATGCAAACTCACATTTAATTTTAGGGTTGGAATGTCATAAAGGGTGAAAGTTATTTGTCCAATTTCTGATTATCAGATGTTTTAAGTTACTGAACGACATTTCAGTAATTATTGGATCACAATGATTGCCAATCCAGGATGTGAATGTTCAGGGCACCCTGTTAGCTTCTGCTGTGAACAATTCAGATTGGTAGCCTAGTTTAAGAAATTGATGTCTGTATCCAATCCAACAGCACATGGCATCATTTTTATATTTTTGCCAGCACTGATGTATTGTATCACAGCAGATCAATGAGCAAAGCTTTTAAATTGAATGTATTTTGAGAGAAGACTGCTGTTGCCTTAAAAAAATTAATCATTTTATTATCCTGAATGATGTTTGAGATGAATAAGGAAAAAAAAGTCAATAGATCCTATAAACTCAATTTCACCATCAAAGCCCCATTATAGTTGAAATTCCATAGGCTGTGCATACTTCACTGCAATGTCTTTTCCTGAAAATAAAGGTCTACACTCAACACTGATACTGCTCTACTTTTGCCTTAGCTGCTTTTCATTTCTTAACTCCATCCCAGCCAAAGCAAACACACTGACTCAGCCCTACTTCTGCATCACGGAATCCTCCTGCATCCCTATTATTGTTATTGCCAGCACAACTGCTTGTAGGAACATCCTGTAAATAAAACTGGGAACTAATCTGACAAAAAAAAAAAAAACTTGAAAAAAATTAAAATTTCAGGATTCAGATTAGTGTCTGTACATGTTGCCCTCCTTTCCCAGGTAGTTCTGTTAGCACAACAGATGGCTTCACACAGCAGGGGAGACAAAGGAATGAGCAACATGAGAAAACAGGCAGCTTATAGTAAGACACACATTTTTAATCTACCACTGAGTAATAAACCAAGATTTTAACTTGCACTTAGTTTTCTGTAGTGCTGACATTTCCCAGAATTTCTCTTTTTTTGGGGGGTAGGGGGGGAAATTGCCCTGAGTTCATTTGCACATGATTTTATTCTTATGTCAGTTTCATATGCACCAAATTTTCAAAGAAAAAGTAATACAGGGAAGACTCATCTCAGTTTTGTGGGGTTTTGTTCTCTTTTGTCTTTCCTGGATAATCAATGTTTGCATTTCCTATGTGGGTATAGAAGTCACACCAGAGGTCTCCTCAGTCAGACTGCAAGTCCACTAGCTCAAGATTTTTTCTGCAAGATTAGCCAAAACCAGACAGCTCCTGAAGAATATAGACATATAGTAACATTTATAAAAGCTAACACTCACTAAAGAACAGTCATAGCTTTATTTTGTCAAACTCATTTGCTGCAACCAGTTTTGAGAAAAGATCACGTGAGGACTGTAGAGATTTGAGCAGAGTAGAAGGCTCATGCAGCTATCACACTTTATTACAGTACAACACTGGCTTATATAGGGTTGGGTACAGAAGGTACTGGAAAAAAGAGAGGAATATGGGACTGACAAGGGAATTAACCAGTGGGGGAAAAAAGGAGGGAATATGACATCAACAAGAACCAGTCACAGGATTGCCTGCACTGCGGCAAATCCTGGCCAATCAGGAAAAAGTGGTAATCATGAGGGAGCAAACATGACCGAACATGTTAGAATTCAATAAAAAACTGGGGTACATTTAACTCAGTGCATGCATTAACAATAACAAACTATGCTTCTTAAGTGTCTCTGTTCGACTATTGTTGCAACGTATCGCTCATGGCAGGGATCCATCTGCTGATTCTGCCAGTGCCTGCTTCAGTTGTTTCCACCATCTCCAAAACTGTTCTTCTTCGTCCAGACTGCCTGCTGCACTCATTAAACTCCATTGGATATTCCAAAGTGTTTCTTCTGCTGTATCAGAGAAGAAAAGAGATTTTTGCCAAGGGACCAGTCATTCTAGACCTGTACTGTAGTACTTTGCTCCATGGAGGCAGTAAGGACCTTCCTTCTAACTGTAGGCTGATTCACCTGCAACTGGGATAAAAAAGGAAGCAGGAAGAGTGAGATGGTACTGGTAGAAGCTTTGCATGACTTGGAAGGGGGATTGTTTTCCTGTGCTGAATGAAACTGAAAAGCTGGACTTCTCAAAGGCCGAAGACAAGAGGGTATGGTTGCTAGTTTGGGCCAAACAGTACAACCAAAACTAAGACACATAGCTCAGGTGATGGTGAAAAAGTGTGTTCTTCACTTGCCCAGAAATAAGAATAAGCAATGCAGAGAGAGTGGTTAATCCTTGTTTAGTAAAGAGCTCAAGCAGTTCCTGCTGGGCAGGACACTGATAAGATAATGTGGTAGTTTGGCAAGGAGGATATCATGATTTGTGTAAGATAAATACACTGCATATTGTAACTTCTAACAGGATTTTGTGTGTCTTTTAAGCTGTCTTAGAAAGATGTAAACACTGGCCTTAAAAAAACTCATGCAATAATGGAAGGTGGAAGAAAAGGAGCAATTTTAAATTACTGTAACTGTCCCATAGGCCAGAAGTGACTAAAAAATCATATTGTAATTAAGGTGCCCTACTCTCTCTGTTCCTAGAAAAATAGCGACAGCGTCAGGTTTTTCTATTACCTTAGTGTCAGCCCTGGAAATATTTGTCACCAGAAGACAAATACAAAAGACTGTGTATGTGTTCTCATGCCAACCATACTGGAGGATTGTGCTCTGGAGGCAACTGGGTCATTTCACAGGTAGAATAACAACACTGAGAAATTAATATGGCCCAAACACCCTTTACATTAAAGGTTTGGGCTTGCAGAGCAACTGAAGCTCAAACACTTACTTCTGTTTTCTGACTCAGCCACTGGGCAAAAATTAGAAAGAATATTTCTCAGTTACAACCAGCTTGATCATCTCAGCAGCTTTCAGTACCACTGAGCAAAAGGTGATACTGATATCTTGCCAGTTCTTAAATGTAAACTGCTCCTGTCTTTTGTTGCTGTTTGTAACTAGAAATATGG
The DNA here is from genome assembly GCA_035041135.1 of Platyrinchus mystaceus. Lineage (NCBI taxonomy): Eukaryota > Metazoa > Chordata > Aves > Passeriformes > Tyrannidae > Platyrinchus > Platyrinchus mystaceus. The sequence continues at coordinate 14,163,194 of JAWWLV010000100.1, read as the reverse complement.
ATGCACCTGAATTTAAATGCTTTTAGAAAGAGAAGGAACACGCATCTGCTTGGAAACTCTTTCGTAAAGCAGTAAGATTATGAGCAGATTTCCTGGCCTTTCTGCCATTAAACTTGTTTCCTGTTCCTTCATATGAATACACTATGGTAACTGGCCTAAATTTAAGCCATTCTTGGTTTTTACTAACTGACATGGTAGGGTAGGTGATGACACAGCTTTCCAAGCAGGTATAAAGGACAGAGCAATCCTTTTGTAGCTGGCTCCTCTCACTAAGCAAAATCTGGCAAAGGGGGAATCCAAGCAATTTAACAGATGTGAAAAAACATGTATGTATGCAAAGGATGCCTATTTGTAATGGCTTTTTAAAGTCCAGCTATTTCCGTTTGTGATTGTTACATGTTGATGACCTATATAACTAACAAGACAAGCACTTAATATTGGACTGTAGATCTAAGACAAACTTAGCAATTTTAGATGGTTAAAGATAGCCAAAACTTGACCTAGAGGTTACAATCACTTAAGAGGAATAATTTAAAAAAACCCAAAAATTACATTCACCATTTATTTTCCTGATACTACCACGTATCTGTTTGACAGAAAGGTAAAATTTTTGAGAGAACCAGAATAAAATCCCAGTGTCTCCCGCCTGCTTTCATACTCCTGTTAATTAATAATTAATAACAAATGCTTTTGTCCTTTGAATGTATTTGAATAAAAAGACACTTCAAATTTTCAAGTATCATAGTTCTTATTAATTGTTAAACAAGTCTAAAAGCAGCTTGGAAACCAGTATACAGGCTCTGGGTGAGCAAGATACCTGTATGGGTAACTTTCTAGAAAGATGGACAGCATAAAGTATGGACTCCAAACACCATTTATGTTTAAGATTTTCTTATTTTAAAGACATACAGTAGTCAGTGTTTTTTAGCTTTACCAACTTTCAGGTTAGTGTGCCATATAAGAGAAACTAATTCAAGCTACTCTTAAAGTTAACTTGCAATATAACTCATGTAATTGCAATTCCTTAATACACTTTTAGTTAATTATTTTCATAGACTTGTTATCATGGGTCTAAATGAGTAAGAGTTGGGTATAAAAAGTGGAGATATATCCTACTCTTCCCTCATTAGGAGTGTTCTCTCTGAAAGACTTCAAGAAACTCCCTCGTCTTTGATAGCAATGTGTGTCTCTTCTCTCTGAGGGACACCCAGACATCCCTCTAAAGTATACATGTTTCACCACCAAACTATACCACAAAATTCAGGCAACATTAGCGGGTTTTCTGCTCCTTTTTTTGCCATGCTTAAAGTTTGCATTTCTTTAGGTTTTGACTACATTTGATGTTTAAGAAACTGGATCAAGCACCACCCCTGCAATGTCTGGGACATGGATCCAGAGAAAGCTGTAGCAGTTGATAGGCAGTGAGCTCATCAAAACTGAAAAAATCAGTGTTAGGTACCCAGGGCATACTGATGTCAGAAACTGACACCACTATTGGCTTTATATTTGCCTTGTGATAGACTGCAGGTCACCTGGAATTTGGAGGGTTACAGTGGCTTAGTATGACATTTACTAAGATTCATAAACCTATTTGTGAAGCCTGAAGTATATCTTGTGAGACTGAGTTCCATTTTCACCCATAGGTAATCGGATATAATAAGCAATCATCCAATTCCAAACTCATAAACATGTCACATTACAAAATAATGTCTGATACAGAATGCTTTCCCCTCATCTTGTATCAAGTTCAAGGCTTTATTCTTTATTTCCAATTCCTTATTCTTAAGTTTTCAAACATGTTGCAGTACTGGTAGAAATGTCCCATGGCTTTCATGCCATTCAGATTGGTAGTTCAGGTGGTTTTTTTCCACCCCACATGTTACATGTTATTGTGCAATAAGCTAGTCACTCAGCCCTTTAGTGACATTTCGTGGTATATGGCATTTACGTGATGTGTAAAAGATGCTGGTATTTGCTTTATCTATTAGAAAATAACCCATAACCATTCAAGATCCCTTGCTTTCAGATTGTAAATTATATAAAGCAAGCGATGTCAATTTTAGCATATACACCACATCCTATTCCTTTTCTGAACAACCAGCCTTTTCCAAAAAGATTGTGACAATGGTTTTTCTTCTCTTATTTGAATCATTCCAACATGTTTCATTAATAGATGTGGGACTATAAATTTAGGTACATACATCCTTCTCAAAGTAGGAGCTAGTGCCTGTTTCTATCTTTAGATAACTTGTCACAGAACCAACACAATCAGTGTTTAAATACTCCTTTGCATAGTTTTGGCAATCTTAGTGTGGGATAATTTTTTGAAAAGAGACTCAGAAACTCAGGCTCACGCCTGCAAAATTTTGAAAGTTCCACTTACAGTAAACAAACAGTGATAAATTCACATGCAATAACTTCCAGCCTTTTTCCTTCATGACAAGGCTTATCAGAAGAATGAAAAACTCAAGTACAAATGTCTTTGAGATTCAATAATGTGCTAAATAATACTGTTTTTTTCAACAGTCTATCTTTTTTTCTTCAATAACAGATCCCAATGAAGTACAAGGCAGCCAGATGGCCAGAATACAACATCTTAAATGGGAAAAAAAAAAATCAATGTGAGAAGATTATATAATAGAACAAAGTATTCCTTCTTCATTCAGAAGACATTTTTTTTTTTTCCTGAGGGATGGAAATCTGCCAGACTGGCCATATTGCATTAGAAATGTCACTATTTGCAGTAAATGTGAAATGTAGCCAGTTTCAATCAGTCAATATTAGCCCATCAGTCACTCCAAACTCATCCTCTGTGAACATAAACAGACTTACATCGATCTGTAAACCTTTTCCCCTGTACTGAACTGTCCTAGTATTCTCCCCTGACTTCCTACAAGAGTGCTCTTTTCCTGAGCTTTTTAACTATATTACAGCAATTTCCTCTCACATGTAGCTGAACCTTTCATATTATCTGGTTTAACCAGTCCCATCTACTTGGCATAAGCCCTGTTACTGCTCACAGGGAAATGCTCACAGTTTGAAAGATGTGACTGCTGACTTACTTTTCTTTCTAAATTATCTGCCTGTAATGTTCATTTTTAGAACTGTAAAGTTTTTATGATACCCAGTGCCATGCACTAGTCTATGCCCCAAGAAATAGACAAGAATAATGTGTCTTGTCAGCATAAGGAAAAACTATAGCAGTACTATATGTACATTATATACTATAATGTATTATAAAATAATTGTAAGTTATAAAAAGTGACCAGAAATTATAGTGTCATTTACTCCTCCTCGTACCACAGAACGGCTGAGGTTGGAAGAGACCTATGGAATCACCTGATCCAATTCTCCCTGACAAGAGCACATTGCTGGTGCATATTAAACACTTGCTATCCACAGGGATCCCCAAGTCCTCCTCTCCCCATCACCATGACTGATGAAAGATCATCGGGAGTGGCCTTGCAGTGACATCAGGGAGGTCATTCAGCACTCATGGATGCACCTCATCAGGGCCCATGAACTCCTGGATTGTTTATGCCCTTCCAATGTGAGGCTGCTCCTGTCTGTAGAGGTCTTGATTCACTTGCTGGTTGCCCTGGCAGAATTCCTGGTGTCCCTATGGAAAAACAATGCAGGGTAGCAGACAGAGCATTAGCAAGCTTTGACACTCACTCTACAACATCCTAGATCATATACCCAGCAGGCAGACAACTTCATGATGGTCACAGAATCACAGAATCAATCAGGTTGGAAAAGTCCTCTGTGATCATCAAGTCTAACCTCTGACTGAATATCACCTTGTCAACTAGACCATGGCACTAAGTGCCGCATCCAGTCTTTTCTTAAACACCTGCAGGGACATTGACTCCAACACCTCCCTGGGCAGCCCATTCAAATGTCCAACCACTCTTTCTGTGAAGAACTTCTTCCTAATGTGTAACCTAAACTTCCCCGACACAGCTTAAGACCATGCTCTCTTGTCCTATTGCTGGCTGCCTGGGAGAAGAAACTGACGTCCACCTGGCTACAACCTCCTTTCAGGGAGTTGTAGAGAGTGATGAGGTCTCCCCTGAGCCTCCTCTTCTCCAGGCTAAACAGCCCCAGCTCCCTCAGCCTCTCCTCAAAGGACATGTTCTCTGGCCCCTTCACCAGCTTCATTGCCCTTCTCTGGACACACTTCACCACCTCAACATCCTTCCTAAACTGATGGATCCAGAACTAGAGACAGTACTTGAGGTGCAGCATCAAGTGCAGCCTCACCAGCACTAAATACAGGGTAAGAATCACTTCCCTGGTCCTGCTGGCCACACTGTTCCTGATACAGCCAAGTATGCCATTGGACAGGCCAGAATGCCATGATGGGTCAGGTCAGATTGGCAGAGGGATGTCACTGTTTCCCACAGCACAGAGGTGCCCATTACAATCACTTACCACTTCTTCCTGGTGGTCTTGCATGGTTTAGGGTCAGGTGGCCCAAACCCTTTACTTGAAGGCTCATCTGTCCTGTCTCCCACTCTGAGGGTGGTGAATCTGTTCTGTGCTTTTAAGCACTAAGATGGGGCAGAACCCTTCCTATTGAAGTCAGAAGTCACGAGCTCCCATCCTTCACCCTCTCTAAAGGCTACACTTAACTGAATTCTAGGGATGGGCACTGTCTGCAACTCCACTGCAGGAGGAGTCTGGGGCTCTTCAAGATGCTGCACGTCAGGGAAGATCTGTCAATCTCCCTTTTAATTTTTCTGATGGAGTGTAACCTGCACACTTCCCTCTGTAACTCCTCTTGGAGACATAGCTCCTCCAAGTCAGAATTGAAGGACAGAGGGCCATCGCTCCTGGCATCAGAGAGAAGGCTGAGGTGCTCCGTGTACGCTGGGGCTTGGAGCGCTGCATCCACCATCCAAAGCTCTGTGTGGAAGCCTCTATTCTAGCTGGGGCGAGGACTGTTGTTGATACAGTGAAACATACTGCTTTCCTTCCGTTTTGAAATGAAACTGTACTTTCAGACAAAAGAGATAGAAATTTTCTTCTGGCTCAAATATTGGAACATGGAAAATTATCAATGAATGTTGCTAAGACAGCATCTCTACAGTTCCTTTAGTTTGTTTCCAAACTTTTTTCATACAGTATCTGGCATTTTTGAAGCTAAGCAGGGAGGCACGTCAAGGAACTGTTTAAATGGAAAACTCACCAAAGAAAAAGATACATTTCCAGTCAGATTTAATCCTTAATGCTGTTCGCTATGATACCTAGTATACTAGCATTTGGACAAGGAAGGATTTCAACATAACAGCTCCAGAGTAAAAGCGGCCAATTATAAATACACCACAGTTTATGTTAACCATGTCTCAATATATTTGCACATTGTTGCTCCTATCCTAGCCTTGTTGTTACTGAGCTGATACACAGTCTGACATTTTATCAGTGCTGTAGAGAGTTCCACAGTGTCCGACCATGGGATTCTGTTGATCCCCACTCCCCACCCAAACCAGATCTTGTTCGGATGAAGGAAATACAGGAGAGCTCACTGAATGACATAATCAAGTAACTCCATAGAAAATATTGTTATGATCAGCTTTTTATTTATAAGAACATCAAAACCAGAAAATTCAGAGGGCCTTCCATTTGAATATTTTTAAAGTTGTTCAAGAAGTGCCAAAATGAGTAGCATTATTCCCATTTGATAGCTGAACTGTCCACAGGTTGTGTTTGTAAAGTGCCTCCCAATCTCCCTGCTTCTTGTCTTACAGATGTCAGATCCTACACTATTAAACCTCCAGTGCTCTGTATCATCAGCTTAAATAAGCACACCTGATCTATGAAGAACTAGCAAAGGACAAGTGCAAAAACCCTGCAGAAAATGTTCACAGCGTGATGTTGTGCTCTACATATGAGCAGCTTAATTCTTCAACAGTTTCAAAACTGGAGAGTCGTCTATAATATCATGCCCTGATCTAGAGTTATAAATAAATAAAATGCCAGCCAGATCCATGCAGCTACACAATGATGCAGAAAATCCAGCAAGATGCCCTCTAACTCAGAAGTCAGCTGAGGGGACAGCTGAAGGATGCACATGCTCAGCAAAAGGCTGACATCTTTTCCATATCCTCTGATTCCTTTACCCGCTGTCATCCTCTTAGTATTACTATCCAGGCTGAGCTTTAATCAATTTGCTCTCAGCTATTCCACAGTCTCCACCGAGCCTTTAATGAGATGCTTGATCACACTATCTGTGCAGAATGCTGCAGATACAAGATTTCCTCACAGACTCCCCTAATTGCAATTGCCTGATATTTCTATTGAGCAGAACCATGACACAATCCCATCAAGTGTCCTTCATGCTAGAACAAATACAAATCATTTAATGATTTTTCACTTCCTTATTTAATAACAAAAATAAATGCACAAATACAAACACCAAATAAAGCAGATTTTTAAAGGCTATTTTGATGTCTTGAAATGTTTTTAATTTAGTTTTGTCTTTTTTCTTCTTTGGAGAATTCTTGCATCCTACTTTGCTACAGTAATAGGATTATTGAGCTTAACTGCTTATGTTGGAAAATAAAATACATCCACACAGCCAATGTTGATAAGATAGAATTGCTGCAGCCTGGAGGGTTACTAAGAAGTATCTTCCATATATTGTTTCTTACTGTGTGTATGTGTTGCTGTAGTCAGCTCCCATCCCAAAATAAAATCAGAAACATATCACTGAAAAAGTAGTGAAAATGAAACTTTCCTGGGTGCCTCTTTTAACTGAATGCATTAATTCCCTGACATTTCTTCCTGTCCTTCTCCTCTTCCAAATGCTTAGTAGTGTTTTACCTTTGTGCTGCTGTAGTTATGCCTGCCATTGCTATGCAAAATCACTCACTTTTTTAAACTGTAATGAACTGGGACTACAATGGTGACTGTGAGATTGCTGAGGGAATTTTATTTAAGAACTCAGTAACAATTCCATCAGTAAAGAATGCCTGCAAGGCACAGTGACATATATGCATAAACATACATGTATTATATATATCTATATATACACATTATATGTATACATATATGTACATATGTCTTAATTACTATGCCCTTCTTTTATTTCATATACAACTAAAACTATTATTTACATTATTCTAGGAGATCAATTTTTCTCTGTAACTTCTGCTCTTTTTATTCTTCCCCCTAGCAATTCAATTTCTTTAAACAAACTTTTAACTTTTGTGTATTTCAACAGTTTTATTTTTCATATGTCTGATACCACTATGACATAGTCAGAGGCAATATCAGATATGTTCTCCTTCTCAAATAAAGACAATAGTCTCCTTCTAAAATAAATGCAATGAATTCTTAAAATACACTTATATCATTACTGTCTTATCAAACAGGCCTTGAGGTGAATAATTTCACTTTTTTCCTGTGCAGGAAAGAAAGGCAATTTTTGCTATAACTAATCTTTCACACAGCACCATGTATGTTTTATGTGTTATGTAATGATATCCTTCCACTTTGCTGTTATTTGCTGCAACTATTAATAGAATTCAAAGGCCCTTACAGAGATCAGGATCCTACTACAACAGCACTGCTGAAGAGCAAAGGAACTTCACCTTCTGACCCAGTGAAAATAGTGGAATTAATCTCAATAATAATCTCAAGCATGTCCAGGCTAGACATGAACAAGGAAAATACATGTGTTAAAGAATGGAAATATTGGTACCCCTGCTTTGTCTGTGAGGTAGAAAGTGACAGCAAACTTACATGATTTATCCAGGACACATAGAAATTTTTTCAGTCAGTAATCTTATGGCTCTTTACTTTTTGCAGCTTATTTGTCAATAGAAGGAGTAAGTTTTAAGTTAAAACAGCAGAGAAACAACGGCATTTTGAATTTCAATGCATTAAACAGGAGTATAAGAAATAGATTTGTGAACATACAGGTGTCACTCAAGACGCAACACTATGAAAACTTTGCACAAAAGGTTATTTTGAAAGCCATTCTTTCTGAGGTCTTTCTATGGAGCCTGAGGCTTGATTAGGAACTCCAGAGGAGAGCTAAAATCAAGTAAACTAATAAGAACTATGATGAATGGGGAGAAAGTTGCACCCCGAAGAAGCAAGAACTCAAAATGGGAATAAAGGTACAAAACTGGATCTGTAATAGACTAAAGGGAAAGTACCAGAAAGGACTAAATTTAAAAAACAAGACATGAGCTCACAGTGACACGATCTCCTTTAGAAATTAGATTAGAACTTTGAATTCCCAAATCTCAGAGTTCCTGGGCTATCAGCAAATCCTTCACAAATCCTCTTTACTATCAGTTAATTTTTACAGAGATGGTTGACACAGCTCAGCTCTGAGCTGTCTAAAGACTCAGAATGATCCAGGTGAGTGTATGGTGACACAGAGTTCACAGTTTTGCTTTGTTGTTTGTTTATTCAAAAAAACCCAGGAGGCCACAAGCAAAAACACAGTTTAAAGCATTACTGATGTTTCCTACACAAACTTAATAAATCCCTTTTGTGTCTTTGCATTATAATTTGGAAATCTATTTTACACAAGATTTGTTCCTCATTCAGTGCTCTCTGGATAGGCTTCCTCTGGGGACAAACCAGAATTATAAACAGTAAATAGGATGCTGTATAATCTTTACATTAATTTCATAGAAGTTGGAAGAAATGCAGCAGTGGATGCAAAAGAAGAAAGGTGAAAAGAAGGGATGGTCTGAAAATTCAGGGGAATGGAGTGGTGCCCTGAATAACTGTAACCCTCGTTGTCTCATGGATCTTTCACAGCCACATCACTTAAACAGACCTTTAGGCAAGTGGTCACTAGCTCTGTGTTCCTCTTCCTTGCAACTCCAGGCCTTTGCTGTGGTTCGAAAATATTAAGTATCTATACCTGCAACACAAGAAAGAAACACTGCATGTATCCTGTATCATGTCTAAACTAAAATATATCCTGTATCTAGGCCGTCTGAAAAACTAGCTGGTAAGCACCCCAAATTGACTGTCAAAAAGAGCGGATATTTTCTAATTTATTCTGTCTCAGCTCTCTCTCTGTCAAATTAGAATAATAATTCCTCTTCAGTGCACAGAAGTGCTGTGAAGATAAATTCATTAAGATTTGTAAAGCACTCAGACACTGCAGTGATGAGCAACACAGAAAAGCCCAAGAGGAAATTAAAAATTCTGTCTTCAGAGCAGAACTTAAAAATGTGACATGGGACCATACACTGAACAATAACAAAGAAACAAAATGATGAATAGTTACTCATTCAGGGAGCATTATCTACACATTATGCACAGCAGGAAACAAGAATCTAGGTGGGGAGCAGGACATTTGTGATCAGTTAATTAAAACCAGGCTTTTAATGCATGCCAGAAGATGGGAAAATAAAGGTCTGTGGACAACCCAAATTCTGGCAGTTTCAAGAGTTGAGTTTTTGACTATAAATACATGTCAATTTTTTTCCAGTGTACTTCTCATGTTTAATATGGAAAAGGCTTAAAATATCTCTATCTACCTTAATTCCTTTCCCTGAGACATGACAGTGGCTGTAGCATTGTCTAATGTTACAGCTGATCTCCTAATTCAACAGATTTGCTGTAGTCTTTCACTCACCACTCTCACGTCAGTGTAATACCTTCTTTGAAATGTGTAGGATCTTGCCAGAGACAACTGAGTTTTCAGCATAGCAGTGTTACTTAATGTTGTTAAAAGAATCTGAAGAAAAAGTTGATTGTACCCATCCAATATGTGTTACAACATGAATGAAACCTAAAATTTGCCAGTAGAATTATTTGAAAAATATTAATCCCAGCTGAGATTAAGTTATGCCTACCTACAGTAGTGTCTTTCTCAATTTATGTAGGAGTGGGGAATTTAAGGTTAAAGTGAACATGTGGTCAACATGGCTTTTTGCATTGTCTGTAAAAGTCCCTGCTTTTCTTCTTCCCAAAACCCCCTTCGACAGGCATTATCTCAGGAATGTCCCGGGAAGATACCTGGGTCACCTATTGGCTACTGTTAACCCTTTCCTATTGGCTGGTAACCCTACCTGGTTGGTCTGTAATTGGTCATTTCGCGATCCATCCAAACCCGATATATGTAACCTCCCAACAATAAACGCTCTCTCTCTTGCTGTCCTCCCCTGCACGTCCCGTGTGTCGTCTCTGCCTTCTGCAGCGGCAATGGGAACATGTGGGAGGGGGGAGGGGGAGCAGCTACCCCCTCCTCGTGGCAAGGATTGAATTCCGGTCGCCAGCCGGGACGGAACTCCTGCTGCAGGGAGTCCCCCTTCCCCATCCCTTCAGCCGTCAGAAATGGCTCCAAACATGGCTAAGGATCCAGAAGCTGGTGCGCCCCCAAACCGTGGGGGGTAGACCGCCAGTAATTTAAATGCCCACAGTTAAACAAATAAAAGACTGCTTACAGCATTTTCAAGTACAAAAACTAGATTAGAAATTCATACTAATAGTTCAGGTTTTCTTTCAGGAAATCACCTTTCTAATTCTGTTGGCAGTGCTCTGATTGTCTGATTGTTTTTCAGTGCTCTGATTACACTCTTAATAAGTCAATCAGCAAACTCCGCAAGTTTCATAGTGCCCCTGTAGCCTATATCCTCTTGCTTCACAAAAAGCTTTTAAAAAAACATAGACTAATGATCCTTGGACATATGGGACAAAATTTTTTTTAGTGATAAATACGTCCCTTTTACAATTATAAAAAAATGTTTAGAAAGGAAAGAGCTATTCTCAAGATCTCTACAAAACAAAGAGACATGGCTAATATTTTTAAATACTTTTTCCTAGACTTTTAGAATTTATCCTTAGTTTTTCAGAATACCGGGAGTTTTTTCACAAAAATGTAAACCTAGGATGTCACTTTTCTCAGACAATACTGAGCAATCTTAATATTCTATAATTTCTCATACATATGAAAGAAAAAGGAAAGGCAAAAAAAGTTAAACCACTAGTTTATTAGATAAACGTACCTCTATAGCAGTTTTGTACATTTGCACTGTATTTCATTTTACAATGAAGGAAAACTGACAAGGTATAAAGCAGATCAAGCTTAATGGGGATAAAGTCTATTTTAATTTATGTATTGAAGTCTTCCAGGCTTCCTTTCCATTTGGGTATGGGTTTAAAGTTTAAAAGTTATAAAATATTTTAAAAATTATAGTAGGGAAAGAGGACTTAATTGATCCCCTTTGAAAACTGCTAACCATGAATATTTCATTAATATATTCATGAATATGAAGAGATACTTAGTTGATATAATGAACGCTTCTGTGGTTGGCACCCAGCAATTGCTTTTGCTTTTTTGTGTTTTTCCCACATTGTGAACTCCAAATATGACTGTAACCTACGAAGAACAAAGTTATAAATGTCAAAACTCTAAGATTTTATGTCACAGAAATACAGGTAATGGTGAAGTTAAATAAGTCTGTCACACTTTGCTGGATAAATGTTTCATTTTTGAAAGATATCAAGCAGTATTCCTGGTGCAGGGCAGCGTATTAACTGTACCTGAACCACTGGGCATCTTTCCAGAAGCAAGGCTAGAATGAGGCAGACATAAGACAAGCCATAATTGTAAAACTTGAGAGAAGAAAGAGTCTCTGTGGAAACAAAGGATTAATGGTTTGAGGTCAAAACCCAGTCTGAGTACAAACAGATGGGTCTAAGAAGACACCATGTGACATTATATAGCTCATAATTTTATGTTCAAGGCACCAATTACTATAATAGAGTTGGAAGTTCTCATACTTTATCCTCATTGCCCTGACAAAGGGTTTTAGATTTACAAGGAGTTTTAGAAATCTTCTGCTCCAGGTAAATTTAAATGCTTTGGAACGGTAGACAGAAAATTCAGCCCCTGGCAGATGTTTGCGAAGAAGCTTCAAGAAGTTGCCACACATAATGCGAGTGTCAGTGTCCCTGAGCACTTCAGAAGTCTCTCTGGTCAATTAAGTGTAACAAAACACATAATCTCTTTAAATATAATTCTGTAACAGATATTCAGATCTGAATTTTCACCTTATGCAGGGAAACCCTAATCTGTAGTGTAATGCAAATGGTTGTAAGTTTTAGGCCACAAGCTGCATTAGTAATACCCTGCTGTACTTACTGTAATAGTTCGTATATTCTGATATCTGGAAATCAATGAATAGGACATCCAAAAAGAGATTCTATCGATATCTCTTTTGCACCTAGATCTTACATTACTGTTGGTAACTTCATCATCAAGCCCATTTGCCAAACAAAACTGCTATTATGATGATGTATAGGACAGGCTTCAAGACAAAAGAATGAAGTATTAGAGAATAAATTGCTCATATAAATCATAGTGGTGCATCATTTCCAACTTTTCTTTACGTCCACCTTAGTGTCTTTATAAATAATAGGAGCTTTTGTTTTGCTGAAAGCAAATGTTCCTTCGAAACTGGAGAATTTCCACATTTGAGTCTCCAAAACAGGCAACTCACCATATACCAACCCAGGTTTTAAATCCTGTTTTGCTACATTTTTAATCAAAATATCTCTTTCAAGTACACTTAATAGTATAAATATTCAAATGTACCCCGAATTTATAAACCTTGGTAAACTGGTTGGTATTCTAGCCCTGTTTAGCAATTAGTACAGAGCTACTAGGAACGAAAGAAGTCTAAGTTACTGAGTCCAAGACTGTAGACTCTGTATTACTTGGCCAAACTGACAGAGCAGCCTGGCTGGCCTTAACAGAGGGAATAAGCATTGAACAGGCACAACATTGGGCATTTACTCTCACCCCAGAAAATCTGAGTGGCAGATCAGAAGAAAGAGAGGTGGGGGGAAATTCAGAGTTCCTTGTTTTTCCAGTCCTGAGGATAAATAAAAACTACTCCATATACCTTGAACCTCTTGTCCACTAGTAAGTTGGGACAATCATTCAATATTTTAAAATAAACAGCATACAAACAAAAGTTCATGTTCTTTCACTCCTTCCTCTCAGCTCTATCTCCAAATGTTATCTGAACATGAATAGAAAAGCTGTACCTCTTTATGATCCTGTTACTAAAGCCCTGTAATCACTACTCTACATTGCAGTAAAATACATCTTAATATGTTTTAAATAAAGTTGTATAAAATTTTTCACAAACCTTGAGTAAAAGACTTCACTATTAAGGTGTAGCGCATAACTGTTATTAAGGTTGAGTCTACATTCTGTACATAAAATGAAGATCTGGTCTTTTACAATGCCTGTTACCTACACTATACAATCTTCAACCTTATAGCATTTGCTCCTTGAAATCAGAAGAATTTGGACTAAGATAGTACAAACTAATCTACTACATTTATTTTAAGTAAATTAAAGGGACACTCATAGTTTATCTACATCAAATCTTCCTTTGCCCTGTAATTCCATACAGACAGAACAGCACAAACTTAAATTCATACTTATAATTAAAGATTTCATTCACAGGTCATATGCAAAGAAATCCAGTTTAAAGTCTGCTAATAGATCATTTAATTTTTATAAACAACTAAGTCACATATCAGGCAATTCTTAAGAAAGTCAGTATCATAAGGAAATTGTGGCTAATTGCATCCTCTTCCCATCCAGTCCTTCTGCAGAATATTAAAGTATTTGTGGTGTGTAATTTTGCACATTGATTTCCCTTTAGATAGTCATTGGCCTGAAGGAGACCAGACCTCCTAAGCTTTTTTGAGGGATATTTTCCTTCATCTAATTTTCCTTGTTTTTTTAAGGATTCTGTCACCATGGAGACTTTTGAGTACCTTGGGCACGCCTGCAAGAGGATGTCCATGGCTTTACTGAAGGTCTTAATGAATTTGGATTCAAGGACTGGATTCTCTGTTCATAAAGCAACAAACTTAGTAAAATCCACAGAAAGAAATTTAAAAGACCAGATTTTCTAGGATCCCCTGATCACTGATTTTAATTATATTAAGTAGCTTTAAAAAGCCAGGAGCATACAGATTTTCAAAAGATCTCACAAGTTCATTCGAACACTGGTAAGTTGTAGTTTAATTATACTCACATTTTGTTTCAAAATACCCTATTTTAAGATACATGGGAAATTGCTTGGTCAAAATTCCGATATGGGAGATTCTTGTACAGCAGGTTACAAGATTAAGCATTGTACACTGGTGAAACAGATAATACATAATAAGTTCATAGCAAGTTTTCTTCCTGATATTTCTCATGCTTACAAAACCTGTCATAAGATATATGCCTCATTCATATGATGGTTCTGGGGAACAGCACTGAAATTATGTATTTTTTCCTGTAGGACTAAGATGCAGCCCTTCACAGAGATCAACAATAGCAGCTATCTAAATCTGTCAGATAACAGGTGGTAGCCAAGGAAAAAATTTATAATTTGATTTCTGAAGTGTAACATGAGGCATACTGTCCTGAATCTATCAATCAGAAAAAACTAAGTTTTGCAAACATATCTACAAGACCAGTACACATTCTAAAAACTATGGATGAAATGCACTTTCTTAAAAAAAAATTAAATTCCATGAGTGACAGGATAACTAAAAATCCTCTAGCAACCATAAAACACTGTTATAATAAGACAGTGAACAATATCTTTAGAGTGCAAGCAAAAAAAAAAAGTAGGAATTTAGTACAAATATCAAGCTTAGAAAAAAAGGAGTAAAAGGTAAAAAAAAAGAATACAATACAGTAGAAAATTATGCAGAAAAAAACCCGATTTCCATAGAATGGTAGTTACTTGATATGTCAGTGGCGGGAAAAGCTGTACCAGCAAAATATAACAGCACAGCTCTGGGTATGTTATGCCATCAACATGCGTGGACAAAGAAAAAGGAACTTATGGCAGAAAAATATACTCTTACATAACTGCCATTTAGTATTTATTTGTTCTTCTTTACTTTTTTAACTTCAGTTAAAATTTTCTTCTTTTGTATTAGAATTTGAACTCGAATATAATATTCTTTACTAATTAGCTGTGTGAGAAATAAGAAGGGTTCCTATCTACAGAAATAAGAGGAATAAAATGAGTATGAAATGAAAGGTTATCAGAGATTTTGAAAGGGATATTTAATCTCTAATACATTTCTGGCCATGTGCAGTAGTGCAAAATTCAAAGGAAGATACAGTTTCAAAGGTGCAATTTTTAAAACACAGCCCAACAATTTGGCCTGACAGCTTACTGTCATTAAAAGATCTCTGACAATTTTTCAAGAGATCTATTATTAAAACCCATACCAACCAGATTCCAATTTAGAATGCTTCTCAGAAGCAGATAGTCTTTGCAACTTTGAATAAACCTATGCAAATCATTCCCTTCTTCTCCTGAATCACTATTGCTATGTGTAGATCAAATGATTGTGTTTAAGAGGAGACATATATAAGAATGGACTTGTCTCAGTTTAAATGAGACACAAGGGTATTGCTGAGGATGGGTTACGAGTCAAGACCCAAACTCCTCCTCTAATCA
>JAWWLV010000100.1:14110213-14134873 GCA_035041135.1 Platyrinchus mystaceus | reverse complement strand
CGGGGCCGCCCCCGCCGGGCACCGCGACACCCGGGAGAGCCCGGGACACCCGGGGTACTCCGGGACACCCGGGACAGCCGGCCGGCTCAGCAGGGCGGGCGGGCCTTGTTCCGGCTGTACCTGCGGGCGGGGCGGGGCGGGGCGGACACCGGCGCCGCTCTCGTTGTGCCCCGGCGGGGCGGCGGCGGCCGCATCCGGTGGCGGCCCCGGCGGCGTCAGGGGCGCCGCTCGGCCGGCAGCGGCTCCGCCCCGGCGGGTCCGACCCAGCCGATCCCGCCCCCCCTCCTCGGCTCCGGGGGGCGCAGGGTGGAATCGGTCGCGGTGCTGCGGTGCCTGCTACCGTGCCTTTGGTGCGTGTCCTGTTCTTGTCTGCCCGGTCCGGTTCGTTTGGTGCCGGTTGTGTGCGTGTCCCCGTCCCGTGCTCCGGGCGTGCCGGGAGTAGCGGTGGCCCAACACTGTGATGTTGCGCCCTCGCCGCCCCCCCCAGTAAATGTAACAGCCCCGCGGGTTTGGTTTGGGTTGCTTTTTTTGTTCTTCTTCCTTCCTCCCCCTCCCGTGGCAGCACTGGCTTTCTTAACTCCTACACTGGATTTGGAGCCCGCACGGTGGGGCCTTCCCAGACCTGCTGCCCTGGCTCTTTTCCTGCGAGTTTTAGTGCTTTGTGTGTTTGTGGTGTCTGGAGGGACACTAAATACTCACATCTTCAGTGTTTGAGAATGAAGTACATAGAAAGGCATTAAACATCCCTTATGGTGTTGTAGAATGTTTCTGTTTGGTTTGACTTCAGGTAAGCATACACCTCTGGAAGTGACACAGACACCTGGGGTTTTATTAGACTTTTAAACGAGCCAGCTCGTTTTCTGTTTGCAAGAGGGCATTTCATTGCCTTTTAAGTAGGTGACATAACTTTTTCCTGCTTTGAAAACAGACCTGCTCAAAGTGACTTTGATGCTCTGCTGTGTTCTAATGCTGCTTCCTTTGAGAAGTTGTGATGTGTAAAAAAATCTGGGTGACGTGAAACTTTTTGACCAAAAAAATTTACTGGTATTATTTTAAGTTATTTTTACCTGCTAAATGACATATAACAAAGAAATTGGTGATACAACTTACTACGTGTATGTGCTAGTCTTTGAAGACTCAAAAAGGTGGGACATTCACTCTCACAGTCAAAGCGAATTGCAAAGGATCGATGATTATAGGTTCAGTTACAGTAGTAATTATTGTTGGTGACACCAGTGTATGTTTTATCCTTTTATAAATTCCTTTTTAGTATGTTGACAGAAAACGTCGGTACTGTTACAGCTTTAAAATATTGATGTGTAGAATGCTAACCCCAGAAGAGTTGGGGGATATTTCTTGGAAGGAGAATATTAGGTCTTGTATGTGCAAGGTTACTTAACTAAGCAAAAACTCAATTATCCATCACCTTTCCTGATTTTCTACAGTAACTTTATGTCACAGCTGAATGTTTCAGAGGGAGGTTCTTCATCAGCTGGTGTTTTTATTGCTAGTGTATAAAGTGATCATGTAGAAATAATTCAGTGCTTGAAAGTGAAGACAGGCTGTAGAAGGGTCTGGGGAATTTTAGAGAGATACAAAGGAAGGTAAGATGGGTCTAAATTAAGAGAGAAGGAGAGGTGACTTTTCCTTCACTGGATTAAGGAGAATGACAAGAAGCAAGATTTGGCTGTGGGGGCCAGGTCACACCACAGTTGGATAGGATGTATTTCCATACTTAAAAATGTTCATAGTTCAGTGTCATTCTTCCTGCAGTGGAGAGCAGAGGTGCTTTGGTGACTCGAAGTAGTTTTGTGCCAGACACAAGTGTGAGGCAGACATCTGGTGGTCTGTTCTTTGTCCATGAAGAGACCCCCTCTCCCTGCCCGGTTTGCCTGTCTTCCATGGGATGTTCCCTCATCTGGGAAGCTGCAGGGTGAAGGAAGGTATGTTGCCGTGTCAGGCTGAAGGCGGAGAAAGCTGGCGGCAAGCCCGGAATTGCTCCATACAAGGAGATGGGCTAGGAGCATGAGGTCATCACTTCACAGGGAGGAGTTTTTTTGCAGTGTGTGGGAAGTGGGTCTAGGAAAAGGAAGAGAGATTCTTTTGCTGGGGGGAAGGGGGGTGGAGAAGGGAAGCAGCAAGAGAAGAGAGGGAAGCCTAAATTCATTCCAGCAGGAAGTATACTGCATGTACGCTCTTATCCTAAGATAAAACTTATTCTAATAGTTATACCAAGTCCACTTAGTTTTGTCCTAATTATAGTGTTGATATGTTTGCCTTACAAAAATGGATTTCAAAAACTTGGTGGAGGGGTTTATTATACAGTAGAGATAGTTGTGGTATTATTAGTATTCACCATTTTATTAGGGATTTAAAGGGTTTTAAATACTCTGCATGAAAACAGGCAGAAGGTTTCTGCTGTGTAACATTTGCATTAGGTAACTGTAGCATTTGTTTGCAAAGGTTTATTTTGGAAACTTGTTCTTAGTAGTGAACCAATGGAATTCATAGCTTTGTTTCCAGGGTTTGAGAAAAGATAGTTACCTCTCTTTTTAAGAGCTGCATGTGTGGTTGCATACAGTGCATGGGAAGTTTTGGTAAGAATTCTTCAGAACCAGCAAGGGTGCTTCTAAAATGGCTATTATGTGTTGTTTCAGTTTTTTATTTTTCCTCATAGGACAGCTTCATTGGATGGAGGGTTCTGATTGCTGTCATCTTGTAGCATGAAATCATATTCGAAAGCATGACAGTAATTTTTTTTAAATTTCTTTCTGCAAGTTTAAATGCAGTATTAAGTTTGATTTAGAGTGTAATCAGTAGTATGTGTTTCCCTGATGATGATAAAAATAAATTTTCAATAAATTAGGACTTAATGCTGGTTTTAATCTGCGTAAAATGTGCATCGTTCTACTTCGGATCTCTGATGGCTGTTTGCTCTATCCTAACCAGCCTCCTTTGCATTGCTGTCTTCTACACTAGGGAGAAAGTCGGATGGTTTAATCACATACGATTCTAAACTTTTTTCTTCATATCTGGGTTTCTTACTAACCTACTCACAATAGAGATGTGTCATAGCAGTTTGTAGAGGCAACTCTATACTTGTAACTTTGCTGCATTTCACTGACTGATTTCTGGCCAACTGTGCATGTTTGTCAGAATTATTCAACTTTGAAATGTATTAGTTGGCCTTTTAGAACCTTTTTTATGTTGTGGACTTACACCTTGAGCAAAAATGGTATTTTATTAGGCTTTTTGATCTGGTTGCTCTTATTTTCTGCTGAGGGGAGAGTTAGTGCTCAGACCAGATCTTTCCCCTAAGTTGTTGATTGAGTGAATGTGGAGTCATAGCAGTAATTGCATCCTGTGAGGCGTTTCTGTGATGCAGCTTTCTATTAAGACAATCACATAAAACTTTTTCTTCAAGGAGGAAAAAACCCATAATGTGTGTACTGTTAATCTGTCTTTTAGGTATGCTGTACAATATTGCTTGCACAATATTGTAGTCCATTTGCAACCCAGTCTTACTAAGGGCTAGGAAGAAAATGCTTAATGAATAACTACTTAATAGTTTTTCATGTCTTGGGCATTTTTCTATATAGTATTGAACTCTTGATCTGAAGACAGCTTGCATTTGTCACCACTTGATCTTAAGAGTCTCATAACCTCTTCTTTTCATACTATGTGGAAGTGATTTATTTTAACATGAGAAGCTGAGGCATTAGGAAATTGAACTTAAGCATAAAACTAAATTCCCATCATTAAGACCTAGTGAAAAGTTTGTGAATTGTTGCATATTATGTAAGCACTCTTTGCCAGAAGCAGAAGTAAAATCCAGAATAGTGTTAAAATGCATTAATCACGACCTCTTTGTTCCCTGAAATTTCCTGTTTAGTAACTGAGAGACATACAATTACAGCAAGGTTCGTGATAGGGTTGTGAAGGTGAGCCCCTCTGAGGGGATGCTGACTCATACTCAGAGCACTCCATCCTCTTTAATAAAAGAGTTGGGCATTTATGGAGAAGAGCACTGTGAAAATAATTACACAGTCACATAATGCATATTTCAAAGAGGGTGGCATTTAGGTTTTGATTCTGAATTTGTGAATCTCTTAGTTTCAGTACTTGGATTGTCAGCTTTGCTGCTGTTCACTAGCTCAGTTTATGCCTTTTTGCTTTAGAAAATTTGGAAAAATCTTATCTCATACATTAACAGAATATTGTAACTTACGTGATTGCAATGGATCTGGCTGAGCTGGAGTTCATTTCCCCACAGAGGCCCTCACAGTGCTGTGCTTTGCATTGGTTGCCAAAAGGGTGTTGATAACACACCGGTGTTGTGGCTACTGCTGAGCGTCAGCACTGTAACATTCCTTCCTCAATGGAGGGCAAGATCCTGGGAGATGATGCAAGTAGGGCAGCTGACCCACACTGGCTGAAGGGATATTCTATACCATATGATGCAGCTCAGGTATAAAAGCTGAGGCAAGGAGCAGGAAGGTGGGCATTCCTTGTCTCCAATGGCTGCCTGCTGAGGAACCCTTACGTGTGCTGGAGCCCCGCTTCTCGGGAGTGGCCGGACATCGCTGCTCTTGGGAAGTAGAGAATAAATTGTGCTATCTTTCACTCTGCTTTTGTGAGCACAAGCTTCTGCTTTGCTTTCACTTTAGATAAACTGCCTTATCCCAACCTGTGAGTTGTTTTTCCACCTTACCCTCTGCTCTGTCCGGCTGGGAAGGGGAGTGATAGAGCAGCTGGGTGGGCATCCGACATCCAGCCAAGGTCAACCCACTACAGTGGTTCATCATCACATTTGTAATGTTTGCTGTTGAATTGAGAGTGGCAGTTATAAGTTGTATTTTTCAGTACAAAACAGAGTTGGAAAAGGCATAAATGGTTATTTGATAAGACAGGAATATTTTATTGAATATTTGCTGTAATGCTCAGGAAAATAGCACGTTAATAATGGCTCAGCTGATGGAGGTTGTTAGCTGCTTGGCTAGTAAATAAAAGAATTCACTCCTGGTAAACCTGAATAAACAAAACAGAGTAGGATTCTAGGATAAACTACAATCTTTGAATAAATAAAGCTTGTTCTATCTGCTGTTAAATTGTATAAATTTGTTAAAATCTGTTCAGTGTAGTTGTACTGCCACTGTATTTGTTAAAGTTCAGCTTTTTTGAGTTATGCTGAAGCTTTCTTTAATGTTTTGGGTGTCTTTCACGTAGCATCTGACTTCTTAGTTGTGGCTTCTGCTTTGAAATGTTCGTGAGTGTAAAATCATACCCTGTGCAAAAAAATCAGTCTGATGGACTGTAACCACAGTAATTTCTTGTGCTCGCATATTTCATCACCAAAGTCACCCCAACCAGGCTCGTGGAGCCTAAATGGAGATGTAGGGATTAGCAGTGTGGATGTGGATAGTCTGCTTTCCATGGAATGGAAGTTGCCATTTCTAAAGCAGTGATTAAGTAGATGGTTGTTAACATTTGTGTGTTACAGTAGTATGGCTTGTGTCCCTCAACAGAATTTTTCTCAGGTAAAGCTGGGATTTCAGCTTTAAAGATGCACTCAGTCAGATTCCCCTCAACTGTCTCCAAGTACAGTAAGGCAAGAATTCTGAGGGAGCTAAGTAACCCTTGCCTTCAATACAAACATTATTATCATCCCTAACTTTTTTTATTTCTGAAGAATACCCAGGAATGGTGTTATGATATGAAGGACATTGCCCTTTTAAATGAACTGGTGGCTTCTTGGTATAATTTCTGGAAAAAATAATTTTGAGATACAGAATGAAAGACTGGGGATAAAATAATAGTCTATTTCAATAAAGATCAAGTAGACTGACTCTTATGTATGCAAATAAATTTCCATCTGAAGAGTCCAAGCATGCATTTTTTTTGTGCACCTGTGCACTTCAGTATCACTTATCCAGACACTTGAAAGATGAAACATCCACAACTTTTAACTGTTTCTTATAACATCCGTTAATTAAAGCTTGATCCATATATTATTTCAAATGAGAATAATATGCTTCAGAAGGAGTGTTCTCTGTAAGTGGGAAGGCTGATGATACTGTAACAAAACTGTCTGGATCTAAAAAGGTAGGGTAGGTTTCTTCGTGTATCTTAAAAAGTTAGCATGTTATATATTGGTAGAATGTACGTATTAAAATTTGTTGCACACCTAAAGTGCTTAAGAAGGTACAAATGCATAGTTCAGTCATCTGCCTTTCTAGTGACTCTGCCTTAAAGTGAGAGTAACTCTATCCCATATGACAGAGAGAGTTATCACAGTATTTTCTAGAACATGGAGCAAGGGAAGGAAAAGTCGTTCAGTTCAGGAACAGCAAACAAAGGCTTGGGGCAACACCTCCCACTGAACCACACTATATGTTATATTTCCTGCAGTGTAACAGCCTGGAATATCAGCTGTTGGGAAGGAACAGGATTCCCTCATGGACCTGTGCTCCTTGTGACCAGGTTTTCTGTGCAAAATGCTGTGTAATCAAACTACATTAAATGTGATACAATGGTGCCAAGGAAACAAGTGACCTCGAGAAGACTGAATGAACAGTGAGTTAACTAAGCAGAGGGTTTAATGAGCCAGAAGGATGTAATTAGTTTAATGAAGGAGGAAAGAAGAGAAAACATCCTGATTGCTCTTTGAATTTCTTTTCGAAGAGCAATAAATACTTGGAACTAGATTATGCTTCTCCTGAGGAGACCAGTATTGTCATGTATTACAGACTAATGGCAGATTTGTTATCTAATTGCTTTGTCTGAAGTGAGAAATTCTGGCTGACATTGGGCCATAAGAAGAAAATAAACTGCCTTTAGACTCTTAAAAGTATTTCACATCCTGTGGATTTACCTTTTTCTATGGCTGTCCTTAAATCTTGAGAGCTAATACAGTGCTTCTGGAAGAAGCTCCTAATAGTATTCTTGATTGCTAAGTTGAAATGTGTAATGGCAGCAGCTAGATGCGTTTTGGGACCTGAAATCTTTCCAAGGAGGAGTTTTAGGTGTTGCTTTGTCATGATGAGAGACCCTCAGCACTGTATGAGAATTCTTCCCTCCTCCTGTTTTCCCTGAAGAGATACTTATGTAGGTGGCCGTGGGATTGAGGTTTGCACATGGGTTTTGTGTGTGTGTTCATTCTGGCTTGCCATGTATTTATCTCAAGACAGATGGATATCAACATATGAAGCATTTCCTAAGAGGTTTAGGTTTGTTTTTTTTTTCAAATAAGGAAGATTGCTTCCCACTTTCAAACTAGAGAAGTTGACATCTAGTTGAATGAAAGAATTCAGCAAATAAATAAGTTAACTATTAATAGAGTAACTCATTAGTCAACATGATTACAAGTACTTTTTAATTTCATTGTTGACTCACCACCACTTTTCCTAGAATTTGTTTCCACCTTCACTATTAATCTTAAGACAATGCAATACTGTCTTGAAAATGCAATACTTTGATTTCTTTTGCTTTAATACACTATATAATATACACTTTAAGCAAGCTTGAGTCACTGATGTGTTATTTTATTTTCAATTTGTGGCCAGCTTTTGGATATTTTAGCGTTATATGTTTCTTTGTAATTCTGGAGCAGTGCTGTTCTTTAGCTGTTAGGATTTGTTAATAAGGTTGCAGATACTGGTGCACAGTGTCTTTCACATGAGAATAATTTTAAGCAGCCTTATCCATGTTTTTGTTAAGATCTAGTGTGGACATAAATGTTGCAACACTGTGGAATTGGGAGTTCAGTGAAAATTCATTGGTCAGGAACTCTGTATTGAGGCTGTGCTTTTCTTTGGCTTTCTTTGCATCCTGGAACTTAATTTAAGGAAAGTTCAATTCTTGAAAAAATAAAGGAAAGAAAGCTCTTTTTACTTGTAAGCACGTGAAAGGTAATAAGAAACTAGGTGCATTTGCCCTTTGAAAGCAAAGGGCATGTGTGTGACTTACTTTGTATGCAGCGCCACCTTTTTCAGAGCTAATAAGACAACAGCACTGAGTCTCAAGTCATGGTGTCAAGGTCTGACTACTGGCAGCTAGCCTGGCTCATCTGTTCCTAAACTGTGTCTGCCTTCACCTTCTTGTACTCTTACGTCTGGTGAGATTCAGTCTTGATCCTTACCTAAGTCTGTGAGGTAAAAACTTCTACAGAGTGTAAGCAAAACTAGTTGAGTAACTGCACCTAAAAATCACTTACTTCATGGTTCACTGCCAGTTGTCAGCATTTCCCTTTGCACATTTGTTTTACAAGAGGCCTGAGATGATAAAGAGCGTGTTGAGAAACTTACCAGGGAAGAAGCAAAGAGCTGCAGGTGTGGCGGAGAATGAGATTACTATTTAGAATAATATTGGCAAATGGGAGATGTCATCTGGAGCAAAGAAGGTATCAGTGAGCATGAAAACTCACTGTCTGTAGGCTGGACTGCATAGATATGAGATTGGGGAGGAAATAGAGAAAGGTGCAGATCTGGGAGAGGACCTGGAATTTTTGCTGACTAAAGAAAGAAGGATACAGTGTCATGTTGGGTTAAAGCATTTGGGTAAGGAGCTCAAAAGTAATTTGCAGTACTCTCTCTGCTCTTCTCAGAGTTCTACAGTATCCCACTAGTTTAGCATGTGAACTGTGAGATTGGGACCAATTGAAAGATAGCAGTGGTCAAGAAAATATTAAAAGATTGAAAGAATTGCCTAGTCAAAAAAGTTAGCATATTTAGGTTGCAGAGAAATGGCTAGTCTCCTTTCTCTGTGCCTCAGTTATGAGGAAGGGAAGGTGAGATTTGGTCATGGAGAAAGTTTTTCCTAATGCTAATGGCAAAGGAATATAAATCGGGTAATCTGACAAGATATGTGGTTCTTTGGTGGAAGGTGAAAGAATTAGATGTTGTCTTTAGATTGTAATAAGCCTTATACAGGATTCTTAGCGACTTACATCCATCTTGTCTGTTACTGCCATTTGCTCATGTGGAGAGAATTCCAACAGGTAAATGAAAACTTTGCATATCCCAAAAAGGAAGTGTGCCTTGTGATTCCAATTAGAGTATCTGAGAGCTGTTTTCTTTTGCCTGCTTTTTTTTTTTTTGTCCCCTGCTGACAACTGTAAATCCTATTCTTTGATGGAAGTCACTGCTCCTTATTTGCATGTATTTTTAATAAGATCATGGCTGCCGGAGCTGCTAAGGTATAGTGTGGTCTTCATACAACTGCAGGGGTAAGAGAGTGAGAGGTCACTGTTTGAGGATGTGGGTTTTTTTGTAGACCAAGTGAAATCCAAATAGCTCAGTACTTGCTTCTGTCAAATAAGAAGAGGCTGTTGGCACAAATGTAGAGTAATACTTCCTGTTCTGTTTTTTCAGTTTAAAGACATCTTGAAATAGAACTTCTGCTGATCTAAAGGTCTGCTTTTTTAATGAATTTTTACAATAATTTTTGTACCTGTTTGTTTTGTGGTCTCAGAACTGTCTTTAGGCATTGAATTATGTCATTTAATTATTCATTAGGCAAAGAAGCACATAAGAGCAACTTCATAAAATTTCATTTGATGTTTTTAAGTTCTTCTAGGAAACAGTTTGGACATCTAACATACCAAGTCACTTTGTGCTATAATGATTTTTTTTTTCTGTGTACTTTGATCTGACACCCATCATATTTGTCTGTTTTTTGAACTAAAAAATTCATTTTACTTTCTTTTTGTGGAAGTTGCTCCATGATCAGTATTACCTGTATTTTTTTGGGTGCTTTATGTTTTTCATGACGTAGGAGAATTTGAAAAACCATGGAAAACCATGAATGTATCAGTAGTGTAAGAATGTGCTATGTTCTCTCTTCCCGTCATAAAAAAAAGTCTGATATTCTGGATGGTTTCTAACCTGACCACTTCAAAGCACTGAATGAATGTTTTTGAAGGTCTGTGTTCAGAAACTACTAGAACTTTTTCTGGTAATGGCATTAAATAACTTGTACCCGTGTATTATGTTACATTTATTAACATGTGACTTCATTTGCTGTTTTCTATGCTTATTGTTCAGTGTCCTGAGGTTCTGCAAATTTTTTAATGATCTCTCCGTTTTGATTGATCATAATAATTTTGTATAAAGCACATACACTTCTGAAATGACAGATAGACCATTCTAAAGAACAGCCCAAGTCTTGGTACAGATTCTGATGAGGCTTCTGACCCTCTTGCCTGTCAGTCTTTGTCTCTTAAATCTTAGTGTGCAAGTCTTCAGTTCTCCAACAGCTTCCTATGTGAGACATCAGCAGAAACTTCTTAGAAGTCTTTTGTTCACTACCGCTTCCAATGTCTTTTTCCACAAGATCCTTGATTCCTTCAAAGGACTCTTCAAGTTGTGAAGCATGATTTTCCTCCACAAAAACTGTGTCGGTTTTTTTCACCATTCATTCTAATCTGCAGATTCTTAAATATGATTCCTTGTCCAGTATCAAAATTAGATTGTCTTTGCTGTGCTTCTACCCATTGCCTTGTCAGCTCTGAAAAGATTTGATAAATTTTCCACTCTCCATTCCTCTTTACGTAGGTCACCTTACATCTAAGTTTTTCAGAATTGATAGTTTTGGCAATTTAATAATTGGTACTTTAACAGTTTTGCTGAATAGCATCTGACTTGTGAATTGTTACTATTGGTATTTTTAAATGCTCCTCTGATGCTTCATTGTGAGAGAATGCTTTATATATCCTCAGTGTGAAGAGGATCTGGTGGGGGATTGGCTTTGACTGTTCTGGTAGTAATTTCAGAAAACAACAGCTCATCTAGATTTTCTGCTTTATCTTTTATCTTCATATAATTCTGTCTTTTATTGTCTTCATTATCTAGTGGATTATTGCATTGGTGTAGCAAGCTGTCTGTAACTATCAGATTCTACTATGTTTGAGATCAGAAATAGCAGTGGGAATTTTGTAACATTTTATTGCTCTCTGACAGATGGCTGTGCAGTTCACTGGAAAGCTTTTATTATGCTTCCATGTATTAGCTGGTGTATGCCTGTCAATTAGACCAGTACTGAACTTGTATTACCAGTTTTAAATTCTACTGATGACCTGTATGCAGATGAAAATACACACATAGATAAAGAGTCAGTTGTAATTGGAATTCTGAAGAAAAGCTGGGTTTGCTTTTTTTTTTTTTGTACTGACAAAAGAAATTATAATATTTGACAGATTAGTTCTTAAAAAAAAAAAAAAAAAAGGTGTGGTCCTTGTCTGTGTGCAGAGAGCAGAGGATACAACTTGTCTCTGTTTAAATGGCTTCAATTTGTTGTTTTATTTGATAAATGGAATTTTCATGAGGGCTTCATTTTGCAATTTTTTAACATCTGCTTGAAACCTGAATGTGCCCAGGTGCTGGTACTAGTGTGTGTTCTACTTTCATGAGTCCCATTTGAGCAAGGATTAAGGCTTATGTTCATGTCCAGTAATACTATGGTGTTTCCACCTGGTTTGCATTTGTGATGGGAATACTGGAGACAAGTTTACTCTAATGTTTTGCTTCTGATTGTAATCTTTTGCCAGTGAAGACTTTACTTGGGCTTTGTAACTTTGAAACAAGTGATTTTTTTATCTGTTTTTTAAAAAAGGTGGTGAATTTTATAATGCTTATAGCCTCCTGCATTTTTTTCCCTCCTTTCGTATCTGCTTGCATAGCTCTGTTCCTCTGCAGTGACTGAATGTTAGCATCACTTAGTCTTTTCTATTTTTGGTCATGGAGAATGGAAGTTTTGTATTTATATTAGGCAGTTCTTTGTTTCTAGAATGTCACTAAGTAACCAGAAAGGAATACTAAATAATGCCTTCTTGAATATGAGCTAAGATTATCCCTCCATAAGATTTTATAAATGTGTCTGTGATCAGTGCTTTGTTTTAAATAATGAATATTGAAAGTAGTTCTCTTTTCTTTACTCTTACACACTGTGTCTGTCTTTCAATTATGCTTCATGTGTCTTTTCTTACAAGGGCATTGCTAAACTGTTATGGAATGTCTCATCTAAAGTTGGATATTCTAGCATGAGATTGTGAGGGAATATTTAACATGGGTCCAGATGTAGATTATATGGTATACCTTGCACTTGTAAGCTGTTTGCAAAGCTTGTTTCTTATTTTATTTTATACTTTAAATACTTTTTTCTTAATATAAACCCCTCAAAGAACTTCTTTGTCAGTTTGCTTTACCTAGATTGCAGTCCAGAGTTACAGCTTGAAATTTTAGTCCTATAGTCATTCTTCCTGATCACTTCCTGTTCTAGATATTGGAGTAATTAGAGCCATATAAGAAATTTGTGTGTCTTGATTGGGCCCTTTCTCATTGCCACTTGTTTTCTTCACTCTTGTGAAAATACCATTACTAAATTTGTCTTTCATATAAGAAACTTTGGCTTTCCATGCTTTTGTTTTCTTGCTAATGGGTATCTGTTTTTGTTTTATCAAGGGTGAGGTTCAGAAATAAATGAAATTATCTGACTTTTCAGCTGCAATACACTGTGTCATAAGAAATTCCAAGAACTTAAAAAACCCACAAACTTCTCTTACATGTGTAGAGACAAAATTATTTCTTCACTCAAAATTGTGTGTATGAAGTAATGGCATCCTACTGCTTGCATTCATTTGAGAAGTTTGATATTCTTTTTCTTGAACTCTGTCTCTTTTTTTAAAGAAATGTGGTGCATGGTAATAATCTGAAAATGCAAAGCAATTTGCTAAGTTTAAGTTTGGCAGTGTATTTTAAAATGCTGAAATACTAATAAAAAAATTTGGTATGTTTTTATTTCACAGAGTCCCTAGAAAAGAAAAGAGGAGTGTATTTCAGAGAGTGAAAATCAGAGGAAGTAGCTGCTGACATAGGAAAACTGTACTAAGGAACATTTTTTGAGGAAAATTTTTAAGGTATGTGAGCGTAAGTTATGCTTTGCAGAAAAGCCTTCTTGAAAATAAGCTGCCTGTTTTGCTTTGAGTGGACCAGTATTCCAAAGTCACTTTTGAAATAAACAGGCTAACTTATGTTACCACTTTGGATGTTTATTGTTGGCAATAGGTCTGTGGAAGCAAGAATTTTGCCAGTTCATGTTGCATGCATTTTGTATCAAATGCATACATAGATAATCTTCTGAATATGTTCTTAGTGTAAACAAATGGTAGGTAGAACATGTGTTTTGTGTTTCAGGGTCTTGCACATTCCAGAAATAGATCCTACACTAACAAAAATGTTTTAAGAGTCTCTAATTTTTATTTAAGGTGTTGATGGAAAGCTAAGAATGATTTATTTCATTATTTTAATGGAACATAGCTACTACAAGCCTCACATTCAGACGTTGAGAAGGACTGTCTAACAAATTCATAACCGATTATAAAATTGCTTTTGAATCAGTACACAAGCCTGGAATTTGAAGATTTGTCTCCTGAATCCAAATCCTCTTTTCTGATTTTCAAGTATTCTTAATGTTTACAGATAGTGTTTGCAAAATATAAGGCATTCTGTATTCTGTATGATTTGAAGGCCATGCAGATTCAGGATCAAGGGAGTTGACGCAGTATCAAGAGTGAGTGTGATGCTGTGCTTGTTCAATGTTCCTCCTTATGGTGAAGCCAGGTCTTCACTGTGCATTCCTGTTCTGAATTTAAGTGGGGGCCAGGTGTGCTTTCTAGGTTTGTGGTTTGTTAGTTGCCTGCCTTGTTACTGATCCTGCAAAACCACAAGTTCCAACTGATGCATGTGGATCCATCATTATTTTAAGATTAGCATCTTGGATATAGTTGATAGCAATATGTAACAGAAGGCACCAGCTGTTATAAGGGCAGAATAGAATCCTGTGAAAATATTGCTTTGTATGGGCTGTGTTTTTCCCTGCTCATTTGATTTCAGTGTCAGAGGCACAGGACCTTTAATCTGATCCAGGGTGACTACTCTCATGTGTCACAGACAGATTGCAATCTTTAAATTAAATGTTGATTTGCTATGAAAGCTACTTTCTTCAGAGTTGTTGCTGGAATCCAGGAAGACAATTAAAGTGGAATATTGACTTTATTTGCTGAGGGGAATGTTGCAATATTGAAAGATTATGTGAATGTCATTGAAGTTTCTCACTGTTAACATTGCTTTCTTTGGAATCTGACTGTACTGCTGTGGTGGTGATTGAGACAAATTGTAAACTGTCTTCAGTAACTCTCCTTAAATTTAGAAGTGTTTGAGATCTGGTTGCTCATTCACAGTATGTTATTAGTGTATATTGAATATTTACTTCCCGTGATTGATTAGTTTTTTTGTTTTGAGACTGACTCTCTAAGGAAAGTAAGTCTTTCTTGGAATTGTTTGTGAGACTCTTAAGCTTACCAATTATTTTTTAACTAATTTACATGCCAAGTAATTTTTTAGCAATATATATCTATATCTCTCTTACATTTCAAAACAAGAAAAATAAATTACCTGGAATTCATTTGTCTTACGTGATGCTACTGGGATTTTATTGCTTTTACAAAACACGCTAGAATTCAGTTTGAGATTTCACTGGTATGTCAGATCACATGTGGAAGAAGAGAGAAACCTCAGGGGTGTCTACCAAATGTGGAAGAGGTCTCTTCATAGGAAGAGTAAGCAGTTCTTGAAGGTTTTTTTTTGTATGAATTTACATATAATGTTTGTGGTTATGACTTCTCCGTCCAGCTTCTTTAAAATGTGATGCCATCTCTGTTTTTTCCTCCAAGATAAAAATGTTCTCCCATGTTTTTTTGAGAAAGTTTTTTTTTTCCCAGAATATATTTCACACTGTATTTTCATCTTTTCAGGATTAGATAGAAAGTATGTTTGTGTCTCAGACTTACCATGTCTCATAAAGTTCCACATTAAATCTTTTCTGGGTTCAGATTTAGCTATATATTCAATTTTGCCAGTAGTCTGGTTGTAAAATCTCTTTGGGAATCTTTGTCTTACATGTTCAGTGTGAGAGCTTTAATGTTGCTCAAGGTTCTGATTTACAAAATCTTCTGAAATTTTGTGTGATAACTGAAGCCAACAACATCTTTATTTTTTCTGAATACCTAATATTTTCTAAAAATGGTAGGCACTCTGAAAAGTCTGTCTAAGCTTTGTACATAGCAGTATTAGCTGCTACAGTGTTCCAGAGCCACCTCTAACAAGTGTCTTTGACCTCCAGTTGTGCTACAGGATTTCATAAGGCAGCATATCTTATCTGTTTATCGATTTATATCACTTACATACAATAAGACTGGACTGTATTGTGTGAACTTTAAGAACTCTGACTGAGGGGACCAAAATATAGTTGTGTGGGAAACCTGGTTTGAGATATTTTCTGATTTTTGGGAAGTTGAACTTGCAAGTTTAATGGTCTGCTAAGATAGAGTTTACAAGAAAAATAGCTTCTAGCTAGTTATCCATTTCCCACGGATGCAATGCCTGAGAGGTGGTGTTTTATTTGGATTTTCTGTGCGCTTAGGATAGTAAACGTGGGGAAAAAATATTTCTGGTCACCAGAAGTGGAAAAGTGCCGTTGGCACCTCTTGTCTGGAGATACTCTCAGCTATGCTTTTTTGATTAAATAAGTAGATTGGTCTTTAGTATCCGTCTTAGGTGCTATTATACTTTCCCTTTTACTGTTTAAATTTCCCTTTTACTGTTTAGTTTCAATTGGGAAAGTATGTTTTTGCAGAAATGGAAACTGGAGAACAGTTCTAAGCCTGAAATCTCTTCGAGTCATAGACAGGTGTTTGAAACAGTGCTCTGGCCCTCCATTCAGCTTACATTGAGGAGGTATATATATGTGGTTAATCTCATGATTAAGTTATTTCAGGTTTTAGACATTAATAATAGTGCTCTTTGTCTCACTAGAAATTTTTCTTTTGAAAATTATCTTATCAATCTTGTTCTCCTTTCAGATGCGGTGAAGAGCCTGTATTTTCCCCTGTGTGGTATATTGTGCCTTAAAAAATGGGGTTTGGAGGTGACCTGAAGTATTCTCATGATGCTTTATTAAAACTTCAAGACTGGGAACTGCGACTGCTGGAAACGGTGAAGAAATTTATGGTAATGCGAGTAAAAAGTGACAAGGAATATGCCTCCACTTTACAGAATCTTTGCAATCAAGTAGATAAAGAGAGCACCTGTCAATTGGATTATATCAGCAACGTGTCCAAGGTAAGTCTTAAGTATTTTGAATTTGGAAACATCCTTGGAAATAACAGTGCTGTTTGTTTGTTTTGGTTTCAGTTGGGTTCCTGTTCATTCAGGTTCTTAAGAGTTAATCTTGCCAAACCATTTAAAGTGGGCTCGTTTTTGTTCCTCAGTGGAATATGCAGAAGTTGAGCTCTAGTCTTGCTTTGAAAATAATGACTGAACTAGAATCAATCCTGATTTTTTAAATTCAGTATTTTACATACCTGGCTTGAGCCTGCTACTTTGTTTAGTGTTTTGAAAATCGAGTATGCTATAGTAAGCTTTTCTTTCAAGATAGTTAAATAGGAACTATTGTTTATGTTATATAGAATTTGTGACAGAAATAGAAAAATGCCAGGAAACCAAGTAAAAATCTAGCATTCCAACTGTTATTCACTCTGCAGCTTGTGTTATGAAAACAAAACATTAATTCAGGATGTTTCTCATAATTGTTAAATTATTTTGTATCCAATTTGAAATAATGGTGTTGAGTTTTTATGAAGGTAATGCTCCTCCAAATTATTAATATTCAGATTTAGAGCAAGTCCAGTAAATGTACTGGTGAAGCAGACTTTCTTCTCTCCTGACAAGAGAAAAAACTATTCTGTTTTAATGGCTTACACAATTCTTGGCCCTTCAGCCTGGCGTGAATCCTGATCTTCTTTCTTCAGGAAAACACCCTTTTTGGGTCAAGTTAAATTTTAGACAAAGCTGTTTTTATGTAGTGGGCTTATGGGGTGGCTGCTTGAATACTAGCACTGGCATAGCATGAGGAACAGGACTGCTCCTTGTGCAGCGGGATGATTTATACTGGATTAAAGTGACAGTGTGTGTGACTTGAAAGCTGTGCTGATATAGCTGGGCTGCCTCAGCTGCCCCAAAAGTAGCCCTGCACAGTGTTTATCTGTAACATTCTGTTGTTGCCTCCCTCCCCCACAATAATGCTTGCTTTGTCAGTTGAAATACTACCTTTTTTCCCCTATCTCTGTGTTTTGGTGGTATATCTGAAATGCTTGTTAACCAGTTATGTTTCTTACACAGAGTTTGTTACAGATGTTGCTACTAAAGTTGTGATTTCAGTAAATAAATGTTAAAGAATTTTCATTAGCCTAAGATTGGCAGATGTCATGTATTTCCTTCAAGCTTTCTTCTGTTAGATCCCAAAGTTTTATATAGAATTATTGGTGATATGACTCATCTTGCTATTGCTGCCCCAGTAGAATTGCTTTTAGTGCCCTCAGTGCTGCCCAAACTGTCTTGCAATTCTTTTAGGCAATGAAACAGAGCAGATGAAGGCTGGAAAAGTAAAGTAGAATTGTCATCAGAGTAATTAGCATTATAAGGTATAAACAACCCTTATCCTTCATGTAGCGAGCTCAGTCTAGGACTATTCATGTTAGTGACATGGACACTTTATATAAGCAAATAACTTTAAAAAAGCTGAAGGTGTTACTTTAGCCATGTTCTTTTTGGCTTGAAAAGAGGCCTGTGTGCCACATTTTGAAATTTTTTTTAGGACATACGTACTCAAGTTGTTCAGCATTATTTTTCTTCCTTTTTTCTTTTCTTTTTTTTTTTTTTTTTTTTTTTTTTTTTTTTGTCTCTTAAGGAGGTGCCATTTTTCCCTTAAGCCCTGACATTGATTTCTACATCTCTATCTAACAGCTAAGTTGTTCATATGCTACTGACAGATCTTCTGTGTGGGCTTGCCTTAAAATTTCACTGGCATCTCAAATTTTAAAGTTGTGTAGTGACACATTGTCTTACTGGCTTTGCCAGTTAAAATGTCTGAATTATTGATTAATTTACTCATCTCATTCTAATTTAATTTCTTTTACTAGTTCAGGTTACTTTTTCTCTCTTCCTGACATTTTACAGAATAAAAGTATGATGCATAAGTATGGGACATAAATCTAGTATCTTACATCTCCTAAGATGTAAAATACATGTATATTAAAGTTTTGGTATTGTGTGGAATCAAAACCAAATACTGAGCTGTGCCAACAGCTCTTTTGTGTGTGTATATGTCTAAAAAATACTGTTAAACCAAACAATGTTGTATTTTATTGCATTTGATGGATTGTGGTTATTTTTTGTGGAAGGAAATGCTTTGCCTTTTCTGCTGTCCCCACCCAGCTGCTTTTCTGTCCCATAAAAATCTCAGTTTTTGAAGCATTTTCATTTTTACTTTTTCCAGTTTAAAATAGTAAAAAATAATCATACAAAGCACAGAAATCTGGCTTAACTGATATTTCCTCATGGAAACATTGGTTTCATCAGTTCCTGATGGAAAGAGGGATGTGAAGAAAAGGAAAGTTCTTAATGGAAAGGGAAGTTTTTGCTGTGTTTCTGACTTACTAAGGCTCATTTGGTGAATTGTAAGCTGAGTACTGTTAAAAAATGCTTTTGTTGTGATTTTTCAGGGTAGATTAAAACAGTACTTGTCTTCTAATAAATCAGTTGTAAAGAAAATTGAGGACTGACTACATTTTCACCTCAGAGAGCACTTTTGTGATCTCTACTATAACCACAAGGCCCAGTCTTCTCAGACAGGTGTCTAATTTTGCTTTTATCCTTCTGCAGCTTTGCAGTGTGGCTCCTCTGTCATTTGGAAAGCATTCTGTAATGGAGAGGTGAAATGGTTTTCAGCCATAGCTGGGAAGCTTTAGGCTGTGGCGTTTTACAACACCACAGTCTAGATAGCTCTGTGCCAGTCTGTAGGATATTTACAAGCTAAAGGAAGTGTTAAAGATGGTTCAATATAAAAGGGAATTGTCTTTTGTTTAGTTCTCTGGAATCCAGTTTGCGTTGCAACATTGTCATTTGGAGATGGAAGTATTGAGTATATATGTTTATATATGGGATGTAAGGAAACCCCAAAGCTACCAAACAAATTAATTTTCTAAAGTTTTGATCTAAGGTTGATTTCTGTTTCAGCAAGAGGTAAGATAAATGCTAGTAAAACTAGTATATTAGGCTTTTATTTGAACTGAAGTTTAATGTCATGTTTGTGTTATCTGTAGATTTGTGTCTGTATTCAGTCACATACAGCGCATTTCTCTGGCCTGAAAACTGACTGACAGTCCAAGGAAGTTATTAAAGTAAGGATACAGAAAGATGTTGGGTCACTGTGACAGACGAGTGTTGTGTCTGTTTAGCACCTTGTGTGTGACAGTGGCAGCCTGACTGATGCTGTCAGCTTCAAGAAGCAGCTGGCATGATGGTATCCTCTTAAACCCTAACCACTCAAATGCATATTACTGTGAGGTATTTAGACAAGGACAGAGAAGTCAGCTTGGGCAGAATAACTGTGGCTGGGAAACAGGAGAACAAAGAGTGTGGGAACATGGTTGTCAGGGGTGTCAGGAATGTATTTAAAGAAAAAGGCTGTAATGCTTTCTTTGGTTTTCAAAAGTACTAGGACTGAAGGGTGAACATACAGTATTGTATTTCTTTCTCTGCTGCTTTTCTATGATTTTATGAGTAAGTTTGAGGCAAGATTTTGCAGGAGGATCTAAAATGCATTTGGATAAGTTTAAGATTTTCTTTCCAAATTGTTTTAAAAAGTGTTGTATCTTTTCCCCCAGTTCATGTTAATTGTTTGATTAATTGTAAGCTGAATTAAGTAAGTGCTTTTCTGTTCTGTCTTTTTTTAATAGTCTTGGTTGCTCATGGTACAGCAAACAGAACAGCTGAGCAAAATAATGAAGACACATGCAGAGGATCTTAATTCTGGGCCTTTGCATAGGCTTACAATGATGATCAAAGATAAGCAGCAAGTTAAGAAGAGTTTCGTGGGTGTTCACCAACAAATTGAAGCAGAGATGTACAAGGTATTTTATTCAGCTGTACTTTATAAAATGGTTTATGAATGTTTAAAAAGTGATATATTGAGAGTAGTTTTTTTAGTTTTTTTTGTTTTGTTTGTGCTATGGTAAAAGTAGTAATGTGTGATATGTAGAATGCTTGGTTTAAATTTTAGTAATTTCCTTACACAGTTTTTCTCTCCTACCTGCTGACAAGGCAGAGATTTTTTCTATATGAATTTCTGTGGACAGATAGCACTGGAAATGCTCTTGTTCCAGTAGAGGATTATTCTCTGTGATACTTCTCTGTTCCATCTCTCTTCTTTGTTGCACTCCACTCTTGACATTCTTGGAACCAGG
This sequence comes from Platyrinchus mystaceus, assembly GCA_035041135.1. NCBI lineage: Eukaryota > Metazoa > Chordata > Aves > Passeriformes > Tyrannidae > Platyrinchus > Platyrinchus mystaceus. Next base: position 14,114,517 of record JAWWLV010000100.1, on the reverse strand, counting down.
GCACTTTAAACTTTGGTTAATGAGTGCTCTTGACAGTCCAGACTGTTTTGGGTGGTGACAGGATTCTAGTCCCTATTCTAAACTATAAATCAAGTATAAGCCAAACATCAAGGCTGCTGATGAAGCTCTTCAGGGTCTTTTCCATGGCTTGTCAGTTGTCCTTCTTATGTTGAAAGCACTGTACCTAGTCAGTAAAGCTGACAGAAATTACAGTTTCATTCAGCTGCTCTGGGGGAAGTTTAGGTACAAATGTCAAAAATCAGATTGATAGTCTGTAAGGTCTACAGAGAGAAGGAAAAGCACTGTTTCTTCTTTCTTCCAGCAGAGAATTTGGGATTTGGAGTAGCGTAATTAGAATGTAACGTATGAGTAATACAGCAAAACTGACATGGACTAATGAGTATAAGATTCTTGGTCCATTTATGAGAAGAAATTAAATCTGTGTTTAAACTAAACATGTATTAAGTTAAATACATATGCTTTAATGAGACTACTTCCATAATATGCTAGAATTTTGACATCTTCCCCAGTACTGACTGTGGGGACTACACCTCTTTTGATGCATGGTCAGTAGGCTGCCATTATCTGATAAAGTTTCCAAGCCAAATAATCCCTTACTGCTACTTATGGATTGGTGGATCTGAAAGTAGTCAGGATGGAAGAGGAGGGGAAAAACCAGTAGAACACATTAGAAATAATAGAAGTTATAGAGAACTGCAGAAATAGAAAAAGAAATATAAGGAAGAGAGGCTGGATGGAGTAAGACTGTTGGAAACTCAGTTATACTTTTAAAAGAGACTATGCAAATTTTTTTTTTGTTAATAGGTTAAACTCTAATAAAGTCTCTAATAAAACTGTCTTAAAATAAGGCTTTTCCAAACAATATAGTGCTTATTGAGCACTCACCAAATGTTTAATTACAAACCATATTGACTTTATTTAATTCTAGGCTTCATAGCCATGAAAATATTTGAATCCTGATGATTAAGCTTGTGTTGTTTTTTTTTGGTTTGAGTTTTTTGGGTTTGGTTTTATTTTTCCTTTCCTGATTTTCCCAAGAAACATTTGAATAGCATTCTGGTTAGATATGATACGTTCTCCCATTGTTAGATGACATTGTGTACCATGAAAATGATTTTGATTTTTTACTATGTAATTTGCAATATGTAACTTGCACCGTGTAATTAATATCCTATTAAGATTATTTCAAGCCAATGGAAAGTGGTAGCATCCTTATTTTGGATAATAAATCCTATTAATTCTCCTTCACTAATTTTAAGAGTTCTTTTATATGTTAAGAATAAGTATTTTTAATGCTTTTTATATTTCTGTTTTCTTAAAGGTCACAAAGACAGAACTAGAGAAACTAAAATCTAGCTATAGACAACTTATAAAAGAAGTAAATTCTGCCAAAGAAAAGTATAAAGAAGCTGTGGCTAAAGGTATGACTTGAGTTAATTTTGTCTGTTTGTTAATACATTTTTTGAACCTGCTAAACCTTGTACAGTGTAACAGGGTGTTTTTTTTTATTTGGAGTAACTTGATTAAAATCAGTTCTTGTCCGTGTAACTGATAAGACCTTTGTCAGCCTCATGTAAAAGAGGAAAATAAGTCATTTGCACACTGAGATATTTTTTTTTTAGGGAATGAGGTGTCCAATCTGCATGGATTTTGGTTCCTCTTGAATTGTGCTTGAATAATTAGATAAAAGAGGGCCTTTTTTTCCATTATGTTTTGAAATATTATGTGTCCTTCTAAGATTTTTTTCCCTTTCTTTAGTGAAAATTAATTGAATGGCAGTGTATTTCCAAGATCCATCTTTAAGTTTTTGTATGAATGCTTAAATAACAGTTCATGTCCTTGGTTCTGCTGTAGTGTAATTATAGTAACTATCAGTGTGGAGAGAAGGACTGTTTCTTTCCAAATTTGTCTAAAATTTGGAGTGGTACCTGATATGTGAACGTAATGACAGAACATCAGGGGATAAGAGAAGTTATTTTAAGCACTATTCAGCTTCTTTTTTTTTAATTTACTGATATTCATATTCACATTCACTTCAAGATGTAAATGCATATTCAGCTGTTCATTTCATCCAGTTCTCTGTCTTCTACATGTAACTTTAATTTTGTTCCTTGTTTTATCCCCAAGTAACTACTTAACATGGGAATATCTAGTAAGTAACATGGAAAATACAACAGGGTGCACTGATATTAGTATGTTATTTTTATCCTGTCTTATCCTGTCTTCCTGTTACAAGTCTGGTCATTCCCCATTCCTGAAGCACCAGACTTTCCCATTGAAATAAAAGAGTGTTTTGGCTGTCAGCAGCTGTGATATTTTGATGTGGTTTTGATTAACTAAATTAATGTTTCTTTAGATAGATAGAAACATAAACTATTTTAAAGACACTTATGTCCTATGATTTTCTCTGACCTTCTCTTTCAGGCTGCCATTTAATGTTTGTCTTGTTACAATCCATACCTAATTTCACTTCTCCTAAAATTTTAGTGTAAATCTGTTTTGACAAACACTGACATCCATAAAATATTGCAGGTTTTTGTCCCAAAAGTTGCAGAATTGGTTCTGTCCTGTTAAATCCCAGGCCGTGTTCCTGTGTACAAATAGTTGTGTAGTTGATGAGCTACTACAGTTTGTGTGTCAGCTTCAGGTCAGCTGAGCTGCTGGAATTTTTTTTTTAAGTCCTGGTGTTTTCATAGCATTTCTGAGCTCTTAAGTTGTCAGACTGGTTTGCGAAGTGAAAAGTTAAGGAAGTCCTAAAATTGCAATGCTTCATTATTTCAGGCTATTCTTTATTCAAGGAGTATTCAAATTATGTGCTATTAAGAAATACTACTTTTGTTACTATACAAACTGGCTTGATTTTTCAGGATTTCAATAATTACTGGAAACAAGGGCAGGAACAGTGCTTACCAGAGCAGTGGGAGGGCATAACCAAGTATTGAAAATAAGCTGAAAAACATTTTGTTAAAAAAAAAATTAAAGTCTTCAGACACCAGCTCTTGCAAGAAAAGTGTTAAATAATCAGTCCAGGTCCACTTGTGTAAAATGCTGTTCTCAACAGAGTCTGATCCTCTGGCAAACCACCTCTAAGGCAGTGACTGGCCTTGCCTCTCTGTAGCTGACAGGGACATCTACTCCTTAGAACATACAGCTTTATCTTTGCCCCTGGGGTTGTGCCTACAAATTCATGCAGCACCTATATGAGCTGATGCACAGGAAAAGAATGAAAGTCACACGAAGTAATGACTGAGAAGCGTCTCTGTTTTACAAGTTTAGTGATTTTAACATGTAGTGACTTTTTTCTGTTTTTTTTGGAATAGCAAAGCCATTTTCTAGTGAGAGAGTGAGTTTATAGAGCTGCTAGTGAAAGAGGTACAAGTGCTTTTTCACCTTGTGAAGAGAATTTCTTCCCTGTTTTCTAGCTGAGTTTTTAAAAGTGATATTGAATTCTGGGATAAACATACATGGCAGAGGATATTAATTGAAAAGGGTAAAGACTGGCAAAGTTTATTCAGTGGAAAGTGATGTTATGATTTCTGCAGTCAGAAAATATTCTCAGGCAAACTTCAATTTCTCTGTGTTATATTTTCTACCTGCTGTGTGAACAATCACTTTGAATTAATGTGTTGACACCCTAAAGCAGGGTTACAGGTGTTTTCACTTTTTACTGAAAGCCTTACAAGACAACCTTTGGAAAGAATAATAAGTGTTAAGGATTGAATAATGATGCTGGTTGGTTACAGGATTTATTTGTGTTAATGCAATGGGTGAGGCAGCTGGTGGGAATTTTTGGTTAGTTTTTTAGTTAGGAAAAGGGAACTGCTTTCTGAAAGATGCAGGAGCTTCCTTATGGAAGACTTTGTGCTCTCCAGATCTGGAGAAAGATCAAAGGGTCTGAGGTTCTGGCTCAGAAGCTACTCTAGGGAACCCTCTGCTAGCACTCCTTCTTCTTGTGCACCAAAGGAAGCAGTGGGACAGTTGTGTTGCAGAGAGTGCACCACTGAGCCTTGGCTGCCACTGCACCTTAGGCTGGAATGCGCTGTCTTGTTGTGGGCACCAGTGCATGCTGTCCATATCAGAAGTGACTGATTTATCTTGTTTGTTCTAGCCCTTACCCCATTTAGTCATGTGTAGCTGCTCCTTTCTGGACCAGTGATTACCATGGCAATCACAAATGCAGTCTGGTTGGTTTTTCTTGGGCTTGGAAACTTCAGGTGTCAGGCCGTCTGGTTGGTGTTACTCATTTGGTTGATAGTGTTCTGCTTTTTTCCCCAGTCCTTCAT
>JAWWLV010000100.1:14046673-14087824 GCA_035041135.1 Platyrinchus mystaceus | reverse complement strand
GATGTGGCACTTAGTGCCATGGTCTGGTAACCACAGCAGTGTTGGATCAAGGGTTGGACTTGATGATCTCAGAGGTCCTTTCCAACCTGGTTGCTTCTATGATTCTATGTCTTGAAGCTCTTTGTTGAAGGAATCTTCTCCCACAATACATTGTATAGTATTTAATTAATATCTAAAACCTTATGTATATGATATCAGGGTTTTACTTAGATACTTTCCCGTTCTTTCTTTGGTGAAGTTCATATGTAATCACAGTCTATTTTCCAGTTTTTGGTTCTTTACCTGTCTTTCTTGCTGCACATTACTTAAAGGATAAACTATATTTGAACTCGTCGAGTTTGCTGGGGTGTTTGGTTTTTTTCCTCTCAGTATTGTTTTGTTACCTGTTATCACTCTCTGAAAATAGTTCAGACCATCCCTTTATTTCTTGCTGTGGGCAGGCTTCGACTTATCCTTTAGCAGATGTTTGCAGTGTTGAGGAGATGATTTTGGTTCAAATTGCACCAATAACTCTATGTCTTATTAAAAAGCATGAAATCTTTCTTAGATACCTAGTTGTAAGGTCAGAGTTTCCCTGAAATCATCCTTGTTGTGATTTGTCATTGATCATGCCTTCCTCCAAAAGAACCCATTTTCACCTTTAAGTGCAGTGCAGAGTGATCAGGATGTTTTTACATGTATTTACTGTCCCCACCTGTTGCACTGGGTTTCATTATGACTGTGATCATACCATATGGCACTGTCTTGGTACTATTATCCTGGCACTAGTATCCCTTTGCATCATCAAATGATGATATTACCTTCAACACAGAGAATGTTTTAATTGTATTTTATTTATATATATGTATATGTCTAGCATATCATCTGCTGTCCTGACAAGATTGCATGTTGAAAATTTAGGTTTTGATTCAGTTTACTTTTTTAACACTTCCTGATGTGTTGCCCTGACTTGCAGGGCTTCTTCACACAAGATCTCACTCTGTGAGATTGCTAGTAGCTTTTTGCTAGCAGCAAGGACTGTAAAGTTTGCAGTCTTGCAAGCTATGAGCAAATAATTTTAAAGATTCCAATTCCTCATGCATGTCTGGAGTGGGGAGCATTCAGAGCTGGATTTGCCACAGTTCAGGAAAGAGACTAATTTTTGACTTCTCTCGTTACCTCTGCATCATGATATGTTGAGCCCATTTTGTGTTTGAGGATGTCAATCTACACAATGTGTGTTCAGCAAAGCCTTGCTGATGATGGAAGACTATTATTTTCGCAGGGTGATGCCCTTTTACTCTCATGAGGCCCAGAAGAAAGAACATTATCTTGAGGATAATGTCAGAAAAATTGTTCATTTTCTTGTGTGATGCTCTTAAATGTGTGCAGTGTCGTGCTAAGTCTCAGTTTCAGGTCCTGTAATCATGTCTTCATACATCACACTTATCCTTTTTGCATGAATGATCGTTCTGATAGTGTGGAGTTTGGTTCATTAGTGACTTAGTATAATGCTCATCTCTAGGGATATTATTTTTGTCTTTTCGTGCCAATGAGAATTTTATGACAGCTGGTCCCCTTATTACTTGGAAACCTGTTTGAATAGTCACTTGGCTCAGCACGAGTTTGGGAAGGAACAATCTCAATATGAATGACTTTTGCCTTTCTTTTTTTCTTTGGGGGTAGGGCTTGCAAGAGGGTCTGCCTTTCAGGGATTATCCTGAACATACAGAGTGAAAGAAAACTGCGATTTTTCTTTGTATTGTCCTCATTCTACATAGTTCTGGTCTATTCTTATAGACTGTAAGAACTCCGCATCTCTTACAGACCACATGTCACTGGGTTCCAGTTGTATGCTTTTAAGGGTGTCTGTATTATACCGTAGATGATTCTGTCTTTTAGGCAGCTTCTGTCAGTCTTTGGTTTTGGCAGTTCTTTGGGATAATAGAGTCATCTAGGCACCTGCAGATGTTCTAAGTGCTTGTCCTTCGGTAATGATTTAATCATGTTTGTCTCAAGTATTCAGGGCTGTGAGGGGTATTCAGAGGAGATCCGTAAAAACAAGCAGAAGACAAAAAGTTGTTTTTATCTTCTTATAGAGATCAAATTATTTAGCTTCATTAGAAGACTGTTATAATGCACTCTAGAAACACTTAAAAATAGAGAAAACAACAGATATCTCTAACTTGATGCCAGATGAATTTATACTGGATGTGAGGTGGGTTTAATAGTGCAAATTATCATTACAACAACAATCTAGAATGCAGTGAATTTCTCATTGCTGGAAATCATAATCTAAAACTTTATTCTCTAAAGGACAGGGTACCCTAGCATTTATAAATTCAGTGAAAAGTGAATGAAAACAGTAGTTTCATGTATATTTATTACAATGTGATTTTTGTGCTAATGAAAAGAGAATGGGTGTTTGCTTGCATTGTGTTGTAGCTTTGAAAATTTTCTAGAATTGCTCTATGTGTTTACACCTTCGAATAAAGAATTACGTTGAGGGATTGTCATGCTTCTTTCCCCCAGCTTTTATGAAACAAAATATGTATCTTAAATTGTCAGAGGGGGCTAAGCCCTCCTGATGACGAGACTTCGAAGGACCACTCTGTACAACAGTCAAGAAGGTGACAACAAAATGGCCGTTTATTAAACAGAGACACCGGCTTATATGGGGTAGAGTAGGAAAGGGCTAGAGTATGGGAGGGGGCTGGGCGGAACATGCAGGGAGACAGCCAATGACAAACTCGGGAGTGATGTAATACATATAGGGAACAAATAGGAAAGGGTTAGCAACAACAAGGACCAATGACAGAGTTTGCTGCACTGCGGCAAACTCTGTCCAATCAGGGATAAGGTAAGGCAAACATGTTGGGGCATGTGGGATCTCAATAGAAATGAATGGGGTATACAGGAGTTAATGGGATATATAAGAATGAATAGGGTATATGGAAATAAATAAGGTACATAGAACTTCAGCATGCATTTACAGTTGACTAGCGGGGGAGATACAAAAATGGACACATAACAGAGGATATCATATCTAAGAATTGTGCACAATACATTCAACTTTAACTTCTAATGTTATTCTAACAGTCTTTCTTGCACTTGATGGTGATAGTCTTAACGCATTTCGATGTAATCCCCTTCTTCTTTGTCCTCCTTCAATCTGGCCTCGTATTGTTTCCTCCACCACTCATAGGATTGCATAGGATCACTCTCCACATTAAATCATGTATATTTTTAAATTGTTATTTTTCTTTGCAGTATTGTACTTTTGCTGAGCCAAAAGCAAGCGCTTGAAGAACTTAAGCAAACTGTTCAGCAATTAAGATGCTCTGAGGCAAAATTTGCAGCCCAGAAAGAATTACTGGAACAAAAGGTTCAAGAGAATGATGGGAAAGAACCACCACCTGTAGTGAATTATGAAGAAGATGCCAGATCAGTGACTTCTATGGTAAGTTTTACATCTGTTTTACTGAACTGTGTAGCTTTGTTATTGTACTTTAGTCCTGGGATCAGATTGTCCAGATACTCACTGAGGTGACTAAAGTGAATGAACTTCACTTTGCATGTGTGGAGACTTGTTTGGACAAACAGTTCAGTTGTGTGGGTTTTCTTAAAGTTGCCATAACTTGTAACAATCCATGTCTGTGGTCTTGAATTAGTCTTCTGTGCACTTGATGCTTAGATTCTCACTAGACTATTTTATAATCAAAAGTGTTAACCCTTAAATAGGTTTAGTAAATGTGACTGAATACCTACTGGTAATTTCCGTGGGTGTGTTGAAGAAATATATTCACAGATGTAGATATAAAATGAACAGTAAAAGCTCAGTGCAGAATCACGGCACACATTATGTAATTGAGAAATTATTTTATATGTTTTCTTAAACAGAAATGAACACTTGTTTCTTTGCAACTTATTTTCAAATGTTTACATGCTCTCAGTAATCAAAAGGAACTTTCTGTGCTCTGATGACACCCCATATAATTTTAAAAACTACCTTACTTTGCTAATATTTTGTGTGACTTCTTTTCTCAATTGTATGCAGCAATGTGCAGAATTAGTAGGCCACATGAAAAAGCAAACAAATACTACCTGTTTACTAAAGGGACAAACAGTAGTGTTTGCCTTTGTAGGTTAGATTTGACATGTATGAGATACTTGTGACTTCTTTGAGGTTTAGCCTGACATTCCTTTTGGTGCATGGGGAAGTAGGTCTGCGAAATGATAATGAAATTGTTTCTGAGAGGAATGCTTTTTTTCCTCTGTCAATTTGTGGAACCTAATTTGATTCACATTCTACAGTTATACTTAATTGTCAGCATTCTCTTGCTTCCACTGCTGTTGAATATTTACAAGGCACTATCGGATGGTTATCGTTTACACTGGTACAAAACATTATATTTCAAAGCTTGTATGCTTGTCATGACCTAGAAGGAGTTGACAAAATGAAAAAAGATGATGAAGGAGAAAAGAATAATCAGAATAATGATTGCAAAAGATTAGGAAACTTGGAATCTTTTTTGGGTAGGCTATTTTGTTAGGTATTTAATATCCTGTAGTAGTGCTAGTAAATATTGTCTGTAAGGGTTAGTTGAGATGATGAGTCTAATGAAAATGGTACTCTTCTTCTTCAGTTCAAGATTACTAAAGTCTTCTTTCTGTGTGTCCAAATCTCTGTTTCAATGGGTGGGAGAAAATAATCCCGTGTGCTGAGTACAAGCCTGCACATGGCCAGCAGCATAAAGGCACGGAAACTTCATTACTGGCAGCAGCACAGTGAGCTGCCGGGAACGAGGGTTCCTCACCTGCTCATCAACTCTATTGTTTTAGTTCCCTGTTCCTTACCATGGCTATCTGTGTCTGCTGTTACACGGCTAATCCATACAGTAAATCCTTTTCTTTTAGTTTTCTTCTTTTCCTTTCCTGGCTACTGCAGATTTACTAGAGATTACCTTTTATTGGGAATTAGGAATTTCTAGAGTACTTGTCGTCATTTCCTTTTTGTTTTTTTTTTTTCCCCCAGAAAATTGGTTTATAAGGCAAAGAAGTTATTTGGAACTTCTCAAAAGCTGATTGCAGCTGCCAGCATGGCCCCCGCAGTGCCCTTGGCCCAGGGCTGATGTCACAGAGTGGCTGGTTCTGTGTCCAGGGCAATGTGGCCTCTGGTGGAGGGCAGGGGAGTGGGGCAATGGAATCATAAAACCATAGGATGGTTTGGGTTGGAAGGGACCTTAAAGATTGTCTAGTTCCACCCCCCCTGCCATGGGCAATGACACCTTCCATTAAAGCAGAATGCTCAAAACCTCATCCAGCTTGGCCTTTCCCAGAAGGAAATGGTCATGATTCACCGCAGCCTGCACTGGATCCTGTACATCCTACTGCTTACACTCTTTTTTCCTTTTAGGACTTGCAGGAGCTCCTGCAGTCCTGTACCAGCTTTTAGAGTGTAGATTTTAGAAACACACAGGAGCTTAACCTGCCTGATCATGTTTGTATTGGCCTTGCCTTCTGAGGGGGGTTGAGTTGGTCATGAAATGACTGCATGCCTGCGATGTTGGAGAAGCCCTTACATCTGGATGCTGGCCCATCGCAGTAGAAATGCTGAGAGGAGGTGTAGAGTCTGGGGCATTCTGCCCTCGCACAGCCTTTTCACCAGTTGGTCCCTCCAATAAGCAGGTCCATGCCTTTCTTGTGTTGAGGACATTCAGGGCTGGGCAGAGTACTCCAGGTGGGGTCTCACAAGGGCAGAGTAGAGGGGGAGAATCACCTCCCTTGACCTGCTGCCAACACTGCTTTGCATGTAGCCCAGGATATGGTTGGCTCTTTGGGCTGTGAGCCCATGCTGTTGTCTACAGAGCCCCCAAATCCTTCTCAGCAGAGCTGCTCTCAGTGTGTTCTTCTCTCAGTCTTTACTCCTGTCTAGGATTGTGCTGACCCAGCTGGACTTGCTGAACTTCCAAGTGACCCGCAAGTGACTTGCTGAACTTCGTGAGGTTCCCATTGGCCCATTTCTCAAGTTTGTCCAGGTGCCCCTGGATGGCATCCTGTCCTTCTGTTGTGTCAGCTACTCCACTCAGCTTTGTGTCATCTGCAAACTTGCTGAGGGCACATGGGATCTCACTGTCTGTGTTATTGATGAAGATATTAAAGAGCACTGGTCCCAAGACAGAGAGCCCTGAGGGGACACCACTCATCACCAGCCGCATGTGGACATAGAGCTGTTGACCAGAGCTCTCTGGCTATGTCCAGTCAGCCAGTTCCCTATTCCATTCGAAGAGTGGCCTACCCTTCGAATCCACATCTCTCCAGATTGGAGATAAGGATGTCACATCTGACCATATTGAAGGCCTTACAGAAGTCTGGGTAGATGACATGAGTTGGGACTCACTCTTCCCTTGTTTGCTGCTGCAGTCCATCATGGGAGGCCACCAGATTGGCTAGGCATGATTTGCCCTTAGTATGACTGAAGTGTGGGAATATGACTGATGTAAATGCTGGGTGATTCCCCTTGAGTAAGTTTTCTTTAACTGTTGAGCTGATATTCTGTGTGAGTAAAATCGACTAAAAAGAGGGAGATACAACTTCAATGTAAATAAAACTTTTTTTTTCAAATTGCTGTGCTTTGAGAGGGCAGTCTTGACTGTAATTCAAGATGAAAACATTATACACTGATGGGCTGTTTGTATAAATAAACATCCTGGTGATTTTTATTAAAATTTTTTTATTATTATTTTTACTAAAACTCTTTAAAATGATAGAGCTGCTAAATGCTTGGAAATGAAATATTCTTGCTGCTGATGGCTCATCCTGGTATCATTCCAGAGAAGCATTGTTTCTTCAGCTGTAAATTTGTTAAGGTTTCTCCTCTTTATGTGAGAGCAGTTCATCTAAACGTTGCTCTGATACTATACTTGAAAGTGGTTATTTATTCCTCTTCAGAAATTAATTGTAAATATTTTCCTAAGAATTACAAAATCATAATTGACTGGTGTTGTCATCATCCATATGAAGTAAATTTTCGTGTCCTCAGTCACAAGTGAGGGTTTTTTTGTATTTTAAAATTAAAAATAAGATATGCAAAACAATTTTGTAAAATTTCATATTTCTAAGCATTTATATGGTATCATATAAATACAGCCCATGTCGTGTTGTAATAATTCTCAAATTGTTTGTTTTCCATTTCTTACGTTAGGTAGCTGTATAATAGAATACTAACAATAAAATATGAGATGCTGTTCGATGTTTCATTATAGACCATGTAATGTTACATGTGTGTTATAACTTAGTTTCCTTTTTGTTTTTTTGCCTCTGTAGGGTGTTTCATGTACTGCTTGTGTCTTCAGTATGTTTTGGTGTTGTCAGTGTATTTTGTTTTTTGTAGAATGTTGCCTCTGTGTTGTAGGGCAAAAGGAAATTGCTGAATGATTCTGTTTGGTTCAATCATGATATAATAGCAAGGAGTTTAAAAAAAATCTACTTTTGCTCATTCCTGAACATTGTATTAAACAATTTTGTTGTTGTATGTGGAAAAATGAAACATAAATATGTTTCTAGCAGTTATACCTTTCTACTGAGCTATCCATGCAAGACAGAGATAGTTATAATGCTGAAGATACTAGAAGTTTAAAATCATGTGTTTGAGCCCCTTACAGTTATGCAGTTATACTACACATTGTGTTAATGGGAGAGTCATAGTTTACATTTTTCTTCTGTACTTATATTAAAGTACGGAGATAGATACTAAGAAAAAGCTGGTCATTCCTTGTAAACAGATATATTTCACCAAAAACGTAATAGTATCCAAACTGTTGCATATCATTAACCAGTAACTGGAAGCTACTTGAGCTAATTTTTAAATGTTTAGATGTTCAGTCAGTGGATGTATGGCTTGTCATTTGTCCTAAGAGACATATGGTATTTTTGCTGTTCATATGATCAACAAAGCATGGCAGTAGTCCATGGAAATTAAAGGGAAGAAAACAGCAGCAACAAAATGTTATATGTCTAATGATCAGATTAGAAATAAAAATATAATTAATTTTTTGAATATTGCAGTGCCAGCTAAACATTTACTCAGATAATTAAGTACAATTATGATGATGTGCATTTCACGGTAAGGCTTTAAAATTACACCATCAGTATTGCCTTGGAAATTGTTACAGAATAGGAAATCTTCAGGGAGTGCTTAAGCCAGTCAATGGATTTAGTTAATTTAAAATAGCAATTAATCTTGTTTAGTAATAATATAGTGAAATCTGTGTGCCACTCTAATTCTCCTTTTTTCTTACGCGGTAAACCCAAATTTTATAAAGGCACGTTATTTTTAAGAATATGTATTTAAAATTATATGTATTCTCACTATAGAAATGTTTCATATAGGTTTATTTTGTGTGCTGCAGCACATACTGGAACATGGTAGAACTGTGATTTGGTAGTATGTGAGCTCTGCAATACTTGAAAGACTTGTCAGCAGGTGGAGCTCAGTGCCAGAAGACTAGTAACTACTGAATAATCCAAATCTTGTAGCGTAATTACTCAAATATAAATGTTCACCTCACATCTGATTGCTTTTACTGTTTGCCACTCCTTTTTAAAAGGCTTCAGAGATCTTACTCTTAGTGATTGCTGTAAAAGTAAGATAAGCCTGCTTTTGGTGAGGATTGTGGTAATTAAAAAATTAGTTCTCAGTCATTACAGAAGAAAAAAATACATTAAGCAGAGCTAAAATGCTACTTTTGTTGTTTGTAAATAATTCTACTTAATGTGAAAGTTTTATCTTTCCATTTCACTTTCTAGAATCCATGACTCCTCATAGTGTGATCAACAAACCAGTAGTCAGAGTCTTCCTTTACAGGTTTGGGTTTGAGATGAATGTTTTCAGGACTCTCACTAAAATTGTAATTGACAAATTTAATCCATTGGTATGTTTTGAATTTTTAACAGTCAGTTAGATACGAATGGGTATTTACAGCAGTTGGCTGTGTGATTGAAGATGCTTGATTACATACATTTTAGATGATGGATCATAAGGTTCTGAAACATAATCAGCTGAGAGATATACCTACACTCTTGGGGGTCTCCTTTTCCCATGCTGTCTCAGGTTCTATAGGAACTTTATTTTCAAACAGTTGCAGGAAAATGATTGCCTTCTATGACAGCCCATTGCAGCAATGGCAGAAAGCTTAACAGTAGAAATAAGTTTGTCATTTTTCTTTCTAATTCAGAAGAATGGAGCCATTCTGAACCTTTGCAATGCATTGCCAAACATCTTCCTTTTCTGTCCATTTAAGTAATTCTCTACTGATTTGAAGCTCATCACATTTATGTAAAACTAAGATTATATAAGGGCATGGTAGGGAAGCCCTTTACAGTTATTTGATTTATATATTTATAAACCTTGTATAATTCCTCTAAGCTATTCCAAGATTTTTATTGTCTTGTCAATAGAAATTGACAAAGTTAGTCTGTGCAGCATTGGTATCCTTATCCTTTTTTTTATTTTAGTCTCAGCAGAGGAAAGGCTGCCAATGCAGTCATGTTGAAGAAATTTTGCCTATTAATTCATAGAAGACTTGGAAGTAAACAGTTTTATTTTTTGGATGCCTGGACAGTGATCTTTGTTTTGGGCAATTTTCCAAGCTTGCTGGCTGGGACTTTTGTTTCTGGCTTACAGCCAAAATTTGACATGGAACAAAAATGCCCCAAATGTCAGATGCTGCTGGGAAGTGCGAAGGATGAATTCTATTCCCTTTTCTCTCATAGTGAGTATGTTCTAGCTTCTGTTTCTTCTTTTTGTAAATCTGACTTGCCAGATGGACATACATCAGAGAAAGAACAATACAAAAGGAGGCACTAAAGTAGCAGACAGATAAAAGCAGTCATACCTTGTCCCCTGTGGGTATTACTGACTGGTCCAGAATTTACAAGATGAGAAGTCGGTGGAGCTGTCAAGCTTCTTTCCAGTGAACATGCCTAGAAACTTCTGAAAGAAAAGATTAGACTAAGGTCACACACTAAGGCTCAGAAATTAAGTATTTCTTAAGGTTAGCAAAAAGTGTTGAACAATAACCTAGTCTCGCGAAAGGGAAGTTAGAATTGTGAGCAAACTTTGTGAGGAATTCACAGAAACAAAACTCTTAGAATATTTGAAGTGCAGAATTCGTTTACCCTCTCTGTATGAAGATGAGTAATAAGTAGTTGAGGTAAGTACATATACCTCTCTTGAACTGCCAGTAATATTGCAAGAGCTTTCATTTTTTCGTTGAGAAAAAGGGTTTCACCATAGTAGTGTTGCAGCACTGCATACCCACTGGGAATTTGTTATTTCAGTCAAAATCTTCCCTGTGGATTAGGAAAGCTTAACTGAGAAGTTTCCCTTTGAGCAGAAATCACATACTGGTGTCCAGCATATGTTTCAATATGTGTAGGAATGTTTCTCTGTGTGCTGGGAGGAAAGTAGTAACTCTCTTCCAGAATTATCACTATTGGCTTCCTGCATCTTTTTCATAGTGATGGGACTGAATTAGGGGGATTATTAACTTCTCATAGCCTCTAGGCAACACACAGGAAGTAATGTGATAGAATTTGGCTGCTTTAAATCACCTCTCTGCTTTTCTCTTTTCCTTTTTAAGTAGCTGATTAAAAATACCATTGTTCTTAAAGACAATTATTATGCTTCTAAAAGTCCTAAAATCTACTATGAAATAATTCTTGGAATTATGATTTATGGTTTTAATCTACTGCCACTGATAGTTTATTGCCAGATTTGAAGTATATGATTTTATGATTTGCCATGTGGCTTCTGCTTCCTTTCAGTTGTGTGGGGAAGATCTTGTCAGCCACAGTCCAAGAAATCAGAATGGCAATCCAGTTTTCAGACCACTGCGTATAAGTTACAGACTCAACCATTTTTGTTTTCTTTTTTGTTTTTTTTTTACTGTTGGTGATTTTTAACAGTGGGGTAAATGAAATAGCGTGTTAAAAATATTGCAGATTTTTTTGGGGACGTCATCCTGCAATAAGATAGATGCAAAACATTTCTGGTCAGTTTGGATTCCAGGTGCCAGAACATCAACACTAATGCCATTTTTAGGTTGCCTAAGGTATCCTGCCTGACATGAAGCTGTGCCTCATGTCTGCCGGTCCCATGCAGATGTCTTGAATAACCTTTTTGAAAAAAAATACAGCTTTTTTCTTCTCAAGTTCTTTTGTGGTAATACTCAAAGCTGTGGCTGTGTGTTGGAGGGTTTTGGTCCACTTCAGGTGCTTGCTGCTTTTGTGTGGTTGATCTGTTCAGTCTGTAAGGATTTATAGGTATAACTTGTAAATTAACACTGTTTATAGAGATAGTTGTATCTACAATTTGTTATGGACATTGAAGTGTCTCAGGAACACTGTGGTAATGAAATGTGGCTTTATAATATGTGATAAAAATTAGAGAGGAAAAAAGGATATTCAACCAAGATGACAAGTATTTCCTTAGTTATTTTCTTCAACATGCGTTTTAAGAAGTTGATCCACTGAATCATATGTAACTATACTAATAAACTGTAGAAATTGTTCTTTTTTTGGGATATGCAAAAGTAGTTTCTTCTGTAACAGAGGAGACTGAGCTTTGATTTAAAAAGCAGATTGAGGATGCTTAATAAGACTGCTTGTTGGACAGACCTTTTTGATAAGTAATGACTGAAACATATGAAAGACTCCATCTGTTGACTGAGCATAATAACTCAAAGTCTTTTTGTATTTCTGCAGAAGTGCTGCCTAATTTATTTTGGCTCATTGGGCTAGATAAAATTTATGAGCTTCAGCTTGTATAGGATTAAATCTGTTACTTATTGGTCCCATTACTGGGACTTGCAAACTGAGTCTTTCCTCCTTGATGTCTGTATTTTCATAATAGTCTTGTTTGTGTTTATGATTTATAGCTGTGATCTGTACATGAATTTAGGGGACCACAGGCTTTACTCAGAGTAGAATTTGAACACTGCCTATTTCTAGGGTTTGCATTTTTATTATTCTGTTGTTTAAATTATAGGCCATTCACTTAAGAGTTGGACTCAGTGAGTCTCTTCCAACTCAGAATATTCTGTGAAATCTGTGAAATTGGCAGGTATTTGTGGTTTTGGCACTTTACAAAGATTACTCATTAAGCCTACCTCAGATATGCTGCTCAAGTTGTGTGTTGCAGATGTCACAAAGTTGCTCTATCATTTTATCTATTAACATGTAAGCTGCTTTTGTGGATAAATAGGGATCTGTGAAAACCAAAAGCAAACATCGTTTGCAAATAAGACTGGGCTAGCTGTCAAACAGAAATACCTGATCAAATTTGAATCTTGGAGTACTACAAACTCTTTCAGGTTATGACAGGTTGAGTTTTATTCTTTAATACAGATAGCATAAATGTGGATCTGGCTAAGAACCTGTTATGTCCCATCAGACTGAAGATATTTGGTATTAACTCCACGAAACTTTGTTTTATTGTGACAAAACAAATGCATCCTCTCAAAATATGATTTTCCAAACAGGATACAATTGCCAGTCCATATTTAATAACAGTGTTTATTGAGGGAAGAAATATGCTTTACAAATCCTGCCAGATCACACAACATGAGATGCTATTTCTTCTCGCTTGACATAGCATTTGCCAGGTGGCTTTAGTAAAGCCAGTCAATGAGTCAACTAGAGCCAGTCAATGAATTATTAAAAGGGATCTTCTTTGGTAGGTGCCAGTGTGTAGAGGGCAGAATCCACAAAACATTGCCTTAAACCAGTCAGAACAGTATGATAACAATTTTAAAGACAATAGACCTCTGGTGCAATCGTGATGATTGGCTGGAGAAAGCATTATTCCCAGGCCTCTAAGAATTTCCTTTAACGTCAGGGGAAAACTTGGGGGTTTCCCCACCCCATCCCCCGAGAGCATATTGTTTTCTGTAGGTTGGCATGGACCTCTGCGAAGGCTGGGTTGCAAGTCCCTGCCTACAGCTTGGGAGTACACAGCTCTCAAATGTTTCGTTCTTGGCGTCTTGTGAATCATAGAAGGATTTATGGGTCCTTACAGATTTCAAGGTGATGCAGTATGCATGGTACTGTTCTTGTTCTTTGTTCCTCCCTTACATGTTGCCTTCTGTCTACTGTTTCTCTAATCCTGGCACTTCAGGGTATAGCTGCTTCAGTGCCTCTAGTCCCTTCCAGGGACCAGACTTCCTTGGACTTAAATGCCTAAGATCTGAATTCCACCACTAGACTTGTCAGGCACTTATCTTTAGCAGGCATTACTGTATGTATCTGTGACTAAAAAGCAACCAAATCCAACAGCTTTTGAATATATTTAATGAGATCTTGAAAAACTGTGTTATTCCACCTGTTACTGAGTTGTGCATTCTAATTGAAGTAATTGACCTGTGTAGTAAGTGCAGTCTCTAACAGATGCTATATTCAATTCATGTTATGTTTATAAATACTGCATTTAGATATCTTTTGGGCTCATAACCTCTAGTTGGCACAGTGCTCTGGTGCACTGGCTGATGCACAGAGTACTTGCTCCTGTAGCTTTAGTTTTCCCTTTATGCAGCTGGTACATCATCCAGTTAGTTGCTTCCATTGTCTTCCTGTGTTTTCTCCTTTGGATACAAAATGCTGAACTCTAAAGAGATACAGTCCTCCTTAGAAAATCTTGTTTTGGATGGAACCTTTGCTTAAATTAAGGTCAGGCAAAATTTTGTTTTTAGCATCTCTAGGAAGAAACCCCCAAACTGTCCTTCTCACTGACCCCTTACCTTAGCTCTGTATTCCCTATACTTTCCTGGAACATCTTTTGACTAACCTCTGTGGATGCAATAACTCACCTGCTTGTAGCTCATGTCTGTAATTTTCCTCTTGCCTTCTAATCTCACACCTACAAACTCATATACAGATTTGCTTTATGAAATCATGTTTTGTCAAGATACTTATGCCACTGTACTCAGTGGGATCAGAGGAACGTTGCCTGTGCAGATCATGTCTAAAGGATTGAAAACAGTTTTTTGTTTTGTGCTTTGCTGAAATGTGGCTTGTCTTTATCTCTGGGAGTTTAGGAGGTCTAAAATAACCAACACAGGTTTTTCTAGTAATGAGAAAAGGAGAATGGTTTGTGTTTCTCAGTCTGCAGGGTGTGTAAGTATATATGAATTTCTTGCAAGCCTATTACTGTTATTTTAAGTTTGTGGTAAGTAAAGTTAATTTTCAGTTCCAGATGTTGATCTTTGGCATGTACACTGCTCTTCAGGAATTCACCAACATGCTTGTGGTAGCTGTGGGTGATCTTCATCACTTCCTTATTTCAGCTACTGAATGTTGCAGAGAACATTAGGAATTGAGGTCTTTTGGCCATTTTTTGCAAGACTTTCATGTTCACCAGTCTGGATCCTCATGTAAAAATTTCCTGGAAGTTGTGTTTATATTTGTTTAATCTGCTGAGTTCATTGTGTAGACTACTGTATGTGTAGCTTGGTTCTTTAGACACCTGCACTGGAAAATTGTTCATGCTTCATATGAAATGTAGCCTAGAGGTTCTGCACCTGTGGCTTTGTAGTAGGCCAGTTGTTGTAATGAAGTTTCGTTAATCCTTAAGTAATATTTATAAGTTTGAAAAGTTTCCTGTAAACTTTTAAAAGTTAAGCTAACTACTGGCCACCTAAAAATTTACCAATGAATTGAGGAAGTGCCACTACCAATTACTGTAATTTTTTAACAAGTGCCAAAACCACTTCACCTTTATACTTCTTTCGGGGGTTTTTTTGTGGGGTTTTTTTGTGGTTTTTTTTTTTGCGGAAAAAGAAATGTATGAAAACTTCAGGACATATAGTTTATTTTCTACATTGATGTCCATCATTAGTGGAGGAAAATATGTTTTCAGTTGATGTTTTTTCACAATCTAGCCAAATAGAGGTGTAGGTTTTTTTATATGAGTAATGCAGCATAACACATGTAGAAAAAATTATTTTCTTCCATTACCTTATCAAGAACTTTCTAGCTCAGGTTTTGGATTTTTTTTTCTTTTTTTTTCTTTTTTTATCTTGAAAGGGGAATGACAAGATCAATCTGTATGTGTATGCATGTATATAACCACTTTTAAAGACTATTTCACATTAATGATTTCATCATTTCAAATGGCAGCTGTAGTGTTGATCTTTATTACAGCTCCAGGGCAGCAGTTCTAGCGTTACTGCATTTCTCTCGTTTTCTGAGAATTTGCGTCATACACACCTAAAACTGTTTCAACTGGATACATACAGTATTAAAGTACACAATAAATCTAGCCTCTTTGACTCCAAAATGCTCCTAAGAATTGTTAAATTGAAATGATTGGTGAATGCACGTTATATCTAGATAATAAAATTTTTTTGTAGCCACCTGACAAACTGTAAAGTTTAGAAGATGGAATTATGTAATTTCCTTACAGGTGGTTTGTTTTGCATGTTTTATGATCTCTTAACATTTTTTCTCTAGCATATTTTGAGCTTTCTATTGTTTTTCTATCTATGGTTATATTCTCGAAATTTCAAGTCATATTCATGAAATCTCACTGATTCAGAGATTGCTTATTCTGGTGTTGTTACTCTGTGCAACTGCCAAACCATAAATGCAGGTTTTTGGGCTAAGAACTATATCTGTCTTAGAAAGATGAAAAAGTTTGGAAACAGGAAAGTATTTGAAGAAATGTAATACATTCCCATTGAATTTGTACACTTTTGCCTCACATCTGGTTTTGAGTTTGGTTCAGGTTCTTTGATTGCTTCTTGCCTGGAACAGAGGCAGTATAGTTCATTCACTGCTTTTTGACTTGTTGTGATTCTTGGTTTTCTGGTTTTCTTGAGCAGCAGCACAGTGTACATGCTGAGCAAGATGTCCTGGCAGATGCTGACCTTGATCGGCACAATTAATTCATCCTCCCGTTATTTTTTGGATGGTGAGCAGCCAGAGGATATGAGATGAAGGCTCTCTTGCTTTTGTGAACATTAGGTACTCAGTACAAATGGGAGCAGTCAGTGTAATCTGTTTTATATTTTTCTGTTGCAAATTCATGAGTTTACACAGAATTATAGCAAGAGAGAACTTATGCTTGTATACCTGTTATTGTCATGTGGCAGTGGCAACCCAGGAGAAGGATCATGCCATGGAAAGGTACTGCCCCTTTATATATAGCAAGTGCTCTACAGACTGAAATTTGTTGATTTTTTTATTACTTGACACTAGTAAAGTGATACTGTAAGAATTAATAATTTTTTTTTTAAAAATTCAGTTATAATGGCATTGTTGGTTAATAACAGTTCTTTTGAAATCAGTGAGTTTTTTGTAGGACAGAAATCTTCATTTTCCCTGTTACATGTTTCCACGGTTACATAAGGTAATGGCATTTAAACTTAATTTTTCAAAAGTATGTATTCTTTCTAAATTTGTCTTTGAGCTTTCAGAAGTCTGAATTGGTTTGTTCAATTGCCTTTATTGAAATCAAATGTCTTTTTTTTGGCATCATTATATGAGAGAATGGAAGTGCCCTAGGATTTAGTGGTGTAGAGATACATTTATTGAGCAAAGAGATAAATTTATTAGCAAAGAATTTACTGAGTTTCAGGGGCATATCTGTGTTGCAAAAGCCTTTGTCTGGATACTTTTTCCTTCCACAAAAACAGCTATTGTATGAGATCTCAGTGCCTCAGCTTAGGGGCTGTACATTTAGTCATGTTTTTGCCTGGAGAGCTGTTGATATTCTTGATGATAATTCAGTTAAATCAAAATATCATCTTTTTAAAAATAAAAAAGCTGTTAGGTATATAGGAATTAAAATATACCCTGTTTCTGGAAACATTGTTGCTAGCCCTATAAAGAGTTGCTCTACTTCGTTGAAGACCTTTAGTACATATTTTTGTGTTTGTAATATTTACTAATTATTTCAAAGATGAAGGTGACATTTCCTTGACATTTCATATGCAGCTTGAAAAATTATTCCTCTGAAACTAATTAAAACGGAAAACATAGAGCAGACAAATGTATTTTCTGTTATGATAGGTAGTGTTTCAAAAAATAAAGCAAAGGATCAACCATACTGTAGTATTCATAATTCTTTTTTAAAGATTAATTTATTTGCACAGAGTATTTGCTGATATCTGAGCCTTTCCTAAATAAAATCTGTCAAAGGGTTTTGGTTTTTGTCTGCAATCACTTCTTGGTTTTTGTTCACCAATCACTTGTTTAATACTTTTTTTATTGCTGTTTTCCTGACAAAAACCCAACATAAAACAGAAACCCATGAAAAATTCCAACCCCAAAAAAATCAAAACAAAACAGCTTTCTAGCCTGTGTTGCAACTACAAGATATAAGGAATCATAGGCATATAAGTAATCATAAGAACAGAAAATTTTATGTGGAAAGCAACCAAATATTTTTTTGATAGTAAGTCGGGTAAATTCCTTGTCTTGTTAAAAATGACACATATTATTTCTAACAGCCTTTTAAAAATTTTAATATTAGCATCATATTTTGTAATTACATTCCTGCCAACGAGATTGTAATAACAGTGCTTGTTTTCACATATACCAGTAATGATTTCTCAGGTACCACTCAAAATAAGGTCTAAATGTTCCTGAAGATATCAGGTCACTATTTGCTTAGTGTACACAACCAAAAATACCATGCTAGAAATTTTCAGGAAAGGAAGAGCGCAGAAAACATTACATTCCTATGTCAATTGATATGCACCTGCTTCCCAAATGCCATAGAACTGCAGAATAATTTAAATTGGAAGAGATCTCAGGGAGTCCATCTGGTCCCACTTCTTCCTCAGAGCAGGGCTGTCTTTCATGCAAAGTGCCTAGTTTCAGTTGAGCCTCTAGTAGCTCCATGATGGAAGTCCCTCGGGGAAAACTAGTACAGTATTTGATCACTGTCCTCACTGATTTTTTTTTTCCAGTATCTGGCTGGATTTTTTCTTAATGCGAATTGTCCTTTTGCTGTGTACCACCTACAAGAGTTTGGCTTAATGTAACTACTTATATTTTCAGCTCCCTAAATTGGAAAATTGATGTAGGAGAATTCAGAAAGGCAAGAAAATAGATATGTGGGGGAGCTTCTGTAGAATTAGTGAAGAAGTAAATTGGGCTTTACAGACTCGAAAAAGCAAACTGAAGGGGAACGTAGTAAAGATGCATTCTGTGTTGTTTGGTTGTTTTGTGTTCTGTGTTCTATGTTGTGGGGTTACATGGTGAAAGTAAGTAGGGAATAATGACGGCTCACTGCATCTGCTGAAGCAAAGAGTAGGGACCATCAAATAAGCACAGTAGGCAGATGATTCAAAGGAAGCACACAACGTTCTTCAAAAACATGTAGTTAGGTTGTGCAACTGGTTGCTGCAGTATTGGGTTTTAATAGTTTATATAGAGTTAGAAAGCAGCTGAAAAATATGGAAGGAGAATCCTTCCATGACTGTTACATGTAGAAACCTCACATCTGATACTAGTAAGGCAGATCTTATACCACGGATCGTCAGAGGACAAAAACATGCTCTGAAGAATTGTCATTCTCTTCTTCTTGCAGGTTATTAGGCCACTGGCATAGTCTGGCCTTTGGTCTGAGAAAATATAACTGTTCTTAAATTTCACAGTAGTAAGGCTTGTTTTTCAGGCTACCCTCGGCAACTCAGAATGTGTTACATTAATTTGCATCCAGTGCAGTGTTTTACAATATGTGTACATCAATTATGCATAATTTTTGCTGCTTTGGAAGGTATTACTTGTGTTAAAACCAGAAAATGTTGCCTTATCAAAAAGTGATTTTTGAATAAGTTTGTTGTTTAATTGGTTTCTCAGTATACTTTTTAATTAGCTTTGAATGCTTTAATTTTTAATAACTCTGTTATGTCTACATGGCTCTGCACAGTGCTGCTCCCAATTCTAGGTATCTACAATAGCAAACTAAGAAAAAGCATATTATAATTAGTGGAAAGGTGCTTCAAAAATATAGATAATCTGCTCAATCCAAATGATCAGCTAATATTCAGCCAGAAACTCCTTCCATGTGTGAGTGCCATGTTTAAAATATGTTGGGGTTTTTTTGGTAAAGATAGTAGATTCTTTATCTGGTTTTCTACATGTGATCTTCCTGAGATACTCAGTTCTGTCATGGATGGAAAACAAAAAAAAAATCAAAAAAGCCTAGTCACCACCAACAACACAAAAAGCCTTTTGAGGCATGAGATTAATCTTATTTATGAAATCTAAATCATACAGGGACATGGGCCACATTTTACGGTAAGCTCACATTTTAGTATGTCAGCATTTACATGTCTTTTAATATGTGCTAATGTCTATAGAACACAGAGATTTTGTAGTTAGTATATCCCCTCATCAGTAGGCAGGCCAGAGTTAATGTCATAGTCTAAATTTGTTGCATCCTTTCAGGGCCTCTCCTAAATAACTTTTAATCTCCGCAACTGAAGATACTAATGCAGAGGATCATTTTCAGAAAATTATTTTCTCTGTTTTGAAGAATTCTTGCTTGTAAGTCACAAAACTTAATTATCACATCTTATATCTATTGCCCCTTAAACCCCCCAAATGTTCCTTGTTCTCCCCATTGTCTAAATTTGAAGCCTGTATGTTATTTAGACTCCTTTTTTCATCAGGGAAAGTGTATCTTCAAACACAAAACTAGAATTCACTTTACGAAAACTATCTTAATGGCGCTGGTGGATACAGTCTTTTTTATCTGTATGTTCATTGAATGTATTGTTTGCAGTAGCTACTGGAATTCCCCACTTCTGGTTTTATCTTGGAGCCCTTGTACTGTGCTGGAATAGTTCTTATCAGAATCTCTGAGGACCAGTTCCCCAGCCACATCACAGAAACAGTACTATCACATTCATCTTTTAGATATCACTGATTATATTCTTCTAATTGAAATCTCCTTTTCTTCTGAGAGCATTTTCTCTTTCAGTTGGAGAGTCCTCATCTTATTTCCTCTAAATTTCCTGTGAAGGTTCTCTGATTTAATTTGCAAGTCCACATTAAACTTCTGTATCTGTGCAGATGGTTTGCATCTGACTCATGATACATTTTTTATTTGAATGGAATAATAATAGAGTATAGGCTTATTTATATCACTATATGTACGTCTGACTAGTGCTTTAAGAATATTCAACGTATGCTGCATTGTCCTTTGTCCCTCTTACTGATAGTCTTCCACCTTTTGATCAGTAGAGATAATATTACTATTTGCCTGTCCCTCAAAGGCTTTAATTCTGTTTTAGATTTATCTTAGATCTCTCTCCAGCCACTTACTCAACTGCTTTTCTTAAAAGAGTATATACTTTTTTTCTTGCATAATATCTAGGATATAGACTTATTTCTCTGGGCTTTTACATTATACAGTTCAATTTAAGCAAAGTCTTTTGCCCTGTTGCTTTGTCTTTCTCATATTAATTCAAAATATTGTTCTGAATATGACTGATATGGCCTATCACTTTGATTGTGTCACACTCTAGGTATATTATTTTATTTCTTGTTCAGTTTAAGATTTGCAGTGATTTTACACAGTGACAGAACTGTATGCTTGGTAAATGAGGGATGGTTGTCCATAAGACGGTAACAGTTGTAGTGCATCACCACAGAGGATAAATTCTAGTAGAAAACTGAATGAAGAAAACACAGAAGCCCAGCTTCTGCATGTCATATATAAAAATGCAGTTGAGGAAATCCTTGAGCAAGTGCTTCAGCTACATTTTTCTGTGCATAATCCTGTGCTTCTTTTTGGGTCCTTGTGCTTTATTTTTCCTCTCTGCCTCTTGTCAGAAGAGAAAAATGGAAAGTAAAATTAAGAGTGCCAGAGGTGTTGGTTATCTTTTGCTGTGACATCTCTTGAAAAGAGCTGAGGTAGTTGTTTCCCCTCCTAAGAAGGAAAAAGAGAACTGGAAAAAAAAGGCTGGCTGAGGTGTATACAACTGGGAACAGGGTTTGAGCATTCCTTGGTATGTGTCAGAAAACTTCAAGTACTGCTGTGTCCAAAATTGGTTGCTTGTAAAATATGTCAGAGGACTTTTCTAATCTGATTGTTACAAGTTATCCTTGGAGAGACCAAATTCTGCTATCCTGAAGTCCATGGCTTGCTTCTTTCCTTCCTTGTTGCCCCAAGCCTAGAGGCATTTAACTGGGCCCCCAGGGAAGCTGACTTTCTGTCTAGAGTGGCTGGAATTCCTTGGTGTTCTTTCAGGTGTTCCATGTTTGCCATTATTACTATGTTTTACTTTATTTTTGATTATTAAACTGTTCTTATCTCAACATACAAGTTGAGATTTGGTCAAAGTTTCACTTTGATTCTCCTCCCTGTTCCACGTGGTGGTGGGGAGGGGAGGGTTTGAGTAAGTGGTTCAGTGGTGTTTAATTTCCAACCGGGCTTCAAATCATGACACCTAGCTTCTTAATGGTGAACTACAATTTATTCTGTAGTAATTCAGTCATTGCATAAAATATTATGGCCCACAGATTAGTTTGCTTCTATAATGAAATTGGTGTAGTGTAAAATAAAGGAAGCAAGAAATCATGCTACTATCATGTTAGTATCTCTGAAAGTAATTAATTTAAGCCAAAGTGAAACTGAATCAGCTGATATGTTGCAGGAGCTGCATTGTGTATGCTAGCAGGCTTACTGCTCCATAATGGTCTCTACAGCATCCTGATGTAGAACTCATAATTCCTTTCCAATGTCTATATCAAATTTGTTAGTCTGATAGTAACGCATCTTGTGATTTTGAAGCTTGTGTCATGAC
This sequence comes from Platyrinchus mystaceus, assembly GCA_035041135.1. NCBI lineage: Eukaryota > Metazoa > Chordata > Aves > Passeriformes > Tyrannidae > Platyrinchus > Platyrinchus mystaceus. The sequence goes on along the minus strand of JAWWLV010000100.1, from coordinate 14,066,027 downwards.
TACACAGCCATCATGGTTGTGTTGGTTGGTGACATCTAAAGTCTGCTAGAAGGAGCATTGTGTGGAATTATAATGAACTTTCTTCCTGAGGACACAGAAAGTCCCTGCTCTCTGTTAAATTCCTTCAGAAATTCTTTCATCTACTAAATCCTTTGCTGAACTGAGAGGGCCTTGAGTGAGAGGTTCAAAATTTAATGTAGCTAGGATGGAGATAATTGAAAGGCACTCTGAAGTGTATTTGCTTTTATTTTGTACATCAGACTTAATATAACACCCTGATTTAACTAGTAATATTGTACACCCGCAACACATAAATATATATATGAAAAGAAGTAGATGGGGTATTCTGGACTGTAGTCTTATCATCACAGCAAGGCTTCATGGATGAAGATTTGAGAAGGGCTCTACCCACGCGGGCACGCTGATGGCTGAAAAGGCCAATGTGAGATAGACAGGTACGGTTGCAAAAGGCACAGCAGAAAGACTCCCTGGGTGAGATCGACAAGACGCGATTCTTTCTGCGTTGTGTTTTCTCCTCGAGAGTGATCCTGCGTGTGTTCTCAAAAGAAGCAGCAGCGTTATAGATAGTGTGTCTCCAGGCCTCCTGATTGGAGGCCAGAGTAGACCTTATAGTCAGAGTAGACCTTGTAGTCTTATACTTGTTGGGAAAAAAAATTATACCTAACATGCACTAAAAAAAAATCTCTTCATACTGGTGAATATACTGCTCTGAGAGAAAACTGGTTTCCTGCACAATTTAAGAGGTCCTTCAAAGGGAACCTGCATCTGGGCAAAAAAATTCAGTAGAAGACCACTGTTGCTGTTCTTCAGTTTCATCCTGGTTGCCCTAAAAATTCTAAAACAGAATAAATAAACTCAGTACAGGCTACAGTTGTGTTTGTCATGTCTGATAATACCTGCTGTGCAGACAAATTCTGAGCCTTCACTGTTGTTAAAATACAGAGTAGGGTCAGTATGTCAGAGGGAAAGTGCTAGAAAATACTAAATAGCATTTATAAATGTATTGTAGTTTGAACAGGACATGTGCTACATTTTGAACAAAGCCAAAGTTTATCCCCTAAATCCTCATTTCAGTACTCATTCCGTTTAAAGCGACTGTTTGCCTCTCTATATTGTTGAGTGGTGCTTATCAAAGTCCTCAGTTGGCCCAGTCCATGAGTCTAGGACTTTGAGTAAAAAACCTCTCTCTTGTTAAAAATACTTTTTGTTGAGGAGAAACTGGTGAAAGTCGTAGTTTGATGTTGTCATTAGATAAGCAGACTGTTAGTGTCCAATAGAAAGAAAACTCCTGAGTTCGGTTAAGGGAAGTGTAGTAGAATTCATGCATCTTTTGGTAACTTATTTTCTCCTGTCATATAAGAAGGATACATTTGGTTGCTGCTAAATCTCATGGCTCACTTCTGAAGAGACATGTGAAACTAATGGATCATTCAACAACCAGCATGCAAGTAAAAATACACTCTGTCTCTGATTGTTAATGGGATTTTTTCTTTTTTCTTTTTTTTTTTTTTGTAAAGCCAGTTTAATTCCAGCAGTATTATAAGAATAAAAATCAAGATTCAGCACAAAGTTGTTTTATTAATATAAGATTAGTTGGCATATGATATTACTTGAGTCTGATGAATAAAAATGTTACAGATGGGTAAGTGGGCACATGGTTAATGAGTATTTCCATGACAAGACACTCCCTATTACTGTTTTGACAATTTGACTGGGTTTTCCACTCTTTTTTTTAACAGTATACAAATTGAAGCAAATGGCAGAATTTTGCTACAACAATGTTTAACCTATGTCCTGTTGAACCATGACACCTGTAAGCTAAATTGTATTTGGGAATCATTTGCAAACATTGGTAGTGTACAGAATGAATAGATTTTGGTAGTTGTTTGGAAGTCCTGGAGTAAGCTGAAGCTGCATTTATTACGTTATCATATTTTCATTTTTTTTCTGTCAAAGAATACTTGGAAGGATTAAAGTTTACTTTTTAACACCAGCAAACAGTTGTAGTCTGTCTCAGTGATGAGTTTCTTACAGTTTAAGTAACCTATAGCTAATTAGAATGAGGTTGTTAATGTGTTGTTTCTCTGTTTCAGGCTTATTTACTTCGCAAGTCATTAAAATATCTTTGCTGTTTCTGAGGGGAATTTACAAGCAGTAAACTCAGTTTGTCAGTGTTAAAAGTACATTCTTTTTCTTAAAAGAGTGATATTAATTTTGAGGACTGATAGTAAGAGATTAGGAAATACACGGTCTTTGGACTAAGTCAAGTTATGAGAGCTTGGAATTTACATTGAGTTATGCTGAACTAGAGGTGCTTGAAGGCTGTTTTGCAGAGCCCTCTGTTTTCAGAGCCCTGTTCTTGCAGAGTTTTAAATCCAGACAGTGGCTGCTCTTATGGTTTACGGTAGTGCCAGAAAAGAAATGTATCCTAGAGCCAGCACTGATGGCTACCGATATTTACAAGTAGTCTATTGTTAGAGAAGAACATTTTAAAAGCAAAAAAATACCCCTAAACATATATGAAGTTAATCTACCTATGCAGGGGTTTTTTACTGTGTGGGTGTTTTTTATTTTATGTTTTCAAATCACCGTCCTTTTAAAATGACAGGTATTTCAGGAGAACTGAGAAGTATGTCCTATGTGTTTAAGGAGTAAAAGAATTTCAGTTTTCTTTATACTTAAAATAATTGCACAAAATATTTAAGGAAATAGAGAGTTTATCAGCAGATAAATCGATCTGAGTTAGCTTAATCCAGCTGATGTTGACACTTACAGGTTTGCATCAGTAGAGGCTTAGCCCTTGTCTTTTATTTAAATTAAATTCAGGAGTCTACATGCCACTTTCCCCAGTAAATCAATTATCATACAGGTTTGCTTGTTTTCACTGGAGATTCTTCTTTTTCTTCTAGGACAAGAAGGACAAAGTCTCAAGATTTGATACCATACGTCATTCCATAGCAGGAATTATAAGGTCTCCAAAATCCATGTTGGGCTCATCATCGGTAAGTAGTATCAATAATATAGTGTTGGGATACAATCTGTTATTTTTACAGCTTAAGTAGATTTTTTTTGTTGTTTTTTTTTTTAAACATGCATTTCTATCTAAATGAACAAAAACTACATTAAAATAATGTTATAAAAACACTGTTCTGATTGATCAGCATACATGATAATATCATGGCATAATGATGTGCCAGAACAACTTGCTACACTTCAGGGAAAAAAGAGAAATTGTGTGCTTTTTGCAGCTCTCAGATTGGTGCTATAATTTTAAGTTTTAAATTTTTTAATTTTTTTAATTTCCCAGTAAGGCTGATTTTCTTGAAAGGCGCTGTCTTACAGCAGGTGGTCATGCATATTTTAAAAATGGTTGCAATAATTATATTCTCCATATTTGTTATTGTTGCTACTACTACTACTTTTACTATTTAATTAACTAAGTGTTACAGATCTTGCTTCAATCCCCACTAAAAATAATTGTTAAGTATCTCTTAGGTATAGTTGGCTTTTGTTCACATTCTGTAATGGTTGGAGAAACTTCCTTGGTGTTTTTGCTTTTCTATTTCCACTGTTTGTTTCATATGAAAGTTTGCAAGACTAGTTAGAATATTTGAGCACCTACTTAGGGAGGTGTCAGATTTTACTTGAAAACCTTCTTCTTGTTCTTTCCCAAGTGGAATATGTGATCATCCCAATCCTCCTAACACAAAAACCAAAACTAAAAAAAAAAACAACCCAAAACAAACAAAAACCAAACAAAAGAAGAAAAAAACTCCTCAACAAAAAAGTTGGGCAGAGTTTTAAAAACTATTTAAAACTGCCTTTTAATTGTGATCATGTCACCTTAAATATTAGCTCAAGATAGCATTCTTGAGAAAACTTTATAAACAATGGATCCAAGGACCCATAAAAAGATACAATAAACTGTATTTAAGCTAAACAATATTCAGAATGTGTGGAAGAGATTACAATTGCATGTATACATATATGTAAATAAACATGTGTATACAGAGCAAAATTGTATATAGGAATGAAGGAACGGAAAAATAAATATGATGGGATAAAATTAGGACAGGAAGGCTTTTCCTATGAAAAATTTGAAAGTTGCTTGACATATTTGAAAAGTAACAGGAAAAACCTTTCTAAAATATTGGAATATCCTTGGAGTTAAACAAAATCTCCACATTATCATGATCTTCATTTTATAAAACTTCTAATTGATATAAAATTTCAGCATTTCATAATAAAAATCTACTAAAATGTATATTCCTGTGACCTCTGTTCTTTATGTAGGTGAGACACAGCCTTCAACTTGTCTTATCTATGTATTATAAAACTTTAAAAAAACCCCACCCAAACCAAAACCCCCACAAACCACAAAACAAACCTGACTAAAACTGCTTCAGAGAAAAATTGGAAGACAAAAAATTCTTAAGAGGAGGATCAAAATAAAATATTTTTATTAAATCAGGAGAAGTCAATGTCAAAATTTCAATTGGCCTAAGGTGACCTTTTAAATAAGCTATGTACCAACATTTTGATTTTCATTGTAATCTATATCTCTGTTAATTCCATGGAACTTGGTGTAAACCTGGCTGTGTAGATAGATGGTAGGTAGGGTTAGTGAAACATTGGAATACGTTTGGAAGAAGCAGGATGAGCATTGAGTCATTTGAGTCAGAAAGTAAAATCTGAGTAACAACTGTAATCTTGATTATCTGTTGCTTAAATGACACCTATGTGACTTCAGAGTCAGAATATATAAACCTCTCAATTTTAAGTTTTGCTTTGTGTTTAGATTTAGCTATTTCTTGTGTGTTAGAAAAGCTAACCATGCACATACAGCTAAAATTTGCTTCACAAATTAGTACTTAGCTATTAATGTTTCAGCTTCTCATCTTTTTCCCACTGACAATGACATAACCATGCTTAATTGCTAAATATATAAACTGGTACTTAAAGCTTATTATCCATCAACGAAGTATACAAAGTAATTATTGAAGCTGTAGCATAAAGTAATATTAACATGCATGAAAAAATTGTAATTTTTTATATAAATTTTTTAAAATTTTTGTGTTTAATAATAATACAAAAAGGGATCTCAAAGCAGATTTGGGCTGCTACCGATCCTCTAATTGAGCATAGTGTAAAATGTGATGTTAACTACCTGTTGTCAAATTATGTGTTTTAAGTATATGGAAACTTTAGAAGTGGAGCAATATCTAATTTAAATGTAATGGTATTCTAAAAGCAACATCCCGTATTTAATTGGTGGGGTATGTTGAATTTTGTCTGTTTCAGTTAAGAAAAACTAGGTTTTTGTGTGTCATCTGAAAAAAGTCAGAGAAACTGTAATTTCAAAAGCAGAGAGCAGTTTCACTATTACTTATGTGTTGGCACTGAAATGATTTACATGTTCTCAGAATGAGAAGATACGGCGTAATGCAGGAAAAAAGTATAGTTTGAAGAAAAAACAAGGAAGCTAGGGATTCAGGAGTTTTCTGGACAAAATGCAAGCCAGTTTTCTATAATAGCAGGAGATATAAGTTTAATCAAACAAGGAGAAAGGAGACTGCTTACTTGTACTGAATGAAGAGTCAGTATCTGCCCTTCTGCATACTTTTTTTGGTACTGAGGCGTTTGAGCTTGATGCAAGCATCTGTTACTTTTTATAGGATAATTTTTTTATTGTTTATAGGTTAATAGGTGGAATTAATGTTTATTTCATAATGTATATCAGCATGTCGGAATGAGCCAGGTACGCAGAATCTAAAAGCAGGATGTTGCATAGGGAATTGTCTCAAATTATCAACCTAAATTTACTGCTTTACATTCTCATTTGTGTCTCTGCCACTCTCATACACTGACAGAAAAAAATATCTTGACAAAATGTTTTGTTTGCTTAAAGATGTAAAGTAAGGAAGTACAGAACATTTGCATTCAGAATATATGTGAAAATACAGTACTGAGTATGCTATTAGTTTAATAACATCTCATCCCCATTATAATTTTTATTTCATTGGCAGTATAAGTGCAGGAATAATATGTAATTTTTTTGAGTTAGGAATAATACACTGCAGTTTGCTCAATTTTTCTCTTGAAATAAGGACAGCAGCTGGTGACTGCTTCTTTTTACTGTTGAAGGAAAGCCACTGTTTCAATGGATTGTGAAATAGGGAGAGAGAAGGGGGCTCAATGTAAGTAAAGAGGACAGTACTAGATCCATGAGGAACATGGTTAAGTATATGAGGCCATTTTACTCCTCTTAGAAGAAAAAGTGTGAATAAGTATATAAGGACACATCCACTAGCCCCAATAACCTGGGAGTGGAATCTGGAAATAAATGGAAATCTTGAAGGAAAAAGAAAAGGAAAAAAAAAAGAGGGGTTGGGAGGGAGAGTAGAAATTTGACAGTCTGAGTTCCTTTCCTTCTGTGTGGTTTTGTTAATTTTTTATCTATAGCTTTCTCACAAATTAACAACAAAAATCCTAGAAAAATATTTCTTCGTTTAGGCTGTTAATGCACAAAGTGCTTCTGTAAGCGTGCATACAAATGTGCAAGAGATCCCATCCTCCAAATGAAATTGTAAAATTGTTTTTTCAGGTATCTAATTAGTGATATTAAGTTGCTTGATGATATTTAAAATGAATCAAGTTTAAAGAAAAGAGGTGGGAATTTAATTTTGTGCATATGGCTTTTTTTCCCTGTATTTTTCCTTAAAAATTAACCTTTCATTTAATGCTAACTATAAAATGCAGTAGAAATACTACCACTTACAGTGATATAAACTGAGTTGAGATCGTTATTGAAATGGTTATTTATCTTGCATTTGTACTGTTCTTTCTGGGCTTTCAGCCATGTTTGATTCCATAGCCAGTGAGGGTGAATATTGTATCATGTAGAGAATATGTTAGACTCAGGAGACTTGTTCATGAAAGTAATGCAATTTTAATAACACTCAAAACATGAATAATTACTGCTTACCTCATCAGCAAAAACACCTTGATTTTGATTGTCCCATAGTATAGGACAAAAAGCAAAGGTAATATGAGGTAGAGAACAATCAACAAAGGAAACTTTGTGGAATTTTCTTTGTTTTCTTCTAAAATAATAAATATTAATCAAATTTCAGAGGGAGAAGATTGATGATAGTGTCATAGATAACGTGATAGTTAACAATGTCCAAAATGCTCTGTTTTCTTCCATAAGCTCTTCCTCTGTTAAAAAGGCTTTTAAGATGTTTTATTCTGGAATGTGGCCCTGATTGTCTGAACAATGCCTCAGCCTGCACCCAATTTGTACATAAGTAGGTATTCCTATCTCGTGTCTTCCTTTTTAGGAAGCTATAAATGAATTGCATGTCAGATTTATTTTTTATTTTAGCCTTCCTTTGTGAAGACTATGAAGTAGTTTAGTGACCCTGAACTGTCCTTCTATTCTTAGAAACATTTCCTCTCAAGTAGAAATATGTTTCTGTGGTAAAGGGTTTGCTGCTCTGAATCCCTGAACACAATAGAAGTCTGGGTTTTCTTTCAAGGCAGACTGGGTGTCTTTGAACAATAAATGTTCAAGTAAATAATATTCTCTAACATTTTAAAAGCTTATTTTTTTCTTTTAGGAATTTCTGAAAAAAAAATGTTAGTGGTGGCAGGCAGCTCTCATGTGAGATGTATTTAACTGTCTATGGCATTGAAATATGACTACCTTCTTGGCCAATCAATATCTCTGCTTTTTAGCAGTTCGCTTTGCTCATAACCACAGAGCCTGGGAGTGCAGCCTTTGCCCCTAAAAGCTCTGAGTGTGCACTCTATGTTCAAGCTGTTGTAATTTCTTACATAGTCCTTGCTATATGTTGATTGTCCGTCACTGAGATGTGGATCTTCATTCTGTTACCTAGATGCAGGTTAGGAGGCTTGCCTGGGACATGGACACATACCTGTTTAACTCACAGCACAATTACATTGTTCCGAGCTTTACCACCCTGGTTGTGAGAATTTCTATGAGCTTTGGCAATGGTCTTGAGTGACATACAGCTTAAGGAAGGGCTTGTCTTCCTACCCATAACAAATAAATCTGAAGTAGTCATTGACAAAATACAAAGTTTTCCTCTGTGTTTTCTTAAGCAACGTAAGCATGTTAAAATTAATGTGTGCAGTCATAGTTTAAAACTCATTAACTTCCACTTACTAGCCATTTGCTACCACTTATAGCCATTTCCATATAGTGAAAATAATGTCTTAAAATCTTGTGTCTTCAGAAACTCTATATCATAGGGACAGTACACCCAGGTGTATAGTCTGCACTACAGTGTACCTGCTAGGAAAAAATATCTCATACTTATTAATTGAATTGGGATGGAAGTGATAAATTCTGTGAAAACAGTTTATTCATTTCACATGCTTTGTATAAATCAGTTTATCATGATTTTCTGTTTGGTAAGTTTCTGTCTGGATAAAGAAATTACTCATTTTCAATTGTTTTTAATGGCATGTCAGCATGGCTTACAAAAAACAGCAGGCTAAGTGAAAAATATTACATGGTTTTATGGATGTTGCCATAAACTTCTGCTTTTGATATATTAATTTTTCAAGTAATTGAAAGAAAAGTTATCAGTATGCCTTTTGTGTAAATGTAAGAGCCTTGATTTTTTTTGTTAATAGAAATACATAATTTAGGGACAGAAATAGAAATTATTGTTGTTTATGATACTTTTCACGTAAAAGTAAACTCTGAAAATGTACTAATATAGTAACATTTTTCTTCAATTTTTTTCCCAAGTTCTTCGATGTAATTTCAACCACTGAGAAACCGTTGTCTGAGCAAGACTGGTATCATGGTGCAATTCCAAGAATAGAAGCCCAGGAGCTGTTAAAACAGCAAGGAGACTTCTTGGTGCGAGAGAGCCATGGGAAACCTGGTGAATATGTCCTTTCTGTGTTTTCAGATGGACAACGGAGACACTTTATCATACAATATACTGATGTACGTCTCTGATATAGTACTGAATATTCAGTTTAGGACCTACATAGTTTACTGTAGCAAATGGATTTAGCCTTTATATGAAAATATGAAAGCTGTGGGAAATATCTCCATCAGTGCTGAAATCAGGGGAAAAGGTCATTTTGGGAAACAAAGGAAAAATATGAAGTATCAGATTATTCAATTTCTTTTATCTTATTGATTTATTTATTATTAAAAAGCCAAGATAGTTCTGTGTATCTTTTGAAGTCTAGAACTTGTTACTGTTAATTTATGCATGTACCTTTATGTATTTTTAAACCCATTTTCATAGTTGGTGCCAATTAGACTACTTTTAATTCAGACAATAAAGGTTCAGCTAGTCTTCCTGAAAAATGGAAACAGTCATGGAGAAGAAAGTAATCAGTGTTGGTTTTATACAGTTGGGAATTGAAGTCCCTGCTGCACTGGAGGTGCTTATGTTGTTTTTAGCCCTATGGTTACTGGTTTGTTCAGTATAACACAAATGTTTATGGATGTTGCACAGTATATATGCTTCTAAGGACCAGAATTGACCCCCCTTATTGCTCTAACTTAAGAAAAATTGGTGATTGAATTAGCAGTAAGTTATATTGTTATATGCCTTTAGCCAGTGTATTTCTTTTTATTCTTCTTAATGTATTACTTGTTTTTTTAATGCATGTATTTTTCTTATTACTTTTCAGAATTTAAAACTTACAAAAAATGTGACATTTCACATAACATTACTAGAATTTTTTTCTTAAGTGTGACATTGCAGCAAATCGTTCTCAGTTATGATTCAGTAATGCTGTCTCTTCAGTCTCTTGTAATAAAAGTCTCCCATGTACAGAAAAATAAGTTTAATCACATAATGATATTTACACTGAGGGAATTTCCTTGTCTAAATCCCCAGCAGATGCAGTGTACCTGGGGGAACTCAGTATTGTGTACCTGCTTTATTTCCTTTTAATGGGAGGCAGTAATATTTTTCAAACTTCATAGAGGTTAGAAGGCTTCTGTAGGATAATGATTATGGACACTTGTCATGACTGGAATGTTCATTAGTTCTCACCTACTGTTTTCTTTGTGGAACTGAACGTTTGCACATAGTGTTTATTTTATTTTGATTTTATGACCTTATTTTGATGTATCAGAGTGCTGAATGAGAAAATAAGTTATAAAATTACCTCTGCGTAGACACACGGAATCTTACAAGGTGCTTGATACTCTCTGATCTGACCCAGCAGAAATAAATGCACATTGTCTACTTGATGTGGCTTTTGAAATTTGTGCAAATCATTTTAGTAGGGAAGTTCGAGGAGAGTGTAGTGCAAGGGATTTGTTTGTTTGCACTGGTATGAAGAATATGGAATTGGGTCTCTGTGACTGGTGAAACCACACTCTTGGATTACTGAAGGTCCCCATATTTTCTTCTGAATCAAGCACTGAAGATCAGAGTGGGACATTTGTTTTAACAGTGATCCTTTAGTGTTCTCTCTCTGGTTTTACCATTATTTTAAAGTCTAATCTTAATATTATGTGTGATAAATTAGTTTGTCATTCAGCTTTAAGCTGAATTAATTCACCGCTGTCCATTCAAGGCAACTGTTGTTTTTGCTTCTGGCATAGGTTGAGGCTGTGACATTGGAAAATTGTTGTTTGTTAGTGATCTTAATAATGGTCAGGATGCAGTGTAAATACACTGAATCAAAGGACACTGTCTGCCTTGAGGATTTTACATAAATGGCAGCATATGGGCGTGTGACTGGTCTGGGATGAGGAAATAATGGGCTGTAGTGGCTGTTGTGCTAATGAGACTTTTAGGACATCAGTTTTTTGGATCATCAGCACAGAAGTATGAAGGAACTTATTTGAAAGGAATGGGAACTAGTGTTAGTGGTCAATCAAAGTGTAGTCATTATTTAATAAGCAACAAAATACCAACACAAAGTGTTCAGTACATGGAAACATTTTTATGATAGAGATCTGTGAATGTTAAAAGCGGGTGACATGACCAAGCTGTCTTTGCTAACAGCAACAACATGTTTCAGGAAGTTAATGCTTTAACCCTCAAGGAACACAATAAACTTACAATGCACTGTGAAAGGAATTTAATCCTGGGGGCTAGAAAGAAAACCGTCTGCATGCAGTGGTAGAGGTTTTCATTGCCCAGTTGTGTAAATGAACTTGAATCACCATCTGTGCTTTTGAGTTTTTTTAATTGCAGTACTTGTTCATTGTCAGGCTGGCTTATGAAGCAGCTACTTGTGGGAAGAGCTCTTTAACTGTAGATGCTGAGTCTTGTGAAAGCACAAGGCTTTCCTATGTTTCACCGTACTTCTCTTTAAATCACATGCATGAGCTGCCTTTAGCTGCTTTTCTGGTTTATACTCCTTATTAAAGACCAGTCATGTATTATATACTCTGCCACAGATTTATTAATTCAAATATTACAAATGCAGTAAGATCAGATTAAGACAATATTACTTATCTCCTGTTTATTTTATTGTCAGATTTTTTAGTTTGCTTTCATACTTCTTAGAACTTGAAGTAATTCAGAAGTTGGTGTTTTTTCTGGTTTAGAATATTTTTAATTTCAATCTGTCATAGTTTTAAGCTTAACTGTCCTATCTATTTAAATTAAGAGTTTAAATAGTCATTTTATCATGCTGCCTTAAATGAGTGATGCAGTAATTTTGCATTTATTAATTTGTCATCTTCTCAACTGTCATTCCATTTAAGTCAGTAGAAATACTATTTAAAGATCAGAAAATTAATTCTGTAAAAGTGAGCATTGCTTTCTTACGAGTGGGGAAAATTTGGTGATGCACTTTCGCAGTTTCTTGTTAGAAATATTGCTTGTACAGAAATAATTATTCCCTTTTATGTCTTTACAGAATCAATATCGTTTTGAAGGAACTGGGTTTCCAACTATTCCTCAGCTCATAGAACATCATTACACAACAAAGCAAGTTATTACAAAGAAATCAGGTGTTGTTCTGCTGAATCCTGTTGTTAAGGTAATGCGTACGTTCCAAGAATTTTCTTTAACTGAAAATAATTTTGGTGTGTTTCTGTTGTTATTTCAAATATGGCTCTGTGCAACTTCTCAGATTTTTCATTTTTGCGCATTTTGTGATTCTGTTTCTGAGCTTTTAGAACCTTTTCAGCTCTGTGCAATATATTAATTTAAAATTACTCTCCTTTCTGATCCCCATAATAAATTTTTGCTATCTTGAACGAATGGCATTCAACATCTTAAAAAATATCCTCCTACTTTTTTTTTGTTCCCATTTGGATTTCAATACTAAGTAATTCAAAGTAGTATTTCATTGCCCTTCCCTCTGTAAAGGAAGAAATTTCTTTTATATAATGGTGTTCTGTAAGTGGTGACAGTCTCATGAAATCTGGAAGACTTATGACAACTCCATTTTGTCTCTGTTTTGTCTCTCAAAAATAAGTTATATGGACATAGAAAAAGGTACTGACACTCCAGCATAATTGAAAATTTAAAACAAAAATTCCCTTTTTAATCAGTAAGCTATTGCAGAAAGTCTTTCAGGAGGGAAATCAAAAGGGATAAGTATTAAACTATATCAGTGTTTTAAGAGCCTCCTTGACTTTTTCCAGTATTTTTGCCATTAGTATCTACTTAGTTGACATTTCATTCATATGAATAGTTCATATTCATATGCCAACTCCACTTATATATTTGGATCTTAACTATAGGTAAGCCTTCTTGATTTATTTTTTTTAAGACTGGTTGCAAGCCTGTGTTCAACAAAAGTTTGGTGCTATATGATCTGAATTTCTTTAGAGCAGCTGTTCTCAAAAATATTTAAATTGTTATGGTTTGTAATGGCTTTTGCTCTGAGCTATGATTTTATGGTGATTTTAGTTCTCCCATCTGACAAAAAGTACTTGTATTCTGAAGAAGTATTTCAGAATGAAGAAAAAGAGTGTTGTGAGCTTTCCTTTTTAATTTGCTTGGAGGCTTTCATATGGGAGAGACATTTTGTTTTCAAAAATAGCATATGCACTCTGACACCTAGTGTTGGGGGTAATTTATGCGTCATGTGCTATTACCAAAATGTCTTTGATCATTTCCTCAAAATTAATTGACATCTGCAAAGACTGTTTTCTTTTTCGATTTATAACTGCAGAGCAGTCTTTGTCATTTTCTGCAATCTTTAATCTTTTTATGCAAATTGCCGTCCCTGTAATAACCTATTTAGAAAGTTAAATATGGCAGAGAACTTCACAGAAAAAAAATGTTATGCTTTTTAGTTTGTTTTTGCTTTCCTTCCTTCCAACAGTCCTTCATCTTCCTTTACCATATTAGTAAAATTAGCGTTCACCTTCTGTGGCATTGCCCTTGAAAGGAACCATCTTAATTGTGTCACAAAAGGCCTGTCCCATGTCCCATTTCATGTAGACCAAATCTGCCTACTTGGAATTTTAATGATACTGTAATAATAGAATTTAAATTAGAAAAAATGAGGGCATTAAAAAAGATATCTGCAAGTGACTTCTTTAATGGAAAAGTCTCTCATATTTATTTATAATCTTATAGAAAAAATGTGCATAATGTTCTTCAGTTCGTTATTGATGGATTGACTGGTAAGTAAAGCCCCTGGGTAACCTCAGTGCACACCCTAGGTCTTTAATAGTAGAAAAGCTATTTTAACCGTTATTGGATGTACTTCAACTTTATAACATCTTTGAACTCATGTTGTGGAGGTTTTTAAATTTTTTGAAATACATTTTTTTATGCCTAAGCAATATGTATGAAGTTGTGAATAAGCCTTAGTTTGACTATTAGAAAAGAGAATCATCAAGAAAATAAGGAATGCCATTTTTATTTAGGTGTACCTGCATTAATGTTTTCATTTGGATCAGAAATACGCTTTTGAAGCAAGTCTGCCCAGTGCCATTAGGATGCTCTGCCTCCACCACTGAGCAATCTCTGAGGATTCACTTTACTCCTTTCAGCTGAAACAAAATAGGAATATGCACAACTCTCATGGGAGGGCTCTCAGTTTTCAGAACCAGGAAAGATCTAGCCTGAAATAATGCTTTCTCCCCAAATATAGGTTTCAGATCCTGAGCACCAACTGATTCACTCTGGAGATCTGCCACTATTTCGCCAGTGCTAATGTAGACCTAGTATTTGGATCCTCTGTGATGTGGCTTTATACATTTTGCATACATGGGAGAATGATGGACCATAAATGTCGAGATGAATGAAAAGTGTTAAAAGAAAAAAAAAATTTCTTAGTAGTGGTTCTAATGTAGATAAATAAGTTTGCAAATTATGTGATAAGTTTAAGCAGATCTGATGCTGTCTTGCAAGATATGGGCATGTTTGTGAGTTAGACATGGAAAGAAATGAAGAATTACAAATTTAAATTAGAGACATTGTTTTCATGAAAATGCACTCATAAAAATCTTATGTGACCCTAATTTTTCATCACTGAACCAATTTGAAGATGGGAAGCATAAACAATCTGTATGCTCCATATTTCAGCTTCTTAGTAGTATCACAGAACTAACAGTGACTCCCTTAATAATTAGTTAACATACACTTATACATGCAAAGGTAACCAAAAGTTGTTTTCCTGGCTTTTGTCTTCCCTTAGTGTTGGTTAGTTTTCCTGCTCTTTTGTTTGGCTTTGCTTTATTTTGCCAAAGCAAGCTGAAGTTCACTTTTGCAACTCTACCCTGACTAGATCTGTAGCTCCAAAGAGGATATCTGAGTTACCTGCATGATATCCAAAGGCTTTAGCCAGGCATTCTGTAGGAATGCTGAGAAGCACCTGATGGTCGTGGTCTCTGTGTGTTGATTTTTGGCCCAAAGCTACAATTCTTGTGATTTTAATTAAAGTCTAATTACACGCATTTTTAAATGCTGAAATATATCTTTAATTTTCTTTAAGGAAATTGAACTCACAGTGGGAAGTGAGTGTTTATAATATGTAAAAGATGTACTTTCACAAAAGGGCTTTATTTATCTATTGTGTATGCATGAAATGGTTCAATAGCCTGCAGCTATTGGCATATGATAACAGAATTTCATATCTTAATATTGGAGAGGCATTTCAGTTATGTTCCTATTTCTTTTAGAGAAATGTTACAGGATTTGCTTTTTGAGTTTTGTAGCAGAGATGATTACAATATGTCTGTCATGTAATAAAAGAAATGCATTGTCCTTAATGGAGGCCTATTCTTGTCAAGGCATGTCATCCTGTTGAGAAAAGGGAAAAATGAGAATAATTTGGTCTTTGTGCTAGCAAAGTACTAAATCAAATTCATGTATAATTTCAGGTATATTGACTACTTTCAAAATTGAAAGGATTTATTTTCTCAAAAACTCTCATTAATAATGGAGGCTCAAAGAGTAACAAAGATTGCTTGATAGTCAGAGATCGAAGGTTTTTGTAGCTTTTTTTTCTAAAGACCATGGCTTTAAACATCTGCTCTCATCAATATTTCTGGTTCAGTCTTGTCTTTATGGTATTTCTTTACGTGATCAGGTTTAGATTAAAATTGGAAGATAAGACTCTTAAAGGGTATAAGCATTATGTTCAAACCTAGAAAAAAATATGTTTTATCAAGTATATGAATTCCATTTTAGCAAACACAGTGTAATTTTTGACCAATCTCTTAACAAAAAATCTCTGCCCTAGAAATATTAAGTGGGCACCTTGGCTACATGTGAATTCCTGGTTTCTGTACCGCTTTTGTATAAAAAATTATAGAATGCTATAGTGCTATGTGGAGTGCATATTGAACAAAAGGAGTTATCTCAAACACAACTGGAACAGTAGGAAGTAAGAAAAATAACTAAATTTAAGCCATTCAGTCTTACTAAAAAAAATAGGTATGTTGTTTGGAAGGGGAAAAATTATTAAATCAATGATTTCAGAGGAAGACTTTTTTGATAACTGGTAACTAGGAGAATAAACTCCTTTGATTAAAGCCTACTTTGTCAAAGATTATTTAGATTTACTAGCTTTTATTGCTGCCATTTTATATATATCTGTGAAAATCAAAGCATTGGCTATATTGTGTAATATTCTGGCTGTATGTCCTTATGGAACACTTGCAAAAACTGGGGCTTTGCACTGTGGCTTTTCAGTGTTTTTATCAGAAACTTTATAAGCAGATGTTAGTATAGCACAATTATACAATTGTATTAGAATTGTGTATGTTTGCAACACCTTTTCTGCTGAAGTAACATCCTGGTTTTTTTATGGATTCTGGCTGCTTCCCCGGATTTGGAATTTAAATATTCTATAATAATTATATTTTATAAAAATGTGAGTTACAAAGTTCTTGTGGGTCTCTAATTATATTCTTCTTCCTGTTTCTACTTGTGCAGTCAGCTTGCAATATTTTCACAGGATGTGGCTGCAAGTATGTAACCTTCATTGAACATAAGCTCTCACAGGTCAAAAAACACAGTGTAGATTAAGAGCAAAAATGAGTGTCTGAGCTCTTAAATTCCCTTGTAGAATTATAGTTATGCACAGTCGGGTACTGTGAAGTAGCTTATGATTGCTTCCAAGTATGTTAGCATCCATCAGTTTAAGTGGAACAAAATGTTAAAAAGGAGTAAAATGACATTTCAGCTGTGCAGTAGCAAAGGTTACACACAAAAGCAGCTACAGACTAAGAAGGGTATGGCTTTCTTGAATCAGGTATGTGCATCAAATGTGTATAATTGTGTCTGAATTCTCAAGAAGATCTGTTTGGGAGAGCATGAATAGTGGATCTGTTTGCTTAATTGTGGGCCAGCTTATTGAGAAAGAGTTGTGACATTGAGTAGGACACTGTGTAGTTAATTCTCAGACTTTTGAGTTTTAGAAAAGGATACAGAAGATACAGAAAAGTGCAACTTTGTTGTGGTTTAATCCCATCTGGCCACTGAGCACAGAACACGGGATCATTCACTGCCCCCACGGTGGGATAGGGAAGACAGTCTAAGAGTAAAAGTGAGAAAACTCGTGGGTTGAGGTAAAAACAGTTTAATAGGGAAAGCATAAGCCTCGCATGGAAGCAGAGCAAAACAAGGAATTCATTCACTGCTTCCCATGGGTAGGCAAGTGTTTAGCCATCTCCAGGAAAGCAGGGCTCCATCACACGTAACTCTGACTTGAGAAGACAAATGCTGTCACTCTGCATTTCTTCCCCTTCCTTCTTTTTTCCCCAGCTTTATATGCTCGGCATGATGCCATATGTTATGGGGTACTGGGACATCCCTTTGGTCCATTGAGGTCGGCTGTCTTGGCTGTGTCCCCTCCCAGTGTCTTGTACAGCCTGCTAGAATTTGTGGGAAAAGCTTCAAAAAATCCATGTTCACTGGAATTTTTTAATTTTAGAGGAGATTGTGTATGCATGCATGCTATGAAGATTGCTTCATGTGTTAATCACCTTTCTCAAGAGACTAATTTAACATGTAAAATCAAAATATAACCCCATACTAACTACTGTGAATAAAATTACCCGAGCCAAAACTACCGCAGCAGCAAAGAGTAGATTGCCATAGACCACAGAGGAAAATTTTGTCTAGCTAAAGTCAGTAATACAGGAGAAAAAAAAAATATGCTGAATATAGCATTCAGAAGATTACAGAAATTATAATAGAATCTGCTAATATTTAGCAGAGCCATTTCTGTACCACTTCCCTTTGTGTGTCCTTCATTGACTGGCTTTTTTTCTGCCACCAAGAGGTTTTTCCAGAGCTTTTGCTGTTCTGAATAATGAGTTAGTGGTATGTGAGAAGCTAGCAGTATCTTATTGAAGAACTATGTACATCTGATATAAAAGCTTAATGCAACATGCTTCTTTTAAACGGCATCTCTGTAATGTTGTATGATTTCTGATTCAATGCCATCATCTGTCTTGCTTGGAGTGCAGGCAGAGCTTACTGATACTCTTGCTGAAATCTCATCAATTAAGGCTATTTTTGCTTTCTGTGTGGCTTTGCCTTTTTCCTGCTCTTTCACAATCAAAAATTAGCTAATATAGCAGTTTATTTGAAATTTTGACAGGTTACCTTTATTCCATTTCAGTGGTTTTAACATGTTGTCTGAAGATTATGAAACCTAGTGCAAGATGAGCAGGTATGGCTAGGAAAGGATAGAACAAAGGATTTTTGGGTTGTGTTTTGCATAAATAATAATATGGTACAAGCTTTAAGGTGGAACTGTAACACTTCGGAAGGTATTGTATGCTGACCACTCTAAGTTAGAAATTATTTTTGAAGGACTGTTGAGTATATCAATGAACAGTCTGGCAGAGAGTATACCTTACTGTGTGGATGTTGCCAAAAGGATGAGTTAAATATTTTTCCTCAGGGGGAGAAGAAAACATCTAACTGGAAACAATGGATGTTTTGAAGTTAAGTCAGGATGAAACTAAGTATGTGGCTAAGTATCTTACATAGTTCAAGGAGATTGTCTTGGACGTTTTTGCATACATCTGTAGTCTCCCCACCCCATCTGACATACCTCTTCATATGTGCGTGGAAGTAAAAATGTGTTTGTGCCTGTGTGAAAATATTTTAGCCTATTTTAATCATTTGAGTGTAATTTTTTTGTGCACCGTTAATATGACTCTGCTTTTCCATTCCTCTCTATTTTAATCACATGGAATGTTTAAGTGAAAAAACATGTTGTCACACAGCTTTTTTTTCCTTTCAGTGTACAGAAGATTGTCACTGGTTTTGGAGGGCATATCTGATCCAGGGCAGATAATTTTTCTGTTCGGATACATTTGATTAGCAGAATACTTAGGTTTCAGAGTTGAATTTATTGCATTAAGTCTGGAGGAATACTACGTGTTTTAATGTGTTTGAAATATCATGGTTTTGACATAAACTTGACTTTTGCTTTCCTGTGCTTAAAGATTTCACATTCTGTGTCATGTTCTTCCTCAGGTTTCTTCTTTGTTCTCTATTTTTCTCTATTTCCTGTTATTTTTCCTCAAATATCCTCAGCATCTTTCTAGCCCTTTCTTGAATAAGAGAATATAAACTTAGAGAAATACTGCACATCATTCCCCAAAAAAGTGAGGGAAACTGGTATTGTATATTGACTTCTAGAGTAATTTTGTCTACTGATCTTTAAGTAAGATTGCTCAAAGAACAGCTGTGCAGTTAATCTGAGGTCACTTCTGCAGTTTACACCTTGCATAATAGCTTTTGTGAATCTCAATTTTATCCTCTTGATTTATGGCCATTTACAATTTGATTTAGAAGAAAGGTTGAACTTCACAGTGTTTTTTTTTTACCTAACAGTAAGAAGTCAGATAAAAATAGTACTTTTTCCAAGGAGCTAAACCTGTCTCCAC
>JAWWLV010000100.1:14029851-14045789 GCA_035041135.1 Platyrinchus mystaceus | reverse complement strand
TTAGATGTTGACAGTATCCCTCCATTTTTGGGGTTATTTTAGAGGATTGTTAAGGTTTGATGTACTTGGCTGAGAGACAGCAGAGGGATATTTAGGTTTTTGGTAAATTCCCCGTGCTGTGTTCAGATAGATTCTGAGGCTGCAAAGTCTTAAATTTTCATTTCTCTTAAAGCAATATGTTTTGGGTTTGGTCAATTCATTTGGGGGCTCCCTAAATCAGCCAAGGTTTTTTTAGCCTTTTTTGCTTTTGTTACATTTACTATTAAGATGAAAAACTGTGAGAGAATTAGCTAGAGATACTGCCTTCTGAACTAGGAAGAGTCAATAATGTGGCAGAGAGCATGAGATAAAGTAAATAACAGTGATGATAACATAGAAATCTTATTTATTCATACTGTCTTGGAACCTCATCTGGATTTCCTCCCTCTTCCTCTTTTACAAATCTTGCTTTGGAGTTTGGGTAAGAATCTTGTTTTTGTTTGGTGGTTCTCTGAAACTGTATACAGCAAGGTGACATTTTTCTTTTTATTCTCTTTTCTCTCTTCTGTTAGAAATAGTGAGATTTTTAGAACAAAAGGTTTAAGCTGAGACTTATAAATTTGTATCTAATTCCCAAAATGTCTGTTTTTAAAAGTTTAGCATCTAATTGCCATACTGCTGGTTGTTAATTTGAAAAAGTACCATTTTAGAGTTCTTAATGATTGAAATTGTTGCTGAAAATTATAGAAAAATAATGCTAAGGGAATTTGAACACTAAGTATTAGTTTTTGGTTATGTTTTCCATTTTATTAAAAGCTGTTATAATTTAGCTGCAACTAATTTGTAAGCCGCCTTCTTAGCTTAATAATTTGTGATTTCTTTGATGTAATTTTTCCTAATAAAGGGAGATAGGCAGGAGGAAAACTGCACTAAGGACTTGAGCTTACGTATTTTGAAGACATTTAGGGTAATAGTGATAACATTTCAGTGTTAAAAAAAGAAAAATGAGGTTGCATCTTCTACAGCAACCATCTGCTGTTCATACCGGTACCTCAGCGGCTTGCACACAACACAACAGTACCTGCCTTCTCATTGAAGAAAGTATTAATGAACAATTGATTCTCTGCTAATTGCTCAGCGTTTGAAACTTACCATGGTCCAGGGAACCATGAAACTTAATAGCATTCTAAGAATAATACTTCATATCTAGAAAAAAATTACTGCATGTCCAGAATATTTTACAAATAAAAGGCAAAATTTTAGATTATTTTTAAGTATTCTTTTTTACAGTAAAGGTTTTGTTTCTGTAATTATTGCTTTGTTGGGGGTTTGTCTTTTTGTGATTTACAATTAACTTTTGAAAAAACTCTCCTTTTTGAAAATGTATATCTTTGTTGAAATTGAACAAGTTATACCGGATAGTCTCAGAAGGTCTGGAAAGGTAGCAAACTGTTGTTTAAATAAACCTTCAGTAGGATGACTTTTGGGGAAAGGGCTGGTGTCCTGCCTGGTGTTCTGCTGGCCAGGGAGTCCCCTGTGGCTGCTCAAGCCCAGAGAGCAGCCAGCCCTAACTACACACTTGCCCTGCTGCTTAGTAGTTAACAAGAAGTAATAATCAGGGAACTGTAACACCATTGAACAAAGTAGGTGGGAGGATGTGGCTTCAGAAGGCAGTAATGCCTCTCCCAGACAGGAAAGAAGGAACTCCTTTGCCTGCAGTGGAAACAATTATATGCTAACAAGAGCAGTCTCAGTAAGGTTCTTGCTCATCTTTCTTTTCCCACCAAAGAATTGTCTGCCGTGAATAAGTTCCTTTCTATCCTTTAGGTATCTTGTCATTTCCCAGGTATTCTTCCAGAGGGAAGCTCAAAGCCATGCTTTTGCCCGTAGTTCCTCATGTCTGATAAAGGGTTATCTGTCAAGCAGCGCTGATGCTTACCCTGAGTCAGTTCCTGAGCTGTGGCATTCATGTAATTCAGTTTCTCTTGGGGGAAGCCACAGGACAGAAATAAAGTAGAATGTGGTAACGTTTGTAGATTTCCTAAGTAATTCCATTTGGAAATAAGGCATATCAGTAAGATTACAATCAAGTATGCTCAGGTGCTGATTTTTGTAACTGAATTTGTCTAAAATGCTTTTATGTTCTGTGGTCCAAAATTAACAATAGAAAAATATGAACAGTCACAAAGTAAAGAGATATTTATAGTAGTGTCACAAGAGGAGGGCTGCATCATAATTAGGCTCCTTCTGGGTGAAATTGTAATGGGCATTCATAGTCTCAGGAGTTCTGTCTGCTGGCATTCAGATTAGTTTGATTAGGTATGAAAATGTGGCGGATTTGCTCCATTTGATTTAGAAGCAGCTCTTTTGAAATGAAAATTTCTGTGACTTGTACTGATGTGCATTAAAGTGTCTATTGATCTATACCTACATTCAAGAATATTATGTCCCGTTTTACTGTCACATTTCTTTGTAACTTTCAGGATCTTTCACACACATGATTAATCTGTAGAGGAATTAAGCACTTACAGGAGATCATGAACTTTGTGATCAGACATGACTTTATTTCTAACTTTTTTATGATATGCTAATATGTATCCGTTTATTTGTGTGCCTTATTGATTTATTATTATTATTGACAACTGTCTAAAATTATTGCATGTTTTCATATTCAGCCCAGTGCAATTCAAATAGATTTAGTGAGACAACATACTTGCAGTAGAAAGTCTTATCCTTGTTACTGTCTACCTTACTGTGCTGTTCATATTATAGTTATTAATGAAAGGCAATTATCTGAACCACTTACATTTTGTTTTGAACCAGTATTTAAATTAATATCTAAAACATTGCAAATTAGAAAATTAGGTTTGTTTCTTTTTTAATGCCATAATTGTACACTGATATGATGTAGATGATGGTCTCCACTCTTAGATTTTTTTCTTACTATCTGCTGAAGAAACTGGTTGGGTGCAGTTTAATGGGGGTTATATCAAACAAAGCTGATCAAGCTTTGAGTAATTCTTTGATTGTGAAAGATCCAGCACAACTGTGATAATGTAATGCATGGGATAAAGTGGTAAAATGAATGGCTGAAGGTTGTCATAAAAACTACAGACAGTGATTAATGTACTGTTACATTGATAACAAATCCTTCAACAGATCACTTAATTCCATTTTATGTTGCCATTTTCTTTGATTAGTCCTCTGAAGGATCATCATTGGATTTTTTTTCTTCATAAACAAACGTTTGAAATGCCACATTGTCAATATATTCAGAAAGTTATTCACTGAACTACTGAATCCTGGGAGTTAAACAGTAAAAAAAATCCATCAAATTTTAATTCTGTAACTTTTTGCCTTTTAATGTACTTATTTCAGTGCTAAAAAACATTATGTTAATACCTCCAAGTAGTAATTTTTGTGATTTGGGTGTTTTTTATAGCTTTCTTTGCAAATTGTTTTCTTCAGTTTGAGTTTCACCGTTAAAGGAAAATGTGCAGTTTGATGGCACTTCCTATCTGTTTGTAGGATAACAGCTTCTGAGTGAGACGTCCAGTCAGCGAAAAATATCTATCACAAGGAGGAGATGAAGAAAATATGTTTTTTATGGTGTTTAATCAGTAAGGCAGTAGTTGTAATCAATAATCTTATTTATAGGAGAAAAATAAATTGATAGGTATTGAGAAATTCCTCTCAAGCCTCCCGGTTTCCTACCCAAGGATAAGGAATGGCAAAGGTTGGATCCCATCATACAGCATGGTGATGTGGTACAAGAATTGTTGGGGCTAAGAGGTTTTCTGTGCTGAAAGTTTGGGTGAATAGAGGCATTTAGGGAGTTGCTAGAACATACGCTGTGCACAGCTTACAATGGTCTGTGTGATTTTGTGACGTGTTTAAAAAAAAGAAGTATTGAAATCACAATAGCAGTGATCCCCACCCATTTCTTAATTTGGTGAATTCATGTTCATCAAAAAATGTGAAGTACTGTAGTGAGTAGCCACCTTCCCTACAAGGTGCACTGTGCAGCATAATTCTTCTATGCTCCTTTCATTCTTTAGTTACCCAGAAAATCTCTGACTTACTTGCTGATTTTTTTTTTTTTAATGGAAAAAGAGTGGGACATAAATTAATAGAAACCTTCACCTTCCTTAGGAGTTGACAGCAGACTTCAGTGGTTGTGTAGACCAAAGGAAGTAATGTTGATTCACAGTGCTGCCCCTGGGGAGTGTTTGTTAAAAGATACCATCCCCCGTGCCCCCCCCCCCCAAAGGGAAGTAGAATTTTCTCAGTTAAAAAAAAAGAAAACAAAACACGTTCCTTTAAGATGATCTCAAGCTTTATGTTATAGAATCACAGAATCTACCCAAGGCTGGAGGAGCCCTTCAAAATCATCTTAAGTCCAACCATCAACCCAGCACCACCATTATCACCCCTAAACCATATCCCCAAGGGCCACATCCAGACAATACTTTAAATGGCATTTGTTGTCTTTTCACGTAGTTGCCTGTAATGTTTGAAACTACCAGAGAAGATACAAGAGATGCATATATGTTTCTTGTTTATATGTGGAAAAACTGCTTCATTTTCATATACACTGAGGAGGAAAATGTGGGAGTTATTTTGATATAAAATTGTTTCATATACCAAAATGAAGTTTTCTTATCACATTTTCACTTGGGAAATTGTTAAAAACCGGGTGCTAGATGCCAATTTCCAGAGCTTGTGTGAAAATTTGCATAGTGCTCATCTGCATACATACTGTCATGTTGTAGGCTTAATTTCTAATAAAAATTCACTATATGGTATAGCTATTTTATTTTATAGCAAGTTTTCTAAACTCTTGAATTGTAAAGGCTTAACTTTGAAACTTCTTGGCATACTTGTGATTGAGTGGTCTGAATATAATAACTTCTTCTGCTCCATTTCTACTGAGAGGAGTAGAAGAAAATGTATCTTACATATTTGAACAGATTAAAAATTCTTTCCTCTTCTTTTTATAGGATAAGAAATGGGTTCTCAATCATGAAGATGTCACACTGGGGGAATTACTGGGCAAAGTAAGTAATAAAGTGAGCTAAACAATATTTGAATAAGTATATAGTAATCATTAGGCTATTCCTGTATACCTTATCTTTTAAATTACTGTAGTGTGTGATTTTTATATCAATTCTTTACCTGAATACACAAGACAGCCTTGTGCTTTAAGCAAATGTAAATCACACTTCCTAGTAAATGTTATGATATGTGTGCAGAAAGTATTTAACTAGCATACATATTTTTCCTTCCTGGAAGGGTTTTAAGCTAACTAGATTTCTGTAAAGCATGATGTGGCTGTTTTACTTTCTATAGTTTTACAAAAATGTTGTTGCAAAATATAAATAAAAACATATTAAGAAACAGGTAAATGTGTATTTACGTATAAAATTTGATATAATGAGATGATTTAAATCATTATTTCTTAAAAAAAATGGTCATTTCTTATGTATGATTGCTTTCATTCATTCATTGGTGAATGTTAGATAACTTCACAATCTTACTGAAATTAATTCTTATATAGTGTACTTTATAAATTTGTACTTTACAAATCTGCTTAGGAGCTATAAGTCTTTAAAATTAGGTAAGATCTTCACTTATATTTTTGGCACCTTTGCACCTGTGAAGACCATTGTGAGTGCCACTCTGGACACAGTGTTCCAAAAGATTTCCCAAAAACTGAAAAATAAGATTAAATGAGAAGGAGACAAAAGCAGTAGTTGCCTTCTTACTGTGATGCACACTAAAATAATTGATGAGAAGTTCAAGAAATGGGGTAATTAAATACTCTTAGAAAATTCTGTTACCCAGGATAGAATCTCTTTGGCAGAGTAAGTATTATCTATTGGCAGAGTAAGTATTATCTGTTGAAAGAGAGCGGTATGTCTGCATAAAATGCAGGTACTGTGACAGCTTCACATTCTTAAACAGAATAGTATAAAGGGAAAAAAACAAAGATGTTTTAGGCATAAAAAAAGCTTCTACTTGCTACAAAAATAAATATGAAGTAGTGTAGATGAGTAAAGACAAAGCCGTCTGAAATTATTTTAGTAAATGAATTTACATGTGTATTGCATGTTTTTTGCACAAAGCATTTTTAACATTTACTAAAGACAACTCAAAGCTTGGAAGTGATTATGGAAGGATATATTCTTTAAAAAAATGCAGAACAGGATAAAAACGTCCTTGGAACATAGTATAAATCTGTTATGCATCCATCTCTAAAAAGATGTCAAACTGAAAAAGATAAGAGTGACAGGATCATCAGCATCCATATGATAAAATGTTAAATAACTACAGCCATTCACTATGGAAGTGAGAAATGTGGGAGTCTATAAAATCTTTAGTGGTCTGGAAAAGATAATGGAGAAATCATGAAAGTTTTGTGTGTAAAAGATACAAACTTTAGAAAAGACAAAGATCTTTCCTTTACCTCAGGAGTGGATCGTCAGTTTATTTACTCATTATTTTTTCTACAATACCTCACAAAATGAAAGTTGCGTAACAGGAACATGTTATATTGGAAATAATACATATATATATATAAAATAAAAATTTGATATTTTAAATGAAGAAATAAGTATTTTCAAGACTTAAGTAGTGCTTTGGGTGAGTTCAGATTTCAGTGTTAAATACCTCTGACCAGAAGGATTGAGGAAAAGTGTGCTGGGAGCGACTCAGATTCTTACCGTTGGGGACCTCATGCCATTTCAGATGTGAGGTAGTGTGCTGGTCTTTGGCAATGCTGTTTTAGAAGAGCGGTCATATGTCCTGTGCCTTTCTTGCCAGCTACATCTTCCTTGTCCTAGGGTATAGAAAATAATACTGGAAATGTGTTGAGCACTACATTTCTTCCTTTGTTACTAGAAGCACATTACTGTTTTCCGTCTTGAGTTTCTTTTTCCCTTTTCTTTCCTCTTTGGCAATGCTGTATTCAGCTGTATGATGTATGAAATCTTCATCACTCAGGAAAGAAAGGAAAACAGTTCCAGCAGGTTTGCTTCTTTTTTTTTTTTTTTGAAGTCACATGTAGCCCCAGCTACCAGGACACTGGAGTGTAATTCATGCGGAAATTAATCAGACATAGATCTAAAATCGAGTGGTGCTCATTCTTTGGGAAATGTAAAACTTAAATAGAAGTATGAGATCTTCAGTTTTCTTTTTGTGTTTTTTTCCACTCTTTTTTTTTCATCCATACTATTGTTTTGTTTTATACCCCACAATTTCCTCCTTCCTTCAGTTTGGGTCATAACTAATTTTCCTTTTGTTTTTATTTAAGCAAAAAAGATGTCTGATCGAGTTTATGGTCTTTATTATTTTAGTTTTCTTCTGTGAGAGCTAAAAAAAATAAACAACTTTCCCTGGTAGTATGTTGTTGACTATTTAAAAAGTCTGATCATAAGAGGAGCTGCTTTCTAAAGTCTTGTCCAAATAGTATGTAAGCAGTATGTAAGCCTTACATACATGCCTTTATAGAGCAGTGCTGAGCTTAGGTTTTAAACAAATTGTGAATCACCAAACTTTTTGAGGCAGACACGACAATACATTTTGCAGTGAGCTTAATTTATGACAAAGATTACTATTCAGTGTTTTCATTCTTCTTATTTTGTGTTTTTTTGTTCTTATATATGTGAGAATTGTTTATGTTATTTTCATGTGTCTTGTCCTAGTTTTCAGGATCATTTTTGGTCTTGCACAGACTGCAAGTTAAAAACTATTCACCAGATACTGTAGTGAGAAAATGAAGGTGTTCAGGAGTAAGAATAAGAAAATAAAGTATTACTATCAATCTCAGTAGAATTTAAAAGTTACTAAGATATTTTATGAAAAAAATTGTAATTACTTCCAACAAGGTCAGCTCATACACTGTGTCCATATAATAGATGTACTATGTCATGTGAACTCCTTTTGTTAGGGGCAGACACTGGAAGAAAATCTGATTTGGCTCCATAAACACGTTTCAAAGTACTATGCCAGTTACGTTATATGTCTGCATTACTTTTTCTAGAGATTTTTGAAGATTTTTTTTACTTAGAATGACTTTTTTTTCCCTCTTGATTTCAGGGCAATTTTGGTGAGGTATATAAAGGAACATTAAAGGATAAAACTCCTGTTGCTGTGAAAACTTGCAAAGAAGATCTTCCTCAGGAACTGAAAATAAAATTTCTGTCAGAAGCCAGGTAGATTCTCTAAATTTACTTGAAATATGTACTTGTTGTGGGTTTTTTTTCAAGTTTTATTACTAAATGGATTTACAAAATGTGACCTTCAAGAAAATTCAAAGCAGTAGTCAAACTTTTTTCTTCCTTTCTCTCCCTCAGTACATTTCACAACGGTCACCCTGGTAACTCAACATAGGCATTTTTATTGTGCAAATGCTGTAGCATCTGCACGTGCTGAGCCTGTATCTTTGGCAATGCAAGCTGTGCCTATAAAATACAATTTTGCTGTTATAAGTGCTTTTATTTAGAATGTGCCATGAGGATTGGGATAAGACTGGAAGATGCTGTTAATCATCATCAGGGTAGAGGGGTGTCTTGAGATAATTTCATCATTTTTAAATTTGCTTTCTTCCTCTTGCTATGAAACTTCAGATGTTTTAATTTTTACTCCCAGACTAGTATAATCAATATGGAAAAGTAAAAGATACCAACTACATTTATAAAATTAAGATCAGCCACCCTATCTCTTGAATCATTTTAAAAAGCTTGTAACTTGGCGACTGCAGAGATGTTTAATTTGTTAAGCAGTTTGACGCTACTGGAAAAAATAGTCTGAAAGGAAATAAAGGTGTTATTTTTCACTAAATATGTATGTACCAGGAATGTTAGTATTTTAGTCTTGATCCTAGTAAAAAAGGGAAAAAGAGGAGATGCTTTGAGTCAGCAAATATCAGAAGGAACATTTATGTTACAAGATCTCTGCAGAATTCTTTCTTTCTCTTCATTTCACTTATAAATCAAAGCATGCTGTTTTAGGCTGCAAATGTTCTTGTTAAAGCATTGTCAAAGAAGATGTACATGTTTTCATTTAATTCTCAAAATTAAAACTGTAATCTTTATAGTCTTCTATAACTTATTGTATTAATTAATCTCCCAAAGTAAAATTGGAATGAGTGTGCTTTTGAAAAGTGCAGCAGGAAATTATAGAGGCATGCTGTGCATATCTTTCTGATGTAGCTCTGCGTCTGGTCCACCGCAGAAATGCTATTTAATTACAAGGTTTCTTGAGATCAACTGCAAACCTGTCAGGCTGTTTTTCAGTTATATAGATAAACATTATGTAGATAAATGTAAAATTACAATAAGAATAATAGAGTACTCAGTTTTGATTTATTAGTGAGTCAGTATGCCCTCCATTTCAAACAGTGATTATTTTTTCCTTTATGATAACAATAATGACATATTCCATTAAAATAATGTTAAGGGTTTAAAATATTTTCCTGTAATATTTAATTATTTTGTACAATAAAGTTTATTAATATAATTAACTCACTGTATGTTTTGCAGAATACTCAAACAATATGATCATCCTAATATTGTAAAACTTATAGGAGTTTGCACACAACGACAACCTATTTATATCGTTATGGAACTTGTTCCAGGTAATTTTTTTCTCCTTTTTTTGCAGCGTATTTTCATAGGTATTGTTTCCGTAATTCAAAATGTATTTTTTTTCTATTTGTCTTTTTCTGCATTCTTGTGACTGACCTCAAAAGTTGCCTGTGTCGCAAAATCTTTGGAAATACTGGGTTCTATTGGCTTGGAGAGTGAGCTTCACAAATCTGTTGTTTTACTGTAGCCTTTCAAGAAACAGAAGCTTCATTTTTCCTGTGACAAGATATTAAATGCTATTTCCTTTAATAATAGCTAGTGAAAGTTAAGATATATTTAAAGAAACTTCATGTCTGGGTATGTCAGTTGTATTTTTCTTTCTTTACCAAAATGTAGTGTTTAGTTTATGGGTTCCTCTTGATTTATTTTTGGCATCTGGAGTTCATTTTATTTGGCAATGGCTGGAGAGAATTTTAGATTGTTGGGATGATAACAGGTTTTGGGCAATTTTACCTCTTTGTTGATTTTCTCAGCAGCTGGAAAATTTGTTTGTTTGCTAGCTGCTAGTACTGCTTAATATGCAACACTGTATTTGCTTTATATATCACTGGGTTTGTCTTCAAAACTATACAGTAAGAAGGCTTTAAGAACCATTTTATTCATAATACTTAAATTGTTCATAATTCTTGAATACTGGCCCTAGTACAAGAGCACTGATGAGATACGTGACCTCGTAGAATTTTCTGCCTTTATTCAATTAGATTATATTAGATTATTATATTTGTATGAGTGATTATTAAAATAAAGACTAAAAGCAGTGTCCTCAGTTTTGAAGGGTATTTTGGTAATCAGCTTCTCCAAATATCTCTGAAGGTAAAAGTAAATTCTGATCTTTTAACACCTTTATCATTCTGGTTCAGGTTTTTCAGGACAAGGAGTTGAAACTTACTTAATGCAATTGAGGAGGATTAAGTGAGAACTTTTCTCTGATTCTTATGCTTATTTTGCAGTCCAAGTCTGTGCAAACATTCTTGAGTCATCTGGCTCTGACTTTGCAAGACACTTCTTGCCAAGAAAATTGTTGCCTTGTTTTGAAGGTCCATTAATCCTCTGTCTGTCTTCTCTGCTTGTATGCCCCCATAAACACTGTACAACATCCAAGCCATCACACTTTCCCATGGGTTCTTAGGTGCATGCCCTGAGAGGGATCAAATCAACTGGAACCCATAGGGATACCAATCCTGAAGAAGTTGACAGAGGAAAGACAAATCACTTAGATCAGTTCAGAGAAGCAGTGATTCTGATGTTACTGTTTTTCGTTTTCTAATGACAGGTTTGGATGAGATTACAAAAAATTAGTTTATAGTGCCCTGACTTGGTATTTAAGTCTGCCCCTAAAGAACAGAATAGTGGCAGACTTCTCTTGCCTTGAGTTGTGGTAAACTCAACACTTACCTTTCGCAGTATCTTCATTGTCTATGTTTAAATTTGTTTATGCTTGAAGGGGTTTAGGCAGTTTAACTCTGACATTCTGTTTAATAACTAAAAATGCCATGTTTTAGCTTAGAATTGTATTCTGTGAATTTATGGCTGAGAAGGCATGTAATTAATAAATGTCTAACAGTTTTTTTTCCTGAGGAAAAAATTAGAAGCATCTCCATAAAACTAGGAATTTCTCCTGTTTTTTCTCTGAGTTCTGTTTTGCAATTTTTCTGCTGTTTTTATATCCCAAATAAATGTAGGCTGTACATATGCTGTGTCTTTTGAGACTGCTGTGGTGTGGTTCCATAGCAGCTAATAGCTTTACATTCCAGAGTCTGATTTCAATTCAGATCTTAATTTATTCAGGTATTAAAAATGTATTTTGAAACTCACACTGTGTGTAGAGAGGTGCTACTCTTTTAGTGATTCTGTCATAAACTGTCTCTGCAGTGAAATCATTTTCCTTTGTTGCAAGTGTAAATGCGATTAAAAACTACACATATGGATAAAGACATCAGTGAAAACAAGAGAGAAAGGTTGGAAATGCATATTTGAACATGTGTCCATCCATTGTTATGTGCAAAAATAATCCAGATGTTGTCTACAAATAACAGAGAAATAAGTGAAGTTGACAATTATCCCATGGAGGTAGACCCCTTTTCTTGAGCGGGGGTGGGGAAATGGGTGTTAACATAAGTGACGTGTGCCCTAGAGTAAGAATCAGGTTGATAAAGAAATGTCAAGATGGGTGATGTAGCAAGGTTTAACTGAAATAATAAATAATGTAGTAGAGCATATTGTGGATACATGGTCAAAGTGAAAGCATAGCTGAAAAATTGCTTAGAGGGAGGAGTTTGGGTCTTCCTCATAACTCATCCTCAGCAAAACACTTGTGTCTCATTTAAACTGAGACAATCCTGTAAGCAGAATGTGGCATCTTTTTCTAGGGTTGTTTGGGTTAACTCTAGGCCTCCTCATTTCTCATTCAACATCTACTGAAAAAGAAAGTCCTTCGAACTGAGAAAGGAGAAGGCCTGAAAAGACAGAACTTGGGCATTTTTTGTATTTGTAACCATATTTTTATGATGGTACCGTTGATGATGACATGGACTTAGGATGCTTTTTCCACTAGATTGAAAACACAGGAATAAGAGAAGCTGCAGGAGTCTTATATCAAGTTAAGAGAGTCCAGTAAACTGGCAAAAGACAATTTGTTCTGAGGACTCAAAGTTCATAGCAACTATTGAAAGAAAGATGTATTTTACAGCTGTCTAATAAAATATGCCCAATGAGCATCACAAGATAGGACTCTTTCTTACATTTTAAAGAACGTATATTGGGAAACATGCATTTTGATATGGAAAAAGCTACTGGAATATTTTTTAAAGAGCTGGGTTCGCCTGTTTTTGGGTTAAGCAGCCGGTACTGTTGCCCAAGTAAAGACGTGTAATAAATAGTTTCTTGAATACTGAAAAGCATTTTCTGTCAACTGTTTTTTAATCTTTGTGACACACATACCACAATAATCTCAGTAAGTTTTGGTAACTACTTACTAATAAGTAACCCTCAATCAGTATTCCAAAGAGCATTATTTGAAAGGTATGTGCTTTTGTTTTGTGTAGTGCCCTGTTTATTTATTATATAATTTAGATTTATTATTCTTTCTAAAAGCTATTCTAATCGATTTAAAAAAATAAAATATTCATTGTCGTATATGAACAGAAACTAAAATGCATATAGGAGCAATTTCCTTCATGTGCACAGGGAAAGTTACATGTATACAAGAAATATGAGGTTAAAACAGCCATCCAGGAATTTGCAATGAGAGTTATGAAAAATAATAATTTTTTTTTTAAATCCTAAGCGAGTTGTCCTCCCTTTCCTCCCCTTTCCTTCCCAAAATGGCCAAGATGGTAATTGTAATCGAGTCAATAAACTCTTACTGTTGTTGTTATAAAAGTGTTATATATTTGTAAGTTGATATCTGTACACAAATCTGATTTGCAGGCTTAAGCTATGATAGCTACCTGATGTGAAAAAGCAATTCAGCCAAGCAGATGGTTTTAAAATGTTGATTTGTGATTGCATAATGGATAAATTTGCAATAACCTTTAAAGCACTCTTTGCAAATAATTAATTTTATTGTTTTTACCCTGATGACATTGAATTATTAACTAAAAGGATATACTACCCAGATCCTTATAAGGGTCTCTCATCTACCATGTAACAAAAGATAACCTGAATTTTACAGTGCCATAATTTGTTTCTCCATTAAATTTTTAGTGGAATAAGAACTGAGAAAACAATTCTGAAATTATCTTTGCATTAAAGCCTTTTGTTAATAGAGAACTTAACGTAGAGGTTTCCTCTTCCTGTATGTTACTTACTTTCTCTATGAACTTCTCCAACTGAGTCTTTCCCACTGACTGCAGTTCTTGACAGACTGCTCCAGCATTGGGTCCCTCCCACAAGGTGCAGTCCTTCGAGGACCAATTGTCCCATTGTGGGTCCCCCATGGGGCCACAGGTCCTGCCAGGAGCCTGCTCCAGTGCAGGCTTCCCACAGGGTCAAACCTCCTTTACACATCCAGCTGCCTCACTGTGAGCTGCTCCACGGGCTGCAGGGGAATCTGTGCTCTGGCTTCTGGAGCACCTCCTCCTTCTCTGACCTTTGTGTCTGCAGGGCTGTTTGTCTCGTGTATTCTCACTCTTCTCTGGCTTTTTCCCCTTCTTAAGTACGTTCTCACAGAGGAGTTACTACCAGTGCTGATGGGCTTGGCCTTGGCCAGGAGTGGGTCCATCTTAGAGCCACCTGGCATTGGCTCTGTTGGATGTGGGGGAAGTTTCTGGCAGCTCCTCATAGAAGCCACCTCTGTAGCGCCCCCAACACCAAAACCTTGCCATGCAAACTCAGTACAGATTCTCAGGTTTTTGCATCTCACCCAAGATTTTCAAAACTTTTGAAACTTCTGCTTAGAAAAATTAGTCTGTTGCAATGTTTTAGTATTATGAAGAACTCTGATAATCACATAGACTGCTGTTTTTGGGGTTTTTTTGCAATACTCTTCTTTTCTTTTTACTACTTATAATGGAATGTTACCCAAGATGGTTTCATAAGGGTTATTGCAAAGGTGATATTTGTTGGAGTTTTTTTCTGATATCTTTGGATATAAAAGTATAGATTGTGCATTATTTCATAATTTACTACAGTAACTTTTCAATAATCTTTTATGATACATTTTAAGTATGCAGTTTATCCCAGAAAGACAGAAGAAGTTAAAATGAGAATTGCTAATGAATTTTGGGAAGAGAAATCCTGAGATTTGCAAAATGCTTGGTCTTAGTATGGCACCATGAGTTTGTATTACGGACTTGACTAATCTGACTGACAAGTAGTGTAGGAAATGTGGGATTCCAGTCTTAAGGTTGTTCAGTGAGGGTTGCTGGCTATTTGCAACCACTGGAATTTGCTAAGGCAGATAAGCCTTTGTAAGGGATGGCTTCCAAAATGAGGAACAGCAGAACTTTGTGGAAAGTATGGTTTATAGTACTGTGTGAGAAACCATGTAACTTCTCTGTAATGCCAATTCAGTCTGAAAAACTGAGCATTTTACTCATATTTTCTGTGTTAATTTATTAATTTTTCTTTGCTCTGTATCTGTTTTCCCAGTGGGTTTTTTGTACTTTATCTTGCATTGTTGGCCTTAAAACTGAAGAAAGAGAAATAATTATGATCTGCTTTGGTATTCAGAACAGCAAAAGAACTATTTGTCTCTTAAGGCTATGCAGGGCATAAGGAGTTTTCATAACAGCTCATTTTTAGCAAATTTAGTTGGTGATCAGAAAGACTGCCTGGAATACTGCCAGAGTCCAGATTGACAACCTGAGACAAATGGATGCTGAATTTTTCTGGGTGAAGGTTACTAGGAAAATGCTGAAGGGCTTGACAGAGCCTGTTTCCTGTTCTTTTCGAAGTGAACTCAGTATCTTTGCATGGAAAAAGAAAGAGAAGAAACCCTTCTCCTTTACCTTTTCTCACTATTATCATCCTGATCCCAACTTCTCTCTTAGTTATCATGAATCACAAACTGGGTTTTAAGTCATTGAAGTATTCATGGTCACTTAACTGCATTTTCACTTGCTCATAATTTACCATGCAATCTCCCACGTAATCAAAAAGAAACTACAGGAACCGCATTAAAATTTTGAATGTTTTTTTAATCTTCCTTTGGGGGAAGTCAAAAAAGTCAAAATCAAATGTAATCTGTAAAATGCAAAATACAATCTTAAGCCACAAAATTCTTTCTTCCCCTTCATGTTCATTTAAATTTACTTGAATTTTATCTTGTCCTGAAAGGATAATTTAATTTAGACGTAGGAATTTGGCATGTTCCTAAAATGTGTGCTCTAGAGTGAGGCATTTTGAAGATAGATGTAGAATACTGCGGTACAGTTACTACTTCATGTAACTGTTTCAGCAGTTTATCTTGTAGAGTCTTCCACCATGCTTCTGTCCCTCCAGCAAAGAGTCTGCTCGAGCAGTCAAGATAAGCACCATCATAATGACTGCACCCTCTCTCTGGAAGGATTTATCTGATTGAGAGTCAATGCAAACATCTTTATGTGTACCAACGCTTGATTCAAGGTAGTAGAAGGAAGTTTGAAGTCACACATTGTGCTGGTTTAAAGGCAAACCGGCAGGAGAAATTAACCCAATGCAAAAGAGATTATAAGTCAGAATTACAATTTAATAAAAATAATACAATTTTACAGATGAACAATTGGTTTTAGCTCACAAAAAGACTAGATGTATAACCCGGCACCCTGGGGCACGAACCGAATGGTGTTCGTAGCCCCCATGCTGAGCCCCCCGTGGACCCCGGAGTTCAAA
>JAWWLV010000100.1:14002012-14017349 GCA_035041135.1 Platyrinchus mystaceus | reverse complement strand
TGCCCAGAGAGGTGGTGGATTCACCGTCCCTGGAGGTGTTTAAGATGAGACTGGATGTGGCACTGAGTGCCATGATCCAGTAATCGCAGTGGAGTTGGATCAAGGGTTGGACTTGATGATCTCGGAGGCCTCTTCTAGTTAATTCTATGATTCTATGACTTTATATTTTTAAAATTCTACCCAAATTTGTACTGGATTTCTGAAGTTGCTGTAATACTTTGACTTAGCCTTTCAGTAGTTGGGAGAGTGCAACAACTAATGGGCTGTTTGTTCTTTCTATTTTTGTATATGTTATGCTGTTTCTGTAGGTGCAAATATAAAGTTAAAATTTGTCAGACTTACAATGCTTAATGATCTAAGTGACTATTGAGTGATTATTTGATCTACATTTTCATCTCCTCCAGTGTACAGATATCACTTTTTCTTTGCTCTCTCTGTTTTTGTTTAAAGAACAGAAATGACTGGGCTTAAAAGAAAAAAAAAAAAGCTGCATGAAAAGATGTTATTAAAAAAATAAAAAGAGTAGTTGAACATGAAGAGAAGAATGTAGTCATTTCATCTCCATTTAATTAACATGAGGTTTAAGAATTGTTTCTTGCTTTTCATTTTTACCATATGCTATTGTTTAGGTAGTTTTATTTTTCTGTTAATTAGAAACAGAAGATAAGAATGGAGATGTGATAATTTCAGTTGGTTTAATAAGCATTTGTGAGTAGACTTCTTTTCCATTTTTTGATTTGCATGTGATGAATTAATTTGTCCATAATTTATGTTTATTTTTCAAACCAATCTCATGGAAGTTCAGGAGAGAAGCTGCAACTAGCCTAACTCAAGAGTATGTGTAGGGACGTTTTCACAAGATCAGGGTGACTTATTTGTAGTATATGCACTAAGTGTGTGCAAAGACAAGGACTAACTGCATTCAAGGTCA
Source organism: Platyrinchus mystaceus (assembly GCA_035041135.1). Taxonomy (NCBI): domain Eukaryota; kingdom Metazoa; phylum Chordata; class Aves; order Passeriformes; family Tyrannidae; genus Platyrinchus; species Platyrinchus mystaceus. The sequence continues at coordinate 14,016,418 of JAWWLV010000100.1, read as the reverse complement.
AGTTTTCCTTTCAGTCAATGAATTTATGTTCTGGAAATCTCCCATATTCTGAATTAGAGATGTGTTAGTTGGTAGGATGATGATGTTCTGTGGTTCAGTCCTTCTGTTTTCAGTCATATTACTGTTTCTTTTTTCCCTTTGTTTTGCAGCTGTTAAAAACCCTGCACTGAACTAAAAGTGGCTGGTTTACCTTCATGTTATGAAATCCTGACTCTGTAGATATTAGTTCAGGATTTCTACAGTTTTCATTAGCTATGTATAATTTAATTTAATTACATATAAATTGCTAGGAAAAGGCTTCCTTCCCTGTTACTGATCTAGTTTACCTGATCTGTTGTACTTCCAGGTAATTTTTTCCTTCAAGCCTGGTAACTGCTAATGTATAGAATTTTGGAAAAAAGTGTCATGACTCTTTTGTAACCATGAACTTAAAACTATACTGAAGCAGGAGAAGCAGGGGATTCATCCAGTGATTTTGCAAAGTCCTCCCTTCCAGCTGTCCCTTGATTTTCTTTTTGTTATTGTAATCCACTCCTTAAGAGTGGAAAGTACCAATTTCCAGGTGGATGCAAACCCTTCCACTTCACAATCCCCTTGTGCAATTGCATCCAACAGTATTTTACCAATGTCCTCCCAGGCCAAAATACTAAAAGCACTGTAGATACCTTGGCCTCTCGCCCCTCCCGGCAGCACCAATGTAACAAACAACGTAAATGACTTTTGTCATATTTTATAGCACGATGATGGAATAATGCATTCCAAGCAGCAAGCACCCGTTTTTCATCTGCACTCATGGTTTGCCCCATAGTGCCCATATAGTTCTTGTTGGCTCACCTGCTGTCCCCAGGTGTCATAAAATACAGATCTGGATCTTTTGCAGTGTCCCACTGCTCTCAGCTTCACTGAGCTCCATTCCCAACTGCACCTCACCCTGCAGTTCAGTTGTCTTTGTTCCTCACATGGGGCAGCATTTGTCACTGGGGGAACAGCCGAAAAGGAACATCAACTCCAAAATGGTGCCATAACAGAATTTTACAGAATCCTTTATTTCAAAGCAGGCAGTAGTATTAATTCAGAATGCACAACAACTGTGTCACTTGCTGATTGGATATTTCTTACATAAAGCATACTAACACTCTCTTTATTAGTGACTTTTGTCTAACAAGGCTTTAATTTTCCTGAGGGCTCAATAATTTGCAACATAGTAATTATTACCAACCTACATCCTGCGCCATGGACACAGTTAGCATTGTAAAGGCACACATCTTGTCTGTGTATTTCTAACTTTCCCAAACTTATCCATCAACAACTTGCTACATGACTTCTCTGCTCTCACAGGTACAGTCTCAACTCTTCAAGAACAATGTACTCTGTCAAGGAGCCTGCTGACCCGCCACTTTCCTCCATAATCTTCCATTTTTTCCTGGATCAGTAGTTCAGATACCACAAAAAGGATGAAAAGTGATCCTATTCAACTTAGCATAGGTGCTGCTCAGTTTAGTGTGTTTCAGTAGTGATTCAAGTCTCTTGGGAGCAGGAGCGTAATGCTTTAACTCCAAAACTGAGCAGGTCTCCTTCTTAAGAAGAGGGAACAACTTTTCTGCTTGATTTCTCTACCTAAATCCAGTGGCAGGCGGTAGCTAAATACTTCTTTGTGCCTGCTTTCAGCTGGCTCTAAGCAGTCCAGTGCTAAAGGGAATGGCTATTTTGATTCAGTTCTGAAGTAGCTGAGTCTCCATGAGCACAAGATGTTTTTCTGAACACTGCATTTTCTTCTGGCCAATTGTAATACCCGAGAGCTTTATTGTAGTTTCTGCAGTTTTCTTTGCTAGTGATGACTTATGAAGAAAGACTGCATTTTGTTGGAATGGATTTGCCTTTCTGTAAATTACATGAATTCTTCCAGGTTTAGTGCAAGGATTAATTTGCCATTATTAATTATCTTTTTAGGATTCACTCAGAACTGCATGTATAAAGAGATTCCACTTCTATAGCTTTCTTTCATAGAAAATATTTATTGCTGAATCAAAAAATCTGTACTAATATCTGTTGATTGTGCTTCAATTAATAAGTCTTTCGGAGAATTACTGTCAGTAGCACAGTTGAAACACCCCATAAATGCAATGAATAATCAGTTTCAATCTTTATTCATAAGATGATCTCTACTTTGTATAAAATGATGTTTCAAAGCAGTTTTTTCCAATATGAATATTAGAAATATTTCCATTCTGTTTAAAGTTAAAACCCCAAATGGGAACTTTGATGAAGAACTGTTGCTTTCCATAGGCCACTTTATGTTGATATATTGTTAGTGTTAAAGAAAAAGCCACCAAATTTACTCTGCTACATCTATAAAATAATTTTTTGTCAAACTTGGAACTTGATTGGCACATTACAGTACCATGTGCTGAAATTTTATTAACTAATACAGTGTGCTTCAACTGCTGTCATCTAGGAGTTGTGGGTGAACACTGCTACATTTCAGTCAGCTTACCATATGGATTAGAGTATTATATACGGGGTTTAAGAATAGATTTTCAAGGGATTTACCTCTCCTTTCTTTTTCCTGCTGTCACATTGGTAAATGTGATTTGATCCTAGAGAAATGCAGTTAAAGTTGAATCAGTTCTGAATCTGTACTTCTGGTTGTCAGAAATCTTATTTGAGCAAAGTGATTATTTTTTTCTTTAGTGAGCTCATATGATTCTGATTTGAAAGTATTAAGAAAAAAAAGTGAAACGTAAGTATCCAAACCCATGAAATTAAATATGATGAATATTGTATACTTTAAGCTTATTATAATACATTAGAGCAATTATTGAATTCTAAGTATACTATAACGTAAGTGGAGGTGAACGGTGATGAAGGGTTGCTTCTGAATAAAAATTGAGCTTCTTTCTTATCTATTATCTGTTTCCCTAAGTTATTGAATTCTGATGTGGCTGATAACAGAAGAATATAAAAGGAAGAGGAGTACAGTTTTTTCATTGTGAACTCTGTTCATTTGTTTTACTGGTTGATACTGATTCCCCTTGTGTGCTTTATTTGAAATTCACCCCAAGCTCTATTAAAAGAAAATCAGCCATCACAGATTTAGCTTTGCCATAGCTGCAGAAGGCTGGTAATTAGAGTAACAGATGCATGGATTTGGATGGTCAGAGTGTGATATAAGAAAGGTCTGAATACATTTTTGTTCACTGTAAATCTCAGCATGTCATGCTATCTCAATAGAAGCATGCTATCTTTCATATATTCCTGAATTATTCAGTAGAAGCATGCTGTCTTTCATATATTCCTGGGTTATGCTTGAGGAAATCCTGTTACCAGAGGAGTCAGTGGTCACAGTGTGTAGGAAATACATATTGGAATTGTGGCTTTTTCATGTTATTGTATTAGATAAACAAACAGTGGACTACACAAATTATTAAATTAATGATTGGTATATAAATGATAGAACTGGAAGTTCTGGTGCCTTTTTTTTTCTTTAGGAATAACATGGTACTTTATTTAGCTGCTATTAGGACAGATTTTATTTGCCACTGGGAATTTCCAGCACCAATTATCTGTACCACTTACTATTCTTCTTTTAAAATATTAAATTATAAGACATCTATTCATGCAAGCAGAAAAGAAAGTTGTTGTTTAACTGTGGCCATTCTGATGTTAATATTAATAATTAATGTTCCCAGAGGCCATTTTAGTATAGGATATTAGATTATGCTGTTCCTCATTTTAGAATGGCAAATTGAAGTTTCATTGTATAAAATAAATAAGGGAAAATTAACTTTTTCTTTCCATGTTTGTATTTTCTTTAGAAAAAGCTGTTATAACATTTCATTTTTAGGCATTTATTTTTGCCTAATGGACATTTCCTTTAGGTTCCATTTTATATCTAAACAGTACACAGCCCATATATCAGCTGAATGGCATCAGGGATAGTTCAGTATGATCAGCCAGAGATAGTTCTTTATATTAATGTTTTGAAGTGGCTGTTAAAAAGCTTCAACAAAGTTGATATTATGGGAAACTTTCCCTAGTACTTCCTATTCAGCATGCTTAAATATCGTCTTTTATGTGTTCCTCATAAAATGGGGAAAGAATCCAATTATTTCAGATCTCTGAGATTTCAGTATGTCAGTTTTCCTAGCATGGTGATTTAAAATGTCATGCAGAGTTAAAGATAATAATAGTTAAATTGTTTGTCATGCTGCTGCTGCAGTATTTTGTAGACCTAGGTATTTTTTTAAAAATGTAATGTCAATATTATCAATAAAGTATTTTAATAAAAATATATGTGGTAATGGAATTCACCAATAACTGCTAATACAGGGGAAGCTGAAAATCTGGGGGTTTTTTTTGACAATAGCTAGAAATTTATAACAGGTTCCATTTTTGCTTTCTGTTTTGATACATCTAATCTTTCAGTTAGCAATTAGAGATTGGATTTACCATTAGAAGGTAACTTCTTCATTCAGATCAACTGACTCTGTACTGTATTTTTAGGGAACCTCGAGTGTTGTGTTTAAGTATAACTTATATGTGACCTGAGATATTAATTTAACCCTTGCAGATTTTGTGCTTCTGAAGTAGACTAATACAGCAGCCCTGGTGAACAAAATCTTTGGATTGGGGATGAGAGCAGAAGAAGGTTTCCATTCAGACTGTCCCTGCCAGCCCACCCCAACTGATGTCTTGTCCTGTCTTGGCAAAGATATCCTTAGATTTCAGGGCTGCTGTGGTCACTAATGTTACTTGGCCTTTTTGCTCTGTCTTTTCATTAAAGAAAGCCTAATACATTGTTTGCCATGAGGAAAGTGAGAGTAGCATTCACTGGATTCATACTGGATGGAAGTTTTGCAGTATTTTTGTAGTAGTAACAAACTTTGAAGTATTGCACTCATATAATCCACATTGTTGTTCTAATGAAATGGTCAGCTTTCCTCATTCAAGGACCACAATGCCTGAATGATAACATGACTGAAAATCACTGAGATAAGCTCTATAATCAGAGTACTGGAAGCAGTGAGCTCAAGGAGTAGTTTACAGATGGGAGATGATGATAATTCTACAGGTATTTGCCTATCATTTATGGGAAGAAGTGAGGCTGATCATGAAACTGGGTTCCTCTACACAGCAGACTGGGTAGATGATTTGGCATCACAAAGAAAGGACATGAAAAATCCTTGCTAAGGAGCATAAGTTGTATACAAATATAAAGGAAATTTGCCATTCTAAGGATAATACTTTGTAAGAAAATGACCCTAAACACACCTTTTAAAGTTCCTTTATTTTCTGATAGTCTGGGACTTCTCATTATGCAATTTCATACCCTTCCTTTGCATTGTCCTTACCCTTCTAGATTTTTACTTTATAACTGGCTAAGATGTAAATGAGGAAAAAAAATATGCAAAAGGAAAATTTGTTAGGAAGGAAATATTTTGGGTTTTGTTACTGCCTAGGTAAAGCACAGCTGTTTTACTAGCTAGCTGGTATTTCTGCTCTTAAACGTGTAAGTGAATAAGAGTGAATCTGTTCCCTGAAATCTCAGATAATGCTCAGGTCTTTATGCCATGCTGAAGTTACTTTTGGATTCCAGGGATCATCAGATAAAACTGTCCAAAGGAACATCACAGAGTTCAGAATGTTGTGAGATACTGTAGTATAATATTGTATATGATGCATATGGTTACATGATCTGTTCTTTTAGAAGCGTACCTATTTATTCTTATAAGGCAGTTGTTCTATGTAAAACCAAAATAGTTGTTCTGTGTAAAACAAAATAAAGTTCTTAGAAAACATAGTATTTTATAGGCAGTGGGAAGAAACGTTAAGTATCAAAAGCTAAGTATAGAAAGGCTAATATAAATTCTTAGGTTGTAAACAATTCATATGAAATTTCACAGGAGGAGCTTTAGATTTTTTTCTTGTCACTGAAGATATGTAGTATGAAAAATATCTATTTTTTGCCATTGTGGAGTTGAATTAGTCTATCTTTTTCTCATGATATATCCCTGCTACATAAAATTTGTTCCCAAAAAATGAGTAAGCTTTGCTAGGAATAAAGAAAATGGGACTGAAAGAACTGTATGCAACTTTTCATAGACTCCTCATTCTATTTAACATACTGTAGCATTTTAAGTGTTAATTTATTGTGTTACATTTGTTTGTATTTACTGCAATACCACTTTCTTGCTGATAAATATTAGGAATTCACAAGTATTATTCAGTAAAATAATTCAAATAATACGTTTTTAGAATAATAAATCTACTCACTGCATGAGAGCAACAGGCTCTCTCTAATTAAGAAACAAAATGAGAGTACAGGATATTGAAACAAAGGTAAAAATAATGTGCAGTTAGTGTTTGTGAAAGCTACTGTGCTGGCCATAAAGTCACGTAACTCTTCTAGATGGTATAAATAATATTCTCTCTACTCTCATAGTCCTGTTGCAGTGGAGAATAGTGGGTGAAATGTAATTACTTTCTAAGAATGGTAGACTGCAGCATTTCATTTTTGCAGTTGGCAATGAAGGTATTAGTGGTAGATGATGAACAGTGAATTAGATGATAGGATAAGACAAAAGCAGTAGAAGAAGGATTGGGGAGAAGCATAAGAATGCAGTCAACTATACCAGTTGCTTCAGAAGTGAGGTATAGGGTGGTTCTTTGGGCACAGATTGTTGACCAGAGGGTAAGCATCTGTGTCAATGTCTGTTTAGTAAAGCTAAAATATTCTTTCATGTACAGTGTTTTCTTTAGGTTGTAGAACTTTTCCTGGTTTATTTCTTACAGCAGAAAATTCTAACCAGTGTTCCTGAAAATATTGCACTAAGATATATGTTGATTCAATATTTTATTGGCTTCCTTATACTAGTTCTTCATTCCAATGAGGAATGTACCACAATTATCTCAGACAGGAAACTACTTTCATTTTAATAAAAAAGTCTTGGGCTGTTTGTGGTAATGATTTCTTTCCTGAGGAAAATACACATATTTCCCTTCTTTAAGTTTTATACAGACAGACACACACATATATATGCATGCTAGATTATACCTTTGTGGATTTGACAAAATGTTCATCATCTATTTTTTCAGATAGAACTAGTGATGATATACCTTACTGTAATGTAATTTTTACCAATGCCTCAGGAGGTTTTTCAGAAGTGCCTCTGAGTTTTACATTAGTTTTATCATTGACATATCATATTCAGCATTGGTATGTGGCTGTGGGCATAGTGAAAAACAGATGAGAGAAGGTAATGGGTTTTAGTGTGCATTCATGAAATAAGTTAGTTTTAAAGTTTATGCAACTGTGTAAAAGAGTATTTTACTTCTTTGTGATCACAGGTGGCATTTAGTTCTACGTATCAAATACTAAAGGAAAGGCTGTTTTCCAGCTCATTGGTCTTTCTTGAAAACCAGGACATTTTTCTCTTAAAGCTAGGAGAAAGTTATGGATGTTCCACTCAGTTTGAAGGTAAATTCAGTTCCAATAGGTACTGCTCACAAAAAATATTCTGATCGAATTTAATCCCTCTTAAAGGAATCACAGTTGAGTAAAACAAAACACACAGAAAGCTAAGTGCATGTTATGTTCTCTTTTTGTCATTGCTCTGTTCTCAGCCTCTTTCTACTTCATTCAGTGGAACTGTAGTGCATGGATATGCTTTTATGAAACATTTTTATATCACTGTGAGTATTGATTGAAATAAGGACTTGCTCTTTGTCAAATGCTGTTTCAAAATCTCTGATGCAAAGCAGTAAACAGCAAAGAGGGCTGTATTGGCATGTTAACTGGTTTGCAAGACAGATGGAGATCATCAAGGTACATGGAGCTGTAAGAACTGTTGAATCAATGTTACAGTATTTTGTTGTTCACAGATTTAAGCTGAGTCAGTCAAGCCTGACAGAAAAAGCTCCTAGCAATGCTGGGTCAGATACTTGATCAAGTGTCATGGCTTCTTGGAAATAAAAATAGATGAGTAAAATCAGGGCCAAGCTCCAATTTAAAAAAACCCCAAACTATATGTAGGAGTTAGGATAACAGAATAAATAAAAATACTTGATCTGAAAGGCTTCTGCTTTGGAAATAATTTGGATTTTGGAGACCAGTATGTATGATCAATAAGCTTACAAATACTTAAAAAGAAGGTTTTAAACTTTCCTGTTAGGAGTATTTCTTCTTAGTAGTTACCTGGTTATCAAAATCTCCATTCCTATTCACTAACAAATCAGTTGACTGTCCTTCCTGATTGGTATCATAGACCTTACTGACTTCTTATTCACTTCCTGAAAGCCACCCTTTTTTCCCTTTATTTCTTGTGCGGACCAACCTCTCTTGCACAAGATTGTCTGGACTAGTTTCTTATCCTCCTTACAGGGTCATACATGGAATCATGAAGTCCCACTCCCTCCTCATTTTCTTTTACTTAGACCACCCTTGCCTGCCTTTCATATTTCAAATAGCCCTTATGGCAGCTACTGTAACTGCTTTGATTAAAAACTAGTCATAGATCTGTGTTCAATATTTCTCTAACTTGAAATGGGCAGGGATTGTCATGTTCCTGAATGAAAATTCTGAGTATGATAAACAGATAGCAAAATTGAGATGACAGAATATTTCATACTGCTGTTGTCTTTTTTTAGTGAAACTGAGGTATAAAATAATACTGTTACAAATATATTTATTTATCCTAGTTATTTATTAATGTATTTTAATTTTGAAGGTGTTTTTTAACTTCTATATATATCAGTAATTTTCTATAACACAGTTGGACTTCAGTTGTAAGTTGAAACTAGTTGTTTATAAGTTTGTAAGTAAATAACTGTGTCTCTAACCACAAGAGAGCATTATAACCTACAGAGAGACTGAAGCAGACAAAACTCTTAGAAGACTGTAAAAGTTATGGAAGACCTTTTCTAAATATAGAGACAATAAAGTTATATTTTTCAGAAAATAAAGACACATTTTTTCCTTAAGCACGCAGTGTTTGCTTCTTTTAACTTGCTCCTTGATGGAGCTATTCAAATTGAAGTGTTTCAATTCCCTTTGGAGGAGTATTTTATAGCAACTTGCACAGTGCTTGATAATCTTTTAGACTTGACAGCGAGCCAGTGTTTCTCTCTGATGGTTTTAACCTATTCTTTAAAACTGCACAGTTCACCTCTACTGATGTTCTGAGCCCCTTGCAGTAGAAGTTGTGTAAACCTGGAGCTGGACTCCGATGTGCCACTGATGTGCTGCTGACATGAGCTTGGGTAGGAATGAGGACAAAATGGTGCTCCCTAAGGAAGCCTGCAGCTGAGGAAGCCAAAATCTGTATGATAGCTTTGCTGCTGACAGTGTGGGACCGTGTTTGACATGTGAAACCAGCCTACCTCTAAGCACAAGTAAATCTCTGTAACTTGCATGTCATGGAAATCTGAGGAGACTCAGTACCAGTTTGACATTGTGGGAGCCAACCTGTACCAAACTGGAAACATCTGCAGCACTTTTCTGTGCAGAAATGAGCAGTTTGTGTCATGAATTGCATTTGAAATTTTGTTGTTTCCCCAATTACTAAATATTTTTTAAGTATTTTTTAAATTATGCTCTTCAGTTATCAACTAATTTTCAGCTAGCAAGCAGTTACCTGATTTATTTTATTGCATGAAATAAAAATGTCATCCTTAATTTGCCTATATCTAATTCTGTGCATTCTATTTGAAACTGAAATACATGTACAGCAAAAACATCTAAGGCTCTTTTGCTTTAAGCCATTTGGAATTCATGTTATAAGTGGAAAGAAAAGTACATATTGCAAACCTTTTTTAAGAGATAGAGTTTGCATATATATGACTGGTTGAAAAAGTCATCTTTTCATATATGATAAAATGAACAAATGCACTAATTCAGAAAACGAGTACTTCTTGGGGTCTTTCTACTTTGACCACTACCTTTTTGTTCTTGTACTATATGCCTGATCAGGCATCTGACAATTCTAATTTTTTTTTTAAGTCAGTAAAAAATTGCATTAGCTTACTTTATCCTCTTTGAAGCAGACATTGGTCTGTACACCTCTTTAACTGGTTTTGGTTTATTAAGTAACTTCATTACTAAAATATAATTTCTTATTTTTCCTAGACAGATTTCTTACAATCTCTAGTAGATAATGAGCTTTTGTTTTCCTGTGCTCAAATTAATTCCATTACTTGTATTTAATCAGAGTTCATACCTGCTTTGGTTCTCTTTTCTTTCTACATGATTGCCTAGTCATATTAGTATTTTACTGAATGACTGTATGTAGGCTTAATTTTTTCAAAATATAATAATTCCTGTTTTACAGATTAAGTCTAACCTTGTGTTTTCCAACAGACATTTTTCCTCCCTCCCTCTCACCCTTTCTCCTTCTCTTTTCTCCTCCTCTTTTCTCCTCTCTCCCCCTCTTCCTCTCCTTCCTTCTCTTTTCCTCTCTTTCTCCTTCTCTCCTCTCCTTCTTTCTTTTTTTATTTATTTGGCCTTGCAGCTGCTCCTAATTTGATATGATCTGGAAATATAATTAAATTTTTGTTTGACTTTTCCTTCAGATCATTAACAAAGCTGCTAAATGAAATCAGGAAACTTCAGTTTGTTGCCATGTATTATTACACCTTCTCTTTTAAGAAATTGCTTACCCATAATCTCTTTAAACAGGAAGATTTAGAAGTTTAGCAGATGACTAGCTGAACTTTGGTTATTTTATGACCTCTGCCCACAGCAAATGCTAAAATGAATGTAACATGTTAAAAGGCAAAGAGAATCCTGTGTACCCACAGTATAATGACAGAATGGTTTTGTGTGTTTTCAGAATAATAGCCAGGTAAAGAGTCTGTGTCTTTGCAATAGTTTTCTAGTAGTTCATTCTATTCCTGTCTTTCGATTAAGCACGGAAAGTGTTTACTGCACCTCCAACAAACTTTGAATCCCTGTAGGAAACAGAGCCTTCCAGATCCTTAGGCAGTCTAGTCCTTGATTCATCCCAGCTATGAAATCTTACCATGATAAATGTGCACATACATGTGAGTTCATCCAGTTTCCGGAAGCTATGGCAGTCCTGTCTTATCTCCTGCTGTCAATGGGAGATGTAATCATGATCCTTAATCAGCACACTGTCAGCTTTTGTTTCTTCCACATTTCCGACTTCAGGTACTCACCAAAATTCCATCAAAATTCCATCACTTTCTTCTTTCCCTGTTGATGAAAAAAAAGGTCACGTTTTTTCTTCCACATTTATTTTTATTTTTGGGCAGGAAATGCATTCTGGATTTTAAGTAATAGCAACAAAAAGCAGGACAGTGGTTCAATTTATTTCCTATATTGTTAATTTACAGAATATTGATGTAATTTTATTCCTTTCCATATATAATTCTCTACAATGACTTAGCCACATGAAATTTCTTACATATTTTTGTAAGCTAACTGCAAATCTTACACAGCTGTATAGGAAAATTAGTAAATTATTACTCAGCTTCATTTTTATCCATCTTTGTGTTAGGTTATTTTATGACACTTACAAAACTGACTACTTTTAAAATACTAAAATATCTTAATGTGCCATTAAACATTTGTTTGTAATCTTTGATTACAAGTAGAAAAGATACTGTAAGGTACAAAGTACATTTTTTCTCTGATTAGAAAATTATAAATTAGTGAACTATTACTGTAGATCTTTGTCAACGGTGTCCATTGCTAAGAATGCTTAGCTGGCATATGCTACCTATGCTATCCATTTAAATTTTTTCCTCTGTAAGTAAAAAACATTTTAGTGGAATAATTGCTTTAAATTGTGGTTGATTGATCTTTCTTCAATATTGCTTTCCATATGACTGTCTCTTAAAACATCGAGGTTTATTTTTTTCATATTCTAGCCCCAAATTTTATGACTGCAACATAAAATACCCTTTTGTCTAGCACTACTTAGTTCTGTTGCTTTTCTGCTCTGTTTTTTCCTTTCCAGTTGTAATCAGACCTAATTTATTTGGTTTCTTTCTTATTCCTTGTGTATTATTTTCATAAATACGTAGTCTCTTGTACCTTAATTATGCTGGATGTCTCATTTCTTTGTGACCTGATTATTTGCTTTACATATTTTACCTTCATTAATAAAGTGTCTTGGGATCTAGTCTTTATAAAATACTTTTATCTACTAAAAAATCATGAACTTTAGTCAATGCTTATCTGTTACTTTTGAAATCTTAATCCATGCCTGTGCTGGTAGGAGCAGAAGTAAATTTAAGTGATTGAAATGCATGCAGAGTTTAAAAAAACTATTCCTGAATAAAACACTGTTGGTCCTAGCTCTTGAAACAGCAGTAGTGGGTAAAGTTGCTGCTTGCCTCAGATGAACTTTGATATATACACCAGTGATGTAAATCTAATCTGAGAAGACAGAAAGACTTTAAAATACTTCCTTTTTCACTAGGACCTGCAAAACCCTGCAAATACCATATTATTATGCCATCTTATTTTATTCTAGTGAAAAAGGTGGTGAAAAACTAACCCATTTTCCAATTATGCTTTTGAAATTCTTGGTTTCTTGGACACTTGCAGAGTTTTTCAATTCTTCATGCTCAGCTTTTCATTATTAGTCTTCAGATGTTTATTAAACTTACTACATTATAATATTAACACTGTAAAATGGCTTTGTTTAATAGAATGACAAATTTATTTTCTGAAAAATATAATCATCAGAAAGTCAGCAATAGAAGCTACTCTGCTTTAGACATTTTCTTTAAATCCAGTGTGCAAGCTTTTTCCATCGCTGATGTAAAATGGACAAGTGAATATGATCTCTGACCATATCTGGTCTACCTCTTCAGATGTTACCAAGCTTTGTAAACAAGCTAAACAGATATTTAATACCACTGAACAGATAAATCAGTGATATTTTGTCATTATACTGTAGAATATAATAAGAAACAGATTAATTCAGGACTAAATTCAGAATTAAGAACTAAATTGAGTCATCCTCCTTGTATAAAAGGACAAGGACAGTCATTGTAGTGAGTTTTGTTTCATCACACAGTTTGAACAGACCAATGATATTATCACAAAAAATATACTTTTTATCACGATTATGTGCTCTACTGTTGCTTCTGTGATTGATACAGTGGAAATTTTTGCTTGAAAATGGTATTTGTCTTACTATGAGTAGTACAGTCAATTGGTATGACTGATTATGGAAATGGATGACATTGTGATTGTGATATAAGTCCACTGTAAATTTCTCAAGCACAAAGTTTAAACTTATGTTGTAGTACATCCTTATTCATTGTCCATTTTGGATAAATACTTTTTGGACACTTAATTTCCCCTATAATTCAATTAATATCAAATAGATTTTTAAGGACTATTAGAAATCTTATGTGTCTCATGAATGTATCCATGTTTGTCCTTATTATGTTCTGTAATGCTTCTATCAAAAACCAAGAGCTTGGGAGTGGTTGCATGGAACCCATCAGTGGTGTTATTCCTCTGGCTGTCCTGTCGTTGAGGATTTCCAGAAGGTGGTTTTCGTTTTCCAGTGTTCCTAATACTGTAGCATTTCCATAAAGTTAGCAATATTCCAGTCTGATGACTATCCGGACCATTAGTTTTCATTAAGACAATCACTAGGATTGCTTTTTGTAATTTTTTTTTTCTAGAGTTCACTCTTGTGGTGTAAACCTTTATGAGAACTGAGGAGGTGGGATAGGTTACTGAGCAGTTGTACAAACTTCACTTGTAAAGGGCTTTCTCATGGCTATATTTTGTATGTATGTAACTCTTTGATTCCTATAACTTTAGAAAGGAAATAGACACCTACATAAGAATGTTGAATAATACTATAAAATCACAGGGAGTAATAATGTCTTCTGTTAAGTTATTCACATTGGACAAATATAAGGTAAGCTTTCCTGCCAAACAAAAGAAATAAATAACCACACAAAAGAAATTTAATTGCAAACCTTTATTTCAAGATATAGCACAAGGGGGCAAAATTAGCCATTTTGTTCAGCACATGTAATTACATGTAATTAGCAGTGCATAGGAAAAATGAGTTATAAAAATCTACAGGGATATCAATGCAAAGAAGAGTATTATAGATTAAAATGACTATGATGCTGTTTTCATCAAAATAATTGTTCTGAAGAATACAGGCAATAACTGTTTAGTTCTAAAACAGTTGAGAAACAATGCAGATAAAAAACATTTATATGCTGCTGATAGGAATGTTTCTGTTCCAGGAAGACAACCTCAGAAATAGGAAAAAGAGAGGAGGAATAGATGATGTAGCAATTTATTGCTTCATTTCCATCTTCACAGTCTACTGCTTTGATTCTCCTGTGTACTATGCCCATCTTTATCACTTTTAAAATAGTTGGTACAGAAACCTTGCCCTACTAGGA
>JAWWLV010000100.1:13982211-14002002 GCA_035041135.1 Platyrinchus mystaceus | reverse complement strand
CTAACCAGAATGAAACTTAAAAGTTTTCTAATGAGCCAGTAGATTTGCATAGTCCCTTGAGCCATATGTGGGTGTCAGACAATAAGTTTACAATTGAGTTCAGCTACTGAATACAGTTTTGAGGGGGTTGTTTTGTTACTTTTTTCTTTTGAGTTCTTTTTGCAAGATTTTTCAAGTCCTTCATCTGAAAACTGCAAAGTGCTTTAGAAGTAGTAATTGCATGTCACTAATGCTGTGACGTGGGAAAAGTTAACTCATTTTATGGTTGAGAAGAATGAGCAATATCCAAAACTCTGGATGGCAAGCAGAGCACCTGACATTGAGAAATCAGTATTGCATCTAACTGGGACTTCCTCTGTTTTCCTAGCACCATTCATCTGTGAAGATAAAAATGGACTTGAATTATATGAGGAACTGAGAGAAATTATTAGCATTGTAGTTAGTATTGCTCCATTGGTTTTCATAATGTGGTACCTAAAATAATGTGAAGAAATAATTAAAACAGAGTATAAAGGGGGAAGACAACATAGAATGCTTGGAAAGATGTGCTTCTGACCCTCTAATATTTTCCCAGCCTCTAATTAGGCACATACTATTTGCTATGCTCTCCACATGTAGCAAAAGGAGCAGCATATGGATATTAAGGCAGTTCTGAAATAGGTGTGTTTTGACTTAGACAGTGGAAATTACCTCAGGTGTTTGAAGGTGAGGTGGTGCCTTAAAGTCCACAAAAAAACTAATAAGTCCACATCTAGTTTCACTTCCCAACCCTTTTTTTTTTGTTTACGTAATAAACTATTTTCATTGAATTTAATGTGCAGAGGAGATAAACTGATCCTATTCACTAATTAATGTCTTGCTTTTATCACCTAAGTATTTTAGCTGCATGATCCACGAATGGGATATAAAATGGCTAATTAGTTCAGTGAGACAGTGCATGCTGCTGGTTTAGTAATGAGGAGTTTACGCTCTTGTTTTGATTTTCTTTAACTGATGGAATTCCATTGAAATACTGCGTACTACTTGCTCTGTAGTTCTTTTAGGGTGGTGGAAGGAGAGTGAGGAGAGAGTATAATGTATTCTTAAAGTTTAGTAGGTTTACATCTTTACTGACAGGCATGAATCCAGGTGGTAACAACTCCCAGCATAGAGAAATTGCCTCTAATTCCTCTTTAACTGGCTATTGAATTTTTGATAAAAACTCAATAGCAAATAGCAGACTTCTGTGAGCTACCTCCTGCAGTTTGAGCATATTCAACTCATATTAGTGATTCTAGTAGATGTTCTGTTTGTGTTTATAGGGAATGCACAGCAGTGCTTAAAAAGAGAATTTCCAAATTGCACACTAATTTTTATTTGCTAGTAGTTGAAGAGAAAGGCACTTTTTTTCTAATAGCACTAGGAACTTATATAATCTGGGTATTAAATACTGAGAGTCAGCTTTTCTTTTACTAAGGAACTTATTCTGCAGAACCTCAGTGTAATTTGTGCCCAATTTGTCGAGCTTTCACAATGTAAATAGAGAATATTTTCCTGCTTTCTGCGTTAAAGATAAATAGTGACGATGTGGAATTACTGCAGTAAGTAGCAAATGCTGTATGAGAAAAAAAATGCTCCAAACAGAGACACCGAATTTCATGCAATCATATCTATACTTCTTCAGGATGTTGACCTTAGGCAACATTAGGGAGAAGGAAGAGACAACAAATCAAACACACTTGTTTTTCAGGGGAAAGAATACAAATAGAACACAGTTGATTTTGCTGGGGAGTTTTGTTGTTTTGTTGTTTTGTTGTTTTGTTTCGGTTTTAATGTCCATGTAGAAAGAGTCTACTATAAAGTATTTAACATTGATGTTATCTTTAATATTTAATATAGTTGGTTTTGGTCATCAGCCCTATTAATTACATTTTCTTGTTTTCCCTCATTCCTGTTGCTTATCATACATATGGAATGAAACTCTTGTTGTGTGTATTTCATAGGAAAGGTTAAGAAGTAAAGGGTTTTTTATAAGCCGCTAGTATAACAATGTTATACTAGAACTACTTCCTTTTATTTGTGGCCAATAGCAATTAATTAGAGTCATGGAAACTGGAAGAAAATTAAAGCTATAATTTATTATTTTAAATCAATGGATGTAATAATTGCTGATGCAATTTTTTTTTCATATTCTGGCTATAAATTCTGTAATAGTGACCAAAAGCATTTTTTGTATTTTTTCCATTTCTAGATTGAAAAATATGAACATCCTTTTAAAGGAAGCTGTCAAATATGATGCGAAACAGTCAAGAATTTAATTGAAAAATGCAGCAAAATCTTAATCAAACCCTCAGAATAATACTAAAAAAACCCCCATAACTTGATGTAGCTGCAGTTCTCAGTGTAACAATGTGTTTAAAAATGCTTTTAAGCATGCAAATAGATATATATCTGTAAAATTCAGCAACAAATCACTGAGGATGTGAAACAGATGTGAAATGACAGCAGAAATGCTAACAAGACACTCTTTCAGGACATTTGTATGCCTAAGGAACAAAAGTATCACATCTAAAGTATTTTCTAAATAAGTGAAAGAGCCTGCCGTATTCATGAAGATGGGAAGAAACAAATTTGCTTATGTCAGAAGTGAACATATTAAAGGCTCAGAAGACTTCATTAACACAAATGATGTATTAAAAGTAATACATAGTAGTATAGCTTCAAAAATGTAACAGTTTTAGCTAAAAGCAGAAAAAAGTATTAATACTGTGAGACTCATAATGAGCACTACTACATTTCATTTGCTATTTGTAGCTTTATTACTAAGTTAGGTTTCATCATATATCCTTTTCTATCTTATTTTTAATAGCTTGGAACTCGCTATTTCATAAGATTTTGCTTATATTCAGTGGAAGCTGGCAATGAGAATGCTTCTCTATCTGATATGATTGATGGTGGAGTTCATAGTTATGTCCATTAGCACAAGCTGTGGACCATTAGCTGACCATTGACTCATGATTCCTCCCTTGGCACTTGTGTGCAGCGTGGCAGCTTGAATAGTTTAATTGTGCAACCCACTGCCAGCTGATAGACAGCTTGAAAACCACTGTTTCATGAAGCAAAAACTTAATGAGTCCGTGGTCTTTCAGAAGACCTATTGTTAATTAAGTACATCCTGATTTTCAAGCAAATGTTTTTGTAAATTTTCAGTAAGGATGAAAAACTTTTTCTCTAGATTATTCTGAATATAAAAGAAAACTCACATACAAAACAGACTGAAATTATGCAAACTGAGCATAATCTTTGTTTACAAGCATCATACTGTGCAATATTTATGATACATTTTCCCTAATAATCAGATTTATGCATGAGGCATAAACCTAAGGCAGCTCTGTATATAGATTTTCCTTAATCTGACTCAGAACATGTTTAAATACTAGGTCAGACTTCAGGTAGGAAGATGTAGTAGTGATTTCAATTAATTGTAAATTTTCTCTGAGATACGACCTCATTACTTTTTCCACTGCTTATGTGCATCAGTTGCACAATCTAGACTATATTGAGTAAAACTATAAAAAAAACTAATTACTGAACTATGATTGGAACCTAAGCCATAAATTCTTGAAGTTTCATGGTGATACTTTTTACAGACTTGAGTATAAGCAATAACAATTTGATTTTGTTTTGCAGCTCTCTTACTTTAATCAATATAGCTATATATAACAATACCACATGATGACATGCTAACTCTGTAGCATACCATCTATCAAACTATGTAACATAGTCCGTATTTATGCACTGTGTTAAGCTATTTTATGCATTTATGCACATCTTCAGCTGGAGCCCGTGAGTTTAGACTTGGTTTTGAATGGTCCATCTTCTCAAACTGCAAGGATAACTTCGTTTATATCACTGTAGCATCAAGTTCAAGTGTTATAAATGTCTTTAGTGGCAGAAAAGTTATGTGAGTCAAATATGTTAAAATTCTTAAATCAAGTTATAGTATTTAAGCTCATGCACAGGCTTTGTCTTCATATCAAAAAATGTAGTCCAATATCAATATGGATGAGCTGATCAAAGGAGATGCATGAGCTTTAGCATCGTTATATATGGCTCAAGGCTTTTACTTTAGACTAAAGATAGCTCAGTCCTTTGTCGTTAATGTCCCCACCATGGATAGTGTTTGAACCCATCTGTCATTGGTTCAGACCTTTCCTTCTGCATTAGCTGTAGAAGCAAATTTTGTACACATCATGGCCAGAATTCTAAGTTAGTTTCTTCCAAGAACAATCTAGTTCATATGCACCAAAGTCATTCTTCAAAAACCAAGGGATGAGCATTAACTGCTTTGGGGATTCACTTCAAAACTCTGCTACAGCTCCAGTCCAAAACATTAAACTTAATGTAGTTTTTCTGGAATATTCACATAAAACAAGCCATTTGTGAGCATATTAGCTATTTAAGCTGAAAACAAACACAGTAAATTTAGTTTAAAAATATTTTGCATCTAGTATGTTTATAATGCATGTGGAAAAGCCACAATAGTTCTTTTATCAGGTATTATGACATTCTGTCTCCTAATCCAAAAACCCAAGTTTGAGATGAAGAGAGGGAAAGGAAGACTGTTGGTTTTCTGACCTTCTCATCCATCACTGAGCCAAAATTCGTTTTGCTGTACTGAGTAGCTTTTTATTTTTTGATGGAAACTCTAATGTTAAGGTGGGCAGAGAGAAGATGGAGCCATTTCCCTGTTTTCTCACTGTCTTTCATAAGTATTGGAACACATTTAAGGATGCTTCTTCAACTCTTGTTTCATTTTGCATAAGATCTGATTTGTTAATCTGTGGGTTTACAGAGGGCAGTTATGGTGAGCTGACTTTGACTGGCTGCCAGACACGCATCCAGCTGTTTTCTTACTCCCCCTCCTCAACAGGACAGTGAAGTAAACAAGACAAAATAGCTCTAGGTCGAGATAAAGACAGGGAAATCACCTACTAATTACCATCACAGAAAAACAGATTGAACTTGGGTAATATAAATTTAATATATTACAAATTATGATAGAGTTGGATGGTGAGAAATAAAGACAAAAACTGACATAATTTCCCCCCCCCCACACCCCTCCGTTCTTCTGAGGCACTTCTTCATTCTGGAATCCTCCACCTCCTCCCCTGAGGGGTGGATGGGGGATGGAGATAATGATCAGTCCGTAAGTGCACTTCTATCCTTCTCCTTCCCCCTCACACTCTTCCCCTGCTCCATTCTGGGTCCTCCCTATTGACTGCAGAGGAATCTCTGCTGAGGCACCAGGAGTGTCTGCAACATCTCCTACCCCCACTTCTTCAGTGACCGTGGTGTTCACAGGATTATTTCTTACTCTTTTCCCTCTCCATCACTGCTGTTTTCCACTACTGCTGTGAAGTGGTTTTTTACCCCGTTGTAAATAACTTTTCAGAGAAGTGCCACCATCCTGGCTGAGGGGCTCAGCCATTTTAAATTACTTCAAGTACTTTCAAACATGTAAAAATGTGGGTGTTTATTTCTTTTTCTAACTCAGAGACCTGGCTGCAAGGAACTGCTTGGTAGGTGAAAGCAACATCTTGAAAATAAGCGATTTTGGAATGTCCCGGCAGGAGGATGATGGCGTGTACTCATCATCAGGCCTAAAGCAGATTCCTATCAAGTGGACTGCTCCAGAAGCTCTGAACTATGGTAAGGACATACCTGTATCTTCTTGTGAAAGAAAAATAAAATCTAAGGTAGAATAAGGAGCACCAGCACCACACCATGGGCAATATTTTGAGTATATATGTATATATTCCTAGTCCCCAGTTCAAAATTAGTGATGTTTAAAATAATTTTAGTTTTTCAGTCTTATGTAAGAAACACTGGTTTGCCTTCAAGAAAAATGAGGCAGCAACATCAGAATTGCTGTTACGCAGCAGTAGCAGAGTGCTTTGGTTATGTTGCTGACTCATTCTATAGACAGACTCATCAGTCATCTAAATCATGATTGTTAGCAAAACGAATGGCAAGTTCTGCATATTTATGAAGTGTTCTAGCACCTCACTGAAAATGGTAGAAAGTGTTAATGTACTAAAACACTGTTAGATAATTCATTGCATTGGTGAAAAGTACAGTCACTGATTTATATTTTTTTTTATTGCATCTTTAACCTGCATTTTTGTGTATTGCTGAGCTGTTATCTTGGTGTAAAAATTATTTCTTACTGAGTAAAGTGTCCATACTACATGGGTAATAGTTCCAGAACAGTATTTAGCTTATGTGAATCTACAAGAATAAGTTCTTCTAGGTAAAGTGGGCTGTGAAGAAGCAACACGTTAAAATAAATGATGGCATGTTTTGAATGTACTTCCCTCAACCAATTCTTTAGTTGAGTACTTAGAAAAAAATATTTTTAAATTCTTCATTTGAAGTGTCTATAAGTTTGTGAATTATGATTTATAGCAAAATGCTTCCTCTCATTAACACTTTTGCAGGAGTTAATGACATTACAGAATAAAGCAGATCATCCCTTTGAAAGGCTAATAATAAACTTAGTTACAGTATAATAATAAACTTAGTTACAGTAATTGATCCTGTATTACCAGTTACTCTCAGAGGTCTTAGTGTTGCTAACGTTCACTGGTGAAACACTTTTTTTGGGTATTTGATCGACTATGAAAGGTGTTTTGAATTTTTATTTTTGTTGTTTCAGAAATGCGTACAGTGTATTTCATGTATTATGGAAACCTATCCTTCATACTTACTTCATGTTTCTTAAAAGACATACATATTCAAGCAGCTATAAGTCATTTTCTGTAGTGTTTGGAAAATAAGCTCTCTCAAACATCTGTTAATGTGTTCAGTAGTGTAATATTCAACTTTCAGAATGTCATAAAAAGCTTCTGGGAAAGATGTGAATAAAGCTAATTGAATTGCGTTTTACTGTTTTCCGACCTAATAATATGGTCGTAAGGATTGCATTGATTTGTGTAGGTAAGACTGAAGGTATTTAAGGTATCAGAATAGAAATGAATCTGCAGTATTTCAAAACTAGTTGGCAACCACTGGACATGTCTGTCCTTAATGTCAGGATTTAAGGGTTGGAAGAAAATGAGGAATAGGGCCATTTAACCATTACATGAATGCTAAAGTGCTCAAGAAACTGCAAGAACTTTTTTTTTTTTTTTTGTAACTGATGAGTTCAATGTATATTAAAAACTAAAATCAGTCACTAAAAGGTTTTAAATTAAGAAAAAACACAAGTTGTGAAGTCTAGAAACCAGATTAGGGCAAATGGAGTGGTTAGGGCATTGGGTCAGATGTCATAAGCAAAAGTCCGATGCTGTTGGAGTTTTTGAGAGATGGAACCTTTGGTTCAGTGGGTGCTGATCAGTGCCCATTCATTCCATACCATTATTTTTGCTTAGAGCTATATAATTTCCATTACTTGCAGCTATTGCTTGTGATGTTAATATTAATGTGTAGAGGGTTTGAGGGGTTTTTTTCTGAACAGGCCTTTTTTTTTTTCCCAGATAATGTAATAGTGGAAAATGTAATTAACTGTGCAGAACTTGTACTTTCTTTAAAAAAACACCCTAATTACCTATCTTGTATCTGGTGAATGCTGTCAATGAAAATTGTTAGATTACTGAATGCCAAAGTGTAGGGAGTTGATACATAGACAAGAAAACTAATCTTAGTACGAAGAGCATAATGAATGTCTATAATTGCCGTCTATTAGGCACACAAGCCAACGTGGCACAGGTGGAAGTGATATTTAGTCTTAATAATAAACTGAATTTTCCGACGTCAGAACAGTTGTCATTGTCATCAACTGTCACTGTAATTTACATGCATTTTCTCTTTTTTTTTCTAGTCGGAAGTAGTTTAGTTAGGTTGTTGGATGATTAGAGATAATACACTCACAAGCAGATATTTTTAAAGAATAAAAGCACATATATACAAAGTAATAGTAGTAATAGTATGGAACAAAGAACAGTCATGAAAAATGTTGAAAGTAATGTTGAAAATGGATTTTTAAGGTAACGTTTTCCCTGATCCTGCTGCAAAAGGCTAGAAGCCTTAACTTTCTGATGTGAATCCATCCTTATTAATGTGAATCCATCAGGGACAACAGGAAGATCTGCTTCAAGATCTCTCGTTTTCCTGTAATATAAAGCTGTCATTCTGTAAGGAGGCTTGGAATTCAATTATCTATCAATTATCTGTTTTGTTATCTCAGAGGCATAGTTGAAGGTAATGGAACCAGCAGGCCACTTTTTTTTCCTTTAAGCGATTGGGTGCATCAGTTCTTCAGGGTCCAGCCATACTTTCATTTTCAAAGCATGAGAATCAGGCCTTCCTTGTGCTTACAAACTGTGTTGGTGGTAGCTCCTCTGAGAATACTCATTGCTATGTGAAATTAAAGAACTAGGAAAGGCAATTTTTTTAAAGCATTTTTTTGACTGAAAGTGATCATAAACGAGGGGGGAAAAACCTAACATTTTTCTGTCCTTTTATATTAAAAGAAATTATTGTACATTAAGAAGAAAATAAATTCTTGACTTGCATGAAAATAACTGGCATGCTAAGGTCTGTTAAATAGTAGAACTTTGTTAGCTTATATTATTCCTAGGTATTGTCTTTAAGATAATTTGATTGATAATTTGATACTGGAGACTGTTGTCTGCAGAATGTATATTAGTAGTTACAGCTTTGTTATGCTTGAAGCTTGCCAATATAACACTTTACCTCTACAGAATATTTTGAGCCATAATTATCTGAAATATTTATTTCTCTGTAAGTTAAGCTGAGGGTTTGCTTTCCTTTTCTTAGGGAGATACACATCTGAGAGTGACGTATGGAGCTTTGGGATCCTTTTGTGGGAGACATTCAGTTTAGGAGTATGTCCATACCCTGGAATGACCAATCAACAAGCACGAGAACAAGTTGAGAAAGGTAAATATTCATAGGGAGTGAAAGAAATGCTGTGTAGATCCATAAGGATGTAGCGCATACAGTATAAAACACCAAAGAAATAACAATACAAGTTGTGTAACAACTTCATAAAAATAATATGAGGTTTTCTAAATTGCTGAATGGAGCTCTCTGGGAGGAGTAGAGTGCTATATCGGCCTTTCGATCAAAGGAATATACTGACCAGTAACTTAAAGGATGGCAGACTTACAGCATGCTAACTCATTGTTGGAGAACCAACAGATAAGATGGAGAAGAGGGATTTACTGCTGTGCAAAGCATAGGCTTGACCAGAATGAATTATTTAAGATTAGACTCATGCAAGTATAAATATTTTAAACTGCCAGAAAAAAACCCATATCATTTCATATTCTGTATTATAGCAGTTCATAGAAAGATTGAGCAATTATGATGGAGAATGGTAAGCTGTTTGAGTGTTGGAAGCCACATTTGTGTTTTATAAAATAATCAAAAGGCTTTACTTAAAATAACAAATAACTATGAGCAGGATTTCAGGACTTCGATTTTTTTTCATTACCTTATTGACATTTCAGAACTCTCCCTCTTCTATGTGGTACTACTGTGTAATTTATAAACAGGCTCTAAGGCAATAACACTGCTAAATGATTTAAAACAAAGAGTTAAAAACCTAGAGTCAAAGAATGGCTGAGATGTGCAGGGACTTCTGAATGTCATCTGGTCCAACTGCCCAGCTCAAGCAGGACCGTGTCCAGGTGGCTTTTGCATATCTCCAGGAAGGAGATGCTGCCACTTCCCTGGGCAACCTGTGCCAGTGTTCAGTCACCCTCACAACCAAAAGCATTTACTGATGTTCAGGAGGAATTTCCTGTGTTTAAGTGTGCGCCCATCACCTCTGGTCCTGTTACAGGAAAGAGCCTGGCCTCTGTCCTCTTTGCACCCTTTCCGCAGGTGTTTATATACATTGGTGAGATCTCCCTGAGCCTGCACTTCTCCAGGATGAACAGTTCAAGTTCACTCAGCATTTCCGCATAGGAGAGGTGCTCCAGTGTCTCTGTCATCTTGTTGACCCTTCAGGGGACTCTCCCCAGTATGTCCACATTTGTCCTGTTCTGGGAAGCCCAGCCCTGGACCAGCACTCTAGGTGTGGCCCCACTAGTGCTGAAAGAGGGGACAGATGACCTCCCTCAGTCTGCTGCAACAGGATTCACCGTCCCTGGAGGTGTTTAAGATGAGGCTGATGTGGCACTTAGTGCCA
The DNA here is from genome assembly GCA_035041135.1 of Platyrinchus mystaceus. NCBI lineage: Eukaryota > Metazoa > Chordata > Aves > Passeriformes > Tyrannidae > Platyrinchus > Platyrinchus mystaceus. The sequence continues at coordinate 13,991,804 of JAWWLV010000100.1, read as the reverse complement.
TTATCTAGTAATCACAGTGGGGTTGGATCAAGGGTTGGACTTGATGAACTCAGAGGTCTCTTCCAACCCAGTTAATTCTGTGATTTTATGAACACTCCTCCTAATGCAGCCCAGTATGCCATTTGCATTCTTTGCTGGAGGAGCACATTGCTGATGCATGTTCATCCCTTGGTGTCCACCAGGGTCTGCAGATCCCTTTCTGTCAGGTTGCTTTCCAGCTGGACAGCCCCCAGCATTTATTGGTGCTCGGGCTTCTTCTTCTCCAGGTGCAAGACTTTGTACTTCCCCTTGTTGAACTTCTGTCAGCCCCTTTCTCCAGCCTGTCCAGGTCCCTCTAGATGGCAGAACAACACTGGTGTATCAGCCCCACTTCCCAGTTGGTGGGTACAAACCTGCCCCATCATCCAGATCATTAAGGAAGATGTGACACAGGATTGGACCCAGTACTGATCATGGGGGTACACCTCTAGTTACTCGCCTCCAACCAATCTTTGTACCACTCATCACCTCCTTTCAGGACTCACTGTTCAGCCAGTTTTCACTCCACCTTCTGGTCATAATTCAACAGTGTCTTGGTGAGGATTTTAGGAGACAGTTTTGAAAGCCTTGGTGAAGTCTCTTCATATACCAGGCCACTTATTTCATTGTAGAAGTTTTTCAAACTGGTCAAGCATGACTTGCTCTTAGTGAATCCAGCCTGACTGCTCCTGATGACTTTCTTGTCCTTCAGTTCCTGGAAATTGTTTCCAGCATTAGCTGCTCCATCACCTTCCAAGGGAACAAGGTGATGCTGACCAGCCTGCAGTTCCCAAGGTGCTCCTTCTTGAAGATAGGAGTGACATTTGCTTTACTCCTGTTTTCAGGTACTTCTCCCAGTAGTCCCCATGATGGATGAAAGATTATTGGGAGTGGCCTTGCAGTGACATCAGCCAGCTACCTCAGCACCCATGGGTGCATCGCATCAGGGCCAGTTTCCTTAAGTATTCCCTGACCAAGTCCTCTTCCACTACATCTTCCTTGCTCCAGCCTTTCTGCCTGGTCTGTGGGGCTTGAGATTCCTGAAGGCTGGTCTTGCTAGCAAGGACTGAGGTGAGGAAAGCATTCAGTGCCTCAGCCTTCTCTGTGTCCTGTGTTGCTGAGTGCTGTACCTCATTCAGCCAGTGGGCACACATTTTTTTCTAGCCTTCCTTTTGTCACCTACATACTTACAGAAACCCTGTTTTGTTGTCTTTGACACCCCTGGCCAGATTCAATCCCATGTAGGCTTTGTCTTTCTTAACTTCATCCCTGGATCCTCAGACAGTGTTTCTCTGTTCCTCCCATTACCTGATTTTGTATTTGAATTTATCCAGGAACTCTTTTTTTATCCATACAGTCCTGCTGGCATTTTTTCCCAACTTCCTACTCATTGGGAAGTTGTCTTCCTTGCTGTGAGTACACCTCTTTGGTCCAGGGTATTGATGATATGCTTAAATGGCCACTTACCTGTGACTTTTGAATGATTAGCTGCTAATTTGCTTAACTGATTGTCATTTTCCTGCTCATCACCAAGTCAGAGAATTCCCTCAGCTGATGGCAGCAGAGAGGTGTGGAAGGCCACTACCTATCTAAGCAAAGGAGAAGAGAAAGAGTCTTAAATGCTGGGAAGATAAAAAAGTTAAGAAAACAGGAGGAAGGAAACAGATGACAGAAGTGCAAATGGGGAGGGAACTTCTTAAAAAAGGGAAGAAGCATGAGAATTACATCCATTTTCAAAAAGAGCTAAGAAATTTACTCCCATCAATAATAAACATTTTATTATTGATTTCCTAACTACAAGGAGAAAAAGGGAGCACAATTGAAAACCAGACGGAAGCTACTTCCTAAGGTACAGGAAACAAATCTATGCAGGTTGCTGACTTAGGGATGAGAAGGACACTGACAACTTACCATGAACAAGCTAAATGTTATTGGTACCCGATCTTTAATTAGTTTCATAGTTATCTATCACATACAGGTTTATATATTGAAGACTTAACTTATATTGCCCTGAAGATCTTTTTTAAGGCATGGATCTTGAACTTTGCTTGTTTCTTAATAGAGTTGTCAATACACAAATATGCAATATTGGTTTTCAGTGCTTAACATTTTCCCCATTTTTTTTGTACCAGGCTACCGAATGTCTGCACCACAAAAATGTCCTGAAGAAATATACAAAATAATGCAGAGATGCTGGGACTACAAGCCAGAAAACCGTCCAAAATTCAGTGAGATTCAGAAAGAGCTATCTTCAATCAAAAAGAGAGTGACATAGTGACATGCAAGTGCCAAACTCAATGTGTGAGACTTTATTTTCCAGTGAAGTAATTTTTCCCTTCAAACACTATGCATTTATCCAACATTATTTGCAATATTCTTCTAGGATTACTTTGAAATTAATTGTTCTTTTTATATACATGTGTACCATCTTGAGTGATGTCTACACCTGCGTTAAAGATACATACTGCGAAATGCTATATATCCAGTTACAGTAATACTGTAATTTAGGTTACATGTACATAGGAAAGCACATACTATAAATTTAAGGGACTGTGGCTTCTATCTGTTTTACAGCAAGTAACTGCTAATGACATTTTTCAGAGTTTTTCTACCTTAAGCTGTGTTCTCACTCTGCTGTCCCTGTTCTGTATGTCATCACTCTAATGTAGTGACTGCCATACGTGTTGGCCTTATAACCGAAGACAGTTTTGACAAGTATTTCAACCAGAAACTTTTGAATTTTTTAAAATTCTTTCTGCAACTAATAGTTTTTAAGTGATACTTAGTTTTAAGGATGAAGGTCAGTCAGATTCTGGATGCAAATGTGCTTACTGAATGGTAAAATCCAGAATTTTCTCTGTACAGATTGAATTACTTGTGCATTTATTACCATACTATAGAAATACTTCTAACTTTTTATGTGATTTACTTAACCCATGCCTTTTTTTTCTTCCTACAAAGCCACCAGAATTCAGTAATATATCTCTTACACAGTGACCTATGTTTCCTTAAGAAACAAAAGACCAATATTAAGTATGTTAAGAAATACTGCAAATCATCTGCCTTCCAAAGACTATGTAAAAGCAGTAGGCCAAGAAAAAGAGGTTTACTAATGGTAACAGCAGATAAAAAGTATCAATTGATCTTAGAGGAGTTACAGAATTTTCCTAGATTTCATTTTCAATTCTGATTTTTTCGCTTAAATTGGTAAAAATGCTCAGAATGCAGCTGGAGCCTGCAAAAGATTGTTAAACAAAAGTACATTCCATCACATTGTCCAAAGCAATATACTACTTCTGTATGGCATGAGGAAGTTGTTCAAGCAACCAAAAGTAAAGAAGCATGTTTAAAGTCTCTGATAGGCTGGGAACAGCAGAGTAGAAATACTAACTTTCTATTTTTCTTACATAATTGCAATCATATTTCAAAAGATTGGGGATAAACAAGGTTTAAATTCACCAGGAATTAAAACCTTGTGTTTGTTCGTGTGTATGTGTGTGTATATATATATATATATGTATTAAAAAAAAAAAAAGCCAGAAAGAATAAAAGCTTACTAGAAAGGGGAGGGAGGAAATGCACAGTTTGTTACTCTGACTCTAGGTTCTCTTTACAGCTGGAATTATTTTCTACGGCTCTATGTAGAAATAGAAGCAAGTTACAGACAAGTATCCCAGTCTGAGTTCCAGCATTAAGGAGCTTGAAATTTTTCTAAGAATTTACTACTTTTTTTTCAGATCAAGGGATACCAGTTGCTGCTATTGCAAGTAAGAAACAGGGATTATAAGTAACACAGCATCTGGAATGTTAATTAGCCCTATATTTTAGTGTTACAGTGGGATTGAGGTGTAGTGAAGTCAGTGGCTACATTAAAATTTTATTTCTGTTAAGGTGGCTTTTCTATTGTCCAAATAATTTTTGCTCTCTGAGATATATTTACAGTAGTACTGAGTGGTGGTTTAGGGCTATGTGTGACCAAAATATGTGTAGTCTAGAAGAGTTTGTCTGTTACATAGGAGTTAGTGTCCAAATACAGCAGTGAATGGTTGTGTGGGAGCACATCACCTGTATTTGAGGTGGTACTGTCAGGAATGGCGAGTGCTTCTTGGATTTCTTAAGTGATTTTTTTCTTGGAGCTAAGGAAGCATATATATAGATACATCCATGAAGATATAGTGCTTGGAAAAATTGGTGGCATAAATTAAAACTTTATTATAAGTGTACTGGATATATTTACATAGTTCTGTACTTCAAGTAGCCCAGAGATACTTTTTAAGAGCAATAGGAAACATTCTTGTTAGTTTGTATGCTTCTAAGTAGTACACAGAGTTTGTGCCTTAATTTGCTAGTTTGCTAATACAAGTGCAAGTGTACTAAGATTTAAGGAGTGTTTCACAGGCATTTGGAAAAATCCAAGATTCACCCTACTGGATGTCCTTATCTATGCATCACTAAAGTCTGCAAGTAAGGATAACAGTATCTTCTCTGTCAGCATTCATAGCTTTTCTGAAAAGTTAATGTTCTTCTTCTATTAAAGAAGAACATTAACATATTGCTCTGCTATATGACCTCTTGACAGCACAGAAATAGTGCTTTATTTTTATAAAATAAAATACTGTTTTCTTTGTCCTAAATTAACCAGTCACTATCCTGACTCTCACAGAAAAATAAAAATTGGACTAATATTTTATTCTGAAATAGTTAACCTCTGTAGTTTGTATCACACTTCTGTTTAAATTTAAAGCCTTTTTAAAACCTGGAATTTCCACAGCATTAAGAAAATTTATTACTATTCCTCAAGTAGGCATCAGTTCAGTTCAAAACTAGTAACACTGGGACAATACCAGAATGAGCTTATGGGTATAGAATAAATTTCAACACAGGTACATGTCATTTCAGTTATTGCATTTCTTCTTAACAAAAAAATGGCTTTTTGCAGAGTTGCCTAAAATTTTTTTGGAAGTTGGTTTTGGAACAGGCATCACCACAGGGCTATTCAGTATGAACTGCTGTTTGCAAAGCCTGTTCTTACTGATGAGAAACAGAAAACTGGTTAAGGAAATATTAGGTTATTCGTACTTTTTTCATCCATGTCTTTGACCACCTGTTATGCTTACTTAAATCCGATAAGCACATAATTAAAACTGACTATGAAGTTACCTATTTGTTATCTCTTAATAAGTATTTTGTTATCCCTTTTGAACCCATTGTAAAGATGCTAAAATAAAAAAAGGAGAAAAGTCCCATAGTTTTCTGAGGTCACAGAGTAACAAACTGTCAGAAGCATTTAAAAAAGGCCCCTCCTGCCCCAAATTTTCTAGATGTGCTGCTGCACAAATATTAACAGTAGTAATTAAATACTAACCCTATTTCCAATATTCTTGCTGTCATATCCTAAGTGTCAGTGCTACTGACAGACTTGAGAGAGTGCAATATTTGAAGACCTAAGTTAGTGTGTAAATAATGTCATCAAACATGATATTCAAGAGCAGCTGTTCTGAAAATGGCTGATTGTCACAAATGATAACTCATAAAGATGAAATAAAAAGAAAGAGGCTAACTGAGATAATCCACTTTCTGTAACAACTGTCCTGTTTGGAGGCACTAGAAATGTTTGTTATGCCAGTGCACTTGTATTCGTAACATTTTTATGGCCAAGCATAAAATAGGTTGCTCTTAAAAGAAGAGGTTTTTCTTCCCTAAAGCACAAAAAGACTTTGGATATTGTTCGAAGCATTCTTGCTAGGCAAGTCAGCGAAGAATACCCCTGCTACCCACCAAGTTACATGTTTTTTTCCTCTTAAAATCATTTTCATGCAGTCCTTCACTTGCAGTAATACACAACTTCAATTAGTAATTAGATAGCACAGGACAAGTCCAGAGTTGCTGAAGTTCCAAACAACCATCAGTTTTTAAGAGAGATGTAGTAAATTTGAAATATCAGCCCTATTAAAAATGTTATCTTCCAGTTTCCTTCTGCAGATTTACTGAAAAAAAAAAACAACCACAAAACCAAACCCACAAAAAAACAGTCTTTAAAAAATCATCAGTAAGAACTTACTAGGAAAATGCATCAACCTCAGAAAGCTATCAAGTTTAAGAGTAGCTATCCCCTGAGATAACTTCCCATCCCAATTAAATAAATAAGGTTCAAAAGTGGAAAGCTCCAAGTTGAAACAAAAGAATCCTTTCACTAGTCACACTATGAACAGTCTTTCAAGTATTGCCACCCTTTCTTTCCTCAAAGTGATAATTTACCTCTGATCTCCAGCTCTTACACGCTCTTCAGAATTGCATATTAGTGCATTATTAATACCCAGCTTTACTTTTAGACCAAAGAAAGGATGACTCTCCTTGAAAATCCAGCAAGATCTGCCTGATAGCTCCCACATTTTTGGTAGCATCCACATTCAATTATCAGAGTCATTGTGTTCATTATAATAAACACCACATAGAACAAGAGCTGGAAGCCAGATGTTGTCTTTAAATCAGTAGCTAATACCCATGAATTTCACAGCTTTGACTCCAAAGTCCAGTTTGATTTTGGTTCTCTGTCAAATAAGCAAAAGCAATTCCTGTGGTTCAGCCTTCCTACTGATCTATAAAACAGAAAGGTTCAGAGATGTATTTACTGTTCCCTCCAAGGAAATGCTATCTTCACCACCAACCGTAAGTTACCATTATGTCCCTGTTATGTCCCTCTGTCTCTTTGATATAAAATTTCAACTGGAATATACGTTCAGGTATGGAACTTGGGTGTTAACTCTGAGTTGTTTAATTTTCAGGCAGTTCTATATTACTGCCTGGTTTAGAATATCATTTTCTCAGGCATCACCTAGGTTAGACTTAAATTAGAATTTTCAAATGTTTTGGTTGGGGGTTTTTTTGTAAAAAGACTAGTAAAATAAAAAAAAAACAAAATACTAAAAAAAATTAGTGAAAGACTAATTAGGTCACCAGCTACAAGCATTGTTATTTTGCAGCTGTTTCAGATTATAGCTACGGCAGTAGTTCTTTTATAGATCTTGGATATGTATGCCTTCTTCAAATCAAAAACTGTTACTTGTACTTAGAAAAAATGGATAAATAAAGCCCTCAAACATAGTTGACTGAGGTCATAAATTGAAAACATAGAAGAGCCATGAACTACAATCTTTCTTCCCAGGATAGAATGCTCTGTAAATATAACTTGTGATAACTGGCTTTGTGTTTATAGATAAGTATAGCCTGTGAACCAGAATGCTAGCCTAGGATTCACACTGAACAAAGAAGGCTTGGGAAAAATTCTATATTTCTACTATTTGGAAGCATCATCTAGTTTTAGAAATACAGGTATTGATAGATAACTACATAACTTGAGTTCTGTGAGTACAGTAAGTGAGCCAGGCATTGAAACTCTTCATCAATGTAAAGGAATTAGGCTTTTTAGAAGAAAAGTCAGATAGATCAGTGATTCCTTCTACATTACAGATGTTGGAAGTATGAGCCAGAAGTTTCAATTACTAAAACAAAAAGATCTGCAGTCCTGTCTTTGTATGTAATTAGATCAGTTTTTCTCAACATATGAAGAATTCCATAATTGTTAAATGCAGTAGTAATACAAAATTCTTGGATTACTGATATGTAAACTGCTTCAGTCTGAGATATTGTTTCAATTCTTAAAGAATCTTTCTATACTTGAAATTTAGAGGGCTGCAGTAAGCCTACACTTCTAGCTGAGCTCTGCTGTAATAATCTGTACTGTTGCATCTCCCAAACATTTCCTAATTCTCATGGCTTCATGTACCAAGATGGCACCCTTTCAATTACCAAGGAAGTTATGCTTGTGACAGAAAAGTCCAAATATAGTCCTGCTTTTGTTTGACTCAGAAATACTCTGGGGATGTTACATATTGATCCCTATGGCAATGTGTTTGTATGAAAATTGAAGTAACCATGAATCCAGGTGAAGCTTATCGTTCAAATCATGTTTTTAATCAAGTTGCAGACCCTAACTATATTGTGAATTGTCCACATCATAAAAGACACCAGTAGAACAACATTCTTGACTGCCTAGTTTACAATACAGAACATCCTGCTCCACCAAGGGAACAATATAAAGCTAAATATGCTCCTTGAGACAGGAATCATTTTGCTGTCAGACCAGATCTGAACAGTAGCTTAAAGTTAACAGCAGTGACTTAATTCCTACTAAGCCTTGTTGGGAACCTCCTTCTTCTTAACAGACCTTTCCAGGTAGTGCTTATTTTCATTATTGTCATCCATTTTGCTTTCAGAAATTTGAGTTTTCTATATCATACAACATTTACTTATACTGGTAGTTATACACAACCACCCCCCCCATACACACCATGAAGTGCTGAGACCTGCAACTTCAGGAGATAAAGCATTATTATATCAGTACAGGGAACTGATCTTTCAGTAGGTCTCAACTGACATGGTTGACATGTCTGTGTCTGTTTCAACTGTTAATTGTACCATTACCTGTAAGTGACAAATTAAATTGTTTTTCCACCAAGCTTCCCACCTAATTTTCACTAAAGTGCTAAAAAGATGTAATAGGGAAAAAGTCATGGTATAGGCTCATCACTCAGGACACGAAAGGCAGGCAGACTTCTACAGAGAAATTCTCAGGAGTGAAAGCCAACAGGAAACACCTGCCTTGTCCCTCATGTTAAAAGGACTGTGTAGTTGCATGCATGTTCAGATGACTTCCAGAGAAGAAACTTGGACTAGGATTGGAAGAACTACTATTTTTAAAGTTGCATGTGTTACTTTTCCTGGAGGCAGCTGGAGACAGAGGAGGGAAAGGAGAAGTGGAGAAAGAAGAGTTGGGGAAGGAGGGAAATTCAGTTCACTGACTTGCCAACACAAGCAAAACTTTTGACACCAGTAGCCTTTAGTGGGCACAGATACATGTGCAAATATGTTCAGATACCTATTGAATTTTGTGCCAAAGTATGCACCAGCAAGTTTAATGTCAGGTAAAGCACTTTTTATGCTCTTTGTTGTTTAAAAATAATATATTTGTGAAACAGAACGATAATAAGTAACACTGGAAATGGGTGCTTCTTCCCTAAAGTATACATGTTAATAAAAGGGAAAAAAAGGAAACAACATTTATGAGTTTATCTGGCTTTTAATCAAGGCTGAAAATGATAACTGTGTAATACAGTTGCCAGTTGTCTGTCCTTTATAATTTTAAATAGATCTGCATTTTTAACTTTATTTATTTGCCAATTTTTTATATATTTTAAAGTTACATTTAGAACTCAAGCTAACTTTTCATTTTCCTAGCCTGTTATATAAGAGATTTTCAGTATTCTTGTAAACTGCGGACCTATTTTGAATGGTCCTTTGTCTTCTCCTTTGGACCAGTTACCACTAATGAGTCTGCAGTTCCCTTTTTACTGTACTCTTCCAATAAATGTAAAATATTTGTATCAAGCTGTCTCATTCTGTTTGATATTTATAGGTTGTGTTTATTTATCACATGGATCATGGAGCAGATCATCCTGAGTGCAATCACACAGCACCTACAGGATGGACAAGGGATCAGAGCCAGCCAGCACGGG
>JAWWLV010000100.1:13960857-13979869 GCA_035041135.1 Platyrinchus mystaceus | reverse complement strand
CCTAATGTCAGGGATTTGAGGAATTAGTGGAAGAGCAGGGAGGGGCAGTGTTGTTTTGGAGAGTGAGTCTTTTCCTTTCCAGCATACGCAATATAGTGGCATACTGGGTCTGCTGAGTCCCATGGATGTTCTGGGTCCCTACGTCTCCACCATCTCCACACTCTGGAAGCTTAACTTGGGCCAAGGGCTATAGAGGACTCCAAGGAAATCTGCAATAGAGTGTACTTGCTCAGTGTGGATTACAAGGACCATGATAGATCACCAAGTATGAACTTTCACCAGTGCCGGAATTTTCTGTTAAGAAGTTTCTCATATGAAAATGTTTTGAAGGACTATGTGGTCTTCATCACAGTCTCCAGCTAGAGTTTAGTCCTCCTTAAGGTCATGTTCAAGTCATAATAAATGCTAAAATACAATAACATGACTGATACAGTCTGAATTATAGCTGTACACTTGTCACCTCAAAGGACATGACACAGACAACCACAGGAGATATGCACGTCAATGATGCATGAACACACTACTAACCCTGCAACACACAGAGATCTCCTCTGATGCAGTTTCATCAGTATTCATCTCCTCCATCCCCCTCAGTTCCTTGCAGGTCTGCTACACTAAAAGCACTGCTGCTAAACAGTCTGCAGAAATGCATCAGGACTAAAGAAATAGCTCTGTGTTGAGAATACAGAATAATGAGACATGGTGCTCTATTTTTCTAATAACTAAGCTCCTGTAGCTTTCAATGAACTAATATGCTGCAAACAGAAGTCAAGGAAGAGTAAAATCAAACTACTAACTATCTTAGAATCTTCAAAAGAATCCTCAAGGGCATTTGACCATGCTTGTAAGGGAAAGAAGCATGCATCTTCAATGGAATTTTTTTGACTCATGATGGATTAGTTCTCTGACAGCTGAAAGAAAAATGAGATTGCATTAGCAACACCTGGAGATATTTTTCTACTTCCTATCTTTATACTGAGATATTTTTCTACTTCCTATCCTAAGAGCTTGCACTGCCAAGTGCAAGTCACTAAAGAGAAGCACAGAGAAGGGTTAGTAGGATAATCCAATTGCAGAAATTTAGTCTCTGCAGTCAGCAACTGTGAAAGCCCAACCTGGTAACACTATGTGACATGGAAGTCACAGGCACTGTAAAGTGATACAAACACATACTAAGCCCTTACTTACCCCTAAGGTTCCTAAGGATCCTGGATCAACCAAACCTATAGCCCTGTGTGTTCAAAAAATCCTTTCCACTACTCTATTGCCCTGAGTCTAATTTGAATCGCATGCAGTGGCCTAGATCTAGCTAGATATAATTAGAGAATCTTCAAATATGATGGAGCTGGACAGCTTGTTTCCGTTTCAGTCATAGTTATGGACCCAGAGGGTCAGGTCTCTAATGTCTGGGACTGAATAGGCTAATTTTTTTGCTATGCATCTGATGTACAAATTTGTACCTTGATTTTCTGTCTTTCCCCAGACTTCAGGTGGACTTGGTCCAGGGAGTGTTTGTCAATCTCCATCAAGCCTAGGATGCTTTTTTTTTTTCTAAACAGCAACAACGTTTAAGCAAGAAAACTAACTGCTATTAGAAAGTCTTATCCCATTTCCCTTCCCAACATCTTGTGCATCTCCAGCCTGCTACTGATGGAGTAGGGTAACAGGCAGAAAAGGCCTTGGCTCTGTGCAAGCAGGAGCTAAAACATCCCTGTGTTATCAACACTGTTTTCAGTGCTAACCAAAACATGGCCCCATGCCAGCTACTGTGAAGAAAATAAACTCTATCCCAGTCAGAACCAGCACAACAGAGCACACAGAGAAACTTTAGGTATGAGGCAGTGGACATGCAATTCCTTGGTGTGCAGTTCACATCAGCAGTCACAATTCCCCACTCTGACTCCATGAGTCTGAAATTGTTGTGAAAGAGCTGCCAGATGTGTTGGTTGAAAGAAGCAGGTGCTCAGGGTTGTTCCTCTTGTGGGAGTGGAGGGATAAAGTAAGCAGTCTAAGCATCCCATAGGTGTTCATATCAGACTGTAATTAGAGTAAAACACACAAATGCTAAACATTCCTGGGACATTCACCAGTTCTCAGTGTTAACCAGCCCTCTCACAAACACCAACACTCCTCTTTGGAAAGCCGGATACAAGAACTTCCCCCTGTGGCCCCCTGAAGCTTATATTTTGCACAAGGAGAAGTCATCAGAAAGGTTTTTGCCCAGCAGCTGTGACCTTGGCGTTCGTGGCCTCCAGGGCTGCAGGGGAAGCTTTATCAAGGCCTTACGGACAAAGTATATTGCCACTCCTTGCTGACCCAATTCCAGATGTGACTACTGAACTGTGAAAAGACCCATTTTGAAATTCCCAGATGCAATTTATCCAGAAATGTGTGGGAAACACTTGGCTAGCATGGAGGTAGCACTGTTCTTCCCATAGAAAGGCTCAACCTGCCCCTTCAAAAACTGATGTCTACAGCCATCAGCAGTGTATATTCTGCTGTTTGGGACCTTGGCAGGTCCTATCCAGCATCCTGCATCCTTCCACAGGCCTGTCCTGCTCTCCTCTGAGCTGAAAATCAGTTCCTGAAAGCAGGAGACTACAGATGACTTTGACAAGCATAAACAACAGTCTGTCACTCAGGGATTATTAGGTTTATTGCTATAACTTCACTAATACAAGATCACTATGAAATACAAGATTTAAATTAATTTAAAGCTAGGAACTGGGAAAAACCATGCAGCCTTCTAATTTTTCTGCAGTTTCCTCATGATCCACTTGTAAGCACTATCTGCTTTACATTCTGATGTTCACCTACACTGGGATGCAGGAGCTTTTATCGAGGGAGAACAGTTCATTAAGGATAAGTTTCAGGAAATAAAATTGTGCCAGAAAATCGCAGAAAAGTTGAAGTTCAGGCATTTTATTCCCAGATATTTGATATATAGAGTGAATGCCAGACTGCTAGGCCTTTCATACGGTATTATCACCACCAATTCATGGGGCATTTTAAGCACTGATGGTTATCCTCTCTTAAAACCCAACTTCAACACACAGTCCTCACATTGACTGCAAGTGGGTTTGGGAGCCTGATCTAATTCAGAGGTGCTCACAGCACTGTCCAGTGGGCAGAAGCCCCTCTCCTCCCATCTTCCTTCATCAGAGAAAATGTACACAGCCAGCTCAAAAGCTGCAGTCACAGCTGGGTAGGGGAGGATGTCACCATGCCCAGTACATGCCCCTGGTACCGCGAAACAGTCAGCTCAGTACTTCCAACTCAGCTCAGAGTTTGTGCTGCCCACCATCCTCAGCCTTGCCTGCAACATCTGCCCCCCAGCCAGGACTTCACACCTAAAAGGAAGTGCCTTACCCAGAGCAAGGTGAGTGTTCCTTCCTTTCTGTCTCCCTTTTATTCTTCATGGAGCTGATGGCGAAGTCAGACTGACACAACAGAATCGAAGAGTCAAGTTACTACTTGAACCAAGAACATGATTATTATGGGGAAAAAAATTAAAGCAGCATAATTTGTACCCTCTTTTACAATAAAAGTAGCCTTCACTCTCCAAGACATTTTGGGGTGCTCCTGCTGTGAGGTTAAAGAGAGCCTATGTGCCAGATACACATTTTCCTGAAACTTTCTGAGGCAGGCAAAATTTGTTGAACATCAAAAATCAGAATATAGCCTGTCTTTCTTTTATTCTTGGTTATTATTAATATTCTTCAGTCACTGGGATATCAAAGACTTTGGCAGCAATGGATGCAATTTAGCTGCTCCCTAGAGATGGCTTTAAAGAATGCATAATCAATTTTATAAATGAGCAGCTGGCCTGCACAGCAAGGTGCACTCTGCATTTCACCAAAATTAATAATGAATCGCACATACTCTACATTAAGATTGGCTTTTTTCTTAGAAACTGATGTGACTGTCTCATTTCTTTCCCATGTTGAAAGACAAACTAATCCTGGTTGTTGCTCAGTGCACCCAACTTTTGCACGCAGTACCCATGCCCAAGGACCATCAGAGACTGCACCCCTAGAAGGACACTCCCAGGTATGGGGACCCAAGTCAGAGGCAGATTGTGAATGTCAGTCTGCCCCAGACACTGTGGATCCTTCAATGGAGACAGCCCTGAGTAAGTCTGAGGCTCCAGCCTTGGAGATTGTCTTCTGTTGGCCCAACAAATTGATAATCTCAGCAAAATGGCATGTATTTATTTTTATATTGAACAAACACATTGCAGAAGCAGAAAAACAATTGCCAATGCCACATCTATTACTTTCAAACTTAGTAATCTCTCTGATCCAGGACAAAAGTTTGTTCAGGCCCAAGGGCATTTTGTTGACTTTCCACTGGCCTTTAAGTCTATGATGTGATTTCTCAGGTCTCTGTGTGGAAATGATTTGTGACTCTCATATTCCCATTGAAAATAACCCATCCATTATATAGCCTCCAGCAAAAGCTGCACCGTGACAGGTCTTTTGAGGTCAGATAAGCAACTGTAATGCTTCAAATGGGCAGGCATCTCATGCCTGCATTGCTTGCTGTTCCTCATGAAGCATAGAAAGCAAGCAGAAAGGAATGAAATAGAATATGGAAACTGTGAGACTCAGCACTCACCATCTTTACAGGGGCACAATCACACTTAGATATACATTTTCACCTGACAACACAGCCTTTGAATAAATCTGACTTCAGCTGCTCCATCCCCCAGGAAACATTATCCTTCCACCAACAAATGTCAGGAAGCCTTTCCTGAGATTCCTTGGTGTGCCTGGTGAGATTGCGCAGGCATTTACATTTTGATTTCTTCTTACCAGACATGCTTGTGAGACAGCAAGAAGGGAACGAGATTTTCATCGTTGCTAAGAGCTGGCTCAAAGATGTCTGTGGGTTGTCTTTTCTTCTGATAGTGTGTAGAGCTTTTAGGAAGAAGTTGAGCAGGAGTGACAGAGGCTGTGTAGACTATATTCAGCAACAACATAAGCTAGGAGAGGAAGTACACCTGTGGGAGCTTATAGAAATAGTGCTAGGCTTCATGCTCCATGTGGGAATTCATTGCACAATATCAGGCCTTGTGACATTGCCGTAGGCCTACAGTGTCCCTGCACTTTTTAGTGAGTTCAGCAAAACATCAATAATTATCTATGCACAGGTTTTAACACACAACCACTTTTTTGGGCACTTCAAGCTTCTGATGCTAGAGAGATGCAAAATTAAATGCAGCACCCAAAGGTCCTATTATATCAATATTCATATGGTGACTTCCCTCCTTTCACCACATGGGGTACAATAAATTCAGTGAAGACCTGAAGCATCACATCTGTACATAAACCAAAGAAGACCATGCAGAGATGTTGGCAGCTAAGCTCTGTTTCCAACACTAAGACCATAGATGTAAACACTGCATGGAATAGCACACCACTGTGTGGTCTCCCCAACACTTGAGCAACCATCCAGTATCGTAGTTAAGGTTCCCGGCTGTTGCCAAAAGCTGGCAAGACTCTGCTGGGAAACACAGCTTTACAATACTGACATACTTACAGCTGCAATCCCAAGCAAGCAATGACTGGCAAAACTTGCAATTGTCTCAACACTGCCCTCCATTTGGCTGCCATCCCAGATGGTAAGACCTAACAGGGGTAAAAAGGTCTGTTTTTTACCTCGAGCACCCCCTCTCTTCCTTTGCTGCTCTAAGTATGAAGACAAAGGACCATGGGATTCAAACATGGGGTTTGGCAGTTGCTCCTCTCAGAGCACCAGTTCTCCACATCCAAGGCAACGCTTGGATCGCATTTGCCTTGTTGTACTGAGAGCAACACAGAGGTGCTCATCGCACCGGCTATCCCCTTTACTTCTGCATTCTGCTTCTTGATCACTCGGCTGTGCTTGTCTTCTGTTCTCAGATCACCTACCAATTTTTCAACATCAAGAATTCACAAATATGTCACTAAGTATTTTCTTTCTATGTTTCCAAACAAGCTTATTCCATGACTACTAACTAATTAGTCTTAAAATATATTTTAAAGGGAGCTGAAGACAAGAAAGAATCTGTTGCTAAAGCTTAAAAATTTTTCATGTGGGAAGCTTGCTTTCCCTCAGAAGTACTACCACAGCCTCATTAGGAATGAGCCTGTTCTTTCTGTGTGATCTTCTGAGCCTCTGGAGAAATGCTCCATAATCTAGGGTTGAGGAGGTCATTATGGTACTTATGTGGCACTCATGCTCTAGATGCAGCAAGCAGACAGTTATCAGCATTCTCCCCTTTGACAGCAAGGTTGTTTTCCCAAGGGAGACCAATTTGTAGGTCGGAAAACACATTTCCAAGTCTTCTTCTTTTGCTGTTGTTTCTGAGAATAGACATTACACTGCAGCATACCAAGTGGAAAAATGACAGGAGGCTGACGTGCTGTGCCGCTCAGATCAGGTCATGTCACAGCCACTTGGCTGTGGCAGCACTGCCAGAGGGAATGACTCTCCTGCAAAGTCAGGACCCCTCTGAGCTGGAGAGACGAGATCAAGTCCTCAGAAGAAAGGACAGAATTTTTAAATACCCAGGAACAAGTGCCTGGCTAGTCCTTCTGAATAATACTTCTTCCTGCATGGTTTTTACTCCTCTCTCTAACAAGAAGTCTGGATAGCTGGCACTAGTTCTTAATACTTATTTAAGGGAGCAAACAAGTGCAAGTTAGTAAGAGACAGTGCCAGAAAAGTAACACAAGTTTTATCTTCCCAGTAAAATCTTAAAAAGCTGCTCTTTTTATCATTCTCCCTGACAGCAGTTGGTGTCACGAACAAAAGAGATTGTAGCCACCCATATTCTTCTCCAACTGTGTAAATGCAATTACTCACACACCAGAAAAAAGCTAAGAAGATGTTAAGTTTTCAGACATTTGAGATCTCTAGGGCTTTTGTTTGTATTGAGCTCATTACAGGCCTATGGCTGTTTATTTGCCCATCTATGTAAATTCTGCAGATCAAAAAGAGTCACCAGCTTTCAAACTTTTGGATAGTTTTAAAATACAGTTTTATTTTTATAAGTAAATGAAACTATCTATAGACAGGCAGCTCAGGCAAAAATACAGTTTTAAAGAAAAAGAAGCAGCAAAATGAAAGTGAAACCCTGTACTGAATTGTAGTCTTTACTAACAGGTTTTTTTTTACTTTGCCTAATGTAAATGTTTCTCAGTAAGAAATAGGACCAACTCTCAAGTAAGTCAGCATGTATTACTTATGCATTAGCTAAGATTATTCAACAATTCAGTGCAATCCTCACAGTCAGGCTTCAACTGGAGGGCGAATACAAGGCAACACAAGTTTTTGCTGGATGAAAAACACATCAGCAGAGCTCTTGTTAGAACCACAAGCACAGGAGACGCACTTGACAAACTGCATCCTAACTGTGCTGCCCAAGGGATTTACAGTTGGTTTCTGTGCAAACAATATTCTATCAGGCATTTTTCTTCTGTGGACATCCTGTAGGCAAGCACAGCTACGGGGATATGAGGCCGGTGTGTTACAGCTGTTACCTTTCCTTCCCTTCCCATAACTATTACTTTGCCCCCTGTCACTGCATGTACATTGAATTTTCTTGCTATTGATTACACAGTAGGCAATATATCAAAGGCATTTCATTGTGATGTGTGAGCCCTGTGACTACTGCAGCAGAAAAGGAAGGGAATTAAATTTCATGAGGGTAGATGGGGGTTGGGTTATCAGCACCAAAGCACTGCCCCCTGAAGATCATTCCCCCTCAAGTCTGCAATGAACAAGCCTGGAAGCATCCATGCAACATTGCAGTGATGTCCCACCTGCTTCCATAAATCCTCCCCATCTAAACTGCCTCCTCACTTGTCGTAGTGTCACAAAAATACATGAAAGTTTAACAGAAAAGATTAGTCAGAGTTTCAAGTGCATCAATTTCTGTCTATTTTTCTGTACCAAAACACAGGCTCTGTTTGTCTCAGAAAGATTTCATTTCAATCTCTACATTTGTTTATTTTATATGCATTTTCCTCCTGAAACTCCTCTTTCAGTCTCTGCTACAGTGCTTGAGCCATATGACAGCTGATTATTTCTGTTTGAGATAAATCTATTCACATAAAGCCGTGTCACGACTGTCATTTTACAACATATCCAGTTAAAAAAAATGGTATAGAGCAAATTATTAATAGAGGTGAACAAGAGGAGACAGAGCTTCCCTAATACCCTCCTATCCAAATGCTAACACTTTAAATCAAGCTCAGATGACTGGACTGTGCTTCAGTGACACTGAACACAGACTGGGGGGAAAAATGTGCAACAATATAGGTTTTTTTTAAAAGAAAAAAATATTATCTTGCATGTAAATTTGTAGTTTCTGCCTTAATGAAGCCAGGCATGAACAACACTGTTAGTGGGCAGTGTCCAACCAAATGGTGATGCTACTGGACAAGCAGCACACTCCAAATCAAGGCAGCTGATGGCAGAGCCTTTATCTGGGATTATCATGGTAAGGGGTCTCACCTTTCACTAGCTAGACCCCCATCTAGGGGCTGCCCAGTGCCCTTAAAGGAGATACCGGCCCTCAGGGCAGGTGGGCACAGTGGGCAGGCAGCTTTTGCCCATCAAGGCCATCCTGGCTTAGAGCAGAGAGGTGGCAGCCTGCTCTCCAGATGGTCTTGTGGCTTTGTCCATCACTCTTCATCGCACATCCCTCACTCAGGCGTAAAGCTGCGGGGACAGATTTTACAGAAATCCAACTTCAGCTGCAGTAAAATGGTCCTTCAAAGAATAGCAGAAAACTTGCAGGACAGCAGACTTAACTAGGAATAAGTTTTACAGTGTCCTGTCTTTTTTTAATTTCTTGTTCACAAAGATCAAAGTTTTATCTGAGGGAAGCACTTCATTTTTGTTTCTTAGTAAACTTCACTGCAGAGATGCATTAAAAAAAGAGTCAGCAGGAGAGAAGGGAAGGTGTGATTCTGTTGTTGCTTCTGTGATACCATTAAATCCACATGGACTAGTTCAAATATGGACTGGTTCCCCCCCTCCCCAAAACAACATTTGTTCTCTGATGCTGCAAGCTAAAAATACCACTCTTCCACTAAAGATGCTCTTACAGTTCAATTGTTTCTGATTTTAGGAGAGGGTGAATTTTGCATCACCTTCAGATGTGGTAGCATCCTTGAATCACAGAGGTTTTGGGTGGGTCCCCCAACGATGCTGTCACCCAGCTGGTTCAGGTGGAAGCTCCCTTAGCTGGGAGTCCCAGCCAGCCTGCCCCTGTCAGTGTCTCTCACAGCTGCTGGTGCCAATGAAGCAGATGAGGTCTGGAGGATCTTGGAAGACTCATTTACACTGAAAATCTTCTTTGTATCAGGCACAGCTTTCAAACACACTGTACCTGGTAAGAGAGTGGTCTTCCGTCTCCACGTTTTTTTGACTGTCCTTTGCTGCTACTGGAATTGGCCTGGCTGTTGATGGCAAGTTATTTCAAGGCTTCTGTAGCCTTCAGGCTCAGGTTTCAAGACTGGCAGGTACATTATAGGTTCCTCTTAAAGCCCAGTCACACTAGGGCTCTGATTTGGCAAGGACACTTCAAGGCAGTTGATTTGTCACTATCCTTGTATCTCCCTACAGGACACATCAGTATGTCCTTTTGTCTACCAATGGTACCAGAAAAAATTTCCCTTGCAAACCCCTTCCTTTCCATATCCATGCTCACTTAGATAAGTGGCCAAAAGACACAGAAGTTTTAATTTTTTTTTTTAATGGATATTAACATCAGCAGCAAGCACCAACTTTTACAACTGTCCCTTGTTTCAGCACTAGTCAAGAGTTCTCAGATCCTACATAACCAAATCGAAAAAGCAAATTTACTCTTCTGAGACTAGAGAGGATCTACTGAGAAAACTGCGTTAAAAATAAAAACAGCAACCAAAACACAGTAAATATGTTCTCTCTTTCATCCCTTCTCTTATGCCACTGCTACCATGGATAAGGTACTAAGACTCTTTTTTGAGTATTTCTTTAAACACTTCTTATACTGTTTTGTGTATTTATTATGACAATTGTCATGTCCTTATGTTAATGGTTTTGTGTCCTGCACAATTAGGACACATCCATCACCACTGTAAAACATACACCTGCACTATCATTGAGTCCAACATAAACTGTAACAATCCCCTCTGACAAAATACTATGTGCACAGTTCAGAAATTTTAAAAGGAGACCTTAGTCTTAACACCTTTGCACTGAAAACATAAAGATGGGAAAAAAAAATCAGGGCCCTTCTGACTCTAATTTTCTGCTCTCACATACATGAAACATCAGTTTGGGTCACAAACTGATCAAGAGGTATCTTAAAAAAAAAATGCTCTAAAACCCCTCACTATCCATCTTGAAAATTTGTTTCTGAACCTGGTGTGCTGATCAGAAGGTGTTTCCTATTCTCCAATTCATCCTCTCATTTTTTTTGTGCTGCTATTATCTTCCATCTCATAAAGTTCCTCTCCTCCCACCCTGGCCAGTTTCCCTCATCAGGGTTTGATCCAATATCATTAAACCACCAATCAAGAGCAGCAGAGAGCAGTAGCTAAATCTCCAACATAGGCAATACACTTCTGCAATGTACACATTGTGCAGGCTATGGGAATAAATGGCTGCAGATACCTTGAACATCTGCTTCCCGAAAGCTCTGCCAAGTCTGTGGAACTACAGTGGTTGGCAGCATAGAGGACAGGCCCTTTCCTGCTGCCCTTCACAGGAAGCCCGAGGTGTCTCCCCCCTGAAGCCCAAATGAGCAGCCATCCAACCACTCCCCCTTCTACAGGTTAAAAGGACACAGGAGAGCAAGCTGGTGTGTCAGCAGTCTTGCTTAATTCTTTTGTGTTTCATCAACTAGCCTGTTTCCTTTTCCATTATATATTTTTTTGAAAACAGTGTTATTTTATATTACTGCAGCCACCTCATGTAATAACAGATTAATATAATTCTTATACATGAAAAGCCTTTTCAGACACTTTGAAATAGAATTCTGGAAGGACTCTTTATTTTCAAGGGTAAATACTGTCCAGTGAGAAGATTGGAGCAACAAAGAGAGAAAAATTGCTTTTCTCTGCCATGTTTCTTCCTTAGCAACTAGTCTTTTTCCTCCTTGTTACACAGAACTTAGAGCAAAATAGAATGGTATTTTAGGGTGCTGCAATATGCACACTTGGTAACATCTACTGTCCAGTTTTTGTAAGAGCATCTAGGTTTTGAAAGAAGAAAATGACAAAATATGCAAAAGCCTTGAGAAGCTTTGTTATCATTGTATGCCACAGTTCAAAAGTCTGCACAAGCATTTTTCCCAGCTACACCTAAAGGTCCTTCTGCAACACTGCCTGCAACAGCAACATGTACAGACCTGTCTAGCTAACAAACGTGGAGCACTGGTTTTACCAGGACTTTTGCTGTAGCATGCAAGGAGCAATACAGCAGCCAAAAAAAGCAAGAAAGAGAGGGGAAAGAACATGAAAATTCTGGTTTCTTGTATTGTAAAACACAAATAGTCCATAAAGCATTAAATGACTTTATTCACCCAACTTCTGCTCAGTCTATGGCCACAGTTGAGAAGCAATTTAGAAAAACCGAGAAACTACTCATATGTTCTACATAAAATACCACTTTTGAGGTGCCAAGTATCACAAGTTCTGAAAGGTCAGTATGCAAAATTGCAGAAGCACACGTACTTTAAAATGGCTGTCAGCTTCTCCAAAATTCAAAGCAGCATTGGTTTTTTCCTATGAAAATCATATCCCAATTTCTACCAGGTTAGTTTTGTTCCCAGTAGAAACTCATTGTAAGTCAAGACAATAATTAGATTCACACCCTTTAACTGCTTTTTTCTCATTAGAGTTAAAAAGGCTAGAATTTCTGCATTTCTGTCGGGAGAGGGGAAAAAAGCAGAAACCAAATAAAAGCCTACCCTAAGAGACCTGTCAGTGCCCTCTCCAGTCCAAACCACATTCCTGCTCTTAGAGTGTTTTCTGGGCACAGTGAAGAAAGTGTTTCCATCTGATTTGGGAGTTGCAGAAGACAGATCCCCTTATCAGTCACCATGCCCACACAGTGGTGGGGAGAGGAGCTGCCACAGCTCTCTATTTGCTCACCCCTGTTGGGAAGAGTGGAATGAATGCTCTATGTGCGGAACCAGGCAGTGGATGCAAACCAATTTATGACTCCTTTTGTACAGTACCAATCCTCTTGCCTTGTTTCTCAGGGAAGAAAAGTGAACCTTATAACAGAGATTAGATCTAATCAAAGAGAAAGCAAGGACGAAGTCAAAGGCAGGGCAAGTAAAACAGGGAGAACAGAAGAAAAAGGAAAGGTCAAAGAGTGAGGAAAAGGAGGAGGAAACAACCAGCCAAATTCAGGTGGAAAAAAAAGGGAGAAAAATTTCACTGTAGTCACTGTTATGCAAGTGTATTGCAGGTAAAATTTGCTGTCCAGCTACAGTAGGTTGGGGCAAATTTAGCCAATTCTGAACAGAACATCCCTGAAAGTCAAAGATATCCAGTACATGACACAGAGGCCCGAAGACTCCACCAGGAACCATGGACTTAAACAGCTTTATTGATACAGATTTCCAGAAAAGACTGAGAGACACTATTAGGCGGGGAGGGAGCAAAGAACATTTCAAGCCAATAGGTCTTCGAGAAAGGTTTGACTAACCACGTTGAGGGACCAACTCAAAAATTAATGGTAGGGCTGCCCTTGTTACAGAAAACACATTGCATGAATAAAAAGATGCCAGATTCACAACATAAGTAGGCTGAAATAAATTTCATGGCATCTTGGTTAGTTCTTTGAGGCGATCCTTGTAAGAACATAAAACAATATTTCAGGAAAGCAAAAGCTGGAAATTGATGCTATAAAGTACAATCTAACTGACCCACAAAAGGTCTGTTTTATGTGAAATAGGGATAAAGCAACTGATCTTTTTATTTCCGTATTTGAAAAAAAGGAAGAATACCTTTTTTGTTGAATCATTCCCAACTGTTTTCCATATCCCACTGCAAGTTTTTCAGAGGATGCTTCACCTCTCCTTGCTTCTGCAGCACCCTTAGGAGACGGCAACTCTCATAACCCAGAACATTTCAGTTCTCATCTCCTCGCCTTTGCAAATTAGCAATAATAATACCTTTTTTGCAGCAAGTTACTTGCATTCTAGTTGACAAAGCTATTAGCCAGTTATCCTCAACATTCTCCCTTCTGCCCATGCATTTCCAAATTTCCACTTTCCACCAGGGACAGAACAGATCAGTAAAGACAAAAGTATGTCTTAAGTAGAATGCTGCTTGCTTGAAAACAAAACAAAACCAAACAAAATGACCAGAATTGCAATCCCTGGTAACCAACACAATGCTCCAAAAACAACCTTCATCCCTTCCTGAAATCTACGGCACTGGACATAGCTGCTCTACGCTGCATACAAAGGTAGCAGTTCTTCCTCAGAAGTATATGGGAGCACCCTGGACAAACCCACTGCCTGTCTTACAAAATTAATCAAGGAGCACTTGTCCTCCCAAATGCAGCACAAGTTCTGACTAAGATCAAATTTCTCTGATGATTGTTTTTCATGTGAGAAGAAGCATTCCAACTATACTTACAGCCAGCTTAAATTTTAGCTCTGCAGAAAAATGAGCAATCCTATGGAGGATTAAGGAACAAGATTTTAAAATGTAAGACAAGAAGGAAGACCAAAAAGCATAGTATACCACTAGCTCAGCTGGGAAAAGAAGTTCCTGTTTTGGGTATGGCAAAGCAGTAAACCAAGAGGACACAAGGAAAGTTAGCAGGCTTGAAAAGGTAAAGCGCATGCCCAGAAGCACAGCCTCTTAAATTTATCCAGTAATAAATATTATCTGTATTTAATACAGTGATACTACCTTTTCAATGGCCTCAGTACCTCTCTGAAGCAGAACAAGGTACAACCTTGCAAGGACATGTAGCACTGGTTGTTTCTATGAACCTTTGCTGTTCTATGTCTTTTCTGTTCCTTGCTCCAACCACATCAGCACTAGTACTGTTAAAGCAGGACAAAAGGATTAAGGAAGGGTGGCATGTTTTACCCACTGCTAGAAGTCAATACCCTGTTGTAAAAGGTGTAGTTGCATATTTAGGAGGTATGGTTAAGGTAGGACATATGTAAGTTTTTCTGAGCATAAGATCAAGTTAGTGAATACGGATGTTCTTCTGCGTTGTCTCTTTATACTTTTTTTTTGATCCAGATATGCAACAAATGTACTGCACAGGGTGTTTACAGGAGTATTAATGCACAATTTTTCCACCTCCACAGAAACTAGTATTGGTTTCTCTGACTGTGATGGATGTCCTCTGTTTCTGTTTTCTATTGATCCTAGATTGTAAAGGAATAGTAAAACAGCCTATTTGCTGCATTTACATCATCCAACAACACATCTGAAGTGTTGAATTAGGATTTCAAGTACTATTTGTAGCCTAGGGTTTACTATTTCAGTCTAGGAACTTGTATCAAATAAATCAGCTGCTCATTTTTTCGGCTTCTAAAAGTTGCTTTTGTTGACTTACCCTGAAATGAAGGCTAATCCGCCAATAGTCAGAGCAAATGGGTGGCCTGCTGGAGATCACTGCCCAGGGAGTCTGTACAGAAGGATTTCTGTGCTAAACATCACCTCTAGGGAGCCTGCAATGCCTGACAGCATCACAGCTGCTAGGATGTAGCTTAACTTCCATCAGTGAACTTTTTGATAAAATTTTGATGCTGACTGGAAAGCTGGGTAAAATAAAAATTCTGCTGTATGAACAGATTAGTGCTGTTTTGCTACTTAAAACAGCTTCTGTATGCATACTCCATTAAAGCTATGCAGTGGGAGGGCCAGTGATTAGATGAAAAGAAAAGCTTCTGAGGCCATGGTCATCTGTACAAAGTAGAGGACTGTATTTTTTGTCACCAAGGCCTAGGTTTGGGTCATGTTGCTGAAAGCTTTGTTTTGATTTGGGGTGGAGAGGAATAAATCAGACAAAGACAGCAGAATTGTTCATTGCATGGTAGGATTCAATCATGCTTATTACATATGCAAGGGCCACCTTCTGTTTCCATTTCTCATACAAACCCAAATAATTAAGAAAACGGACAAATTCCCTTGTTCAGTACCAGCACCAATCTCATCATGACTACCCAAAACAAAAAGGCATGCTGTTACTGGGGCAGGTGGCTTATGCCACAGGTTGTTCAACATAGGGATATTAATGTGCTCAGAAAAGAAGGTCCATATCCTCAAAAACCCTCAAATCCACCTTACAAAACAAAGGGCAAGACAAATTCACTGTTTCACTTCTGATAAAATAAGACCTTCTTCCTGAAATGAGCATGTTGTTCTTAGGCTGAAAGACAGCATTAGAAAGAAACTCAGACATGTAACACTTGAATACACTATATCTCATCCCCAAACTATATCTAGTCAGTTGCCCAACAGCTCATCTGAAAGTTACCATTTATAGCCATCATTTAGTTTAGAGATTATAGGAGGTCTCACTAGTCAAGTATGGCTACTTTTTCCAAAGCTACAATCAATAACCTGAATTTCAAGTCACTAGTTTTGTATCTGGAAAACATACAGACACATTTCAATGATTCAACTGGACCTGTGAGAAACCATATGTTTAGTTAGTTTTAGGTCACATATTAACCACTTTTAATCAAAATGTGTGTTAGCAAGCACCATGAGGTACAACTTTAGCACTCAGCACTCACTGCCATTCCACCAGAGTCATTTAGAGCAAGGAGTGATTTTAGACAAGAACATTAGTGGAACAAGACATACGGAGGCTGATCAGTCACATACAAGTTCTGAACACAAGACACATTACATTAGCTCTCAATATTTCAACAATTTCACTGCTGTGAATTTAAAAGTCCTTAGGTAACGTGCTTCTGGGACTGCAGTTTTATTCTGTGCCACTTAGGATTGCCATTACCAGAAAGCTTTCAGGGATAGTGTGGTATTATCAGTGTAAAAGGCAACCTTTTGCCTTACAAACTTTTCAATACCTGGTCAAGAGATCCAAACTACCCTTTAAATGCTTTCACTGCCTTTTTGTATTTTTTAAAAATAATTTAAAAGAAAAAAAAAAAACCAAAGCAGTCAAAAAGCATTTGAACAAGAGCATCTCCAGCTCATAAAAGAAAATGTAGAAAAAAATCATAACATCATAGAATCTCCTGACTTGGAAGGGACCAAAAAGGATCACTGAAGTCTACATACTGGCCCTGCACACAACACACCCAAGAATCATATTATTTGCCTGAGAGTATTGTGCAAACACTTCCTGAGGCCAAACAGGCTTGGTGCTGTGACCACTGCCCTAGCAAAGCCAGTTGCAGTGCCAAACCACCCTCTGTGGGAAGAACAATTTTTCTAATATTCAGCCTAAACCTCCCCTGACTCAGCTTCATGCCATTCCCTTAGGTCCTGTCACTGCTCACCACAGAAAAGAGATCAGTACCCGCACCTCCTCTTCCACTCAGGAGGAAACTGTAGACTGTGATGAGGTCTCTCCTCAGTCTCCTCTTCTCCAGGCTGAACAGACCAAGTGCCCATAGCTGCTCCTCCTACAGCTTCCCCTCAAGGCCCTTCACCGACTTTGTTGCCCTCCTTTGGACACTCTCTCACTATCTTACATTGTGCCGAGAGAAATCATTTCCCCAAACCCATAAACTGAATTCTGACAGGATCAGAATTAAAACATCCCGCTTTTCACCTTCTCAGGTGTTGCTGCTGCCTTTCTTCTGTGTTTTGCCTACTTTCTGCACTGCTGAAGATTGTCTTGACTTGGTGTTTCTTTAAACCACAGGTGCAAAACTGTGCTTCACCCCTTCACTTATTATCCCTTCTTCCCTGTCCCTCATCTCCCATCTTGGATTAATTGACTCATTCCCTTCTCCAGAGCGTAGCACTATCAAAACTAAGAATTATTATACAGCTCCCTGTCTGTTTTGGGCTGAAATTATGACTTACTAATAATGGCACATCTGTCCTGATAAGAAAATCAAAATACCTGACAAGCTGAAGGAAGGTGATTCACTTTTAAATGGATCTCCATTTCATCCTACTCAGGTTTTCCAAGACACCATGAAGCTTGCTACATTATACTGTTTTGATGCTGCTCACAGAACTAATGAGTAAGGTACCCTGGGAAAATGTTTCTGAATGTGAAAGTCAGAGGGAAAGCACAACTGGAAGATACAACCAGTTCGAGTTCATTCACTCAGTGGGGGGAAAAAGACATGTGCTTTAATGTAGAAAGCAGTGATGTAAAAGAAGGGCGGGAAGGAAGGGAAGGATCCGTCAAATTAAGGAGCCCCAAATTAGAGGACGGGGAGCCTGCCAGGCTTGGCACGGACTGTCACTCGTGATGCAGTGATGCCACAATGGGATGTCCTCGACAAGCACGGAAGAGGGCAGTGACCTCACCTTCCCCGCACTATAAATACTCAGGCCCAGCCTGACTCACTCAACCTTAGGCCTAGGCTCCTGGCAAGCACCTCTCGGTTCTGCCAGAAGCCAATGACGAGAATGCTACTCGTCCCAGCCAGCACATTGGATGCTGAAGATAAATAAATAAATAAATAAATAAATAAATGTAGTCCTAGTGATTTTTATCTTCGACGTCTCCCTGCTTTGTTTTTCCTCTGAAAGGTTTGGGCAGGCTTTTTTGGTTTGTTTTGGGGTTTTTTGTTTGTTTGTTTGTTTCTTTGTTTTTCCTTTTCTCTCTTTGATTTCCTCCATTTCAGAGCCAAAAGATTTCAGAGCCTGATTGGCGGACACCCACACTCCCAACAGCTGGATGCTGCTCTCTGGGAGGCAGCGGGGCTTTTGCTTTCCACCCAGTGGGAAACCCAACATCCCAGAGGGGTAGTGTGAAAAACAAGAAACCACCAAGAAGCTGATTAGTGACAGGCACAAGCTGGGCCACATGCTGCAGCTCATGCATCCACAAGGTCCCCTGGCATGTTGAATGAGGATGTTGAAGACCACAATGAGGTTTCCCCTCAGTCTCCTCCAGGCTGAACAGATCAAGTGCCCATAGCTGTGCCTCCTACAGCTTCCCCTCAAGGCTCTTCACCATCTCTGTTGCCCTCTTTGACACTCCCTAACAGCCTTTTTATACTGTGGTGCCCAAAACTGTCCCAATATGTGGAGTGAGGCCGTCCCAGGTCAGAGCAGAGTGGGACAATCTCCTCCCTTGAATCGCTGGTGATGCTTTGCCTGATGCCCCCCAGGACATGGTTGGCCCTCCTGGCTGCCAGGGCACTGCTGAGTCATATTCAACTTGCCATCAGCCAGGGTCCCCAGGTCATTTTCCCACCACTGCTTTCCAGCCTCTCATTCCCTGGTCTATAAACTCAAACAGTGTTGCCTCCTCCCACGTGCATTTGCCCTTGTTGAACTTCATACGGTTGGTGATTCCCCATCTCTCTGATTTGTTGAGGTCTCTCTCAGGACTTAATACACTTAAGAACACAGTTAAGACTACAGTACGACTTCTGAAATCCAATGTTTTGTCAGAAAAAATGCAGCAGCAAATACATGTACAGTGCAACAGTGTGCAGTGCCAGAGAGATTCCTGTCGCCAGAACCAATACGCTTTCTTGTATAAGTGTCACTGCAATGTTACCCATCAAACTCCATGAAGCCTCCACCTCATCCTCCTTCTCAACCCTCATGAAAGCTCTGAAGAACTGATTCTACCACTCTATGATCTGATCATGCTGAGACAGTTAGCAAGCAAAGGCTGCCCATTTTTATATAAAACAGATTTATTATGCAGACATTTCAGTCTCCCATCCACTCCTGCTGCACAGCTCTTACCTAATGCCTTGTGTTATCCTACACTAGTTTATACAATCATTTAGGAGATGTAATGTTTTTATTTCCCTTCTTTTCTTTCGTTCATTGCTTACAATGATTCCCTAATGCTTTATCAAGTGCACTAGAATTTATCATGT
>JAWWLV010000100.1:13923958-13952899 GCA_035041135.1 Platyrinchus mystaceus | reverse complement strand
TTATAAAATCCACAAACTAAAATTTTATGAATAGCTAAAGAAAACAAATGGCATATGCCTTGAGGTAGTAGCACACAAATGCTTTTAGAAGAACTGGTATGCTTCTGCATTGAATAATACAGTTGAGAAGAAAAATTTAAATATATTTAAGATTACTTTAGTTCACTGATTTCAGTGGAAATATTGCTTGAAAAGGACCCCCAAAACTCGTGGCGAAGCTCTTATTAAAATTTGTGGGAAATACCCAAACTTTTTATTTTTCCTTGCATACTGCAAGGGAGGGACAGCCCTCAATCTGAGGGACTGTCTGTTACTGAGGGACAGCCTTCAATCACCTCCTGCTTCCCCACTTTGAACTATAAATCACTGCCCAGTTATATTAGATAGATTCTCAGAAAAAAAAGCTAATAACGGCAGTGGTCATGGTTAAGGAAACATAATTAGCTCATTTAAAGGCTGAAAGGCTAATACTTGAGAATCCAGTACTATCCATCCTCCATTAGTTTTTTAAGTAGCAGAGAAAGGAATGTAAATGCTTGCAGGCATGTAAGCATCTTTGCAATGAATATGCATTTTAGAATTTCAAACTGAAATTTCACAACATCTTTCAGCAACTTTTGCCATTCTAAGTCATACTCTGATGTTTTGCAAAATTAGTTATGCCCTTATATGTCAACTTGTCATACACACAGATGACAAGAGATTCACTGATTTAAGGAAACAAACAAAGGCTCAGATACTTTTTTGCTCCCTCACTGCTTTTTTCCTCAGAAAAAAAAGTAATTTGCCTCTGAATGAGATTGTGTGTCATATAACAGCAATGGCATTTTGCATTTGGGAACTGCAAATGTATTTGAATTTTATGCAAGGAAAGAGCAGCAAGAATTTTGAAGAATTAAACCTTCATCAAAGCTTAAATTATGTGATACAGGAAGACATAAATAGAATTTATTTAATAAGAAAGATAGCTAAAAGCTGCATGAGATCCGTTCTAACTGTAGCCAATATATATTTATTTTTAGAGTGGGGGTATTTTTATTAACATGATGTAATGACAGATCACAATGTTTCAAAAAGCTCATCAATATTTTATGTATTTTCTACTTAGATAATGAAAAGCCTGAAAGGATTTCTAATTCATCTCCTGAGTTTTAAAGCGAACTAGAAATTACACTGTATGTTGTACATAGCTGTGATCTCAGTTTTGAAGGCAGGTACTTATGTAAAAAAAACCCAAATATTTTATTCAGATACTGTACTTCAGTTTAGCCCTGTGGCATTATCTCTTAGTATTCAGATGATTAGCTGATAGTGAGTGTTGAAATTATGCAGAAAAAACTGTGGATATTTTTTTTTAAGGAAATAATGTCTAAAGTCTTTCTGACAAGCTGCTACCCTGCATTGCAGTATATTCCCTGAGCACATCTGTTCTTCTGGTCCTCTTGAGGAGCTGGGACTACCTCACACTCTCCACTGTGCTCCAAGCCACAGCAAAACAAGGCAACCAGAATGTTAATGCAAGTTAACTAATTATATGCCATGCTGATGACTTCAAAATGCAGCAGCTGGATGGGAAAGAATACAGTCATCTGCCTCAGATGCATGATGTCATGCATAATGAAGGATAGAAGATGAACACTTGTTAAAGATACTAGCATCCCAAGTACAAACCCTAAAAGGTAGGCAAAATCATCTATATTTGTTCAGAAATATAAGTTACAATTTAAATATCTATTCATTCTGAAAATGAAACATTCAGAGGTTGCTCTTGATGCTCTGTGCTTGAATTACACACACACACACAATTTCCTCTGTAATGTATGGAAGGAGAAAATGTTACCTTCAGATGCTTTCCCACTCACACACACTGACTACACAAGCAATAATATGCCTCTGTTTACTGTCATTCGTCAAACCACTTTTAGTAACAGAGCAAAAATTAATTTTTCAACAAATTAAATTATCCTTCTTTCAGTTAGATATAACTGATTCAGAGTGAAACAGTCTGAGGGACCTGTGATAATTTAACACAGAGACCCGTCTGCAGGTCATGTGTGCCTCATGAACGCATCTTTAATAACCCCCAGGGCACACAAGCATCCTTTCTGTGTCCCTGACACCAAATAAATGCAAATTATGCCTCCAAACCAGAAAGAAACTGTCTCACAGGTCATGTAAGATTTAGACCAAGAGATTTTGTATGTGTTGCAGTGATCGGGCTTCACATTGCCTGACAAGCTATGGGAGAGCAGTGGGCAAGACAGCAGTGCCTGGGGAGCTTCCATGCTTTGTGCTGTGGTACAGGGATGCCAAAACCATGATTGTGCCACACATGCCTTTTTTGGCTTCTTTCCCCCTCCTCACAACTGGATTTGGTCTTGGTTAATGCAGTATGTTGCTTAGATTCACTGGAAAGACCACACTTTCTCTGCTCCCATGTCTTCTCTTCCTGCTGGCCACTTCAAGAAGAAACTGCATGAACTGAAAGGACCCAAAGGGTATTTTTTCACCAAAACTTCAAAAACCCAGTAAATTTGAAATTTGTTTAAAAAGCTCCAAGGAATATACTTGCTGTCTCACAGGGAGAAAGAGACATGAAGGAGGATGGTGGCCATCTGCTGCTGACAAATACTGCTGAAGATCACTTGCTCTCTTGCGTTGCTGCTGTTTAAATTATGATATTCATTCATGTCCCAAAAGCTTACTGTTCACTCAGGCTCTGCTATTTTTGTGATTTTATAGTTGCATTGCGTTGGCCCATTTTGTTACCTTTCATACTGTCAGAAAAAAAATCTTATAGTCTCATGGAACAACATAACTTCAAGGTACAGAATGAGGACTAAACCCCCTTCTTAATCTTTAAAGCAAAATATTCTTCTTTCTTACATGACATGTGATTCAGGCATGTAAAACAATAGAGAAGATAAAGGCATATATATGTACAGAACAGGTTCTATAGAGGCTCCAATTAATTTCACTAAAATAGCTTAAGAGGAACTTATTTACAGTATTGCTGACAAGAACATCTTCCCTGAAAAGCAAATGGAAATTCACCACCTTAAAATATGATTCAGCTACTACCAAACTGTCTGGAATACGCAAAAAATATTTTTACGTCTCTATCGGTGTTTCTGCAGCTGACACCTCCCTATCGCAGCATTGAAGCAGTGCTAGAAAAGCATTTTGCATATTTCTGGTTTTAGTAAAAGGAGGTAATTCCACTCATACACTCTTCTACCCATTGACAGAGACAATCTTCCAAATTAGCAGGTCATGGTACTCAATATACAGTAAAGAAAAACTTTGACAAATAGTTCCTATTTCGGCAAGTTTTCCTAACACAGAGTTATGAAAGAACCATCAGGTCCTAAATATTACTAATCAGTACGGCTTACAACACTAAAAATGTAGCCCTTGCTTCTTGTCTATTAGAAAAGCTGACATAAAATATCTAACCTGCCTGGAAAAATATAACTCTCACCACTTTCACTGACTTCCCTGACATATTTTCAAAGGCTGCTGTCTGGTAAGCTGAAGACAATTCTGCTTCCCAGCTGAAAAAAGGACTTGTTTTTATTGTGATTTAAAGGTAGTTAAAGAAACATTGGACTATAATCCTGCTTCCTATTCCTTACCTTATTCTCTTTTATGTTTTCTTGAAAGCCTTTTCTTCTGCCTCAGGAGGGCAAATCAACTCTGGTATAAAAGAAAATCATGCCCTTTACATTTTAGCCCCAAGACATCATTAAGTCCTCATACTTATTCATTAATAAGCATCATTAGTTGTTTTGTCTACAATTATTTATGATACATGGCTCACAGTAAGGTAATTGTCTATCTACAGAGAGGCTTAAGACTGAAAAAAAAATTACAATTATAATGGAATTTTAAAACAATAAAGATCTGTACATACATATTTTGCTTATTAGCCTAGCTAAAGTTTTCCTCTCCACATAGTGATATTCCTTCTCTTGTCTAAATAATTATGCATCGTATCTGTGTGCGCATACCATACTGACCAAAGGACTGCACATAACTAACATATTTTTCTGTTTTCCATTGTGAATATCCTAAAGCATTCAGCAATGCAAAAAACCGGGGAAAGAAGACAGATTCCAAAATCATGCAGACAAAATAAAAACCAAATTACTGAGCCAGGGTTGTTTTTCCTTTCCAATCTTTGGCATTTTTCAGAATGGGATACCTATAGCATTCACAGTATCAGTTCAGATATGCTCACACGTTACTCCATCATTATGGAGAGACTGTTCTGTTAAAGGGAGAATGTGGAACAGGATTCCTACAGCTACACTTATTTGTTTTATGAAATAAACAACCCTGGTGTTGCTGCTTTAAAATGTGTCCCTTATGGCAATAGTCTTAAATTTACTAAAACACAATGGGCCTTTTCAGAAATGATGCTATTGCAAGTTCAAAGCAAAAGATAATGCATCTGGAAATACATTTTGGGAGTGCATACTGAAATTACATCCATGCCAAATATATCATATTCTCAGCAAACTATCCTCCACTTTCTCCATGTAAAATAATTTGACAGATTTTGCTTCAAACTCAGGGAAGAGAACTTTTATTTTAAATGATTTTATTACACTATATGTGAGGAATGTGACATGAGTGTACAATGAAGTCTTGTACAGCCTTGTCTGTACCAGAGTTTGTTTTGGTTAGTTTGCACTGGATTTCAGTGACAAGGTTGCAATAGTCTGTGGCAGTGAACTCTTGTTTACACCTTTGATATCAGGTCTGTACATTTAAAGGCTACACAGAGATGACTGCCAGCCCATTTGTCTCCTTATAACACAAGACGAGAAGCTTTATCCACTAGTACTTGCCAGCTGTTCAACAATTCACTGATTGAGCCCCACTCCATAATCAATCAAGCCTCTGTGTAAAGAGGGCTCTCTTTGTATGCCCTCAGTGTTCCGCAAAACCTCATTACATCTGTCTCAAAAAGAGCTGGAAAAAAAAAGTAACTTATTTTCAAGGTAAAAGAGCAGCTGGGCAATCAAAGAAAAAACTTGATTTTGTTTCTTTTAGTCTTTGCCTTGGCTTTCTGAGCAAGAACGAGTCTTCCAACAACAGCAGTATATTTTACTCAGTGGTAATAATCTTATTGGTTACAGTATAAATAAATTTTCTTGATCTTTAACAACTAAAACCCTACCAATTATAATTCCATTCATCAATTGCTGAACTGTTGACTGTGATTAATATCAATTGAATGTAATATTTGAATTCTCTTCTTACTTAAATGGCAATATACGTATTTCCACAAAATCTAATGAATTTCCTACTAGGCACTGGAAGAGGTTGCCCACAGAAGCTGTGGACACGCCATCTCTGAATGCCAGGCTGAATGGAGCTCAGAGCAACCTGGTCAAGTGAAAGGTGTCCCTGTACGTGGCAGGGGGTTTGGAACAGGATGATCTTCGAGGTGCCATCCCACCCAAGCTGTTCTATGATTCTATGTTAGTGTTTTATACAGAACTGTTTTCACATGATAATTAAACAGGCAAAATTTGCATTTTGGTGGCAGATTTTATTTCAGACCCTAGATTGAAGGTCTTGTAGTACTGTGAGCAGAAGATACTGAATCATCAATCAGTTAACGATAAGTGTCATCAGCTGCTTCAGGAAGCACAGGAGCAAGCACATGACGACAAACTGGGCATGTTCCCGACTATAAAAAGAGAAGAAAGTACCAGGTCATTTGCACAGTTTGCATTCAATTTCACTGAAAAGCTAAAAGTTATTATTTATAAAGTATTTACTGTCTTCGCAACAGCACTGTCTTAAACTGAAATTTGACTGGATAGCTATCTGAGCCAAGAGACAGATAAACTCAGAACAAAGACTTGTTTTGCTTTTACACCAGTTATACAGAAAATGCATCAGATTTTCTCCAAGTTCTTCTGTAAAGCATTGATTTTACATGTGGGATTTTTTTTCTGAGGTAAGGATTAAAAACAAGTCCTAGTTTTCAGGAAGAGCAGTTTACTATGACAGCAGAAAAAAGGCAAGACATGTAAAACAAGCAAAATCAAGGTGGTAATCAAATCAACATTATCAAGGAATAAAAATTATAAACACACCAACTAAACCTACCAACCCTCCATGCTAGAGGTGTTCTGATAGGACCTCCCTAGTGCAACCAATTAACCTTTCTCTTATGATCTTGAGAACATGATGTGTTATTCTGTAGACTGAGAACTAGCAAGTCCAGACTCACACTGCACATAAAGGAGAGTGCAAGGGAAAAAAATACCAATTCATTAATTATAGTTCTTTTAGTCTAGCTTCAATATGATGCCAGCCTTTTTAAAACATTTGGAAGGAAACTTATTACAAGTTATGAAAATGAAACGATACTATATGGAAGTACTAAACATAATTGTTAAAAATTAATTTATAAGCATTTCAGTATTTATCCTGTCAGCCCTACATCATAAATGGGCCTGACATTGTGGCAAGACAGAGTAGACCTTTTGCTCTTCTCAGAGAATACCAAACCATCATTACTTCGGGGCAGGAACACAGTATAGAAAGGTTTTCTTGTACCAAAACAAGTTATATATAACTCAACCATGTCTTTCATTCTTACTAAAAGCAAAACATTTTTATCACAAAAATATCCCCTCTATTCAAGAAATTGCCCTTCAGGTAAGTATAGATATAAATTTCTCTCCTCACTTGCATTAGAATTTGGTTCCATAATGCATAAATGTAACAGCCAGTTGTTTCTTGGTATTTCATCCCAATCCCACCACCATTTTCAGAAAGTTAAAAGTTGCTGCTCTCCAGAAGAATACACAAAATCCCTACAGTCCCCCACCAATCCTTTAGTACTTACTCTCTGCAACCAAGGAGTTACACAAGGTTTGTGAAACAAATGATGACAGGGTAGTTCTGCCACAAATTCACCTCTCACATATTCACTGCAACAGATCGTACAACTCTGATCTTGACCTAAACCCATAATGAGGAAAAAGCATTATTATCTTGTTTTTTATCTAAGATGACCTCAAATTAAAATTCATATATTATCAACAGTATCACTAATGGGTACAAAATACAAGACACACTATCACTAGTAAAGATTAGTTTTCCAAACTGAACAAAATTATACTCAGTCTGATTCAAGGTTCAAAAGCTTTTAAAACAGCATTGGCAGTAAGCATGTTTAAATACTGTGAGATATTAGAGAAAGTTGTTCTTACAAACTTTGTGGAAACTACTTTTTCATAATTTTTCCAGATAACTGTAGTCACCTGTGATGAGAACCACTGGCAGACAATCTATGGTTTCCTTAGTAGCTGGTGGATGAGTCTGTTCAACATCAACGGCAAGCGACTCCAACTGTGCCAGAGCAGCCTGAAAGGGGTGAGCAGAGACCAAGTTCTCTTACAAATGTAACATTTCATATAAAAACAAACAAGCAGGAAAAGGAATCCAATTCTAATACTATTACTTTCTTAAATGGAAGTCACACTAGCCACTACATCATTTCTACTTTTGTAATGAATGAGATGAAAATGAAGGTCAAAACAGTAATGCCTCTTTTTTTAAGCCTTCTTAGAGTATGAGGACAGTCACAACTTAATCTCTAATAAACATTTGTTAATTTTATAGAGTTACAGAAACAGCAGCAAGTTGAAAATGTAATACATTTTACCAATATAAAACTGTCCCTGCATTTTGCCTTCTGAAAATAAATGCCTCATTAATGTGTTTCCTGGTTTTAACTATTGAATTAGTCAGGCACAAACAAAAATATTAAGTACTTTGGCTACACTACCAAAGTAAGCTTCCAGAAATAAAAACCCAGCATCCACATAGATGTTGCTCATCTTAAGACAGACAATGCTCTGAAGTAACTTCAGTTTGAATTTAAATTTTTCACCACACAAAATCTTTAAGACTCCTTTAAGACTCCAAGGCTACAGCAAGTGTATTTGGTGTTTACATCATACATTCAACCCTGTAAGACACTGAAAGGATATCCAGTAGGAAAAAAAGACAAAATCAAAGAACTCAGAATATTTGTTTTTATTTGCTGAGAAACATACTAGATATATCTGTTTGAAGAGCTGTTTGATCTGTTTGAAATTGAAGAGCCAAGAACACAGAAGCACTGGGTTCCTACGCTGAATGAAGTAGTCATACCCCTCAGGTACAACTACTTACTGCTCTAATCAGCCTGAAAATTATTTATTCTAATGGCCACAAAACTCTCCTAGCAAGAAGTGTAAGATCTAGAAATCTGACAATATAAAGGAAATCCTGGGATAGTTATCCCTACTGCAGTATGCAAGCAAAATAGGTACACTGCTTCAATATAACAGCTTAAAAACATTCAATTCTGCTACAGCAGACAATACTACCTCAGTAACATTAAAATGATTTTAGTCTTTGTAATGGTTTTTTGCTACAACTGCAATGATCTGAGAAGTGGTAGGTAAAAATACTATGCTTAATTAGATTAACTATCACAGGTGGAAAAATTAGGTAAGATCCCAGGCAGATAGAGGGATGCAACATTACCAGTTTGTCAAACCTCCCTGTCTACATACAGTATTAATATTCTCTGACAGAAAACACTGCATTGCTTGCTTTTGAAACCTAAACAAAAGAAACATCATAGACACAAAGCCTCACAATGACTCTGATGCTTAAAACCACATCTTCAAAAACAAAGCACAGCAAAGCAGTGCCTGTTTTACAACTTTTATAAGATAACTTTGTATCTTCAAAATACATTTATTTCCTTCCTCTTATTATTTATGTGACTGTTTACTTCATGTACCATTATCAAAATGCTGGACATTGTTCTATTAAAAACAGAGTGCTACAGCCTACAGGGGTTTGAGCTTCTCACATCTGTGAACTGGCACAGGAAATACTCATTAAGTCACTGATGCTGCAGAGACAACCAACCTGTTCTATACTCCTAATGAAGTAAATCAGAGACTGTCAGCTACACAACTTCTTTAAAAGAAACGGAATTAAAAACCCACACATTTTATTAAATTTTAGGAATGCAGAGTCTTACAGAACATAGCTTTTGAAACAAATATCTAATGTGTTCATTACTTCTCCCCTCCAAATATCTCAACTAATTGGGACCGATCTCCCCTGCTCATTCCCCTCCAGTGAGGATACACTTAAATTTTGGACACTTTGTGTAATATCCCTTTCAAGTGTTGCATAGCTACAGTAAATTACATTGCTCATATTTTCTGAACAGTTTTTAGTAACCATCTTCATACTGCTCTAATTCTGCTTGAGATTTGAAGGGAACATTCAGAATTCTTACTCAAAACCTGTGTTGTACATTCAGTCACAATCAATACAACTGTTCCTTTTACTACTCAGTTACCATTTCTTTTCACTAAATCCAAATATGCCAGACTTCTATGTCCATCATAAAGTTTCAGACCATTAAGTGCTAATTTCAAGCACAAATAATCATCTTTCCCCTCTTGCCCAATAATCACAGTGACCTGTACCATAGAATAACTATCTTTGTAGTCATCTGTCAGTGTTCAGTGAGACTCTGTTCCTGGTGACACAAGCAAAATTACAGCATCCTCTCAGCCAGCCATGCACAGGACCACCTAGGATTACACTTACAGGTCAGCCTGACAAGACTGCACAGTTTTATTCTGACAGAGTAATTAGAGTGATGTTACACGGGAATGAGAAAGAAAAAGTCATAATAAACTCAGTCTCCTCTTCAAGCGTTAACATATAGATTAAAAAAAATAAAAAAGACGGGATTAAATTTCCCCTCCCTACAAAAATCCTCTTGCTTTTGTGCAAAGGAAAAGGTCAACTGTTTCTGTAGTTCTGGGGTTTTTTGATGTAGTGAGAATCAGCAGCATGAAAGAGTATGAAAGAGACAAGAATTTTCTCTATACAACTTCATAATACTGCTTTTACAATAAGGATATCAACACACCTTCTCCCCATTAACAAGCTGTTCTGAAGCGTCTCCAGGTGAGTAATGCTAACAAGATCCTGCACAGCTGGACAAGAACCTGTGGTGCTTGATCATGAATGATGATGACCTGCCGTATACTTTGGGGGATGCACAGTACCTGGAAATTGTACACCTGCCAAATTCAGGAAACAGCCCTTCCACCCCCTTGGAAAGTATCATCAAGTTTAATCACAAAATAGTCAATTTTGCACATGTCCATGGCAAAAGAAAAAAACCATTATCTGTGATTTTTCCACTGTCTGTCAGCTTTAGAGAGCATTTCAAAGTGCCCTTGGTATTTTGTCTGCAGGCACACTATGACATACAGCCTGCCCTGTTCAACCCTTTACAGTAGGTGCAAACTGCCCCTTGCAGTCCTAAACTTATCTCACCCACAAAACATTCAATTCAGTTGTAACACCATACCATATGTCTACGCACCACTTAACTTTTATTTTGACAAATACCCTGCAGGGGAGATTTCTGGCAGTGCAAGAATTGTCAGACTGCATCAAACTGGATTTCAGGTAGCCCTATATTCACTCTGACATTGACCAACGTCAAGTAACACAGCAAAGACAAAGATCATAACCATGCTGGTTCTTGATAATAAATGCTCTGGTCTACCCAAAATTAGACAGATCAAATGGGATTAGAACAAGCTAAAAGACTTTCTTTTCTTTTGGGCGGCTTGTTTTTCTGATTGGGGTTTTTTGTTTGTTTGTTACTATTATATTTTGTTTTTACTGTTATATAAAAATATGATACATCCAAATGTACTCTTGAAAATAAAAAAAAGCTGGGACGACTCACAAGTACAGATCAAAGTATAAGCTTCCCTTTGTTATGTATAGAATTTGGTAAAATTCTTTAGAGTAAATTAAATGGCATATGTTTATACTGGTAGAAATCAGTAACTTTTTTTCTGTTAAGAGGAAATAAATACATATTCTAAAAGGAGTAGGCACTGATCAATGATTTTTTGTAGTACATAATTTAAAACAACTTCCAACATTTATTTTCAGATTTGTAGACCTGAAAGCTCAAGCTAACACAGGAAAGTATTTTTTCCCTGCTTCTGCTGGATTTCAGATTATGTAGAAAAAGGATTCAATAATAAACATTTGTCACAACATCACTAGTATAAGCCCACAAAAAATATTTTATTACCTCCATAGCTTCTAAGCGTCCCTCTAGTTCCACAAATGTGAGAAGTTGACGGTGCACATAAGGAATGTCTAGAGCAAGTCCTAGGACTTCAAGCTCATCAAGTGTTCTGAAAAACATGGGTTAGGAAACATGGTCTTAATTTCAAAGTAAACAGTAGCAACATGAGGGCCAGGCCGGGTACATCAATTTACTGCACATCACCTGTTAATAACTGCCAGATACCCAGCCAGCTAATCTCCCACTCCCCTACCTCAACAGTACAGGCATGTAAATAAGATTAAAAGCTCATGGGTCAAGATAAACACAGGGAGATTAGTCATAAAACACCACCACAGAAAAAACAGACTAATCTTACGGAAAACCTTAATTTAATTGAAAGGTT
This sequence comes from Platyrinchus mystaceus, assembly GCA_035041135.1. Classification (NCBI taxonomy): domain Eukaryota; kingdom Metazoa; phylum Chordata; class Aves; order Passeriformes; family Tyrannidae; genus Platyrinchus; species Platyrinchus mystaceus. Next base: position 13,941,347 of record JAWWLV010000100.1, on the reverse strand, counting down.
GAGCCAGATCATCTTTTTATGTTCATTTCAACTTAGGCCGCTCTACAATTCTACAAATTTATTGCCAAAAGAAATGGATTTTGATGGTGAGAAGCAAAGATCAAAACTAAAACACCTTCCCCTTAGCCTTTTTCTTTATTTCCAAGCTCAACTTGGCTCCTTCATTCTTGACTCCTCTATGTTCCCCTACCCTGAGCAGGGCAGAGAGACAGGGAATGGGGGTTCTGGTCAGTGCATGGTGGTTGCTCTCTGTAATTACTTCCCCCTCACACTGTTTCCCTGCTCCAGTGTCAGGTCTGTGGCAGCTCCTTTGAGTTCTGTTTTCAACAATCAGAAATCAAACCTTAAGCAAAATCATTTGCAGATCTGCATATGTTCAACAGAAAAAACTTAACAGACCACTAACATCTTCCTTCCTGGTTTTCGTAATTAGGAAGCTTACCCAGGCTAACCTCCAACATTTAAAAGCCAGCTTCTGTCCCTATCATAGTATTCCTTTGTTGGCTTGCTGCCTGACATTGCAAGAACACATGCCTTACTTATAATTTGTACTCTTATGCATTAGTTAGTCCCTGTTGTGCCTTTCCACAGTATAACTTCTCAAGGAGAAAATACTAGTGTTTTTGGTATGTCTGGACTGTAGTTTATATTTTAATAAGTGGAAGAGAGCAAGTGTTAATTTTCTCACTGGAAAGCCCTCTGTCCAGCTCACTTTAAAACAAACACTTTCTAGAATTACGCTGTGAATGTGGCTCAAATCACTTTACTCCAGGTATTTGCAGTGTTTTTATAATAAATTTATTGCAACATTCTTCAGCAATCTAATGACAAAATTGAGTGAAGCATTCAAAATTATGATAATATTAGGTAATTGCATGGCATTTCAAAGAAAAGTAAAATAGGCTTATAATGTCTAACCTACATCAGTTTCAAAGGAGGAAAAGACCAATTACAAAAAAGGGCTGACTTGAATGCTGGTTACATTTATATTGCTTTACTTTTGTTATACTTCCACTTGAAAATTAATTATACTTACCATCTTGAAAATTAATTGAAAAGGTACAACCATCCCTTGAGTATTTAGGGCACCAGAATTTTCTCAAATCACAGACTGATTTAGCAAATCTACATCCTTTTTCTCTCATTAAAAAACACATAGCACTTGACATACCTTAAACCTTAAAACTGAGATTATAAGCCTTTGAATCAACTGCACAGATAGCCATGGAGTACTTTTGACATCTTACATAAAAAGCAAAATAGTAACTACAAAACCTCTGAAATTAAGGCAGATAACTATCAAATGCATACCTCCACTCCACATCCATGTCTTCACTCACACTGGAGTCATCCTCAAAGTTGTTATTTTCATTGAACATGAAGAGGGCAGGATGAATGAAATAATTAATTGGATCATTTTCTTCATCACTGCTACTTTCTACTTCTTCTCGGTACTGAAACCAAAGAATCTCACCTTCCTCCCTTCAAATAAATAAATGAAAAGGTAAAACTAAAAAGCTAAGAGAATTTAAAAAATATGTGAACAACAATAGCTAAACACACTACAAAGACTAAAGAGACATGTTTCCCAGACAGCAGAGTCCCAGGTTAAGAATTCAGGATTTGCCATAAAAATTCAAGAAACTCCCAGTGGTATCAGCTCCAGAGTCAGAATCTAGTAAAACCCATGGTTCTACAGCAAAGCTATTTGTCTAATGCTTAAGGCCAGCAGTACAGCCCTGCCAAGGCTAGTAAATCTGGTGCTAAACATTTTCTTATTTATCAAAAAGAAGGACTGTCTTGACACCCTGGAACTGTCTTCATGGCAAAGCCTGGCCTGAATGCAACATTGCATACTACTTGCAAGAGAAGCTATCTGCATAAGGAGAAAGTATCATTAACTGTGTACATTTGCACGCTGTTCACATCAAAGAAAGCTAAAGATTACACAGCTGCATTGCTGTTATTTTGAAAGAGATGAGTTTTTGTAAAGTTTTCATAAAGTCACACTAATTCTCCAAACCTCAAGGGATACCAATACTAAAAAAGAATTAACAACAAAGTGAACTGCTTGGCAACAGGTGCTGTCAAGAGTGGAAGGAGCTGAAACACCACATAGGTGTGGCTTTTTTGCTTTATAAAGACACAAGCTAAAGTCAATATTAGATGCTTAAGTTAAAAAAACCAAAACCAAACACTTTCCTTGGCTCAATATAGCTACAAATTTTGACTTGCAGCTACAGTTCATATAAATGACTGGAAAAATAGGTAAGTTATATGAACTACAGCAAGCAAGTAATTCAAGTTTACTTGAATCACTGATAGGGCTGCAGGAAACAAGAAGCAGCAATGGTATAGGAGAAGCAATAAAGCAAAAAGTCAAACAAGTGCTTTTCAAGGAGTACTAAGCAGTATCAGAAGATTTTTATGCAACATTTAACAATTAGCTTTCGTAATCTGGCTTTCTAAAGTCACATATCAAATCTTAAAACATATAGACACTACATGCCAATGACCTCATTATTTCTCTTTCATTAAATAGAATTGTTTCCATGAAATGCCATTTTTTCTCTGATTTGAAATACACACAACTACTCAAATTGTTGTAATTATTGCTGCTAGTATAGTAACTGCTTTTTTTGTGTAGTGTCTGGGGGATAACCCTGTTAGTGCTGAAGTCAGAAGCTACAGGAAGTCAGCCATATGAAATAAAGCCATACTCTTCTTGGAAACCGCAGTTTGTGTTCTCTTCTTCTTTAAAATTACAGCTGATGCTCTGCACTTCACATTCCTCCTTGCCTGGGACAGTCTCCCAGCTCTCTTCACTTGAGGACTGCTCTTGTTCCACAGTAGTCAAACAGGCAGGCACAGCCGTAGCCCATTCTCCATCGCTGCACTCTGAGCTGCCATTTAAACAAGCCAACAGGGCACGAATTTAAACACTGCTTTAGGGGAAACAAAATCAACATCTTGAATTTTTCTGCTTTCTGTCAACATTACACTCAACATAGACAATTTTTTTCCTAGGAGAAACTGATTTTGTGCTATTTATAGATGTACTACAAGTCAAGTATACATTAAAAATGATTAAAAAAACAACCAGTCTGTAAAAAAAAAAAATAAATCAAGAACTCTGCCAATCCTACTTTGTAAAAATGTTTTGTTCTTCCCCCTCCACATCTGCAGAGTAAATGAAACAAGAACAGAAACCCAGACCCACTATACACATCTTTCTCCCAGAACACAGAAACAGCAGCAGTGACACTGAGAACACCAGTGCTTCGTTAACAAATAATAAGCAAAGTTAACCTTGCCTCTTAGCCAAACAAACTTAAAGTGAAACCTCTCCCAACATATAAGCCATATAGAATGATCCTTTTCTTTCAATCATAGAAAGATACAATGGATGACTCTCTGCAAATTATGTAATTCATGAGCCCAAACAGATGAATGGCAGGGAGTTTTTTCAAAGACGATTTGTTCAGCCATCACATAGAAAAGGGTAGTAAATAACAAGTTGTGGGCAGCCAAAATTGTAATGGTAGCAGAATCTCCAGAAAGATGAACTACTGCTACCATTGGTAATGCCACTTAGAAGGTTCACTCAATACAGTGACAGTTGATACCTACTGAAATTCAAAATATAGTCAACTAGCCATGTCACTTCAAAAAGTTAGAGAAAACAAATACGTGAATAGCAAACATGCTTAATAGAGCACATTTTATATAGCAATCCACAACACCCACAGCTCAGTTTTCAATCTGCTAAACCCAGTGTGTTTAGGTGTATTAATGTTACCTCACAAACTCACTTTAAATTAACCCTCCTTATATCTCATATTACAAGTCTATAAAAGTTCTAAGAACTTCCACAGTATCTAAGTAGTTTCAAAAAACTGCACATTATACACTGTAAGTATTACAAGAATAAAGGATTTCCACAGATTATATTTAGGAATTCTAATTTGAAGAAGGAATATGTTTTTCTCTGACAATTTTGCTGACTAAGAAAAGTGATGGAAATAAGAATATTCATTACCTCTGAGCTATTTTAATGGATTACTTTACAAAAGAAATCACATCTATTAAGAAATTCTGACAGGTAGTCTAATGCATCTGATATTGCACCATCTAAAGCTGAATACTAACATCTTAGAACCCTTTGTTCATTTGGTTCTTTATCTGGTTTTGGGTTGGAAGTTTTGTTGTTTGTTTTGGATTTATTTTGTTTGGTCAAGTTTTTTAATATATATTTAAAAAGATTACTTAAGCATACTGTAAAGACTAGGCAAATTTCTGTAATCATTAATAGTTACTTTGGAAACACCCATTAGTCTGAAGAATTTCTATTAAAAAAGGGATATAATCAACCCTATTAAATTATTCTTCAGATATTACAAGGAAGAACAATTTCTTTCAAAGGGCTGGAGACAAGAACATATATAGGCTGCCATGGAGAATACTGAGATTTGATGGAAAAAACCCCAAATTCTGAAAAGAATAACTCTTGAAGGGAACTTTCAAAGACCCATAATTTGTTAAAACCATGCTGAACAAAGCCTTCCCTCTCTACCCACCATCTGTTCAGTAAAAATAAAAACAAACAAATGATATTCCTTAGTGGTAGGATGCTCTAACCTTAGATATAAGGAAAGGCTTTTTACATTACCAGAAGAGTGAAGAAGAACTGTTGGTATCTTGTTATCTGATCATATTCAGAAATACCTCAAGTTTTCATATCCCATTTGCTAACACACTATTCAGTTTTGCACATGATTTACACAAAAGATTCAACACTAAAAGAAATATAAAACTGAAATTTTACCTGTCTTCATCTTCATGGGACATTAAGTAGTATCTGTTGGAGTCTTCAGACTCATCCCAAAAACTGCTATCATCTGGAATATATTTTTGGTTTTGAGCTGCTGCATCTTTTTCTAGATCTCTTTCTGTCTTCTTTTGATCACCATACACTCTTGAGAGAAAGAACACATCAGAACTTATCTCTTCGCTGTCTCTCAAGGGACACTCAGGATGGCATTGCTGGCCATCAGCAACTCCAATTCTCTTCCAGGGAGAGGAAAGTGGTTTTTCCTCTTCATCATCATTAGGGAGTTGCTTTTCTCTCTCCAGCTGGTTTGCAGTATTTTGTGTTCTAATTTTAGGTCTCACTACTGGCTCAGATGACTTTTCTTGGTCAGCCTTTCCATCACTGACATTCAGTACATCAGCAACAGGGGTTCCAATTCCAACATCCACTATATGATTTATCTGCTGTGTTTCACAACTGGTACCACTCAGGTTACTTTTTGGTATAGCTTGATCTTCAGTGGATATAAGTGTTCTATTGTTTGTACATGCCAAAGGCATTGGTCCTGCTCCTTCACAATTTTCTCTAGAAACACTGTGGTTGAGAGCAGACAGTCGTGACTCTAAGTCCATAAGACACTCCACACCTTTTTCACACCGAGAAAGTATGTTATCTAGCCTTCCCTGAATGAGACATGCTGCATCTTTTACCAAAGAACATTTGTCCTCAGCATCATCTTCCTCTCCGTCACTGCTATCTGGCTCATATGAGTCAATGTTTACAAAAGCAATTCCATTCTTACCATTCAAACCATTATGTCTTTCAGTCGTGTTTTCCGCAAAGTCCTCAGAATTTTCATCAGGATTCATAAAGTTCTGTGAGACTTGATTGCCTTCTGGACCCGTACAGACTACAGAAAATGGTGGCGTGTTCACTTCAGAAGTTTGGCTTGATATATTTTGGCAAATGGGTTCTCTAGTTCCAGCATTTTCTGACAAGGGCTTATCTAATAAAGCAGGAGGAACTTGAACCAGTGGTCTGGAACTTTCAGAGAAAGCTGTAAGAAAAAATGCATTGGAATAATCAAACCCAACAGAAATATTCTCATCTACAACAACTGCTCAATAAAAAGAAGGGATAATTTACTAGGACTGCAGTGCAAAATGATAGACAGAAATATTTATCAGAGATGCAGTCATTCTTCACTCATATATTTCCTTTCTCTTCTACACAAACTAAGCCTATAGAAATAGACCTAAATTATACAAGTCAAGCTCAGGATGTGATAGGAAAAAGACGTATTAAAGGAACATGTTCATAAGCAGAATTTTTACACTGTTTATAAAGAAGGGAATTATAAGATAAACAGGAAAATTCAAAAAAACGTTTCTCTCCATATTGGACTAGTCATTCATTAACTGGCTAAACTGTATGTTCTGCCACACTCAGATAAAGCCATTTTAGTGGCACTATTGGTACCATAAATTACATCCTAAGAGCACTGTATTTTGTATGTGCAGTTTTGACTACAACCCCACATAATATTAGCAGGGTTGAATGCGTTATTGCGGTTAATAGTTGCATCATCACAAATGCAGTTTAGTTATATTACACTAGAACATCTCTCGCATAAAGGGACAATAAACAACAAATTTAGTAGCAAGAGTTAAAAAAGGTAAAAATATGTATACTGCTGCTACTACAAAATCATTCCATTGTTCAAGTAAACTCCTATTCAAGGCAATTGTCCAATCTATTTTTGAACATAAAATGGTTTGCATAACTTGTAAGTACTTTAAGTCAATATTTAGGGGTTTAGAAACATAACTACAAGACCTTAAACAATTAGAAAAAAAAAAAAAAAAGAAAGTTTCATCTCTCATCTAAATAGTTTATCCATGACTAAGTTGGTGAATTCATGGCACTGAAATCTTATAAGAGCTATGCCCCTCAGCACTGGGAGTCTGGCTTCCAGAAAGTAATACTGTATCATTACATTTTTTCTAATTAAAATCTTGAAGCTCCATTCATAAACTGCTAACAGCCAAGGCTGGTAGGCAGGCCCCTCTGCAGATCATCCAGTCCACTCCACTTGCTCAAGCAGATTCACATATAGTAGGTTACCAAGGACCAAAACCAGTCATATTTTTAGTATTTACAAGGATATATCTCCTCCTACCCATCTTTCAGTTTCCTAGATTCATTAAACACCTGGATGGTAACTCCATGGTACAGGTACTAAAGGGTTGACTAGGAAAGGTGCCCTCCTTGAGCCATTGCTTGTTAACAGAGAGGGTCTCATGAGTGGACACCGGCAGTCGTCTTGGCCACAGCAAACACAAAGTAATCCAGTGTAAAAAACCTCACAAGACAGAAAGAAAAGTGCCAATACAACTTCAACCCTGGGTAGAAGGCAAGTACACTCCAGGCTGCTCAGGAAACCAGTTTGTGAGGTCCCCTAGGAAAATGCCTCTGAAGAGGCTGAAGTTCATCAGTGCTGGTCACTTTTTAAGCACCACCTCCTAAGGGCACAGAAACAGGCAACTCCAAGATGTCTGAAGTCAAGCAGGGGAAGCAGAAGGCTGACTTGGCTGAGCAAGGATCTTCTGAAGCTAAAACAAAAAAAGAAGGTGCATGCACAGTGGAAGAAAGGTTGGGTAATGTGGGAGGAATATAGAGAGGCTGCTTGTCACACTGTAGGGAGAAAATTCAAGTGGCCAGAGCTCAGCTGGAGTTGAAGCGGGAAGAAATGCAAGGGACAATAAAAAATACAGCAAGAGCAAAAGGCAATGCAGAAATAACATTGTTATGTTACAGGCTGAGGACGGTCAGCTCACAGGCAGGGTCATAAACAAGGCAAAGGTGTTTAAATCTTTCTTTGCCTCAGTCTCTAACACCGATGATGGGCTAAGGGGATCCCAGTGCCCTGAGCTGGAGGACCATGTCTGTCAGAGCAATAAACTCCCAATTGACCCCAAACTTGTGTGGGATCTGCTGCTTGCTCCAGCTGGATCTCTATAAATCCAGGGGGGGGTGACAGGGTTCATCCAAGGATAATCAGGAAATCAAAAGCTGGCTGATGTCATCACAAGGCCTCTCCATTTTTGAATGATTTTGGGAATCACAGGGACATTCAGTCAACTGGAAGCTAGCAAACAATTTCTCAATTTTCAAGAAGGGCAGGAAGGATGACCCTGGAAACTACAGGCCTCTCAGTTTCACTCTGACTGCTAAAATTATGGAGAATATGATTCCAGGATGTATTGAAAAACATTTGAAGGACAATGCAGCCATTGGTTACAGCCAGCACAGCTTAATGAGGAGAATGTCCTGATGGACAAACCTGATTTCCTTTTGTGACAAGGTAACCCACCTACTGGATCAAGAGAAACCAGCTAATACAATTTTTTGATCAAAAGCAGTAAAGCTTTCAATACTGTCTCTCACAGGATCCTTCTGGACAAAATTCGCAGCTCATAGCTGGACATATGCATCGTGTGGTGGGTAAGCAACTGGCTGATAATACCTACCCATACAAAAATAAGTATCAACTGGGGAAAAATGTAACTCAGTTCAGGTAAAGAAAGTAAATCAATCCAAAACATTTCTCAAAGATAAATCTGAAGAGTTGTAACACACACAAGGAAATGTAAAGAAAAGGCATTTTGTAATTAGTCTAATTTACATACAGAGCAACTCTATTAAGAACAAGGAGATAATACAGCCTTAAACTGCAAATGGCTCCTAGAATAACTGTATGCTTGTGTCTGTGTAACTGAAACAAGAACTGTGGTAGCATTATACAGAGACAGTAAGAAGGTCTCCATAAACGTCAACACTCCCTTACAGGAGATAAACCTTTCACTGGATGAAAGTGTAGAAAATGTATGAAGCATAGACAAAAGTAAAAATACACAAACTACCAAAAATTAAAACCACCCCAAGACAATTTACATCACATAAGACTACAAGAACAGAAGCATATGACAGAGCTAAACCAGCACTATTCTACTATCAAAAAAAATTAGGAGAAAACAGTTCAAAATAGTCTATAAAGGAAGGAGGAAAAAATGCTAATATAGAACCCCAAAATCAGTCAGGTTGGAAAAGACCTCTAAGATCACTGAGTCCAACCATAAGTCTCCCACGGCCAAGTCCACCACCACTAGACCATGTTCCTAAGCACCACATATGCACACCTTTTAAATACCTCCAGCAATCCTCACCAGGAATTCCTGACTCTATCACTTTTGTGGGCAGCCTGTTCCAATTCTTTACAAACTCTCTGGTGAAGAAATTTTCCCTAATATCCAATCTAAACCTCCCCTGGTACAACCTGAGGCCATTTCATCTCGTCTTATTGCTTGTTATTTGGCAGAAGAGACCTACACTCACCTTACTACAACCTCCTGTCAGGTAGTTGCAGTGAGTTAGAAGGTCCCTCCTGAGCCTCCTTTTCTCCAGATTAAACACGCCCAGCTCCCTCAGCTGCTCCTCAGACTTGTGCTCCAGACCCTTCCCAGCTCCGCTGCCCTTCTCTGGACTTGTTCCAGCACCTCAGTGTCCTATTTGAGGGGCCCAAATCTGGACACAGCACTCAAGGTGCCTCACCAGTGCCCAGCACAAGGGCATGGTCACTTCCCTGATCCTGCTCCCACACTATTGTTGATCCAGGCCAGGATTCCATTGGCCTTCTTGGCCACCTGGGCACTGCTGGCTCATGTTTAGCTGGTCTCAACCAGCACTCCCAAGTCCTTTTTCCCTAGGCACTTTGGAAGATTTGAAGTTATATCAAAAATGCAGGATTTTGTTTTGCTGAAAACCTAATCCAGAGAAATGGGACTATATTTCTAATCCAAGAAGTCATTCTGTACTCCTCTATTAAATTATTATTCAGAAGATATTTTGGGAAATACTAGCATCCAATATTCATTAAACAAGAAAGGGAAGTGGTCTAACTGGTACAAACAAATAAAAAACGACTTTTTAAGGTTTTTTTTATAGGCTTAAACTAATTCCCACTGTATTTACACTATGTCTGACAAAGACAGAACAACCTGGTCCATGATACATCAGATATTCTCCAGCCTAGTTCCAAATGGAAGGTTAGAATAGGCATTCTCTTTCAAATGTGATTTTTAATTTGATATGAAGACAAAATAATTTGAATTATACATTGTTATCTAGTTTGTTAGAATGCATTAACTCATCCAGGCAAAATCACACAGCCTAGGTTAGACTATACTTTATAAAATGAAATTTAGTATGAAGGCAAAATAAAAACATATGCAGTGTACTTTACACGTTATTCAAGTGGCTCTTCTCTCCACATTTCTCTATGTGCCTTCCTACTCCACCCACAAGCATCCCAGTTTGCAACTAAATAGCACATACACAAAGATATGTACATACATAAAGAATTCTCTTCCTGAACATCCTCCAAGTCTAATTTTTTGCAGTCTTCTTTAGGTTGATGTGCATCTCCATCTTCACTACTCGAAAGTGGTCTAAAGCCAACACAGGCATGTCTTCTACCATGTCTTCTACCTGTAATACTCTGCCATATTCCTGCAGGTTTTGGGCTTGCAGGTTTGGCCACTGCCTGGCCCATTGCTATGTAAGTTTATAAAGGAAAGAAAAAGACAGGTGCTCATTAGACAACAATATGGGTTTGTAATTTCCCTCTTCCCTAAAACTCTGGTATACTTTTTTTAGCAAGGAACTTTCCATTTCTCTAAAGTCTCGAGCTTTACAACATTATGATTATTAAGAACACAGAGTGCTCTGGGCCTGTGTGTTATACAAGCATGTAACAGTCTTCATTGACACAAATATGGGCAAACACTGATCTTACCCCCACCTTAACATATTTATAGAAAATTCCAGACACTTTACAAAAAATTTAAAAATCAAGTCCAGACGTCAAACTGTTTTGCACTTCTACACATAAATGTGACACAAAATGTATCAGCTTTCAGAAAAAGATTTGCAAGCACTGTAATGGAAAATCCTTCTGATTATATAGCATAATTCAGGCAGCCCTAGCTAGCTTAACTTTGTGACCAGAAAAGTATAATTAATCAAATCACACCTTCTAAAACAAAAGGTCCCAGGCAGAAAGCTTTATTCTTAATACAAAGTAGCATGTTCAGGAATAGCCACAGAAAGCAATGCCCACATAACAGCTTCTTCTTACAGTTTTATTATTGGAACTTACTGCTTTTACCAAGAAAATATGGGCTAAGTAGTACAAAGGAACAGGAAAAACAGTGGGGAAAAGCTGCCAACTGTAATAAAGAGAGATTTTCATACAGCAGTAGCATCAGCTGTTAATAATCTAACACAAGGGTTCACATCCAAAGGCTATTGCCTGTACAAATGCAATTAGAAGTTCGGTATTTCAGATGTACAATGGCTTTTTTGTGTCCCCCTAAGTAACTTTTAATCTTTACTAGATATGGAATTCACAAAGTAGCAAGTTTCCCTTCTTGAAACTCATGAAATTAAGAAGTTGACATTAAACACCAGGAAGATAAATTTTGCCACCATTAATACAGAGTGTTACAAACTTCACAAAAATATGAAAGCTTTTTTATTTCCTGGCTGTGAAATTAATCTCTTCATTGCCCTTAAAAAGAGAATATCTATGAGCAGAGACATGAAAGACACTGAACCTTTGCAGAAAAAAAAAATTAGCAGGTATCTTGGGCTTTTTTCCTTATTTATCTATGAAGCTTTACGTAGTTTGATTACATACCATCTTTCCTGGAAATATTTTCAGGTACTTGTCCAAACCTGACCATCCCATGTTAAACAACAGAAGCCAAAATGGCAATTTTGTTTTTAACTACAGCACTCCTTAGAAAGGTGAAAACCCAACCAATCTTCACAAAAAACAATCAATCAAAAAAAACCCCCTTTGCAACTAATGCAGGAAAAACAGGACTGACAAATTTTTTAACCAGTCAGCCAGTAGCTAATATCTTTGCTAAGTCAACCAGCCAGGTAATTTTATTCAAGCAAGCTCTGACAATTCTTAAATTTCAACTGATTACAATGTGGCTGGTCAGCAGACTGCCAGAGGGAACTGACAAAAAGCAGCAACATCCAAACTTGAAGAGCAGAATACAAGAGTTAGATTAGTAAATCACAACAGCAATGCAGAAATCTGTCCTCAAGTGGTTGAAACAAACAAGATAAAAATACAACATAATTGTCTAATTCTTAATTTCATTTTGTTCTCAAAAACACCAGTATTGTTCAAAAGCAGATGTCCACTCAAGAGAGTCAAACTCTCTGAATGCATTTTTAAAAAATTGATGTTCACAGCATGAAAAATCTGGGCAATAAACTACATTTTTTTTTGTTCCAAATAATGCTCTTGCATTCAGAGTATCTCATCTTGTATTCAGCTGTTCTTAGAAGATACAGCACACAGCTATTATTCTTCTGCCCTGGGGAAGATTTATTGGATCAACACAGCAAAAGCTTTCATCACTGAATGTCATACGAAAGTATGGATGTCACATTTGGTTTTCAGAAGAGTTTAACTTCTACCTAGATATAAAATATCTCAAAATAAGAGGATGCATGCATTTATTTATTTACCTGCATGCTTAAAATGGGCAGCAATTATGCATCTGAATCCAGACACCAATTTACCAGAAACCCTTCAGGCAATCAAGCTCATGAGACACAATATCCAAGTACTTCTTCCAGGCTAACTCAGCCTTAAAAGTGGCTTTCTTCAGAAGCTCAGTTTAGTGGTCCTGTTCAAAACACACTCAATATCCACTGACAATATGCAGTTCTGCAAAACTGACCATTCTGCAAAACTGAGATGCAATGCACCCGTGATTAAATAACTAAGGTAGGGCACACAAGCTAGTTACTCACTTCTAGGTACACCTTTATCCTTTCAAAAGGGTACTACAATTACCTGCATTCAAGGTTTGAAAAAGGAAAGCACGCAGTACTGACACAATTACTGTTTTCTAGGTTACCATCTTAAAAAAATAAATCTGCATTTATTCCCGGAAGTATTTGACTTCATTTGGCTGTTAAATGGGCAAACCTTAAAACCAGCTCACATTCTTGGCACCCTTTACCTTACCTGACTAATTCTAAATCATAATGAAAGCACATCCCTGATCAACTTAATTCAAAGTTGGAAGTAAAAATATTCATATTGTCTTTTAAACTGTATTCATTCTTTACCTTTAACCAATATTCTAAATCTCTTTCTTTCCTGTAGGTATCAAAAACTTCCCAAACAGATGAATTAAAAGGAAATTTGAATTAGAATGGAGAATTTTCAGTTTTCTAAGCACCACTGCTCAGGATCAAGGAGAATTTAGTTCATTTCAGTTAACAGAGGAAAGGTATGTAATAATCCCCAAAAGGGAGAGGAGTATTTCCATTTAAATTATTAAAACAACATATTACTATCACAATTTCCCTTTCTCACCACTATGGGTAAATTAACACCAAATTCTTTAATTTTTTTTATTGTGCTCAAGAACTTCAAACTACATACAGTATTAAATTACTATTCAAAACAATGAATATTCAGTCAGAATTTACTTTCACTGTCCGGGATTTATCTGAATCACAGAAAACCATACGTAATGGTCTAACCCTGGTAGGCAGCTAAGCACCACACAGGGTGTTCTCTCACTCTTTCACCAAGTAGGAAAGGGGACAGACTCAGAAGGGTAAAAGTGAGAAAACCCATAGGCTGTCATAAAGACAGTTTAACTTCTTTTTGAAGGAAAAAAAATAAGGAGGCAAAGAAATAAAAACAAGGAAGGAGAATGATGCAAAAAAAACCCTAATTGCTCACCACTGATGCCCAGTCCCAAAATAAGAGGAGCCTGGCCAACCTGCTTTGCCCCGCATCAGCTTCACATGCTGAGCATGACACAATATGGTCTGGGGCATCCCTGTGGTCAGATGAAATCAGCTGTCCTGGCTATGTCCTCTCACAGCTCCTTGTGCATATCCAGCCTGCTCACAGGTGGGGTGAGAGGCAGAAAAGGCCTTGGCTCAATGAAAGCCTTGCTCAGCAATGACAAAAACATCCCTGTGTTATCAACAGTTCCCAGCAGAAAATACAGAACATAGTCCCACACAAAATCCTAGGAAGAAATTTAGCTTTAAGTCAGACTGCATGAATTTACTCAGCTCTACCAAGTCTCATTCTTTGAGGATCTAAATCCATCTTCCCATTTAAAAAGCTCAGCAGTTGCATTAGCACAAGTGGGGTGAAAGAATCTTGTCATTCCACGATCCAGCTGCTACAACGGTACACATAACTTTGAATTATATCCAGTCTATTTGTATTGACTTGCTCAGGGGAGACCTCATCACTCTCTACAACTCCCTGAAAGGAGGTTGTAGCCAGGTGGGGGTTGGTCTCTTTTCCCAGGCAGCTCTCAGTAAGACAAGAGGGCATGGTCTTAAGCCAGGAGAGGTTTAGGTTGGATATTAGGAAGAAATTCTTTCCAGAGAGGGTAATCAGGCATTGTGGAATGGGCTGCCCATGGAGGTGGTGGATTCTCCATTCCTGGATATATTTAAGAAGAGACTGGATGTAGCACTTAGTGCCATAGTCTAGTAACAGTGGTGGCAGTGGATCAAGGTTTGGACTTGATGATCTCAGAGGTCCTTTCCAACACATCTGATTCTACGATTCTATGAAACATGCTGACACTAAGCTGACATGGTAGGACATTTCGGTATAACAATTTATCACTAGTCTCCTGAGCAGTCATTCACAATCCACCCTCAGGATCAGAACTATTTCCCTGTATTATACTTTTCTATAGTATCAACTAGTGGCATCATTTAAATCTCAAATCTGTTATCACCTTGGATTTTTCCCCCCCTGCTTAGCATCTAACAGAGAGATATTGAGATGCCACAGCAACTCAGAAAAGCCACAGGGGATTTTGGAATCTGAACCACAAACTGTTCAAGTCATGTTTTAATAAGTGTTACGGACACACACACACATATATGTGCCAGCTGGAATTCTCTCTGCTTCCACAGTCACATTTTTAGTTACCTGAAATGCTGCGTAAGGGTTTAGTATAAAAACATCATGCTTGAAATAACCAAGTTTGAAAAGATGTTTTAAAACTACTCAGAATGATTAATGTCATTGGCAGCAGAATTGCTAAATATTTTTTCCCCACCATGACAGATGAGCATTTAGCAATTTACATGGCCATCCACTCTGTCATCCTTGCAGAGGATTCCACTCATTACTATAAGCTCATCAATAATTACCTCAATTTCCCATATAAATAAGTTATAGCCCTGCTCCACACAGACAGCCAGGTGTGGCCTGCGTGACAACCAACATTCTTTTAAGACCTACTGTATTTTGCACTTTGACCATCCAAACAACTGTCCCCGCATTAAGTCCCTACAACACTACTAAAAGTGCTTTAGGACACTCCTGTTAAGCTGCATGCTGTGTTTTGCTTGAGTTCACGCTACCAAAAGCACAGAAGCTGGAGTTCCAGAAACTGATGGAAAGTAGTGTGCTCAGTTCAGGTTAGTGTGTCCTTTAGGGACAGTCAGAGCACCCCCTTCTCATGGATGTTCTGAACAGAACATCTACTCCAGAGGTTCAGGTTTACCTCGGCTTATTCCACATTCAAAGTTGTTTCTGAAGCTCCAGCATTGTTTCAAGGTATTAAATGAAGTTTTTAAATACATCTTCCTATTGAAAAATAAATGCAAAACAGCCCTTAGGGACCTGTTGAAATACCTGACTAAACATATAGACAGAAGACTGCTGAAGCACCATTGCAACTGCAGTGGACTTTACCAGACTATCCACTAAAACAGAGAGGGGGTCACTACTGTATCAGTGAATAAATGAAATACAACAACTTTATTCCCCACACTTTGTTCAAAATATTATGCAGAAATACTAGGATAAACCTTGAAGGAATCATAAATGATATGGTCACAGCTTCAATTACACCCAAACCCCCAATTACCTCACATGCCAAACCAACCCGACTCATACTGCAAACACACAAGCCAGGGACTGCCTGCCCCAAATATGTCCCCAGTGCAATGGGATTCTAGCCTCTACTGCTGTACAGCACAATAACACTTCTGGTTTCATTCAAACCTTCCTAAGAAGCCAAGAATCAAAACGAATACACCTCTACTAGTTACTCTGAACCACCAGGGAGATGTAAAAACAGTAACAACACTATCTTAACTTTTTGCAACAGATACCATAACAATTTTTGTTGAATTAATCCAGTACCTCATATCAGTATTTTTCATTTGCTATGCCAATCTGCTTTTGCAAAAGTAAACATCTTTGTGGAAACAGCTAGTTTAACAAAGCGATAATTCACAAGTATGTCTTATTTTGATGAGCCTTTGATCTGTCACGAACTCATGCACATTACCTAAATCACACTGCAATTCACTATATTGCAAAGAAAATTAAAAAAAGGCCTATTTCACGGAATTTTCCTGATCCTGCATTTTAATGCAACTTCAAAATAAGATTTTTGTGAATAACTTTTTTCACAGACTTTTTCCTTGCTTTAATGGGTGAGAAGGAGCAGAAAATCAATTCTGTGCAAGTCTGACTCAGCTGCAAATAAACTTATTACATACATTTGCTTGTACAACTATAAATTAATACTTCTCCTAAATGAAATTTCAATATGTAAAGTAGCTATTCATCATTTTTGCATTAAAAGAGAACACTAACAGTCTGACAGCACTGTCCATTGCTACAGTACAGATTTTTTTCTAGACTGAATTTCTGAAACTCTATCAAAAATCATTCTTCTCAACTGTGCACAGTTGCACAGACAAGTGCAAATCAAGAACTATACTGAAAAAAAGGAAGTGCTGAACATGTCAGAGCATGGGAAAATGACCTATATGCAGTCTCCAAGCTTTCAAACACATCCTATAAAGTACTCAGCCACAGAGTTATAACAAACTTTATAAAACTTTTTACATCTTTGTGCACCACGGAGACTCACACACCATGCACTATGTAACCGAAATCTGTTAATTCACCAGCAGTATCCAGCCAGACCTATCAGCGCTGCAGAGCATCTTGACAGACCTCAGCTCAGCTCCACCGCAGCCGGCACAGCTGAGAACAGGCAGCTCAAGTGAACTTTTAAAGGTGCAGAAGGAGGTGCAACTTTCCTCCAGGTGCAAAACCTTCGCTGCTGTGGGTTAACCTGTTATTGCAGGTTAATTCAATTTCGCTCGTCTGGAAAAAAAAAATGTGTTGACAGCTAAAAGCACCCATTAACAAACATCCTTTGGATTCTGGGCCTAAGGCATGTTCTTGCCGACCCTGAATTTGGGGGTGGCTCAACCCAGGTCTCCTACAGTAAAGTCTGGGTGCTTCGCCAGGCGATGCCAAGCGGCACCTCAGCAGCGAGCCCAGGATCATCTGGGCAGTGACAGGGCCCCCTTCCTCCCCGGGGCACTGAGGCACTGCCACCGTGTCGTGGGGGCAAAATCAAACACACCAAAACAAGACAACCAACCAAACAAGAAACTCACATCCCAAAAAGG
>JAWWLV010000100.1:13897111-13923858 GCA_035041135.1 Platyrinchus mystaceus | reverse complement strand
CCCGCCCGTGCCCGCCGTGTCCCCGAGTGCCCCGCCGGGCCCCCCCTGCATCCTGCAACGGCCTCACGGGCGCGGCGCCCACTCGACCCACCGGCTGTTCTCACAGCACCACACAGGCCGCTCCCGCAGCGCTGTCCCCGAGGGAATGGAGCGAGAGAAGGAACGCCGGGCTCGGGACAGCCCGGGGACTTGGGGGCGCCCCTTTATGGCGGTCCCGCGGGTCGGGCTGGGCCCGCTCCGCACTCACCCCGCCCGTCCCGCCGCCACCGCCGCCGCTCGGCCAATCGCGCTGCGCGCGGCGCCTCCGCCAGCCAATGGCGACCCGGGAGGGAGAGAGGCGGCCAATCGCGGCTGAGGGGCGGGACCCTGCTGAACACGGAGGGGAGCAGGGCCCGGCGCGGCCCGTCGGTGTGGCTGGGGCGGTGGGAGCATAACGCGCTTGACCTGTTTTTAAACACTGCTTTCATGAGCATTTATGGTAGTTTAACAAGGACAAGAGGACACAATCTTGAGCTGCGCCAGGGGAGGCTTAGGTTTGACATTAGCAAGTAGTTCTTCATAAGGTGATGGGGCACTGGGACGGGCTGCCCAGGGAGGTGGCAGAGTCACCGTCCCCGGAGGTGTTTAAAGAAGAGACTGGATGTGGCACTTAGTGCCATGGTCTGGTTGACATGGTGGTGTTGGGTCAGAGGTTGGACTCGATGATCTCAGAGGTCTTTTCCAGCCTGGGTGGTTCTGTGATTCCGTGATTAACCCCAGGCAGCATGGAGAGAGCAGGCAGCTGCCTGCTTGCTCACTCCCTCACCAGAAGGGTCGGGAAGAGAATCAGAAGGGTACAAGCTCGAAAACTCATGGATTTAGAGTTTAATAAGGAAAGCAAAAGCCGCACACACAAGCAAAGTAAAACAAGGAATTAGTTCGCTGTGCCCCATGGGCAGCCAGGTGTGCAGCCATGTCCAGGAGAGCAGGGCCCGATCACAGGTAGTGGTCACCTGGGAAGACAAACACCATCACTCCAAACGTCCCCCCTTCCTCCTTCTTCCCCCCCATATGAAGCCATATAGTCTGGACCCCCTTTGGTCATCTGGGGTCATCTGTCCTGGCTATGTTTTCCCCCAGTGCACCACTACAGGTGGCCTTGTGAAAAACAGAAAAAGCCTTAGCTCTGTGTAAGACCTGCTCACCAATAACAAAAACATCCCTGTGCTATCAACTCTGTGTTCAGCACAAATCCAAAATACAACTCCCATAGCAGCCTCTGGTAAGAAAACTAACTTAATACCAGCAAAAACAAGATAAAGTTTGCACATATTATTTTTTGTTAATCTGACTAGTCATTCCTCGGGGAAATCTCTTGCTATCAACTTTGTATGGAATATTTCAACAAGCATGAGGGTTCCTACAGTTTGCCCCAATAATAAACACAGTTGCTTCTTGGAAAACCAAACCAAACCAACCAACCGACCAAAACCAAACCAAACCAAACCAAAAAACCAACAATGCATTAGATGATGGTACCCTAACCTGCCTCCATCTACAGAAAAAGTTTTTTAGTTGTTCAGTATTACCATGTTGGATACATTCATAACAGTTAGGAAATAATCATTTTTGAACACCAATATCTACATTGGTACATGTTGAATCATGACAACCATGACAGAGAATAAACTTCATCCCCAAAGAAGAAAGAAGTGAACACTGGACCTAATGAAATGTAATTTCTATGAATGTATCCCATATTCCTGCTGCCCTTCAGCAACAAGAATCACCAGTCATCCATTTGCTTAGAACTCTGAGTAACAGGGTTGAAGCAAAAGCAGAGGTATTCAGTGTTTTGGGGTTTTTTGCTTCAGATTTTCATAAACTCACAGACCTTGGGCTCTCCCATTCCCGGAGTCAGAGCACCACCAGTGTAGGAACAATGACGTTCCATTCCTTGACACTAAAACTAAGGGCTAGCTGTACCAGGTGAATGTTCACAAGTCTCTGGGAGCCTGGTGGGATTTATCCCAGGGTACTGATGGAGCTGGCAGATGGTATGGCAGGACCCCTCTTGGTAGTCTAAAAAGTCTTGCGAGACCAGGGAGATCCCTGCTGACTGGAAGTTTACCAGTGTTATTCCAATTTACAAAAAGGGTGTGAGGGAGAACCCAGGGAATAACAAACCTAGAGTCTGGTACCTGGGAAAATTATGGAGAAGACTGTACTGGATACTATTGAAAGATATCAGAAAATGTGATCATCAGGCACAGTCAACACAGGTTCACAAAGCAAAGTCCTGTTTAACTAATTTGTTATCCTTCTGTTATGAGGTCACCTGCCCAGAGAATGAAGGGAAGGCTTCATCCAATATGCACATTGGTTTTCTGGATTTATCAAGGCTTTTACTCTGTCCCTCACATCATCCTTCTGGATAAGTTGTGCAGCTGTGGGATGAGTAGGTACCAGGTGTGCTGGGTGAAGAACTGCCTAAGGACAGAGCTCAAAGGGTTGTAGTGAATGGGGCTATGTCTGGCTTGCTGCTGTTGCCCTTCCTCAGGTCTCACTTCTAGAGCCAGTTCTGTTCCATGTATTTATCAATTGTCTGGATGCAGGAATTGGCAGATTTACTGATGGTACTAAATGGAGATGCTGGGATTTAGGCACAAAGCTAAACTGGGAGATAATTAGCTGGAGAGCAGCCCTGCAGAAAAGGATCTGGCATACTCATCAACAGCAAACTCCACATCCTTCATCAATGTGCCTGGGCTGCCAGGAGAGCAAACCCCATCCTGGTGTGCATCAAACACAGCACAGCCAGGCAGTCAACAGAGGGGATTGTCCTGCTATACTCAGTGTATAAACCTATTCAGTTTCATTCCATTCCATTCTATCCTATTCTAGAGTTCCTTTCTTTTTCCTAAAACCATCTTGGGCTTCAAAATCATTAGGAAAGAGCACCTATAGGCAGGTATGCAGACAGACTCATGGAAAGACAAGACAAATTCAGATACTTTGAGGAAATGAGGCTAGTTATTCAGAAATATCAAGAAAAGCTAGTGTTTATAGACTACCTCTACAATCAGTAGAGCCTAAATCCCTCAGCAACAGAGAATACAGATTTTACAGTTAGGTCACTGAAGAACATTCTCTTAAGGAATCTAACCCTCACACCCACGGATTGGCATAAAAGGGAACAGGAGAAATTAGGCACCATAGATTAAAATTACCTTCTGTGAATACTCTTCATGATGCATTAGCCCGTCACTCCATGAAAATACAAAAAGTTTAGTCTGAAAATATCGGTCTAAATAGAAGAGTTCTACTACTATGCAAACATCTTGCATTCGTATCTTCAGCTGGGGAGAAAGTGGGAATTCTTCCTGAAGACTTGCTTTACTGATTGATGATTATACTCCAGGAAAAACAAAATACAAAAACTCATGAAGTCTAACGGTTTCTTGTTACTGAATTTCAGATTGTTACATAAGATGCTTCCATATCACTGATACATCCATAGTGTCATTCATATTATAATCAAAGACTAAACAAACACATAAATAGAAAGATCTATGCATGTAAGCAGTTAATACTTCATAACTTTTAAAACCCTCATAGTATTCAGACCAAACCTTTTTTTTTCCTCAGGAAGCCAAATTGTAGCTCCACATAGTGATGCTGCACCAAGAAAGACCATAGAGGATACCACTGTATCGAGTGCCCCTTCTTTTTTCAACTCTAGATTATTAGGCTTTATAACAAGAGAAGAATTTTTTGATGATCAAGTTCATCCCCCCTCAGAGAAGATTTCAAAGAAAACTATGACAGTGTATTTATTGAAAGACAGACATGAAAATATGGTGATTTCTGTAGCAAAAATCTGTTGTAAAGCATAAACTGACATGCCTGTGTGCTTTCTCGGACAAATCCCATTTTCTATCCAGAAATTATGACCAATAGTTCTTGAGAATTTTCTCTTTTTTCAGATTGTTACCAAACAAGTTATATTTCTTTAAGAAGGAGTCTATGCAGCAGTGTGGGAAGATGTTGGAAAATTCTTTTAATTTTAGCACAATAATGTATGGTCCCTATATTTGTGGTTAATGCTTAGGTTTGTACCATGTGGTGCTTAGTACAAATCCCAGAGACTAGTGTAGCCTTGTGTTAGTTCCCCACATCTGTGACTAATTAGTTTTGTGCCAGCTCAGGCTTTGTTATTTACTTATATTAGTGATTAATATGTACTTGTAGATGTCTTAGTTTTGAGAACATAGATAGAGTGTCAGACTAAAGAATGATTAGAGGAGTGCATTGTGACCTGACCACATATTTGGGATACTTTCAAGGAAAGAAGAGTCATCAGAAGATTTGGGACCATAAAAGGGAATTTTGAGGAATGGGATGTTCCCAAAACGACCACCAAAGACTCTCAGAAGACCCCTACTCATATCCAAATAAGTACAAGGAAACAATTAGTATATATGCATGTAGTCAGGAATGTAATTAATATATAATAGAAATGTAATTAATATGTATTAATTTCATGAACATAACCTGGTCTGTTAAGTTGCTGCTCATGCATGCTTTGAGGAGTAATCCCCACATATTCAGCACTGCTAATAAAGTAATGTTGGCTTTCTAACCTAGCAAATTGGTTGGAGACTTTATTTCCGTGTTTTTTGGGGACAAGATATTTGGTATTTTTAGTGTGCATGGAAAGTAGCTTCAGCTGGCGTTGCTGTTGAATGTTAGGAATGCTGTACATTTGGTTATTTTTGGCTATTTCTAAGCAAATGAGATATTATGTGTACTTCACAGCAGAGCAAATATTTCTTAGAAGCATGAGAATTACCGTATGCATACACTACAAGTGATTTGTTCAAGATGAGTTCCCAAAACTTTACAGCAACAAGCTGTAAAAACACTAATAACAAACACAGAACTGAAAAAGAAATCTTCTCTCCCAAAAATTCAGATGGCTATAAATTTAGGAAAGCATCTTGTGTTCCAGTTTAAAACACAGATAATGTTAAAATAATCCCATCATACTAAAGTTCACCTGCTACTTCAGAAGAGGGAAACGTTCAGTTTAATAAAATTAAGGGCAAAAATTTTAAACTGGTTAAAATGATTTTGCTGACACATTGTAATATTAGCCAGCCAAGGGGTCTTTCTGCAAGGTAGCATTACTTAAAAGTAATGTTATTTATAACATTAAGAACAAGTATCTCGCAGAATATAAGATATACTTTGCAGATTACATAGATAAAGTCAACATCTAGGTTTACAATAATATAAATAACAAATTCATACCAGCAATTATGGAAAGAATTATTATAAATCCATGTCTAGAATTTTAGATTTTAAAGTATTTTTAAGTGATTAAGTAAATGATGTCAACATGACTGACTTACTTCCTACTCTTGTACTTCAGAGTGCTTCCCTATGGTCTTTTGGTTCCTTCCACTGTTGCAAAGAAGATTTAAAAAGATTTAAGTTTTTTTTTTGAATCAGTATGGCAATTTCTATGTAACAAAACATTTCTTTCTGTATTGAAATCAATAAATAGTACAGAAAATAAACAAAGGTTCTAAACTAGCTTAATAAAAATAATTTCTCTTTCTTATAGCTAAAATCGCTTACTGTTCGTTGCATGACACTAGGTCCCAGCCTGCTGAGCTGCTAAACAGTCTGCTGCTTCAGACCTTTCTGCATTTCCAAAACCAAACCAAAACAAAAAGGTAACACATGAAATATGATTTTATTCTATGTCACATTGTCCAGATAACCTACACCACTATAAGATATAAAAAATTGCTCTTACATTCTGCATTTGTGCTGTATACTTAAACCGATTATGAAAGAATAACTGTGAAAAAGATCTCTAATTAAAGAAGACGGCCAAATAAAGTGAAACAAAGAACTTTATTAACAGCGTGCTGGATGCACCGGCCTTGTGGCCGAGAATGCCGAGAATGGGAGGGACAAGTCCTTTTAAGGTTTCTTGATTTACATACCCACTCCCTCGCTCCTCCCATGGCGAGCTCCGCTCCTTTTCTTCCCCATAAGGTGATACAGCCCCTCTTCTTGGGTTCGATTGGGTCTCTCGGTGCCGGTTCGCACTTCCCTTTGTCAGTCCATTGGTTGTCTTAACTGACACATCAGCGTGTTTCCCTGTCCCAGCCGCGTGTTCCCTAACAATGAGCTCTGCCTGCTCTCAATTGTCTCACAGGCTTCCCGGCTTGCCTCTGTATTCTATAGGCAACAGCAACAAGTCAGCAAGCAGCTATAAGCAGAAACAGCAGCAAACAGCTGCAAACAGCAGCAAGTAGCTGCAAACAGACCACCAGCAAGTAGCTGTAAGCAGATCACCAAATGACTCTCCAACCCCACAAACAACACAGCTTCTAGACACCTTGGCATTAGTAAACTTCTGCTTGTAATAAAACCACCTTATTTATTTCTTACATAACAATATTTAAATGGTTGGTTTATTGGTAAGATGTGGTTGTTATTCTTAGCAATTACTAACTGATTAATAAATATATATTTTATATTGCAATTACATAGTGTAGAATAGAATAGAATAGAATATTTCAATTGTAAGGGACCTAGAACTGCCATCCAGTCCAATTGCCCGACCATTTCAGGCCTGACCGAAAGGTGAAGCATATTATGAAGGACAGTAACCAAATACGTCTTAAGCACTGACAGGCTTGGGGCATCAACCAGCTCTCTAGGAAGCCTATTCCACTGTTATGCTGGATGGGAATTTACATCACCTGTCTACTATGTGTTAGTGATTCAGATGTGTTCCTATCATTCAGATCTCCTAAAATACCTCTTGTTATGGGTTAGCAAAAAAATTGAGCTCTGCAGGGTAAATGAGAGTAGTAAATGAAATACTAACCACCAAAAAATTCCCAGGGCCACCAAAACAAATTAAAGTGTCATTAAAGAGACTGAATACAGTCTTCATATATTTATTTACCTTCATATATTTATATCTCATAATAATATACCAGGATATACACAGGCTATTAAGTATGAAAAAATTACTGCATGCAATCTCTCTGTGCTTTAAAGTACTTTCTAAAGAAAACAATTTATAATTTTACTTCTTAGCAAGGTGTCCAATTAATTCAATTCATTCAGCAGTCATATGTTGAAAAGAAGTTTAGATCCTAGCAAACAGCTATTAAAAATCCAAAACAAACCACACAAACCTCCATGAAATTCCACAGAAAGCTGCTACAAAGACATGTACTGTACTAGTTTTATCTATAGACCTGAGACTCTCTTAATCAATAATTCCTGTCTATCCATCAACACAGCACACGTCAGGATTCAAATTCAAAGGGCTTTAGCTAGGAAAACATTCCTTTTCAGGAAAGCACTCTATCAGAGGCAGAAGGCCTATGTACAGACAAGTCAAAGGCTGCTAGCTTCTTAGATTCTTGTATTTCTTACACTTCTGGTTGTGGAAATCTCTCCTAATTACAGCATGTTTGAACAGAAGCAGTCAATTTTTTCAATCCTGAACAAAAGAATGTTAAAATGCAGCTAATTGCCTTTAAGCCTCCTCTTCATCTATAGTAGCTGCTACAGCTGTTTCTTTGCACTTGCTACATCCTAGCCACGCAAAAACTATTCATGAAAGATCCAACAATAATGGATGAGATAAAATCTTGTAGCTGGGCAAGACTGTTCCCCTCTTCCAAATGTCTCAGGTGTCAGTGTGATACTGTAAAATGGTGACACTGCATACTGTAAGCACACCAAAAGAAATGAAAACTGCCACAAGAACTGACTGGGTTTGTCAGCAAAAAAAAAAAAAGAAAAAAAAATTCTAGGATTAGTTTTTAAATACATAGCAAAAATGTTTCAGTGACTAGTTTCAAGAGTCTGCATTTTTGGTCATTTAGAATAAGCTAGCTATCTTAATTGGAGGCCCTAACAACTGTTCTAAAATGGTTAATTTTTGCTTTTCAGAATAAAACTACAAAATCTTTTTGACAGCAAAGCCCAGAGTAGCTGAAGTAATTCTGTCACTATCCTCTGGAGCTGACTGAAGAATGGCATGTGTGTCTATGCATGTGTGTTATGTCTCCATATTTTGGCATAAAGTCACATTTGTCAGGTCTCTGAGTGTGAACATCATATGACAGAGTGAAGAGCTGGCAAAGTCCAAGGTGGGCTCTTCCACAAGTGCAGTGAAGGAATTTGGAAGGAAGAACTTGCCCAAAGAGCTTCAAACCTCCCCCAGTTTGTCCCGAAGCTGGACCCATTGGCTGAGCTTCCCAGCTCAGCCTCACACCTGCCTCAGCATTATGGGTTTTGCCAAGGTATCACTGGGCTATGTCTGACTGTGTTCATCACCTCTGGCCTTAATCCTGGCCTCTGCGATGTCAGCAAGGCCATTGCTCCCATCTGACTTGCTGTCCTACTTGGCTCCTAGCTTGCCTTCCTTCTCCGAGCGGTCGAGCCTTGCTGTGCCCAATGCCATTCTGATACACTGTTTCGTCAAAAAAGAAACAATTTTGGAGTTGAAGGCTAGAGGTTGTTTATTGAGAGAGGGATTAGCCTTAGAGACATGTAACAAGTTTAGTCTATTAGGAGCAAGATATGTTAAGAGGTCAGTTGTGTTGTTGTTAATTGGTATCAGGGTAATAATTAAATTTAAAAAAAAAAATCTTGGCCGAGTCAAGAAGAAAGAGCCAAAGTTTTGGAAAGCATTTTCAAAGGTCAACAAAGTGGCCTTCTGAATTTGCTCAGTGCACGGATTTCTGCTGCTTAGAGAAGAGAAACATTACTATTTCCAAGCTCAGAGAAGACAAAGATTGCCTTTCTCAAGCAGTCAGAATGAAAAACGTGTCTGAGGGTCTCCAGCCCACAACATGGCCTTTTAGCTAAAACCATCAAGAAAGGAGAGTTTGCCTTGGTTTATTGGTAATCTGGCACATGTATTTATAAGTATTGAAGCAAATTCTGCTTTTAGGAACAGAGATGCAGGTTCAAGAACAGACAACAATGCATGCATTTCTACTTCTGACTGCAAAGACAGGATGATCAGGGGAGTTTTATTTGTGTAACTGATAGTAAAGTTTGGACTTCTGAACTTTTTTCAGGTTCCAAATTTTTCTTTAAGCCCTTTTTTTGACACCCTTGAATACACAACTGCTCAAGAGATTTCCTTCCCCTTCTTAAAATAATGAAAAATCTTACTTGAGAGAAGACAGATCTAATGTGTTATGATGCTCTTTCATTTAGTAGGTGCTATGGGTAAAGAAGACTTGGTCTAAAATTGAAAAAAACCTATATGAGTTGTACAGCTGCTGCAACGTCTTTAAAACCCCTGTATGTAATAGTTATTCCAAAATTATTCCAAAACAACCCCATATTATTTTGAAAACTTTTTTTTTTTTATGAGGATGTATTCATTTATGCCCATAGACTCTATGGCATAGAGGATCAATCTTTTAATTAATTTTTTTTTCTTGATGAGTGAAGTGAATTTTTTTCCAACTTCAGCTGCTGAAGTTGAAGAATCCCTAGCCAGCACAGTGATGCCACTTTGTAGGGCTGTGGATCCGTGTTTCACTTCTTCAGCATACTTTTCCATACTGAATCTGGGTAATGTTAAGAACTTTTTCATCATATGTACAAAAAGAGGTCTTGGCTTAAAAAAAGGTGGATAAGCCTACTTTAGATGATAAATACACATATGGTGATGTTACCTGTAGATATTATCAGTAAGAGTTTCCAGCAGGCCTAAGAGAGGTGTGTCAGCCTCTTCACCCCCAAAATAGGTAGCTTACATTTAACAGACTCTGATCTCTCATACCTTTTAGTTTGCAGTTTTTCTCAAACTCGACGTGTAAAAGTTTTCAAGTTGTTCTACGCATGTAGTGCTATAGTGAGTCTTCATGGGAATGGCTAAGAAGGAATTTAGATGTCTCCCTATAGTTACACACCCTGTAATTATGTAGCCTCAGCTCATATCACCATAGAGAAACTAGGACTGCTGCCTAACACTGATAACATTGCTGCGCAGAAAACACCACAGAGTCCTCCCTCCCTAACACTGCATAGCAGAAATAATGTGGGATACTCTGGCTGAAGTTACAAAGCCTACACTTGTTTTGGAAAGAGATATTTTTATCCCTTTAGTTAAAAAGAAGGGCAAATGTTGTAATGAAAACTAATTTATGAAAAGGGTAAAATCTGGCTGTTCTCAGGTATAGCTTCATCAGAAAGCTAACTGATCAGAAAATTGACATGGCCTACCTATTAGAAAGTTAAAATATTCAAATTCCATGGTTAAATATGTCATATCTGCAGTTTGGTTTCCTAATTAATCCGATTATTTGTCTGTCTGCCTCAGAGTTTTTTCAAAGGCAGTGAGTAGAACAAGCTTCACTGCAAAAACAGCAGTGCAGTCCACCCCATGTGGAATATCTCCCATGTTTGTTCAGCATCAGTTCTTTCATCCACAGGAGACCTGACCCAACAGTTCTTCTGATGCAAAAATGATACAAACAACATAATTATCAGAGGAGCTGAAAATTCATAATGTAAAATTTCCGAATAAAATAAGATGGCATAATTCATTTGCTAGAATTTGATTTTTCAGCGACCAGAATCTGTTTAGTAGTTATTATAGGAATTATCTTGCTACTTATCTTCATTCTGTTTCAGTAACAGCACCTGTAAGATTTTATTGATGTAACTAGCAAACCAGATGGCAATTTTGCTAAATCTTTGGGGGAAAAGTGATTGATTTTTTATACAGTCATTGTGTAGGACAACTTGAGAATATTAAATTGGATACACATATTGACTTATTTCAAATCAAGACACCTTGCTATGTTTGTTGATAATCTACTATATTATTGATTGCTAGATACTTCCCTATCCTCCAGAAACTGCTGGCTGTGTTCATATCTGTTTTGTGTAAAACATCAGGAGATCATTGGCAGAATCTGAAAGTTATGCTTCTGTAACCCTCACAGATCATATTGGGAAAGCCAAGTCTGTTTTGTTTATTCTACTACATGCTTCAAGCTAATTTGTTTCCTGGCAAAGAAAGTGGCATATATAAACAGTTTGAATTTTCTTTATTTATTGAGTTTATAATATTCCCTGGCCAGTCAGATTGCTTATTCAAACTAAGCCAGTTAATAAGGATACAGAACACAGTTATCTCACTTAAAACAATTGCTGTAACATGCAGAATTATGCTCAACTTTATGCATCCTGTTTTACTGCTTCTGTACACTTTCAAATAAGATGTGTTGATTTTCCCAATAACAGTATTTTAATTTATCATCCAGGAAATGAACAGTGAAAGAAGGTTTTCACTGCAGCAATATCTCATCTAATTTCAGAGGAGAAGAGTCTACCAAAACCATTCTACTTTTATAAACATATAAGTTCAGATATTTTCCACCTATTGTGTATGTAGGAATGGAAAAGCTACCTGTGAGTTCTGATTAAGAAGCTGCCCCACAGCATTTAAAGAGCCAGCATTCAGACCTGCCTGCCCCAAAGATAACATTAAGCAGTGAGATCCAATACCACTGTCCATACATAAAAAGAAAATAAATACAGTGCGACTAGTCTGGCTGGCTGTCTTCAGAAACAGGCTTTAAGAGAAAGTCACCAACAAACCACAGGCTTGCAGAATTTCCCAAGTCATATCTCTTACATTAAAGTGAATAACTGAAAATATTGAGACACTACTATATGTAGATAATCTACAGATTTTAGAACCTCATTGTTCAAAGTGAACATAGAAGAAAGAGAAGCCCACTGTTAAAAGGGGAGTTAGAATAAAATAAAATTATGTCCCTCATATCATTAGAAGATCTCAACAATTAAATCTGGAGTGGCATTCACTTGAGCAGACTTCAGTGAAAAAACCCCTGGTGATCTATTCTGCTTGCAAAAACTCTTTGGAATTCCTTTCAGCAATACCTTATACGGATAAAAAAAAGATGAGTGAGAAAAGACTCTGAATAGTTTGCAAATGAGTGCAGACTTTAAGGTTTGAGGGGCTTTGTTATGTGAAATTTTAAAATTATACTATATGGTCTTAAAATAGAAAAAAGTAAAATGCTGCTCTCCAAAATGAAATTTCACAGTTTACCCTTATGGAACTGTCACCTTATATATTAATTTCTAAATTTTTTTTTCCCCCTAAACAGAGACATTCCCATGGAAAGACTCATTCTGAAAAACTGGTATTTTAAAAAGAGAGATAATTTTCAAACATCTCTGACTTGAACTTCCTTAGCCTGTACAAATATGCAAACGTGATAGCACAACATGAATACTTATTATCTATTATTACCTGTTTTATGTATTCTATTGTTTCAGACAAAAGAAAACAATAAATGTTTGTTCCAGCCCCCAAGAGCTTGCAGTGTAAAGGTACTGAGCTGAGGGAAAAGCACTCTCACAGTACAAGGAAAGAACGTCTGCTGGTGATTGGCCACATACACTCAATATAAAATTGTAGAAATGGGAGAATATTTTTCAAAGAATTCAGTATGCAATGCATTCCTACAACTTGTGCTAATGGTCGGTCAGCCCTCTGAGCACTTCAGTTCAAACTGCAGCCAATTATTATGGTGAATGACGATCTCCCCACTTATTCAGGGCACCGATCTATAGAGGATCGGGGTGGGGGAGGTGTGTGTGTGTGTGTGTGTGAATTGCACTGCTGTCTAATGGGCCTGTTAGCCAGCTATGTCAAGGTTTCCAGCAGTCTCCATACACACTTTATCCCTGTCATTAACAAGAAGGAATGCTAACACTGAAGTATGACTCTAAGTATCTGACACGGCCTACAGACCATCACAATGCTCCAAAGCATCCAAAGCTATTACATGAGACAAAACTGGAAGGTTTTGGTGAGAGATGAAGATGCTAAGTAGCAGACCTAGGTCTTAGTCCTTGAGCTGCAGAGATGCAGGGGCAACATCTGCTGTGCCTGAAACCAATTCTCAGAGGAGGTGGCTGTAGCCACTGTAAAATAGTTGACACCTTCAGCTCCACATCTGGAGAGCATCTCTTGGACCCAGCTTCCAGCTGTTGGTCATACGCAGCAGAAGGTGAGCCAACCCTTGCTGAGCCCCCAGCCGCCACGCCTGAGAGACAGGTGAACTTAAAACCAGCGTTGGTGTCTCAACCTTGCACTGCAGCCACTTTCAAAGATGCTCTTTCCTGTCGAGTTCCCCTGAGAACCTGCCAGGCTCGGGCCCCCACTGCGGCAGGGATGTGTGTCCCCTCATGAGATGAGAAAAGGAGTACAGGCAGCAGCCCCACCGCTCTAGCCCCTAAATTCCGTGGATCCACAGCTAGGGCGGGATCCCGGATCCCCTCTGCTCCCCTCCGCCCCTGCAGTACCACCAGTGGCCGCCAGGTGGAGCCGCGCCGGTGCTGTGAGTTGTTTATCCGAGAAAGTTGTGTTCCTGGGCTCCACCTTGGCAGGACATTGAGTCCCAGGACACTTCACAAACACGCACACAAGTGGAAAAGCAGCAGAAAAGCAGTGGGGCAGCCCTGGCAGCTGTGCAGGCCTTACATGTGTTCCTTTGGTGGTTGTGTTTGATAATGCTCATTTACCACTTCAAATTTCTTCCAGGGTAGGATTTGGGAAACATAGTTTAATCCATATTTTTCAGAGCATGGGAAGTATCCAAAGCATTATGGTACAAGCAGCTTAATATGCTGCAATTTCTTGACACTATGGCAATTTAGCTGACTTTTTTTTATGTCCAGAGAGGATACAAATACCATAACTGACAGACAACTTGTGCTACGTCACAACATAAAGAGGATTACACACACAGATTACAGCTCTTAGTGTACCATGGAAATATCTAACACAGGGTTCGTATTAGAATTGGAGCTGCTGCTGCTGAACTAAGTGTTTGGATAACATCGTGGCTATTGCAGGGGTAATGTTTGCAGCGGCTAAAACGCCACATGGAGAGGAAGTCCATGAAGTGTTTGGCTGTCCGGATGTGTGTACTGCTGAGCTAGTAAAGGCAGTAACAGTGGTGCGTGATGTCACTTCTTATCTCCAGGGCCTTTGCAATCCACTGCTGCTCTTGCTGTGGGAGCTGAGCATATGCTTAAAATCCATAAAGGCAACTTTCCATAAGGTCAACAGATATTTGGCTGGGCAGGCCAAAAATTTAATATGCTGAGAAGTCTGCAAACTAGGGAGCTGAAATTAAGTATTAGTGTATCCAAGATGGGAGAAAAGCTCTTGTAGAAAGACTGGTGAGCAGTTTATTTTAAAAAAAGTATTTTTGTCTGTTTCTTTTTTTAATGCAGAGCAAAGCTTCTGTGAAATTTTTCAACTGACTAAATGTCATTAAAGTAACAACACAGCTTCAACCTTCTAAATAGTGAGAGAGGACTAGAAATCATTTGACCTAGGGGGATGCAAGCACATGGTGAAAACCTCTGTATTCAGCAGTGCGGAGGTTGCTGTGTAAAAACACTGGCATTAGTGTTGACTGGGACAGAGTCCATTTTCTTCATAGTAACTGCTGCAGTGCTGTGACTTTTTGGATTTAGAATGAGAATCATGTTGATAACACCCTGATGGTTTAGTTGCTGCTAGATAATCCTTACCCTAAGTCAGGTTCTGATAGTGAGGAGATGCACAAGAAGCTGTTTGGGAGAGTGATCAGGACAGCTGACCTGAAACGATCAAAGGGATATTCCATACCATAAACTGTCATGCCCAGTGTATAAACTGGGGGGAATCGGCTGGAAGGAGGTGACTGCTCTTTGAGGATGGGCTGGGCATCAGTCAGTGGATGGTAAGCAATTACTATTGTGAATCACTTTTTTCTCTTGGATTCTGTTACTCTCTTTCTCTCTCCTTATCATTACAGTTTTTGTTAGTATATTTAGTATTGTTTTTATTATTGTTATATTTGATTCAATTATTACACTGTTCTTATCTCAACCCACAAAGTTTACTTTTCCCAATTTTCCTCCCCGACAGGGTGGGCTGGGGGCAATGAGCAAGTGGCTGCATGGTATTTAATTGCTGGCTGGTGTTAAAACATGACAATTAGGAATTACATTGGAAATTTTTTAACTCAGCCATTTTGTTTCAATGCCCAAAATACATTTTTTAACTAGAGAGAGGTTGTTAAACTCAGATGATGTTAAGTAATATAGGAATCTCATAAATTGTCATTCAGTCACTTGCAATTAGCAGGCAGTGTGGGTAGTTTGCAAATTTTGTTTGGTTTCTGTTGCTGGCTGGTGTTCTAACTTCATTTGGAAAAAACACCAGAAATTTCTCAAGATAGTGTATTACAACAGTAAGGAGGATTCTGAGGACACTGCTGCCTGCTTACTTCTACTTCACTTGATAGATTCAGAGAATGCTCTGGGTTGGAAGTGAACTCAGATATTCCCTATTTCAAACCTCCCTGCCCAGGGCAGGGACACCTTTCATGGGCAGGGACATCTTTAAGTAGATCAAGTGGCTCCAAGCCCCATCCAGGCTGGCCTTGAACACTTGTGGATGGGGCAGCCATGAGTTCTCTGGGCAACCTGTTCCAGTGTCTCACTACCCTTACAGTAAAGAATACCTTTCTAAGATTGATTCTAAACCTATTCTTTTTCATTTTAAAGCAATTCCCCCTTGTCCTGTCACTACCTGCCCTTTGTAAAACATCCCTCTCCAGCTTTCTTGTTGCCCCCCTTTAAATACTGGAAGGCTGATACAAGGTCTCACTGGAGCCTTCTCTTCTCCAGGCTGAACAGCCCCAGCTCTTTCAGTCTGTCTTTGTAGGAGAAGTGTTCCAGCCCTGTGATCATCTTCATGGCCTTCCTCTGGACCTGACAGAGCAGGTCCACATCTTTGTTATATTGGGGACCACAGAGCTGGATGCAGCACTGCAGGTGGGGTCTCAAGAGAGCAGAGTAGAGAGGCAGAATCCCCTCCCTTGCCCTGCTGCCCATCCCTCTGGATGACATCCCTTCCCTCTAGCATGTCAACCACTCGACACAACTGGGTGTCATCAGCAAACTTGCTGAGAGTTCACTGATCCCCCTGTCCACATCACTGACAAGGATGTTTAGCAGTGCCCGTCCCAACAACATCCCTGGAGGAATGTTGCTTGTCCTTGATCTCCACTGGACATCGAGACATTGACCACAACTCTTTGAGTGACTGTCCAGGCAGTTCCTTATCCACTGAGTGGTCTGTCTGGCAAATCCATGTCTCGCCCCTTTAGAGACAAGGATATGGTGTGGCACAGAAGTCAAGGACTTCTCTCAGAGCAGTGGAGTCCTAGATCCCAAACTATGCTTCTGTTCCCACTGCCAGCACATTTCTGTTTGAGTGCACTGTCCAAGGGAGTTGAAGTTTTCTGGCCTCTTTGTCTTTACATTGCCTTTAATTCCCTTTTGTCATCCTTGTAACTTTGCAGAACTCTGCAACCTATCTCACTGCTTGGACTAAGGATAGAAACAGATCACCTTGAAGTAACTCCTCAGGCATTGAAGAATCCAGTTCAAAACCACCCCTTTCTTTTTAAAATCTAAACAGGTTTTTGCAGTTTACCTCTGAAATACATCCCCTAACTTGTCTGTCCACCATCACTTCCCATTTTCTTTTTTAATCTGTTTCCTTCCTTTTTTCCTTTGCAGACTGTGCAAGCCATTCATGTTTCTTCTCAATGTTTCCTGCCACCTGTATCTTGCTAACTTCCCCTCTTTCAAACTGCATTGTCTGCCGTATCTCCTTTTCCCATGTCAGTTCCACTAATTTCTCTTTCTCCATGAACTCTACGTGATAGATTATTTTATTTATTAAGTAACACACTCTCAGTGTGTAGTATTTTCTCCTCACAGTTGATAAACACAGAGAGAGGCAAAGTGTGTTAATTAAAAGCAGCCAGGACTTTCTGGTTGAGGAACAGTTTACCAGAGTGTCTGACAGTGGACTCTGAATTGTGCTCTGTTTATTTCATAGTTATCAAAACTCTTCCATACCACCTACATCTTCCAGAAATCAACTGGTCTTGTTTCTGGAAGTAGCAGTCAGGTAACAGCTCTGGTGCCCAGCACTGACAGTGACACCATTTCTGTAAAGTGAACATTATATCTTTTAATATTTTGAGGTTTTTTAGTGGGACTTGTGACAGGACTTCATATGTGGTCCCTTAAATAAGCTGTTGCTTGCATTATGAATAAACACTAAAGAGAGAAGTGATGAAAATAGAATTCTCTACAATTTGGTGCTGGAAAGGAGTATCTTGGTTTTGGGTGTTTGTATTTGAGTATAGTGATGTCCTTGGACTCAGTACTGTGTTCACTGATTTAATGGCTGGGAATTACTAAAAAATTTTAGGGAGTGTGTGTGAAACCAGTATGTTTACCAGAAACAGGATGGCAATTTTTTAAACCTACAACAAATGAAAACTTTACCTTATTTCCAGTCTACT
This sequence comes from Platyrinchus mystaceus, assembly GCA_035041135.1. Lineage (NCBI taxonomy): Eukaryota > Metazoa > Chordata > Aves > Passeriformes > Tyrannidae > Platyrinchus > Platyrinchus mystaceus. Next base: position 13,906,393 of record JAWWLV010000100.1, on the reverse strand, counting down.
GTAAATCTCAATTATAAGAAGATTTCATAGGTCATATTTCAAATTAAAGAAGAAATATTTAGGAACGGTTTAGTTTAATCAATCCAAGGAGCTATATGATATAATACTTTACAAGGTTATTATCTTTCAAAAACCTTTTGACCAGTTTTAAGTAATTCAATTCCTTTTCCCCACATGGCCTTGCAAAATAGTTTCAAAAGGATTATTTCCCTTTAGTTTTTGTGAAGATTATGGAAATCTCAAAATGTGATAACCTGGCCAAGAGAATCTATAAAACACATGGTGTACTGTTGTTTTAGCTCTGTGACAGCTAGAAAGAGGTGTGCTTAAGAGGGCTTTCAGAAAACATGGGGGAAAAGGCAACGATGATGATGATAATAATAATAATAATAATAGAAAATTAGAATTTTGACTACTTTCACACAGAGTTGCAGGAAGATCAGATAGTGCCCCAAGGTGGAAGTTTTCTTTGTTAAATTTACTTATGTGTGTCTGTCATGTCAGTCTGCCATCTAATCAACATACTCCAAGAATGTATAGGAATGAAACTCTGAGAGTTAATTGTTTGTCTCTCAAATTAGATTTCTTTTGTTATGCCATCTTGTCAGACCCAGCAGCTTATAGACAGATAGGTAGTTTTTTCAAATGTTTATGACATGTAACAAAATTGAATGTGTTGAAAATGGAAAAATAAGAACTTTAGTGTCAGTAAACAGACTGACTTTATAACCTTGCTGTATTCAGAAGGTGATGGGAACTTTGAATCAAAGCTGAGCTGAGGTGTTTCAGAAGTGCCCTGACAAGTTTTGTAGGAGCCATCCTAGATATCTGAAGGTGACTAAAACCAAGCTTTATATGGTTAACTTTCCCTTCAAGAAAACTGTTTAAAGTATACTATGGTTCTCTTAGTTAAAGGAGACTTCTATTGAATGATTTTTCTCTCCTTAAGCCATTTGCTGCAGGAATACTTGTGCTTTCTTTTGAAGCAACTGTAACTACTGTCAGAGCACTGCAGTTTCAGTGAAAAAGGACAATCTCAAATTTTAATGTATTTATATGCATTTGACTTTGCATTTATGACATTCACCTTTGTTGGAATGCAACATGAGGTGTGGAAAAAAGAGGTTTTTGGTCCAGAGACAAGATAAGCAGGGACTGTTCACAGAGGTCAAATGTCATCTAAGAACTCTGACAAAGTATTTCATGTAGTTCCTTTATGTCTTGCTTCTTCCTTTTCTCTGTAATTAAAAATAAAGTACTGCACTGGATCTTGGTTTAAAATAATCCTTCAGAAAAGAAAGATAATTATTCCATCTGGTATACTGCAAGCACTTTAGAAAAAGTGATGCAAATTGTGATGTATCTCAAAAAAACCTAAGTAAATTACACTTAAGCATATATATATGCAAATGCTAGCCTGTATCCCAAAGAAGATTATTCAGCACCCCAGCTGTCAACATAACAATGGTTAAAACACACATTAAAGAAGGAACTTAATTAAAAAATATGATGCTTTCTAGATGGACTGCCCTCCTCCTATGCTTCACTGCAGGACTTCTTTCTGGAATTTTCCTCTGCTCTCCTGTCTGGCTTCTCTTAAATAAAAATAATAAATGAATGAAGTAAATAAATCTACATTTGCTCGCTCAGATGTGAGTTATAGAAATAGGAATGATCTTCCAAAGCATTAGGAGGGTCAGATCTGTCCATTAGTATTATCCCATCCAAAAGCAGTATAAAACAGGGCAAAAGCTAAACCTATTCAAAATTATGTGTTTTGCCACAGACTTTTGCCCACTAAGTCTGCTGGGCACCAGTGCTGACTTTTGAAGGATTGTGCTCTTGCAGGATCACTGTAAGTGAGGGAACCTTACAGCTTTCAGTTCTGCCTGGGTAGACAGTAGAATTTCTGTGTGTTTAGATGTGAGACAATAAGTGAGAATTCCTGGCTACATTTTTGCTGAGTGGATCAGATTTTCATGTGTTGTAGTTGTAGTCTACATTTCCAGTAATAAAGGCAGAAAAAGAATTGTGTGTTCTGGCAGGGGAACAGGAAGACGACAGAAACAACATCAAATATGCACCACTCACTGCACAATGGAGCAGCAGTGTTCACAAACATTCACACCCAAGTGACTGTAGCATTTCTTTTCTCCTTTGGCTTTCCTCAGTTTTTGCAAGGGATCTTTCCTGGAAGTTTATCCATTATCCACTTATCCTCTGCACTTGGATTGCCTGTCAGCTACTGCTGCTGCCTTAACACATTTAGGAGAGAAATTTGACATTTGAACTAGTAGCTATGGTTGCAGGCAGTCTGCTTTGTTCTTGGTCTAAAGGAGCCACAAATTAAGATAGCTTTGCAGCATCTGGATAAGCATTGCCTTTCACATATATGGAACATCCGTCTTTACTGTGACCACATTTACCGGTTGCTGAACACATTGCAAATTTGCAGTGATTCTATAAAAGACAGATTATACTTTCTATTTTGGGAAAATATTTTACTTTCCTCATCAGCTTGAGGATTATTGTCTTATACGTTGCACCTGTCTCTTTTTCCTAACATACAAACACTTTATTCTTGCACATATTAGTACCTTGAAACAATCAGCTGATGGGTGTTTCCCTATAACAAATACTGTGTATAAGTGTTTCTAACTTTTGCAATCTGTTTAAATCCAGATATGGGGCATGCATTATGGAGAAGAACAAACTGGAGCAGCAGTAAAATGTCATATAATACTTCCATGATGGGTTTAAAATAGGTACCAATGTGGAAGGAATTAGGTACATCACTTTGATATTTCACAGAAAGAAACACAGGAAGAAGTCTATTAACTGTGTGTTACACTATATAGTTTAGGAAGCAAACAACTTTTTTCCTTAAATCTTTACAGGATGTGAAGACTTTACGGAGCTAAAAAAAAAAAAAAGAAAAAAAAGCAAGCAAAAAGGGTATATGCAGTCTTTGGTTTATATTGCACCCAGTATTTTGAAGAGAATAAAGCATGGGTAGAAGTGACAGGGAACCTAAAAAATGGGGCAAACATCTTCAAAGCATGCTTTTGGTACCAAAGTGATGTGAACCATGAGTTTCAGTAAGCATTTCTTCACTACTGACAATAGCTCTTGAATCTACAGCCCCTATGCCTATTGCTAAAAACTTTCTTGTTCCCCATCTCCAGTACCTGCTTATATATCTCTACGGTTAATTTCTCTAAGTGTCCTGTCCCTGTCTTAAAAGTGATGAAACCCACTGCATAAACAAGAACTATAGCCACTTGAAACCTAAGAAACTATGCTGTTTTGGGAGACAGAGAACTTCGTGCTTTGGTGGATTCAGACTTAGAAGTCTGTGCAACAATTATGGGAGAATTTGACTCACAACATTTCTGACTGAATTAAACTGTAGCCATTAAACTATCTGACTTGACAAGCCTGATTCTGTATTTGCTCTTTTGTGATGATCTGGTCATACACTGGGTACCAAGTCTGGATTTCGCTAACCTTGTTTTTTCTCTTCTTGAGAGCAATGTGTATGAAATCTTTCAGGGCATGTTGACAAAAAATGTAAGGTGCATCAAGTAATTTCAAATAAAGTAGCGTACTATTTAACATCAATATTTTTACTCTGTGCCAGATGTACGGAACTCCCAGCTCTACTCTGAAATGTACTTAAATGACCACTTGATAAAAGAAGTGATCTCTTATTTGAACAAACTCCAGAATATCAATGGGGAAAAAGAAAGCTTTTTTCACTAGGGTTTATCCAGATTGGTCTACATTTTACACCCAAGATTTTTTAATATTATTCATAGAATCATCACTGTATTTCATGCTGGTAACAAGGTTGATCTGGAAAGATCTGGAAAAAAGCCCTCATCATTTCCATATGTACCTTGTTACCCTTAATTTGAGTTGCAGCCATTAGTCTTAGACTATATAAAAGAAAACATTATCAACTGGTCATATGTAACAATACGCATAAAAAATGTGCCATGAAGGTAATTCATTAGACTTTGCAAGATAGCAAAACTCACCAAGGAAGGGGCGTGCTTTTGTGCACAATCTTCAGAAGCTGAAAAAACAACTGCTTGATGAGTGTTTCTTCCTTTATACAAGCATACCCACTGAGCTGGTAATTATTCCTGCTTTTTATCTAATCATGATAAGACAGAAAACAATCTCTTTTCCCTGCTTTCCTCCTTCACATATCACACATAAGAAATTCTCTGTATTCTGAATTATTTTTAATTTTTCCCTGTCCTTCACAATTAATTAAAAATGTTTCAAATTTTATGTACAGTAATTAATGTTCTTCAAAAAATAATAGTGTCTATGTGAGGCAGTTGTACTGATCTCCTGTTCAGATAGACCCAGATATGAGATAAAATCCCTGGAAAGTAAAGAAAAATCATGTGTGGTAATCAAAGTGTATCAGAATATTCAGGAAGTCATTAAAGAAGAAATAGCTAATTCTGGCTTTCCCTCAAATGAAGGAAGTTGACTATACGAATAACACCGAAAAGCAATAATGACAACTCATTTTAGATTCCTAACTGTGAGACAGTTGATAAAATACAATTTTATAATCACAAAGCTTGAATTTGTGAGAGCCTAAATCCAATTGAGAGACTAAAATCCCATTTAGAGATAATAAATTCCATTGAATTTTCCTTTTAAAATTATATTTCTGGAGTCAATCAGTCTGGACATTATTTATTTATAAAGCAGCTTGAGTATATAAACTTCATGTAACTTTGTAGTGTAATATGTGTACCTGAATGAATATTGGAAATTCTTTAAAACAAAGGCAATTCCTTTGTTCTACATCTACACAGAGCTCAGTATTACCAGGAACCCCCAAGCTCATTACACAAACAGGGTAACAACAGTAGCAGCACCATTAATTGTTGTATATTTTCCTATATTCACATCAGAATGCAACAGATTATCACTCCATCTAAATGGAAAAATGCATATATACCAGGAAACAACACAGGGCTATTCTGGCAATATAAAAAAAAAACCCAAACAAGATTGTCTTAGATGTCCATGCTTGTAGACTGTAATAATTTTTGGGTTTTCCTTATAGTAAAAACAGAGTGGGATAAAAAACACATGTGGAGTGTTAAGAGTCTGATAACAATCAACACAGAGAAGTGAAATGAGAAAAAGAGAAGTGTTCAGGAGAAAAAGGAGAGTGGGAGGGAAAGAAAACATGGAGTGAGAAGAAGCAAAAGAAAGTTAGAATGACAGATGTTCAGTAAATGCAGAAAGCAAAGGCAACCCAACAATATTTATAATAAAGATTTCTATCTGAAGTTATTTGCAGATTATTTTGTCAGTAACGTGTTATCTTTCTTATTTGACCCTTTTTTTTAGGCAGTTGTTGAAATCTTGCTGGTTGCTACTGTCAGGATTTTTAAATATCTCTCAGGTTTTTCCCAGAGCTTTATGTCTTGCTAGTAATCAATCATTATTCCTCCCACAGAAGATTAGTGGTTTTAATTCATTTACATGGAAATCTAATTGTCATCAAATTTGGTTTATCCTATTTAAATAGTTCGTATATGGAAGATATTGAAAAAGCATTTTCAAAGTCTGCTAACACTGGCACAATGTCCTTTTCCCATTAAATCATGCTTAATTTCATATTGATAATATTAAAAATTTCCTTAGTACATCTAGATTAAAAGTAAATAAAGTAATATCATAATAGCAGTCATCAGTTTTAAACTAGAATTATGAATATAAAGTGATATAATACAGCTAAAATATATACCAAACCTGAACAAGGGAGTCAAAAGCCAAAATGACACAGGTAGAAATGCTAAGAAACAAAAAGCAACCAACATTCAGAAAGGAATCCAGGAAAACCACATGGCTTGAAACAAAAGGAAAGCAAACTAGGTAATGGAAGACATGCTGTGCTGAACAAGCAAATACAAACAGTATTCAATAGTGTACAGAAATGACTGAAATAGGATATGAAATACAAGAAAAGGATTAATGAAGCAGACAGAAAAATGGGCTTCTTAAGTACATAATAATAATGATGATGAAAAGGAAGAAGGAAACCTAAGGGTAGTATGGCTAAAGCAAATGTCTTGCAGAAACCCCATTGTTCCACTGTTTTTGCTTTGACATGTATTTAACACAAGAAGGGTTTTGTCAAGGGATCTAATCCAAGGCAAAAGGCTAAGAAATCATAATCTTTGCACTCTGCCTGATACCCTTCTGTGAAAGATATCCGAAGGGAATATTGAACTCTCATTCTGGAAACACCCGCTTTGCAGAAATGCAGAATTTTCATATAGGCTTCTTACAAACTTCTATTGACAATGCACTGTTACTGCACTTGTTTGAGAAACAGAAAGGTAAGAAGGAGGCTGTAGGATAGAAAAAGGAGGCAGATTGCAGAGCTGTTGGAAGAAGCAGAGTGCCACTAGTCTGTTTGCAACAACATTTTAATTTTCAAACTGACTCTAGTGAAATGAGGTCAAACATATTTCTCACCAGCCCAGACTTCTGACAAATCAGCAGGCTCCAGCTGAATGGACACTGTACAAGATGTAAGGAGGTAACTAAATAGGCCCTAAAAGTTTAGAAGTTGTTGGTATGAAAATGATGATCTGATTAATTACAGAAACTGTAATTTCTTTAAGAGATCAAGAAGATATAGGGCAAGAATTCCAGCAAAAAAGAATTTCAATCACTGATAAAAGGGTTATTGAATCCACAGAAAAATTTACAGTTAAGTCCCCATTTCTGTGTCTCAAAGAGAAGACTTTGTCCAGAATTTACAATTTAAATTCTAACTATTTTTAACTATTCCATGAATTAATACTTTTAAAAGAATGGCATTAGAACTAGAAACAGTATAGATATGCTGAGCCTACATTTATTAGCATATTGATGTAGAATTATGAAAATGCCAGCATCTTGTGATTAATGTCATCTTAAAGAGATACCTGCCATGAACAGCTACGCTGAAAATGAAGAGGTGAGTACTGATAAAACAGATGTTAAAATCCAGAAGATGAGGAAGAAAGAAAAAGGAAGCCTTTGGTTTTTTGCAGTTTTGCTACTTTGAAGGTTACTCTGAAGGAAAAGCAAAACAGATGTGTCAGATCACATGAGTGTTTCAGAAGGCTAAAAAGCTGTCTAAAAAAAAAAAAAGGTCAAGGTGAAGGCAGCAGCTGTAAAGATAAAAGCAGCTGTTCAGGCACAGTCTGAGAACAAAAGCCTTGTCTATGGATGGGGAACTTCATTCTGACAGCTGAAGAGTACAGAATTCCCACCAGAGTCCACCCCTGAATGGAATAAGTGGAACCACCTTTACAAGTCTAAAGCTTTCACATAGATCCATAGGACTTTGCTTTTCTTATCCCATAACTGCACCTTACCATCACCTCTTACCCAGCCCTCCCCTAAGTATTTGAGATATGATCTTTGATCTAAACTGGTCCTGACAGTAACAGAGAAAATAATTTAACTTTGTTTTCTTTTAAGAAGTGTACCCGGAAAAAGGCCACAGTGGGAATGGTTTGTTCCAAATGTTGGACTCATCTGCAAGGATCATCTTGTAACTGCACATGCAAACAGATTATTTATTACATCAATCCATTATCACAGACAAATACTAGATGTGCCTCTATCATGGTTACACCAAACCTAACTTTCATAAGAGTGAAGCCACCGAAAAAGCAGCAGGAGTCTGTGTTGCCACTAGCAAAGCCAATGAGAACAGAAAATGCTGGAATGAAAAAGCTGAACGTTTTTGACACACTACCGGAACTGATTTTAATGTTTAAATTTCCATCACTTCATTTCAATTCTAGTTGCTTGCTATTAATGGAGATATTTGCAACAAACAAACTTTGAGTATCCTTTTATTCAGCTTAAATCTAACACTTTAATTCCCTGTGTTGGAGTTTGGGTTTTTTGTTTGTTTGTTTTGTTGTTGTTTTGGTTTTTGTTTTGTTTTGTTTTTGGGTTTTTTTTTTGTGTGTGTGTAAATGCAACATATTCTGCTAATATCAAACACTCCAAATGCCTTTTTACTTGAAGTAGGCACTATGTATCACTCGGCTGCTCAGTTTATAATGCAGGCTCATTACCATACTCATTATTGTGAATTATAGAAGTTTCCTGGCTAGTCTTCATTAACCATCTGGCACTTAAGCATTAATTTGTGTTTATATATAGTGTTAATTTTACAAAGGCACCTGAACATGGACTGGTAACATGCATTTAATCTGTTTCACAGTATTTTTGCAAGACTACAATGATTGTTCTAAAGACATGTTTTGCTTTACCTTAATTTTTTTATTTACACACATGGATGTCCTAACATAGATGTGTGCATGCAATAACAGAGATAATTTTTACTCCTCTTTCAACTACTTTTTCAAGCAAGTGTGTATCTTCTCTGTCTTAGACAGAAGCCTTGTCCAGGATCAGCTTTTCAGACCTTGTTTATCACAAAGCAGTAGTTTTGGGCTCAATACTTTACAACTTCTCTTTATTCTTTCAGAAAAGTTTCCAAATTTCTTTTATAGTTTGCTTCTGAAACATTGAAGAATATCTTTTTAATGCAAAATTTTAGTAATTATGCCCACAATGGTCTAATGCCTGGTCTTAAAGGATGTGAAGGGGGAACAATGCAGGTGAGATATAACTCCTTTTTCCTTTTAAATTCTGTAGAATTGCTTTTCATTCTATGTCTTGATCATTCATAATCTTTAGTGGAAACAAAATAATTTGTAATTAGTACACTATCTTTATCAAATATATTAAATCATCACGGTTTCCAAAAACCCATTTTGAAATATTTCAAATATATTTTATAAATATTTCATTATGTTAACAGTGTGGAAACATTTGTAATGTCAGAATTACTCTCTAAATGTCTTGGTAAATATATTAGCCTCAAATTACAATGTCTGTATCTTCAGCAGAGTCTCCATCCTTTTCAGTTGTATATTTCTTCAAATTTTTCATGTGAGCTTAGAGACTGGTATCTTTTCATAAGCTTTTCCAGCTGAACTGTTGCTTTGTCTAACTCATGGCTTTGTACTACTGAGCCATTAAGAAAACTCACCCTGGTATTGACAATGTGTATAGCTACCCCAGGGCAACAAGGCCCCAAATGATGAAACTCAGAGATTAATCACTACTTCTTAAAAGTTTTCAGAACAGACAAGGCTGAGGGATTGTTTCAGGGAGTCCTTGTATCTCCTCTTCGGGGCTCCTCTCTTGCGGCAGCCGGTGGCAAGT
>JAWWLV010000100.1:13876242-13897011 GCA_035041135.1 Platyrinchus mystaceus | reverse complement strand
CTGAATTGTTTACCTTTTGTTGTTTATTTGCTTGTTTTGAAGGGGATTATATTTGGGTATAGGATTATTGTTTGGTTTGTTTTATGTGTGTTCTTTCATTGTTCTGCCAACACACATATATCCTTTAATAAAGGGTTGTTATTTTTCCTCTTTCCACATTTTTTCTCAATTGGAGCCTCTTAATCTCGGATTTACAATTGCTTAGAGGGGGGAGTTTGGGTCTTTCTCATAACTCATCCTCAGCAAAACACTTGTGTCTCATTTAAACTGAGACAGTTCTCAAAAGAAGCAGCAGTGTTACAGATAGTGTGTCTCCAGGCCTCCCGATTGGAGGCCAGAGTAGACCAGGTTCTGTGTGACAAGGAAAAGTTCCTGATCCATTTAACCCCATTGCAACACGAGCTGGTGAACTGAGATACCAGAGCCTTGTGGTAGAAGATTTATACATCTAAATGGGACTTAGTATGTGTTTGAGGGTGTATCTTGATCTACAGCCTGGATTTTAAACAGTGATCCTAACTTCCTACCTTATCCTGGATGAACCTAAAGGTGACATTCCGGGTCGTGCCTTTATGGACCAATCTAGGACAAATGCTCAGAGCCTATCTCAGAGTACTCACGTTATTTTGAAATGAGCTTTGGTGTTTCCTTCTGTTTTCATATTCAGTTCAGTTCTTCCCCTCAAAGAATATAAACACACATTTTATGCCTGTTTTAAGAGTTTGCTGTTATAAGCTGTTGTGGTTAGAAGAGTAGGTGGGTGGAAAAGCTGCTGAAGTTGTGTCATTGTGCAGCAGAAAGTAAGAGAGGACATTTGTCATCTTGTAAAATAGATAGTTGGATTTCCAGGTGGATGGTTGGATAGCTAGGTGGCAGCACAGCCTCAGGTGTTTTCTCCTAACATTGTTTTTATCATGCTCCATATATATATATTCATAGGTGAATACACAGGGTAAACTCTCAATGACACATACTCTTCTCTTACGGAGGCCATGCTTATAAAAGAAGAAAGCCCTACTAAGAGCTTTCAAAGAGGAACTTCTGACCTCCTCAGGAAGTGCTCCTAGCAGAAGATGATGCCTCCAAAGAAGGGGATTGCATTTGCTTTGGTTACCTCTACAAACCCTGTAGACCAGCTCTGGGTGGGCCCCCAGTCAGTGTGTTCTGTGATTGATCCATGCTGTTCATATGTGCCAAGATTCTTGTGGATAATGTTAACTGGATTTTGTCCTCCTTTCCTGGGTACAGTAAGGGAGTTTCTTCCCTCCCACAAACTTTTTCTCCCTCACACCTATAAAAGGCATGAATGTTTGGAGAAGAATGCTGTCCAATGGAATAAGGAGTGTAAAACTACTAGCATAATAGCTTGGTTATAATGTTGCGGCTAAGAGCAGTATTACAATAGTAAATCATAGACTTAGTACAGATAAAAATTAGGTAATTTATGTATTGTCCTGTTTTAAAGCAGATAAAATCCACTCCCCTGCATTTCCCCTGAACTGTGCTATCAAGTAGATAAATTGACCATTCATCTGATGTGAACATGCTATTTATCTAGAAAGTTCCTGCTTATTTTGGCCTGGGCCTACATGTTAATTGAAACTGATATTGAAACATAAGGCTGATGTAGCCAGAATATCAATAGTATCAGAGAGGCTGACAGTAAACCAAAAATATAATGAAACTGTATAGTGCAGACACCCTATAGAAGCTTCCTTTTAAATTGAATTACCATTGAGATGCTGCATTAGTGATCTCAGCAGCTACATCCTCTAACCTGGGTTTGGGAGCCTTATGTGAGTATTGTTATGCAAAGAGTGAATAGGAGGACCTGTGAGAATCTGTGAACAAACCCTCAGTCTTCTGAAACCTTGTAAAGCTGCCAAGGACTCTGAGTACCTCAGCATGGTGTAATAATCACCAACCTCACCAAAACTGGCCAGGAGTTTGCTCCTTAGAAGTATAAGAAAGAGAGAAATCATTTGACAGAATACGTGTGAAGTTGTTCACAGTTTGAGAATAAAGCTCTACGTGTTTTGCAGACAGTAGACCAGAGGCCCTCAAACTTTTTAAACAGGGGGCTGTTTCAGTGCCCCTCAAACACTGTCAGGGGCCAGTTTGTAGCTGAGAGGAGCCCCCTGGGGGCAGGTGAAGTACAAAAGGACAAGGCGCGGAGTAAGTGGCAGGAAGTCATCTGTGGCGGGGGGGGGGGGGGTAGGCCACATAGAGGAACCTCAGGGGCTGTTTCTGGCCCGCGGGCCATAGTTTGAAGACCCCTGCAGTAGACTGCCAAAATCCAAGCCCTAATCTTTTTCTAGTGAAACAAAGAAAATATGCTAGAATTTCTTTTTGCAGACACCTCCTACCTCTGAGACATTTTCTGCAGTGCTTTCTGTCTGCGTAAAGTCCCCAGAAGGTCTCTGAGCACAGGGGTGCTGCTGCCGCACAATACCCCTATGTGGTTCTGCTCTTACACCCTGCTCTTGCTGCTGGCTTCTGATCCCTGTTAGAAGTCCAGCCAGGTGGGAAAGTTGATCCTTTGGGGCTTGTCTTTTATGTCCTCCTGCATTTTCCTTGTTCATGAAAAAAGCAGCCTCATCCCTTTTTTAAATAACATAATTTTAACTAATGCTTTCATTACCTCCTCCCTCATTTTGAGTTCCCACATGTTAAATTTTTTAACATTACGAATAGCACAAAGAGCACGCTTTGTGGACTCACCGTTTGTATGACAATTATCATACTTAAAATAAGGCTGTATATGACTAGTACATTGCAATAGATGGAAGAGATTTCCATTCATAGTAACACCTAACGACTTTTGAGCAATTATCATTATTTGTCAGTTCTTTCTCTGCCTTCTGATTCTCAGAAGTCAACACTTCAAATGCAGGATTTCTGCTTTTTGCCATACTGATACATACAATTAAGCTTAGAAGCTAATAGGTCTTCACATTGTGATGGCATCAATTAACTATGACATTCCTTTGAGTAAATTGCCAGAATGATAGAAGCACGATCATAGAAAAAAGAACATTGTTTGCTTAAGCGAAAGTGTGCTTCTCCGGGATTGTATTATTATCATCAGCAGTTATACTAGTTGTGGAACTGTAGGAGTAAACATTGGAGGAGTAAATGTACTTAATAACAGTAGAAAAATCAGCTTTTATGTAATCAAAGTGTACTGATATGGTTTCAAACCAGTGCACAAACTAACTTTTAATGAGGATTTCTACAACACTGTCAGTTACTTGTTATTTCTCTTAAAACACTTATTACTTCTAACATGTTCTGAAATATACAGTGAATTCTCATATATTCAGAAATGAGCAATTATTAATTTAACCACCTCTGAAACAGGAATTGCCATTTAAAGTAACTATGCTGTTTTCCAAATTGAGCCCCTAATGTATGCATATCCAGAACTTTCAATTACATTTTATACTGCCTATTGCAAACCATTCTGTTCTACCAGAAAATCACATTCTTTTCTGAATTGTACTGTCTCTTTTATTGATCTTTATTTTTTAGTCACTGCTGCCATAGCCTCTCTCCTTTGTTCAACAGAATATATCAGTGTAGCCCTTTTTTTTGAAAGAGGACATTATATTTTGTCAGAGGTTAAGGCTTTCTTTTTATAAACAGTTATTAGTGCTGCTGCAAAGCTTGACTTTATAGAGACTGACCAGTTGTTCACATATTTGATCTGAAGCAATATGCATACATTTTCCAGGAAATATTGTTATTGCATGGATAAACTTCAAATTAATTTCACTGTTATTCAGTGCAGCTGCACATTGTGATTAGGTGGCAGAAGTCAGTAGTCACAGGCTCAACATTGCTCTGTATTATGGAATATCAGGTTTTGGGTGTATTTCTGAGAGACATTAGAGCAGACATTTTGAGGGAGTTATTTTAGAGTAGGTGCCTTGGTCATTGCCTCTATTGTGGGTTTGTACAATGCATCTCATGTTGTCTTCATCCTGCAAGTTCCTGGGGAATGGCAATTTATTTTTAATCCTTTATGTATACAGTGGTGAAGCAGCAATCTCTGGGGGACAACAGGGAACACCACTGCTGAGCGAGATTTGCCGTTGCATAATTACCTATGTGTTCATCTTTTTAGATGCCACTTGTTCTGCTTTATCTTGCATTGCTTGTCAACTTGAGATGAAAGCACAGCTATGGCTAAGTGTCAGGTTGCATAGTCTCTGTGCTGGCTCTGCAGACTTCCCAGTGAGGCAGAAAAGCTGTCTGTCAGCATCCTAAATCTTGTCTTGGCATTATCGTGGCACTGCTATTTTTTTCTTGCACTCCAAATGAACATCAAACTGTTCGAAGTCAGGGGATCAGCCTCTGCCTCCATCTGTGAACACAACTGAAAATAAATAAATTAAGAATTGCATTGGACTGTAGAATGTGGAATGTACAGGGAACAGCCTGGACCAGGTAGTCTGTAGGAAAGAGCTACAAATTCACTTGAGTTATGGGTAAATAATTACAACAGCAAGAATATTTATCAAAACTTGCACTTCTTTTCTTGCTTTAATCTATTCAATGAAATATATATATGTATTTGTGTGTGGTGATCCATTTTTAATCTAGTATTCCTTTCATGTTCCTGAATATAATCTTATTGTAGTGAGCATTATTATCTTCATACAAAAAAAATATTCCTTATTTTTTTGAGTTTTCAAAATTACATACATATATTTAATGTGCTTCATCATTAGAAGTTTCTCATCAGATACAGAGACAGCCAAAAATTGTACCAGAAAACTTTCTGTAATTACACAGTATATTCAGATATGTCAAACATTATAAAATAAATTACTCCCCTTGAAGCTCTGTAGACTGACCTGGCCTTTAAGTTTCATTTACAATGATCCAGAACATCAGTAATTAACTTGTGAAGTCAGACCATGAATATATAGTTGGAAGTGTCTGCTATTTTGAGGAGGCAGATTTTAAGGACAGACAGCACAGAAAAGGGCATGTTCATTTTGCTGTCGTGTTTTGATAGCCCAGAATATCTTAAAAGATTGTTTTTGTATAAGAACAAATACACTTACACTTCAGGAAGGCTGTCAAATGGATGCTGAACAGTTGAGAAAGGACATCTGGTGATATACTATTTTAAATGATTAATAATTATTTTTTCCTACCATTGCTTTCTCACAGTGGTAATATTTAAATTAACTTTTTAAATTTCCTATAAACTTCTGAGGTTTAGTATTTACTTTCAGAAGTATCTTTCTTGAATTTTTCTTCTTTGTATGTGGATAAAAAAACTTATGTGTGCCAATGTCCTATAGTTTCATACCCACCACATACCTTCTCTCACCCAGATGACCTGTCTAAAGACTAGATTCTGTGAAGTAGACAATATGATGGCCATCATATTCAATCACTGGGAAGACACTATCTAGACTAACAGGTGAAAAAACTTAAAATAATTATATACTGTCATGGACAGCAACAGCTTTCAACTTACTGTGTTTGGAGACATGTTTCTAAAAATTGGCCAACATGGGAATCATAAAGCCATTTGTCCATATAAGTCAGAGGGAAATCACTGCAAACAGATTTTCATGTTTGTCAGTCATACATCCATTATAAAATGTGGAGGTCTCATATATGGTTGGTCCACAAAGTATTATTTGTACATAGACAATGTTTTTAAGAGTCTTGTATAATGCAAAAGCTAGTAACCTAATTATTTTCGAAAACATAATGTTACAAATTCTGCACTTCATGTAAACATGTTTTAAAACAAAAGCAATCAAAAACAATGACAATAAAAATCTTGATATACTTTTACTGTTAGACAAGAACTAAAGGTTCAAAAATGAAAAAAACAATTTAAATGTGACCTCCCCTATGTAGCTAGATACATTCTACAACTCTTCAGGGCTTTTGCATTTAATCACTAACTAGCTAGGTATGTAAACTACCAGAGAAGCTCATTATATGAGTGAGTGCTCCAGCTACAAACTACAGAAAGTCATGACCACAGTTTTTTCTTTCTACTTCTTAGTGGAAAACCCAGTTTTGTTGGTCTCCTCCTGGAAGCACTTATTCCACAATGGTTTAACTTTGTAGTAAATAAAAGGAAAGCAGAGGTCTTGTGTCATTCCTTTCACTGCTCTTATTTCATGTTTGAGGGTAACAGTTTCTGTTAAAAGCTAATTTTGTTTTTAGTTTCTTCTGCTTATCTTAATTGGAATAGCAGTACACTTAATGGCACACTGAAAGCCTCTTGGATAAATACTCCCATTTTCTACCATATTTTAATGGCAGTCTGACTACTTTCCCATGATTGTGCACAGAACCCAAATATTTTCACATGCAAATCTAGTAAATTTAGTAGCTGCTTGAGCAAGCATCTGCACAGTATTGAAACTTCCCATGAGCTTTTTTTAGATCATCTGCCATAAGAACTTGATTCAAGTTCTGACTTTTTCTGACAAAATACTCAAAGACTGTGAAAATTAAAAAAAAAATCAACACAGTTTTTATGCTTATTCAAAGGCTATTCTGGTACGTGTTTACCATTCTACTCTTTATTGTGCATTTAAAATACTTTATAATGTATTTCTATTCTTTTGATGATACATTACTGTCTCACTGCTGTGCAGTTCTCATTCCAGGAGTCCTGCATGTAGCATTACTGTTTTCCTACCCCCTCCTCTGATCTCTCTATTCCTCTTCTCCATCTGCCCTGAATCTTCCTGTCTTACACTCCCATTCTCTTCCCCCAGGATGCATCTCATCTGTGGAAAGCTTTTGATCCTCCTGCTGTTTACAAGAAGAAAGGAAACAGTGTAGAAGTTCATGATTACAGATGCCATTTTCATGACCGTATTTACACCTTTTCCTTCCCCTTCCCCTCTGTGCTCTTCATCCCCACCACTCCACTTCCCTTCTATCACAGAGTGAAAAATACACTAAAAACTTCTCCTTTTTTTTCTGGGTATATGTGTTCTTTGTCAGTGGAGAGCCTCAATATTTTTAAAAAACTTTGGGCATAAAGAGGAAGAGAAGACTGTAATGTTGAATGAGTGGTTGATCAATATCCATTATTGTTTGGGCTCACAGCCAAATCCAGTATTAGTCCTATTATGAAACAGTGAAGTTTTCAAACACCTTGTGGATAAGTGCCATAATCTCAAGCAGTGGAACTTACAAGACTTGTGAGCTATTATAGTGGTCTGAATGGATAAACAGTACAGATTCTGGGTGATAAAAGTGACATGATATTTTATGTACAGCAGACTGACAACATTGCTGCAGCACAGAACAACACATTTTTAACATCCCATAGTTCCTCAAGGCTAATTCCCAATCAGTGATAGTCTGCATGTGACATAACCAATTTTCTTTCCAGTAGGTAGAAAACTTTGCAGTTATGAGTAATGAATTCCTGGCAGTTGGATAATAAATACTCCCTACACTAATTTGTTAGTGTCAATGTCCATAGAATGAGATCTGTGCTGGTGTGGGCAGGTGGGGAGGAACACAAAGAGAAGGAGGAAACTAAGGATCTGCTTGTGCATGTGTGCATTTGTGTGTATAGATTGTGTCTACAAGGTTTATGAAGGTCATTAGAAAATCCTCACGTGTTTGATTTCCTTTAAAAACCAACTTTTTCTGTATAGGCTATGGAAAGTATAGTTTCCAACAGTGCATAAATATGAGATGTAATCAGCCACGGAAGTGGTTGTTTTTCTTATTTTCTGAAGAGGTTGTTTAATCATTTAGGTGTTTTCTCTTTGTATACAAATATTTTCTCAAGCATCATTAAAAAAGTCAGAGTGTAAATTTTATTCTTTTCTGCTGTTTTATTAGTAGACTATAATATTAGAAATATGTCCAAGTAATGATGAAGACTATGTTAGACAGTTCTCTATCAGTCATTAAGTCATTTATTTATATTATGATTTGAATAGCGCTGCCAATATTTGCAGCATGAGTCTCAGTGGTATGTCACAATGGTATTTCGAAGCACAATGTTAAGTCTCTGAGGAAAATTAATTGCTTTTATTGCAAATGTAATTAAGCTTGCTTGTAACAATTTTGTAAATCTGATTGGAAAGAAGACAAGGCTAACAAGTGCAACTAAAGTATAAAAAATTGTTACAGTATGGCTTCATTTTTCCTCTTTAGCTTCTGATATTCTCATAGAAAAGAAACTTGCTTTAGGGAAATATCATGCACTATTTTAGTGAAGATATGAAACAGCCAGCTGTGCATATATATTTATATTTATGATTTTGATAAAAGGTTTTTTTGAGTGCTCATAAAAACTGAGGGAAATATGACTGCAAGAATCTTGGATGATAATCTATCATGACTTTTTTCATTTCTTATTTTTTAATAGATTACTTAACAACAGAAATAGACAGAAGATTTTACAAAAATGCTGACAGATACTTCCATGACTAAGATATGTATGCATATAGATGTATAACTATGAGTGTTTATACATGTATGCAAATGAGTATGTCCATTTGTATGTGTGCATACAGAGTGATACAGATGCACAAATGCTTATATAGCTCTTCAATGCCCACTCAGAGTGTTTTGGCTTCTCTGTCAACAGTAAAGTGGCATAAGACTTCTGAGTCTTATTTCTGATATTTGCCTAGTCAAAATTTTTACATCTAATTTACTGAAAAATAACTGCAGAAATAATCCCATAAGCTTTTCAGAACCTGAATAATTTTATAATAATATTTTAAAATATGACCCTGAAACTTTGCAGTCCAGTGAAGGATTGAATGATAAATATACTGCACCTTGGAAACAGAAGAGCTGTGAACTTTTCAAATGCTTTGGCAGCAAAGTGATTTGTCAGAAACAATAAAGGACTTAAATTTGTCATCCAACATGAAGCAATTGCTCTCTAGGTGAACTTTTCCAAAAATCACACTAAGTCTGTGCAAAATTAATCCATGGAATTTCAAGAACATAATTCTGAAGGTGAATATGACCTCATCTAAAGCTGTGAGTTACCTTAAACTTACAATCTAGAGACTCATACTGGCAATCTTAAAGCTCAAAATGTCTATTCTTTCAGAACTATTTCTAATGGTTACCAGAAGATATATATGTCGTGTAAGAGATAATC
Source organism: Platyrinchus mystaceus (assembly GCA_035041135.1). Lineage (NCBI taxonomy): Eukaryota > Metazoa > Chordata > Aves > Passeriformes > Tyrannidae > Platyrinchus > Platyrinchus mystaceus. The sequence goes on along the minus strand of JAWWLV010000100.1, from coordinate 13,887,881 downwards.
TTCAGGAAACTAAAAGTTTTCTTGATAGGTAGAGAGATGTCATGCATTGGTTTTTGTATTATTTTATAAAAATTATTAGGAGTTTATTCAAGACTGGTGTTTAATTATGTTAAATTTGGACAAATTTGCCTTTACTTTCTGCATGTCAAGTGATCAATTCTGTGTGAGAAAAAAAACCTCATGCCCTGGAAGGTCCTGCCTTCCTGGTCTGGAAAACACTGAATGCAGGGATCTCTTCTTGGAAGTTGTCATATTACAGTTGCCAGTTCTTGTTTTATCCCTAGACATCTGAGTCTAGGACATAGGCCTGAGACAGACAACTGGATTAAATGGACAGGATACTTGGTCTGATTCATTATGACTGCTCTCTCTTTATGTTCACATAGTCTGTTTGAACTCACCTCAGCCCAAGGAACACATAGCTCTTCAGGGAGACAGCTGAGTTCATTTCTCCATTTCAACTCAATCTGGGGAAATTTAGACCTGATGAAGACAGTTTTAACCTAAGTCAGTGAAAGAGAAGGTAATAATAGACTTCTATTTCTCATTGCACTGTCACACCCCTGTAGTCTTCTTCAAAATTGTATGTATGGTCACATCTCACATAGACTGTGTTCTTTTGAAGAGCTTAGTGAGAGCTATATAGAGAAAGCTTTCTGCTGATGATTTCTTCTTGGTCTCATTCCAAAGGCTGGATATAAAATGCCAAAGGGTCCAGTTGGATGTATGCCACTAACTGCTGAAATGCTTCCAAAATGTACCTTTTTTAATTTGCTTACAATTACTTTCAGAAATCCCTATTGTAAATTCCTGCCTGTAGGCAGAGTACAACCCTGTGGCATATTTCCTTAGCCGCACTGAACTAAACTGGATGGGAACACTCACTAAAGTCACTAGAGATGCTCGTACATTAAGACACTGCTCCCTGTGAAAAGAATAATTGATCTCAGCATACTGTGATAAAAATAGGAAAACAATTTTAAATATTATTAAAAATATTAGAATTATATAAAGATTTTGCTGTCTGATCTGTTTTCATAAATTGTCTGAAATGTTACAAGTCTCACAGAAACTGTGAACACAAATTAAAGCCATGCTTTTGGCTTTCAATAAGAAGATAGCTGGAGGGGATTGTTGTTTGTATTCTCATGCAGGTAACAGAAATAAACCACTCTTAAGTGTGAGGTAGAACTGTTATTAGAAGTGTTGGTCAGCCTTGAAGTCTGTGGACAGAAGATGTATGTACAAAAGAACACAAACAATAGTTGTTGCAGAAAAAGTAACTGAAGATATCACATGCTAGGCAGGCATTTGTGTTCAAATGCCTACTCAGTAGGTATTGATTTGTGTGTTCAGAGCTGTAATTCTTCTCCAATTTTGACATGTGTATCCAGATGTCTACCTGCTGAAAATCAGTTGTTTAGGTTTATTTCTGAAACGAAAATCTATTCCCATAGAAACATGTGTTTAGAAGTTGCTGAACTCTCCACTTTCTGCTCATCCATTTTGTGGAAATTTCTCATGATTACAGGATACAATGAGTATTTAACTTTGTAGTACTGCCAAAAAGGAAAAGAAGAATAAGTGCTGCTGGAGGCAGTGGAAATATCCTTAGGATTGAGGTTATGTCTGACAAGCATGTTCCTACTGATACACCTAAAGACAGTTCAATCATCTGTAGATAGCTGTTGCCTCTGTATGATGGACATAACAGGTGACAGCACTTTCAAGAATATAGTTAAATCCTTTTTCTTTTTTGTACACCTTTCTTGTGCCCTAGAGGAACTCAAACAACATCAAAGGAAACACAGCATTCACAAAGACAGGCTTGGTGAAACAGATTTTTACAAACTCTTAGATAAAGAAAAATGTTTCCATATTTTTTTCTTTCATTTCTTATTCAGGCTAAGAATGTTTCTTATAAGCATGGTCCCTTCCAGATTTCACATCCAGGCTGCTGCAACACTGTTATGGTGTACAAAAATCAGATGAAATTATCTATTAGAAAATAACTGTCAACTCAGTGGTTATAACCACTTTCATTGTTTAAACCAAGAAAGTACTGAATATACATGGGAAATGTCAATAACATGCACTGTGTAAATAATTTCCATTAACACAGAAACTCTACCAGGCCTTGGGAGAATAGCTGACAGTTAATTCCATAGCAGAGAGGAAGACTGAAGTGTCTAAGTTTAACAAGGTTACAACTTTGAAATTAAGATACTTCAGGTGGAAACATGGGAAAGAACAGCTCTTTATTAACAAAATCAGAATACACAACAAATGGTGCAATCAAAACTTTCAGGAGAAACAAAACTAAGTCCCGATTCCCCAGGTGGGCGCTGGGGGAAGAAACCCGCTGCAATCCAGGGTGGAGGGGTGGGGGGGGCCCTGAAGGCAAAATGTCCCGGGAGCTCAACAGCTGCCGGCAGCCACGTGTGCCCGCAGCGGCCGGTGCCAGCCAGCAAGGAAAGAGTCCTTTATCCCACAGGCACAGTCTCGAGGGGAGAATACCCCGCTCTGAGATGGGTCTCTCTCCCTCTCTCTCAGTCGTCCTCCACGAGGTGTCCGGTGGGGGAAAAAAAAAAAAAAAACAACCAAACAAACAAACAAAAAACAAACAAAAAACCCCACCAAAACCAAAACCAAAACCAAACCAAACCAACTTCCCCGCAGGAGGTAAAAAAAAAAAGAGGGGGGCGAAACCAGGCTCCCGCTCTGTCCGGTCGGTGGACAAAACTCAGACCTCCGGACAAAGGACTGCCGAGCCCTGGCCCCGGCCCCGCGATTTGTAGGGAAGCTCCCCCTCCTCGCGCTCCCGCGCTGCCCAGCGCGTGCGGCTTCGCTCCGTTCCCCCTGCCGACTGTCCCCAGTCCGGGAAGAAACAGATGGGGGGGGGGGGGGGAGGGGAGGACATTGGGGAAAAAATTCCAACATCTCTTTTCAAACCTATGACATGAAAAAAAAATGGTGAAACTTCTTCTGTGCAGGTCTAAGGGTTTCCACATTTCATATTCCTACACTTGAGTGGTTGGTAGTGTACCAACCCTGAGTCTTTTATTAACCAGTGAAGAAAAAACAGGCATGCAGAAAGTTCTTAATCTTTGGACCCTGTGACTAGAAAGGATTATGGCCTCTCCCCATGTATTCCTGTCTTGCTCTCACTATAATGGGAAGTTCAGTGGTGTCCCTCAAAGGCTAAAGCTAGGTTTGTGGAGAATGTATTTGCTGCAAAGGGACATTCCCCTTACATTTCTAATTTGAAGTCATTGCCAATTAATATACCACCGTCTAGTGTACTTTACTAGTGAATGTGCACAAGAAATATGCTAAGAGTAGGCTCAAGTCTTACCATTATTCATCTGTAAAACAACTGGAGCATACAAATCTGTAACTCTCATGTTTGGAGTATCTGTAATTCCAAAAGAGAAAATTTTTTTCAGTATGCTTAAGTAGAAGAAATGACAGTGAACTCAAATTGCTCAGGAAAAAAGCCCCACTGAAGTTAAAATGATAACACAGCAGTTAGATCATGTCTACATTTCAAACCAAAGAGGAGATTGCTAAGGACTATCAAAGCCTCATGTCATGTAGGTAGAAATATCTTATGCATGCAGATGGTCTGTGGTATTTGGCTTACTGTTACAGTGAAAACAGGCAGGAACATAATGATGTCTTACATAAATATATCTCTTTTTGATTGTTTATAGCTGTTTTGCTTGTTTTCTTTCACTGTGTATTTGAGCAACTGGTCATTTCAGTCAAGGATTAAATTTTCCCTACTGAATGAAGCATTTAGTACTCAGGAGATCTTTTCTGAAGCTGTTTAAAATGAAAAATCTATCTCAAAGGCAGGTAATTACAGTTCCATAACAGGCCTGTACTCCAAAGGATAGTGAAGTATTAATTTATGAAGTCCCTTTCCATAGAAAGAGACAATAACAAAAATGAAGATGAGTCATGAATTCCACTGTCACCAAACCTATGACTATATTTCCTTTCATAGATTATTTCAATGAATACACATGTTCCTTTTCCTTCCAGCTCCATAGAAAGTTTAAGGAGCTGTAACATGATACAAAGAGACTCTTAAAGCAGTCAAGAGAAGACTCGCCCACCTGTGAAGGAAACCTTTTAAAATTTGCTGTAGAAGGCAGGGTGATTTTACTGAGGAGACCTGAAGCTTTACCATTGACATATCCTATGAGGCACATGCTCTGCAACACCTAATGTGAGACAGCAACTGTGAGAGAGCACAAGATTTCATCCTATCATCATTCTCCCTCTGGAGAGGTGTGTTGCCATTTCATTTATTCTCCTATCTCTGGAATAAGGGTGCAAATTGTAATAACTTTCTCGAGCTGGTATTTTTATTCATTGCACCACGGTATTTTTAAAATCAAGTGTTGCAGAATTTCCCATTTTAAAACAGATATTTCTCATACTGCTAATAATAATTTTTAAGAACATTATCATTATTATTATTATTATACTATTACTATTAGGTGTGCCACTTTTTGCATCATCATCTGAGTTCCCATTTGTGGCCCCTTGGGTGTCTTTATAGAGTATCTGAAGCTATATTTTTCTTGTTATCCCACTAAACATCCAATTTTGTCTGGATCTGTCTTTTTGTCTCTCTTTTCATTCCCAGTACAGCCACTGTTGTGGAGTACATTCCTTTCTGTTTTGGTTTTTTTTTTTTTTTAATACAAGTGCAAGAGAGCCATGAATGTACCTATTTGCTTAATGCTGTTGTGAAATATTTTATAAAACTGTGGAGCTAAGTGGTTACCAGATTGATAGAAAATAAGTCACTGTCATAATTATTTTTATCCGTTAATTCATGACAATAATTGTTCTTACTGATTATCTCTAATTTATTTACTTTATACATATATGTAATTCCTTTAGCCTCATTTTTTAGTTTTTCCCCTTCAGGTAATGCTTAAGATGTCATTAAAAGCCATGATAATCCTAATTCAGATATGGGGGTTTTCTTCTCCCAAAGATACATTCAACCCTGTGATACACTCAGGCACAAATGAAATGAAACAATCCAGTTTATTTTTATATGGTTATATTCACACAAACTTTGACAAATTTTTGAATTTTTTTTTTCTGGAAGACTAGAGTCATAGCAAGATAAAACCCTGCAGAACTGGCAATAGCGTCTTTGGTGCATGCAGAAAGTGACAATAGAGTGATGTGATAGATTAGAAAGAAATAAGTGTTAAAATAAAAAAGACAGAGGTAAATATTTTCACGTTGTGTCAATATTGGTGTAAGGAGGAAATAACAAAACTGAAGATGATTTTGATCCATACTGAACTTAAAGGTAAGGGAGAGATTAAATAAGAGAAACTTGCAAAGAGCAAAACTGCCAATACTTGAGAAATCACAAAGCAAAGAGTAGTTCTGCATAGACACAGGAGAACTGAGAGGAGACCCAGATAAAGAAAGTAGAAGTCAATTGACAGGGCCAGGATGGAGGAAATCCAAGGAGAAATCCTGTAAATGAGAAGGGGAAACTTGCCTTTGTTGTGGTAGAGACTGGTACCCTGTGATCCACCTCTGTTCTCTGAAGAAGAATCTGGCTCCAATATTACAAACTCTTTAAATTTAAAGATTAATATCTTGGATGGATGAAGACAGAAAACTGTTGAAATACCAACGTAACCCTTTGATAACAATGGATGGTCATTCTCAAAGCAACTGTGTTCAGGCATTTAGAACAGAAAAAGAAGAAAAGGGGAACAGAGGAGAGACACAATCACAGCTATAATCTGCATAAGGAAATCTGAGAATTTCTTGTAGATTAGAAAATTAGAGATAGTATTGCTATTTTCAATTGAAATTCTCAATATGCCTAATTTTAATTAATTTTTCTTTGCTGATTGGTGCAGTCTATGCTGTACTGGTTGACAACACCAGGCTGGCTGAAGGCTGTCAGACAGCAAATGCTGACATTCCCCTTTCTCCTCCTTAGCTCCACAGAGGGACCAGGTCAGCTTACTTTTCCTTCTACTAACTTCTGTGGTTCTATTCTTCTCTGAGACACCAGTCACAGGTGAACATAAAGCTTTCTCTCCAGGTGCATGCACAATTTTTAGTCACTAGTCCAGTGTCTATGCTGACCAAACGGTCAGAGATCACTGAGACTGAGCTGGTGATTTTAACATATCACACTGAATGCACAGAATGATTCTGGTCAGTGCAGGTGAGTCAGTAGGGGCCCCGGTGATGAAGAAACTGCCTGCATTGCACTGCTGACAGAAACACAGGGACAGAAAAATAAAAGTAGAAATCGGCAGCAGCATAGGAAGAATAGTTTTGAAGGCTTGTGACAGTAATTAGTGAAAAAAATTAACCTTAAATTTTGGAAGGAATGAGCATTAGAAGAGAAGGAGAAATACTATAAGACGTTAATGTGGGAGTTACATCTCTTAAAGAGCAGGACTTGCAGAGCTGAGGGAGTTGACCTGGCCTCTGCTCTGGAGATGGAGAAATGAAGGAGCCACAGTTTATTGCCCTACAATAGAGGTTTGGGAGGAACAGGTGGAGATGTAAGATTGACTTTTCACTTTTTGTAGCACCCATTTTGGACAGAGGTGGCTACCATTTTTTTATTTCCTTTTTTTCATCTAGAGTATCTGTACTTCACAACTATTACATGTGTTTGTATGTGTATTTTCTTTTCAAAACAGTGTTTGGGTTTTGCCAACTGTGGTGAAGTAGGATTTTTGAATGTATATGCCTATTTGCACATTAACTTTCCTGAAAATACTGTGGCTTTCTTTGCAAGATACTTGAAATCCATTGAGAACTCCAGCCCATCCATTTCAAAAGACTGAATTTATCAAATTGGAATTACATGAATTCACAAGATAGACAAAACCAATCATTCTGTTACAAAATAATCTCAAAGTATAATGGAATGGATGATTACAGTTTAGATCTCATTACTTTAGTAGTTGTAACATACTCTTAAAATTTGTTTGCAATATTTTGCACATAAAACATCATTCCAGAACTAAGTTGTAATCTCTTTAGTTACATGAATACGTTCACTGATTTATATGAGAAGCTTCATATAAATAACCATTAAAAAAATGTATGTCTATTCCCCTTGCTCACATTCTAGGTTGTAGTTTTATAAGGTTATGGTAGTGCAAAGTACTTGATATTAAATCTTCACTGACAAATGAGGAGAAGGTTTATTTTATTGACCAAATTGCAATGTGTACAGATTAATAAAAATATGACTTACCAGATTCCATGTCATGTGTGTAGAGCAGTAGGGAGAATTTATGCAATCCTGTACAGGGAATGCTGTGTTCTGAACAAGTTTATGAGTCCTCATCAAGTGGAAAAACACATGAGTTATGAGCTTCTCCTAAAGTACCTTTATTTGCAGTAATAAAAATGGCCAGCTTTCCTGGCTGGGCATGTGAGTTTCATACACTGAAATCTGGGGAGTTGAGAAGACAGAAATGACTGCAGAGCTGCCATTGAATGGAGACATATACTGAGTGGAGGAAATGGCCCACAGGAACCTCATGGAAGTCAACAATTCAGTGCAAAGTCCTGCACCTGCGGAGGGAGAAGCCCATCAGCAGAACAAGGCACCAATGTACAGGGCCATATTAACAGGAGCACAGTATGTGGAGGGAAATGAGTATCATGTTCTACTCAGCACTCTGAAGTCCAGCAGGTACTGCATTCATTTGTGGGGTCCCAAATGTAAGAAATACATTGATCACCTGCAGTGAAACTGGGCTTGTTTAGCCTCAAGAAGAGAACGTTTTGGGGGGAACCAAATAAGAACCAGTACTTATGAAGAGATTATTGAGAAGATGGAGCCATGATCTTCCTGACAGTGTATGGCAGGAGGGTGAGACACAATGGATACAAACAGCAACAACAGAGGTTCAGACTGGAAAAAAGGAAAATAACCTTTTTTCTTCATAAGGGCAGCCAAGCAGTGGCACAGGATGTCCAGAGAGGATATGTGGTCTCCGTGCGAGTTTACAAGACCCAAAGTTTTCCAGACCCAGCTAGATGAAGCCCTGAGCAATTTGATCTGACCTCACAGCTAGCCCTGCTGTGAGCGGGGGGATGGACCAGAGGTCTCCTGAACTCCCCTGCAGCCTGAATTATTTCATTATTCTGTGATCCTTCATAGTTTTCATAGTTGCTCTGTTAAGGATGGTAGTTGGACAAGATGTGTACTTGTGTCCCAGGAAATGCCTGTGAGAGACATTAGCAGCTCTTTCTTGACCACTTTTTACTTAAAAGAAGGATGTGGAATACCCAACAACCTCACTCTACTATTTACCATGTGTGATACCTCCAGTGTGAGAGACATCAGTGCACCAATAGCCACAGCCCTGTTATGCTTGTGCTATGGCTCATAATATAAAATGAGTGAAAACCGAAGCAGTCAAGGTGGAAAGCCTTGTGCGTGTCCCTATAGTTTAAAAGGAGAGGGGGGAATACTGTCTTTTATAAAGCTTCTTACTGATAGAAGAATCATGGGGAATGAACCTTGCTCCTCAGCCTAAGAAATGTTTAAGAAAGGAATATATGGCTGGGGAAAACTCAAATGTTAAGTGAGCATTTTTTTTTTAGTAGATACGTATCTACCAATACAGATCTGACGTGTAAGTTCATGATCTTAAAGTGGAGACATCCCTTATCATTGGATGGAAATGGAGTGAAGGCAGGTACTTGTCTGCAGGACACTATACGACTGTACAAGGCTCTTCTATCACCTGTGTGTTGGCAGCTCTGGAGACGTAGCAGCCTTACAGCATTTGAATGTTTACTGAGCAAGCACACACCTCTCAAAAACCTTTTCATACCGTATTTGCAGGCATAGGTAACCTTCCCCTTTTATGCTGTGCAAAGGGAGGCCCAGGAACACGCAGAGCTCAGCATGTTTTCCAGGGAATATAGGTGCCCAAACAATACATAAATGGAGGACCTGATCATCAGGACTATGGAATACACCCGGTCAGGCTATTCATAGTCACCAGCGTTTTGTCTTATGAGTAAGGCTTGTGATGAAACATCTTAAAACTGTTGCAATATTCATGCAGCTTGGAGATAACAAGGTCCAAGAGGTGACTGGTAAATCTGAGTTCAACCTCAGCTGCACTGTTAAACAAGCTCTCTCAGCTGCTGCAGTGGGGCTGCCTGAGAGAGCACATACTCTCTGCTTGCTTCATGCTGAGCCAGCAAAAGTTTCCATTCTGACAAATAGGTTGCGTTGAAAATAGCATCTTTATTAAAAAAAAGTCTTGCTCTATGCAGTCCCCAAAACTGGAAAAAACATGATTAGGTACAAATCAAAATATGCTCTCTATAATATTTAGGACACTAAAGAATAGTGTCACAGTAAGAAACCTATTAATAAATTCTGATAAATGTCCTTTAGAGTTAAATGTGATTCTTGCTTCAGTAGTGTTTTCCTAGAAAGGAGGAAGTTAATACCAGAAGGAAAGAAGTTATGCTGAAATGAACACAAAATGGTTTAATAGTAGTCCAATTCCTTAATGATTTTTATTTAAAAATTGGAATAATCAATTTAATGAAAATCTCTTTCTGTTTTCTTTTGTTATAGTTAATGGCTAAATTAGAGCTGTTATTTAGTAATTCTAAATAATAAGTCTAAAGACCACTACATGAATACAATTATACAAAAAGCACTGATTAATTTTATATCTCTCCCTGCTTTCATAATCTTCATCAAGTGAATGGAATAATTTGTGCCATTTATGTTTCTTATTACAGTATATGTCATTAGAATGAGGTGTCAGGAAGCATTTAGACTGTCTCACATTTTATGAATTGAAAGAGTGTGCCAGCCATACTGTTGTGACCTTTTTAGTTTTCTGCATTTTCCTCTACTCCTTGCTCTGCATATTTTCTCCAGTGAAGGGCAATTAAGCATGTGAAGGGTCTAGAGGGTAAGCCCTATAAGAAGCAGCTGAGGGAGCTTAGGGTGTTTAGTCTGGAGAAAAGGAGGCTCAGGGGAGACCTTACGGCTTTCTACACTATCTGAAAGGAGGTTGTAGCCAGGTGGGGATTGGTCTCTTCTCCCAGGTAACAAGCGACAGGATGAGAGGACACAGCCTCAAGCTGTCCTGGGCAAGGTTCAGGTTGGACAGTAGGAGGAATTCCTTTACAAAAAAGGTTGTTAAGCTTAGAATGGACTGCCCAGTGAGGTGGTGGAGTCATTGTCCCTGGAGCTGTTCAAGGAAAGACTGGATGTGGCACTCAGTGCCATGGTCTGGTTGACAAGGTAGTGTTGGATCATAGGTTGGACTTGAGGGTCTCAGAAGTCTTTTGCAAACTCATTGACTCTGTGATTCTTTGTTCTATGATGAGAAATGTGAACTCGCAAAGTATGAAGATGCAAAGGACACAAAAGAGTGTGCCTCATGAAAATAATTCTGGTGTGGGTATCCATGCAATGTGGTGTGGCAAGGTCTAGTCCATCCCTCAAAATTAGTTTGCAGGTACATCAACAGCACTGACAAAACAGTGCTGTGCTGTACAGTGCTGTAAGAACATGATGTAATTAGGGGGCAGGACTTACATTGTTATCTTACATTGCTGTAAGATACAATGGATACAAAGAAATTTAAGACATTTCTACACAGTTAGAAAACTGTTGCTAACAAACACTGACAAAGTTAAAATTATTTGAGGTTTAAACTAGTTTTTTGACTATGACATATTAGGATGAAACTTCCAAAGGGGTAATTTATCTTACATTGGCTCAATATAAGGCTCTTTTGCATTGAAATACCTAGTGCTTGCCAATCTCAGAGATAGTATTTGATGTTCAAACTGAAGTTTTTAACTCACTCCTATGACTAATCAGAAAACAGCCTGTAATTATGGCTGAGTCAAAATACATGCAATCGTGGCCCATCTGTGACACTTTTAGGAGGAAAAAGAACTGAACAAGCAGTTTAATAGATTATATAATTACTAACAAGATTTCTTTAATTTATATATAATTTAAAATGCAGCCTGAAAGAGACAGTGTGACTGCTGACTCAACTCACTCAACCTTTCCTTCACTCTTGGATGATGATGAAAAAATTGTTGCAGAGTTCACAAATATAGTTAATACAATTCAAAGCTTCCTGATTAAAGAAAAACATTAGTTGACTGACAGCAAGATGCTTTAGAAAATCCTGAACACTTTCATCCCGTCTTTAGTCCCAGAATGGTCTTTTCTTACAATAAGGATACATGACAGGAGGAACAGACTTAATATTTCAAAGGAAATACAAGTAATTCTGACACTTTAGCTAAGATTATCAGAACAGAGCAATAACCAAATGCCTATTCTAGTGGTCAAGACTGGATGATTGCTTGTGTTTTGTGTCAGCCTCACAATAAGAAGGGACTGAAATAAACACCATTTGCTGCTGATTCAGCCTGGGAAATCTTGCATCTGATACCATAAACTCATTTCATTCTGTTGCCCTTGCTGACAGTTTGCCGACCAGCCCCCTCCAGGGCTGAAAATAGTTTTGCCAAGTAGATTTCCGGAGCAAAGCCAATCAAAAGTTTTAGTAATGCCTCTGCCAATTATATATTTAAGAAAACAGAAGAGA
>JAWWLV010000100.1:13839383-13854297 GCA_035041135.1 Platyrinchus mystaceus | reverse complement strand
AAATCATCAAATTTTTTTTTTTTTTTTTTTTTTTTTTTTTACCTGTCAACTCTGTATTACTTTCAGGAATGTGTGCAAGAGAAGAACCTTGTGCTATGGATGGAGTATCCAGTGTCACTTTCCGAGAGTGTTACCATGTCCTCTGTTGTGAGGTGCCAGAGCAGAGGAGGACTGAAACAGTTTGTATATGTGCACACACAGAGCCATTTGAAAATATTTCCCAGTGTCTTACTTGGTAGACAAGTATGCCTGGCTGTGTTTACTTCAATTGTGAGATGTGGTGTCAGGACCCTGTAGTGTGGTCTAGCTTCAGCTAAGGAGCCATCATTTGGAAGCTGGTGCATTTGGTTCCTGCAGTTGCTGTGGGAGGCTATGAGAAGATGATGTCTCAGGATAACACTTCTGAAGACCTAAAGACCTTCTTTGATTGGAGAACCCCCTTGACTGGAATTTACCACTGAGTCTGATGGTGCTGTCAATGACAGCAGCAGCGGTGCTTCCATCCACTGCTGTTGTGGTCTTACTGGAAGATGGTACCTTAGAGTAGGAGAAGAGACTCCTAAGCTGCAATATTTTGATTTCGAGGCCTTGCTCATCATTTGGAAGGCTCTGCAGTACTTCCCTTTTAAGATCCAGTTTAGCACAGCTTAGTGCAGATACTTATTCTGAGCTGGAATGAATCTACAGCCCTGACCATGGACCTCGATATAAGCCATCTTGAGTTTCTTTAGTATGTGCATGCATGCACTGAAAATCCACCACTTCCCCTTACCTTGAAACTTCACAGTAAACAGGTAGAATTAGACAGAGCTGAATAGCCTTTATTCTGGTCTAGCTTCTCAGGGATAAAAAGGAACTCTCTTCCCATGCCCTTTTGTGGTCTACAGCTTCTGGCACCTTTCTCTCTTTGAGAAAGTGACTGCTTTGCAGTAGACTATAAACATCAAGTTGTGTTTGTAAAGCACAGCCTGTGTAGTGTGAAATTATACAAAGAAAGTGAGCAACAGAAGACAGTGTAGATCAAAAATGCCGAAAAGGTATGGTCTCATCTGGAATACTGAGAGGAAACATTCTCTGGAAATTTCTGAATTATGCCAGTGAATTATTTAGGAAGTGAAATATGCCAATAGAAATATGCTGAATCTGTGCCAGAAAAAATAATGGAAGTGTATTGCCATAGACTACGTCATCTAGAATCTGGGAAATGTTCCTAAAAATACAAGGTATGTCCAGGGGAAAAGGCAAGATAAACCCAATTTGATACTGAATGGTATCAAGGGATATAAAAGAACTCCATGAATAGTATTATAAGAGCCTCAGAACAAAATGTTTTGTCAGCATTTAGATTGCAATTGCATTTATGAAAATACAGAGTGGATTAACTAAGGATATTCTAAAATAGTCTGAAACTCACAGTTTTAGAATGAGAACCGTACGTAAAAGGGGAAAAACCCCAAACACAAAGCATTAATAAAACAAAGGCTAAATCTGAGCACTGGTTTCTGGATGAAGAGGCACTTGACCTCCAGAGAAGAGAAGGAAGACAGCATCCTCCCTGTCCAAGGAAACTTCCCTCCTGCAGACCCTTTTAACCTCAGCTGAAGAGGAAGTCTTATACTTGAGAGAGTTGGATCATAAGCCTAATTAATTTTTAATAATTTCTAGGGCATACTGGTGTTTTGGTAAAGTTAGCATTTAAGAAACATTTAATTGTGTTTTGCAGACTTCAACACATTTCATAGACTGTAACATTTATGACAACTACAGGTACAACAACTATTGCTTTTGCTATAGCCTGCAGAAACTAGGTTAAGCTGCTGATAGGGAAAAGAAAGTGTTAAGCATCAGCATTTATGCAGTCCTAATTGGATCTATCCTAATTGTATGTATCTCTTGTTGTTCAGTAAGCACTGTTCCATCATTCTTCCACTGGCTTTAAACAGTCCTCTTTTCTACTAGGGAAGAATAAGCCTAAGCAGAACTGAAACTCTTATTATATACATGATAGATGTCTGACTTGGCCTACATAACTCATAGCTTGTTTAGTGCTAAAGTAGGGCACAGCTAAAGAGAGAAGAGAATTAAGCAACAAATGGAATAAATGTCTCAAAAATTCCTCTGAAAAATTCCCATGCTCTTCTTTGGATTTGAATCAGACCCTGGAAAAAAACATGTGGTGATGAAGCTATGGTTGACAGAACTGAATTCTAAGAGGGAAAAACAATTCAGAACATTTTATGCTGTCCTTTTTTATGTTAATTTCTGTAGGAAACCTGAATGAGTGAGTTGCTGATCACATTCTCCTAGGATTGCTGTTGGAAAGGAACCTACAAATAGTCTGAGTGACTCAAACTGGCCAAATTACTACAGCCAAAATTGTCAGTGATGGTATATACAAGCGGGTTACTCTGGTAAAATTATAAAAATTCATACCTTTAGGATACAGTTTGATGTTACTGATTTTTTCTAAACCCTGAGTGTTTAGATTTAATTAGTTATATCACACATTTTAAAAAATGAAATAATTTATTCTATGAATGCATGAGATATTAGACAAAATGAGGACAATACTATTCATAAAAACAAACAAAAAAATCACTTCATCACAATTTTAAATTAATAGTTTATATTAATAATATCTATCAATTTTTTATGTTACCCATAATAAATTCAGTGTGAAGAAAACGTATTCAGCATAAGCAATACTACAACTACTGCTAGCAAGAGTGCAGTTAAGAGAAAACTGCAGCTAAATCCTTCCTTGTTTCCATTTCATTATTCAGTTAACAAGATCAAAACAGGAGGCAAGTAGCAAATTTCTATGTTAGGGGATCAGCTACTCAAATACCTGTATGATTTAGTTCAGACTTACGAGATCTGATGGAGGGTTACATCTCTCTTTCGCATCTGTCTGTGGAAGTCCACAGTACTGAATGGGCCTTTCATTATTACAAACTCTCTTGGTGAACAGTGCTTGATGACTGAACCAAAAAGGAAAAGACATGACCAAGACAAAGTAAATTAATCAAGTACAAACTAGAAAATATACAAATGTAACACAGGTCAATGCAGTATGCTGATACTATTTATCATGTTGTAAAGTTACTGCATTTGGATAACATCCAAAAGTCTGAATTACAAAACAGTGCCATTTCTGCTGACCTTCGGAAACAGCTTTGTTTTCAGAATTCAGAAATACAAGAGTTTAATATCAATATGGAATTTGTCTGCTGCAGTGAAGGTCCCAGGCGTTGATTTGTCTCTGAACGCAAATGTGATAAAGTCGTCCATTTCTACAGACTCTTCAAACCTTAAATGAGAGTACATTCTTTCTTTCTCATTTCTTCAAATGGCACTTTTGCTGATTGCAAACAATAACCTATTAGAAAGACTGTTATGTTAATGCATACCTCTTTAGAAGCTTCCTTAGGCATTGAGTAAATAGATAAATAAGTTTACCTGTAACAGAAGGATTTTTATCAAGGCAAACTCACCAACTGTTTAGATTCATCAGATGGTGTGCTTTAACTGTCTTGCTCCCAAGGAAAATTATCAATAATCTATCAGTCTCATCTTTTCTCTTCTCTCAACTGATTGTTAATGCTGTTGAAAAGGGGAAAGAATACTGAAGAATCATATTCTTTTTCATGGAGAGGTTCATTTTGCTGTGCTGCTTGGATCATACACTTCATCTACTTCAGTCTAAGAAATGCTTGTTTACTGTCTAGGACATTTTATCAGCAGACACAGTGAAGCCAGTACAGGTCTTCTGATAAGGTGTAATCAGAGCTGGCTGCCTTTCCCAGATTAATCAAGTCCTGGCAGAAAAAGACTGTAGCAAAAGATATATGACTTTGGGTAAAGGCATCCTTGTATCTTGTAGGAGATCATGTGATGCGGCCGTCTTTCCTCTGTAGTTTAGGCTTCGTATATTGTACCACAAAATTTGCCAGAGTACTTCAGCAAAATTCTAAGAAATCTGTCTCGTTTTTCTTTATTCCTTTTTTTTTCTTTTTTTTTTTTTTAATTCCTTTTTTTCTTTTCAGTGTCATTTTTATTTCTAAACATGTCTTGCTGCTAGTAACATGAATGCTGAATTAATCAGTGGAACTATCTCATATATATTGAGGGGGTGAGAGCTACTTTTCATTTGCAAAATGACAGCACCTTAAAGGCAATCAGCATTTTCAGAGTTAACTATCACCTGACTCAGTGCAGGTTGTGGCAAGCAGCTTTGGGAGACAAAAGGAAGGCTAAAAATGTCTTACGCCTAGGACAGTCATTATTACAGAAAATATCTGTCATGCTATTGTGGTATGATTGCATTTCATAACATTTGTGAGACATTCTAGCTCTGATGTAAGATGTTCAATTTTTCTGCTGACTTCAAGCAACCTGAGATTTGCCAATATTTTGCTAAGTGGCCACAGTAAGATTTAAAAGGGTGGTTTGACAGAACATGAAATCATGCAGCATGAAAAGGAATAATTGCTTTGGAAAATTTCAGCATGTCAGTGTGTCTCAATACAAAGAATTTTTTTTTTTTTTTAACTAGAACTGTCTAGAAAATATTACTTAAAACATGGGCTGTCACAGGAATTGCTCTGACTAAGCTAATGCAAGGACTGGAAGTAAGGACTGTAATCAGAAGACCAAGATCAAGAAGCAAAAGCCAAATCAAAGGCAAGGCAGGAGCATGCTAGCACACAGTTCAGCTGTCAGTAATCCTACCAGTTCAATACTGCAAGGCAGGTCCTGAGACAGCTTGTGGGGCAGATATGAGTACAACTGCAGGCTGATGAGTACAGCAGTCATGACTGGTCAGCTGGTAGCCCAAACAGGGCCCCAGGACAGGGGCTGCTGCATTTATGCTTCTGGTGTAAAGGCAGTGCACTGAGTAATACAGCAGCAGTGCAACCAGCATGGATACCTATCAGTCATTTAGGCTTAAAGGCCAGTCTTTATTTCTCACAGAGTTTGGTCAGGTTATCAAGATGTAGGAGACTGGCTTCTGCCAGAATGCTGTCTGACATTCAATAATCCACGCAGAGCATGATTGCGACTGACAGTTAAGTTTATTCATAGAAGTTCTTATTATTTTCTGCCAGAGTGAGATTATAGGTCTACTACTAGGAAGACTGAAAACCTGACAAAGAGATTTACATTACATGGACAGGAATAATTTTTTTTGTATTGTCAAGAGGCTTGTGCTGCAAGCCTGGTGATATTTTGATCAATAGTGCACTCTTGACAGTTAAGTCTTTTGCGATGAAAGATGCAAGATCTTTTTGAGTACTAAAGATTAGTCTTTCCACTCAGTTTTACAGTGTTACATAGCATAACTACTCAGCAAACATCTCTGCAAAATATGTCTCATTTTTGACTGCTATCAAGCACCATGTTACCATGAAAATAAATGTCCAGGTTCAAACAAAAGAGTATATGCAGCTATCATTTTGAGAAGAAGGTGGGGAAAACGATTTTTGAGAAAATAGGCTGTCCATATTTATGAAGCAGCCACTTCTGCATCACATCTACTCAAATTCTTTCTCTTACCATATTCAGACACATTTCCAAGCATTTAGTTCTTCTCCTGAACATCACTTGCATTTACAGCTTTAACATTTTCTCCCACAGGCACCATTTGTAGGGCCTCTCTCAGTTCAGATGTAATGGCTATGCATTGTTGCTATTAGGAAGGGATCAGGTTTCTCGTTTAACATGTTAGTGATGAATACAAAAAGAAATCATATCTGAATAAGAATATTCAGGCTTATATTTATGCTCTGTAATCTTGATAAATCTGGTACATTTAATTTCTCTTTGTTTGGCATACATACTGTCCTGCTGTACCTCTGGGCTTCCCTGCCTCCAACAAAAACATCCACATTATTCTTGATATACAAGACCTGTATATCAATGTTTTAAGGAAATAGAAGATTCTTTTCCTACAGCATGTAACAGCATAAAAGTGAGGCAAACTATTCATAATTCTCAGAAAGATGTGCTTGGATTTGACAGCCAGGCTCTCCACCATGCTTTGCTCCATGAAGAAGAATTAAAATGTTGGAATGAGTTTCTCCTGCTGGAGTAGCTGCATTGTTGACTTGCTTTGGGAGAACTGTTTAAACTGTGATACTATTCTTTGTCTGCTTAAGCACCGCATTAACATAAATATACTAACAAAGCTCTTTTTTTGTTTGAGGAACAAGTTTATATTCACTGGTAAGTGCATGAGAATTATGTAGAGAACTTTTTGCATACAGAGAGACTATGATAAAAGAAGCCAAGTGGCACTGATAAACTCTTTGTAGTAATGACCAGGCCAATGCTAAACAGTAGAAAATATCATTTGGATTCCATAATTTTTAATTCTGCTGAGGCTTTGAGCAAATGTGCCAAGCATGATGAGTAAATAGTTGGTTTTGCTTTGTTTCAATCAAAGATAAGCTGTGAGATTTCACATTTCAAATAATTCACTGCATAAATGTAACATAATTGTGACATTTAGTCTTACTGAAAATAGACATGACCAGACTAACTGTGATGTAGGAAAAAAACCCACATAGTAACAATAAAATAATTATTTTTAAAAAGCTATTAATAATCTACTTGTCTATTTCGACTTTGTTCTTCAACTTGCTTATTTAATTCAAATTAAAGGTAACTGCTCCATGCACCCAATTCTGTTAAGGTTTTATGTAGCCCTTGAAAACTGGTAACAGTAATACAATTTCAGAATTTTGGCCTTTTACTGAGAGAGATCATAAAGAACAGCTGAAAAAGAAAAGTTTTCCTAAGAGTTATCAAACTTGTCCCCCCTATATTGCAAGCTGGATAGTTTCAGAACAAATATTGTTCATATCTTTTCAGACATCTGTCCTAGGGTCAAGCTTTGGAACTGCCCTTTCAACATCTGTTTGAAGAGAGAAATAATCTGTTTCTATTTCTTCTGCCAGAATTTTGTGGTTTTCAAATGTGTTTTGAACTCAAATTGTTTTAAGATAGATTATTTAATTTAGTTCGGTTTCACTAAATTCTATACTTCCTAGATAATTAGACAGATGATTTATAAACTGTGTAAGTGAAACAATCCTGAATGATCAGAACAATTCTGTTGTCCCATATGATACTTAACTTCCTTCAATTTATCTTTATGCTTTCCAATGTATTGTATTTCTTTCAAAAAAATAGTACAACTCCAGAAAGAATAATGCTATATTTATCCATTATGACAGTTTGAATTCAAAATTCACAATGTTTTCTTCTTTGGTCCTGGAAAAGTTGTCCCAAAAGGTTTAAGCTGCCTAAAGAGTATCTGGAGAGGCAGGATACATCCAAAGAACAGAATTATTGACAGTTTTCTATTAGTCACAAGTGTCCAAAACAATCCAGAGCCCAGTAATGAACTTAAGTATTCCATGTTTGATGGTTGCACACAATCCAGCCACACCTGAAATTCAGATCACTGCATCCCTGGGTTAAAACTGTGAATAAATGTACCTTCATTTGCCAGTTAAGCTGCTTTACAACAAAAGGTGTTGTTTTGACATTCATCTTGAAACAATATAAAGCTATGTTCTCTTTCTTCTGCCAGAATAACTGTTTCTACAGTCGAAGGGACAGTTGGATTCAGGAACCCAGCTGGCTTGAAACAAATTATTTTTTGTTTCCTTAGGCAGGTATCAGCTGCATTGGCTGCCTGATTGCACTGACCATGCACCATCATGATCTCCAGTGCTGCAGGTCAGGACCTGTGATGTGAATTCAGTAGTGGAGCAAACAGTAAGACTGACTTTGATAGAATTAGCGACAAACAAGATAAACTTCAACTGTACCATTAAGGGCCTGAATTCCAACCCTGTGTGAGCTGTAAATTTTAGTTATTACTCTTTTGAAATTATGTGAAGTTGGATATGCTAGCCCTTGAAAATCAGTTCACATATTGGTTAGCATTAGCACTGGTAGAAATAAAACACACAAAAAGAAAGCAGTTTATCCTAAAATAAAGGGAATGACAACTTTCTGTTGAGAAACATATTATCTAGCCAAAGATTTACTGCCTCAGCTTAACAGAGAAATCAGTTCTGGAATAAAGCTATACTTTCTCATCTAAGAGACTTTTTTGAGGCAGTATCCCTTACAACTCTCTTGTGATGACAATAAAAAGAGTTTCTCTTCCTGCTAGGTGATAAGAACTTCAAAACCACTAATTCATTCTCACTCTGTGGTAAATTTAAAAAGTATTCAGAAAATATCACAACTGCTCCCTTCCTCCCTGTAAGAATACTGCTATACTATTAAGTAAACGGTAGTAACAGATCAGTTATGGTTTCTAAAACCAGAAACTAATGTCACTCAAATTACTAACTACAGAGTAGTTTTCAAATGTTTTCCATCTAGTTTAGTGTTTATGTAACTGTAGTAACAGTTTAAATCTACTTTAAATCCTAATAAGGATCTTGATTTAAACCTGAAGTTAAATCTAGAATTATCTCTGATTCTATGTACTACAAAATACTCACTTTAGTAAGTGAATAGTCTGCTGTGTAATGTATATCTAAAAAAACACACTAAAAAGAGAAAAAATACAATCATGATTTATATTGTCATTATTATTTAGAAAATTACATTATCATATACTTTCATCAAATTATGTGCTTACTTTCTTGGCATCAAAGAATATCATTAATGCCAAAGAGATGGAAGTTTTTAGTATATAGGACATCAGTAAGTTGCATATCAAATACAAAGCAACAGACACAGTTTATATTATGCACAATTTTGTCCTAATTGAAACACAAAAATACTCCACAGAATTCCATTACTCAGTCTCAGTGTTTTTGCTGTGCAGTTCAAATGCGTAAGTGTGAATATTATCTTAAACTGCAGTTCTATCACAAACCACCAATACCTTCCAATTCTCATTCAAGCTTGCAAGTATTGTAAAACTTCTTGAAGGTACATCTCTCACTATTGGTATATAGTTTAAATTATTCCTTATCCAGTTGACACACACCAAAATAAAGATTTCTCTGAAGGGCGGCAAGGGGTTTTAAGCTTTCCTGAAAGTACAGCAAGCACAAACCAGTAGACCTGCACCAACCACAATTTTCCAGCGCCTGTCTGATCTGAAATCTTGTTTGCCAGTGCACACTGAGCAGGGCCTTCAAGACCTTTGCCGTAATAGACACGCTCTTGTATGAGCATACTGTCATTAAAGCACTAAAAAGGTCTTCATAGAAACATCTAAATTTACTTTCCTTTATGGAAAATTCTAAGACCATGCTTGATCCTTTTAAATTTCTGCCATTCAGTGGTCCCATCTATTTTTGAGGTCCTGGTACACCTGACCTATATATTCATGCTCATCTGCTCCTTTTCAGTTCTTGCACCACTCTAAAGGACAAGCTTTGTTATCTCCATTTTCTCTGTCTCTTAAGCAAGCTTTGCTAGGGTCTTCTAGCAATAAAACAAAGCAAGCTATGAAACATAAAATCAGCACAAAATCCTCAGAAATATTTCCCTTCTGAAAGTCAGATCTTGGTCCTAATAATTACAAACACAAAGATTCATATCTCCAGCATCTGACTTCAGTGAAGAGACTTAAGTGGTTTCCTTCTGTGATGACAAGCATAAGCAGGCAAATTATATCAATTTCTTACTAATACAAAGACTGAAATGATACAATGTGAATTTCTGTAAGCAGATCAGATACCTGTGTTACTTTTCATCACCACACAGAGTGATAACAGACTCTTGCTGACACTGGCAATGTGGTCATGGAGCAGACATGGTCATGTTGACAAGCATATGATTGCTTGTGATGAAATTAGCATGCTGTGAGGAAAAAAGCTATAGAACTCCTTGTTGCCTCCAGCAGAGAGGAGAATGGGAGATAATTTCCTCATCATCATTCACATATTTTTCTTCACAGCAGAAAGAAAGAGATGAAAGGGCTAAGGAGCTAGTTAATCATTGACTGAAGAAAGGCAACATTACCAACAGAAAAGCATAGATACAATGTCAGAATGTTATCATAACTACTTAGTCATTCCTGCTTAATGACATTTGATACGAGTCTGAGGACCTCTTGAGTTGAGGATAGTTGCAGTACTTGCTTCTAATCTTCTCTGCTGTGATGGTGAAGGACGCTACACTTATTAAGTCTTTTCATGACAAAGGACAATATTTTCTCAAAAAATCTCAGCACTGTTCCTTATTTAATGAGGAAAAGCAAAATTCAGTAATAAGAGTGCTCATGTGTCCTCTCTCTTCTACAACTTTAAAGTCACTAGCAAATATCAACCACATATTACAGAAAAACAATGATAAATATGTTGTGGTCTTGCAGAATTAATAAAAACAGGCAGTCAGGTAGAAGACAGACATCTGATTAATGTCCTTCTGATGGAGAAGTTTCATTAACATTATTAGTTAGCTTATTTAAACCTAACTTTTCCTAAGGGAAAAATAGGCTAATAAATGCCACCTCTGTGAAAAATGGTGCCTCTCCTTTATTAAATTACTGCAAATCTAAGAAGAAGGAGCAAAATGATAGGAAACTCAGCCTTACTTGTTTTGCTGTCAACAGAACAGCTGCTTGTTTTCCTCCTACCTTTCCCTTTTTGCTTCCAGACTAAAACTCTAAAATATTTTAATTATGGGACACCTTATTACCAAATTCTTCCTTTGTGCATCTCCTACAGGAAGTGTGGTGCCATTTTCATGGGAACTGTATAAATAATGCTAGAATATTTCTTTGTATTTCTTTCTAAATAGTGACATGAAGTAGTGGAGTAATGCAACCAAGTATTATGCCTCTCTACAGTGTAGGTCATGTACTTCAGTGGTCATATAAGCTTGTTGCAACATGTTCCAACTTGTAAAGAAGTTTTTGGTTTTTTTGTTTCTTGTTAAGATAATAAGTCAGCATTCTACAAGAGTCCTTGCCCAGGGGTATTGTTGCCCAGCAGCCCTTAGCAGGCCATCTATCTTGCTGCTGACAGAGTTGGATACATGACAAATCAGTTTAAACTTAAAAATGGGCTACTGGGAGGAAGTTCCAAGGTACTTGATGAGGTGATGGGCATTCTTTCTGTTTTGCAATATATAATAGTATTTTCATTTTGGTTTGTTTGTTTGTTTTCCTCCTATATTATTGTTCTTCAGATGTTCACTGCTTTATAGTGTACAGACAAATGCACACACACATTTACTGCAAAAGGTTCTGTTAAATATCAACCAGCTAAGTGTGTTAAGGCTGCCAATACCTCCATCAACCCCAAACAACCCAGACCAGCAGCCATGGAGTGTGGAAAGCAGTTCCCTTCTGTAGGGGGTTCTTGGGGAAGGTGGGAACATGCTGGTTATCACTTTGCTTAGTGTAATATTGTTAGCATTGTTGAGTTAGAATTAATCTTTAGCATGTTTGTGAGATACCTGTGTGGGTATCATTTTATGACATTTTAGAGATTTTTAGGGTAATTTAGGAAGGCAAAAAGGATTAGATTGGTCTGAAGAAATATACCTAGTTGAATCTTGTGTTGCTTGTTACTTTTTGTCCGTTTTTGTTTGTCTCCTCCTTTTAATAATGTATAGTTTTTGGAGTTGGGCTGCCTACACAGTTTTTTTGGGTTTTTTTGGTTGTCTTGTACAGACATCACACATTAGTGACAATTTTTCATAAACATTATGCATATAGACAACTGTATCAAAAAAGAGAAAAAGGTAATTCTCAAAATGTAAAGTTGATTTGTAATATTCTTTTCACAATGTAATTTTCAGTTGAATTGAAAAGAGATCAAAGGAAAATTAACCAGAATATCATCTGAAAATACATAATACTTTTTTCTGCAGTTTGAAGTTTTATTTTCAACAGGCAGTAGCAACAATTGGCAGTAGCAACAAATTTTGTTCCATACTGTCATCATTATTCGAGGAAAAGTAAGTTATATTATTCCAAGAACAGTAAGTAAATACATGTGATTTAATTAGTTTGTATACCAAACATTAGACATATCTAACATATTCCTAGGACTGTTTGCATTTGAAGTTACAGTGAATTATCTCTTCAAATAAACATCTAGAACCTTGGTAGAAATTAACAGTTATTTTCTATTAAGGTGGCACATGAAATAGCACATTCACCTATACTCACATACATTCCAAGGCATCACTTCAAAACATGGCACAGTAGTAATTATTAAATGTAGTTCTGGGCCATCCTGGCTGCTTAAGCCATTGCTGCATAATATGAGAGAGAGCTCTGGATATGCTCAGTCTCTTCCTTACAGAACATGGTTTAAAACTTGTGGATTCAAACCACACATAAGAGCACCAGTGAAGTTCCATAATAACCAGCTTTTTTTTTTGTCCAAGGTAGATGCTCAAAAAGAGTGAAACATATCTCTAATACATTTAATCTTTACACAAATTTAGGTGACGGATAATGGATCAATTTTTTGTACTTTAGAGGTTAAGTCAGATGATCAACAATATATTCTAAACAAATATATTGCAGTAAAACATAAGGTAACTTTGACATTTTTTTCTGTTACTAAACTTTCAATTATAAAATAGAATTTCTGAAGCAGATAGCACTTATTTTATACTTGCAACTGCCTTTTCTAACAAGTCTAATGTTTGCTACCCTGATGAATAATTTTTTATTGTTTCCTTTTTAATATTCATCAATATTAGTTAATTAAAAATATAAACTGATATTTCTACCTAACTTCTTACAACACATCTGCTCTTTGATTTGATGTTTCTAACACAGAACTTTATCTCCACTCTGTTGCTTTATTCCCCTTAAACTATGTCTGCACTTAAATATTTGCAGTTCCCAGAATGGTTTCACAGTTGTTGATAATTCTGAGAATAATCAGAGTAACCCTATGTTCTTTAATTAAATACTTCCTTGATGTTATGCTTTCTAGTGAGGGAACTTAGTACATTGGAATACTTAGAGATGCAGAAAACTGACTGTACCAGTTCTGGAGATGTAATCCTAGTATTACATAATAGTTCTGGTCACTGTATTTCTTGAGAATTGAATGACTCTGGAAGAGGCCCCCAAAAGTTCCGTTCTACAATGTTCAGATTCTCTTTCCTTAAATCAGACTATGCATCACTTTTAAAGCCAGTGCTTCACTGTTTATAGTAGAAACTTCTCTGCCTGTGCTTCATCTGTGCTTTGTGCTGAATCAGCTTTTAGTTTGAGAATAATAATACATGTATAGCAGATAAATTGCTCATTTTTTTCTCTTGTGCAATTATTCCATTTTTTTTAGGGAATGACCACATATTAGAGACGTGACTGAATAGACAAACAAAACCCACATACCCAGTAGTATTCAGCAAAGAAAGCAAGCATTCTTTTCCTTTGTAAAAATACATTGATATATTGCATAATGACTAGATTCATCATGAATGAACTGCCTTGTCCAATAATTTTTTTTTTTTTTGGTATTTAACATTTTGATTTGAGCATTCCTTGTCATAGAATGCCATATTATTAGTCTGTAATAACTTCAGGAAGATTTCATAACACACATGCAGCCAGACTTAACAATATGTGGCTTGGCACAACTTACTTCTGAGATCTTTTTGATTTTTCTCATGCCATACTCATTAAATTAATGTTTGCTGGGAAGATCTCTGCTCCTTAGAATCCAGCTGTTTTGACTCAGCCCATTTAGGATTTAGGCAGGACTGTTCAGTTCAAGTCCTTCAGTAGAAAAAGGTTTTTCTACAGTTAGTGGACAAACTGGCCACTCCATTAGCAAAAATTAATTCAGTGCTTGAGGAAAACATAGTATATACAGGTTTAAGACATATGGTTCATGAAAAAGCTTGGAAAAGGGTGTCAGACAGCACTGTGAGAGAGACCATACAGTTCTAATTAACTGGTAAGAATGATTAGCAGTGTTGTTTGCAGACAAACAAAAGGTCTTCTGTGAGTTCAAAAGAGAGATTTATGAATACTAATGGACATGCATTCTGCACTGTTTTATTCTATGGTTTTGCAGGTTAGTGCAAACCTACAATAGATAATGTAATGATTGAGTTACTTTGCCTGTCAGGATGACAGAACAGAAGTAATGGATTGCCAGCTTCTGTGTTAGCTTTCTGCATACATACAGTTTCAACATTCTGATTTTAAGAGAAGCATCACACCACTTTTCCCTCTCTAAATGATGTATTGTTAAATAAGGGCATAAACTGTAAACATACATTTTAAACAATGCACTCTAAAAGCAGACAGGGACGAGTTCTGTATGTAAAAAAGTATACATACATGCATGTATACATACATACATATATATGTGTGTATATATATATATATGTATATACAAGTACCTTATAAAAATCAAATTTCTACAGCAATTCAGCTCTAAAAATGTGAGAGGCATTGCTAATTGCCTGGTACTCCAATCTGTTATAGTGCTTCAAGATCTATACTAGATCAATGCAGTCTAACACTTAAGCCATGGGCATTTAATATTAAGTTATATACAAAACCCAAGCAAATAAATTCAATGGAGGTGAAAGCAATGTCTTATTTTCCTTCACTAGTTACTAATATTTTAGAGAAGAATGACCTGACTGTTTGGAAAGTGGATTGATTTTTGCAGTCTCAAGCCTTACGCCTTCAATAAATGCAAAGACTGGCAAGTACTGCAGCATGATTCTAATAGTTGGCAATGAGGCACTGCTAAACCATTTCCTGGTTGATTTTTCATTTGTATTTAAATAGAAGCGATTGATCTGACATTGCAGAAACATTAAAATTAAGTGGTTTTATTATTACATCTTTGTCAAATGCAGGTCATGTTATCCAGAACTAGAAAAACTAATGAAGCAGAAGAAAAAAAAAAAAAAAAAAGAAAAAAAAAAAAGAAAAAAAAAG
>JAWWLV010000100.1:13814582-13833080 GCA_035041135.1 Platyrinchus mystaceus | reverse complement strand
TTTTTTTTTTTTTTTTTTTTTTTTTTTTTTTTTTTTTCTTTTTTTTCTTTTTTTCTTTTCCCCCCCAGGTGTTACTGGTTTGATTTACTTCATACCTCTTTCTGTTCTGGCAGTGTGCTGATTTTTCAGCTTTGCTGTTCCTCCATGCAGTTCTGGTAATAAGACATGTCACCTTTCATGTCCCAGAAGTTGCACATTGATTAGTTTCTTTTTTCTGACCTACACTGAGCTTACACTAAGCTC
Organism: Platyrinchus mystaceus; assembly: GCA_035041135.1. Classification (NCBI taxonomy): domain Eukaryota; kingdom Metazoa; phylum Chordata; class Aves; order Passeriformes; family Tyrannidae; genus Platyrinchus; species Platyrinchus mystaceus. The sequence goes on along the minus strand of JAWWLV010000100.1, from coordinate 13,832,837 downwards.
AGAGAAAAGAAGTGGGTACTTCTGGAAGGAGCCTTCTGTTTAGCTTATAAGCATTTGCTATCTGGGTATTCTGTTTGATTTCTGCCAGGATTAGGGATGGGATTTTTCATCTGGTAGTGCCTGTTAGTCTGCATTCACCTCAAGTGTCATGGTACCTAGTGCCAGTAGTAAAATAAATTATTGAAATTGCTGCTTCATTTTCATTTCCATGTTTTGTTTCAGACAAGGTGCCTTCTTTTGGCGTGGTCTCAAGGTACTTTGCATCAGACTCAGTCTTGTGAACTTGTCTTTTTTCAGGCTTATCAGGGTAGGCCAGTGTAGTCAAAAGCTGTCCTTGTACAACTTGCTTAACACTTTGAGAGTTCAGGTGGTTGTTCAAGGATGCCAACAGAAATGTCTTGCAGAAATAATTTTTGGGCAGGAGCTCCCAAGATGAGTGAATATCCGTAGGCAGATGGCTTTATGTGCTCTCTAACCACATACTTAAATGATTTTCACTGCTGTGCTAAACAGAACCTGTGGTCAGGCTTTGGACACAGCAGTGACATTGTGTCTTTCTCAGTGTTTGTATTGCAAAAGCTGGCACAGTAGTCAGTTTTACAATGAGTTTTTTTCACACCTCTCCATGCTAAGGTGGCAATAAGGGCAACTATAATAGAACTTGAGGTAACGTGGTTTATAGCCTTGTCATCAGTTGTGGTGCATTGAAATTATAATACCAGAAGATCTCTATTTTGCAATACTAGGAAAGTCCCTGTTAATTTGGGGAAGAATATGTATTTATAATGTATGGAGATCAGACTTACAGACTTACTGACCTCTTCTTTGTAATTCCTGCATATATCTTCATGAATCCTGCCTATTTGTCTGGCATGTATTATTCTTAGGATCTCCATATCACAAGCTCTGTCTTTCTAGCTTGTTCCTAGCCATAGGATGCTCATGTCTCAGGACATGTCTCAGAATATGATGTGTCCCAGTGTCTTGTCTCAGGCTGGGAACCACGTTACAACATTGCACAGGGACAAGCTCAAGGTGCAGGAATGGCCTTAGGTCCATTTTTAGTTTATTATTGTACCCGTTGTCAGTACAGATAATTGTGTAAGATTATTCTGGTGGAATATAATCAAAAAAATGGTTGGGTGTATTGGTTTTGTCCGCAACAACACAGGATTTTCTGAGAAATCTTGTGTGACTGTGGAGTAGAGCAAGGTTCAAAGTGGTGCTTAGTCCTGTGACATCTCTTGTGCTGCAAGTGTCAGCTACAAGTGATTTGTGGGCCAAATTGATAACTGCTAAGTGAAAACTACATACAAATCAAGTCTCTAGGAGAGTAAGTCCATAAGCAGCTTATATTGAAGAACCTGTGTAAATATACAGAGGAATACCAAATACTGATAGGCCCATATTGATCTATTCTGGATTTTGGACTCAAATAGAAAAAAAAATCATTATCATAATGGCTTGTTTTCTCAACTAACTTTACCTTGACTTAGAACTGAAAGCTGTTGAAATGAAATGTTGAAAATGAAATGTTGAAATGAAAGCTATTGAAATCTATGAAAGCTGTTCATTTAAGAGAGCTGTGAAATATTTCTTTTGATTCTACATTTGCACCTTAGCATGTATGACACACATTAAAAGTCCAACTGAAAAAGCAAAATTAAGTGGAGGATTTGTAAGAGTATCTTACTTCAGAAATATATGGTCTCTTTAACATGGAAGTTAATTTTGAGTTTATTTTATGATTGGACAAGGCAAAATGGCAACACATTGCAGCATCGTCTGTCACTACATGATAGGTGATGCTTTGAACTTGAGCTTTTTCCTCTAACTACTTTCACTTGGCTTGGTTTAGCTTTTATGGGGCATACCTCCCCACTGTGTGCAAGATTGTTACATTTTTGAAAATAGTCTGCCATTATTCTGGTAGATAACTGGTTCGGTACCAAGTGATTGCTTTAATTTATACTTGTTCTTTTCTTTAGACTTTATTAAAAGTCGAAGCACAAAAATACAGCAACTTCCATGCTTGCCATTTTCTTTTTCCTAAGCAATTGTTATTTGAAGATCCCTCTTTTTGCCCCCTCTGTGTTTTCTTCACCACCTCCCTCTTCATCAAATGTTATTTGAAGCTTACTCTGATCTCATGTGTGCTAACTGTTTTTATGGACTCACTAATTGCACTGGATCGAACTGAGGTGATTGAGTACAACTCCTCTAATAGCAGCTGGCTTGGTGTGTGTTCTCTTTTTCCTTTTTTGTTTTGTTTTGTTTGTTTTGTTTCTTGTTTATTTTGTTTTTGTTTGTTGGTTTTGTTTTATTTTTGTTTTATTTGTTTCTGGTGTCCTTCCAGCAAAGCATTAGGTATCCTGGCTCTTCGTGGTACAGGTAAAGCTTCTTTACTGGAATCATGCTTTCAAGGCATCTACACAATGTATCAAATACTTCAGCATAAATTGCACAAGTGGTGATTGTTGCAGTGCGGGGTATTATTTCATCTGAACTTGCCAATAATTTGACAGTAGTACCACTTGGCCAAAATATGAATCATGGAAGGGTGGAGCAGTAATAGCAGGAAATAAGGACCAAACACATGGCAGAAACACTAGCAGTTCTTTGGTTTGTGTGTTGAAAAAAGGTGCCTTGTGAACTTTATTCTGGAGTGCTGCAGAGGTAGCACTTCCCCTACTGTAAGCTCTGCCTTCAGTCAGCCCTCTGTAGCTGCAGTGTATCAGCTGATGCTTGGTAGGTAAGATGCCCCACAGATACCCTATAAACACTTTTCCACATAGAGTTTGGCTATGTGCCTTGCCATAGTGAAGTAACTGAAATCAGTGACTTACATGGACACATTTTGAAGCTGCATGTTCAGAGTAGTTGATGTGTTTTCATGAGCTTGTTTGGGAGCTTTCCAGTCCATGTTATTTGCAGAAGTATTGGAAGCAGCATGAGCAGGCATTTAGGAAATGTTTGTTTTACTCTAAAATGTGAATAATGATCATTAAAGTTATGCATCATTTTGAAGTTGTCACTTTTTGACTTCTGGGCACTGAGAAATTGTGGGCACAGTGACTTTTACTAGCATTCTTATAAGTTTCACAACTGAGGAGATTGAATGTTGAGTGAAAAAATCCAAACAAGGGATCATAATTTTTCTGGACTTGAAACATGTTGACTGATATTAAAAACAAACAAACAAAACCCTTAGTAAGTTCACAATCTAAAAGCCTTTGAATGTCACATAAATGATCTTGAGTGCAAAATAATTGAATATTAGGATTACTTCTGCTGAGCTTGTAGTACATTGCAAGGGAGGAGCAGCCATCTTTGTGAACATAATTACAGGTCAGTAACAATTCTTTCTTTTACGAACATTCAGAGAGCGTTTTCGTGGCTTGCACATTTTGTGTAAGTTCTTGCGAAGCAGCAGTCAAGCAGAAGCTAATAGCCTCCCTCAATTACAGTCTTTGAATCTGGTGCAAAATGTTGAGCAAAATGTATTTTACAGAGTAGTAACACTAACTATAATTGAGCACTTCCTTCTGCTTCCTAGAGTCAATGCCTAACTTAACTGTATAAACTAAATGGGAAGAGGTTTTCTAGTTTATTCTTACTTTGAGCTCTTATTTGTCTAACACATTAAGTTTTGACTTGTTCAAATGAAAATAACTGTTATTAAAATGCTCATACTCCTAATGGCATGTAAGCTGTGCCTCAGTCTTGTACTCCTAGTCATTTAAATAAGGATTTGGCTTAGAGTAGGAAGGGAAATCAAAAAGGAAATGAAACTGAAATTTATCAGTCACAGTGGACATTTTTCAGTGTAATTGACTTTAAACTGAGTATTTCTAGATTTCTCTCCATGTCCCTTTCTTTTCTCCTTGCCTTCAGATCATTGATGCTGGTGTCAAAACTAATTCCGAACAGCATGCCTTGTATTTGTCTCTGTAAATTACATGAAACTTAAGTCTAGTATAACAGTACATTAAGCATTCCTGTTATTGCTGCCTCTGGTAAAACAAAGTGTGGAAGTCAATCAACTTCTTAAAATCTATCTGTCAAGCTGTTGCATTTTTGAATCATAACTTTCCTAATTTTTTAAAGAGAACAGACTTTTGTAGTTATTTAATTCAGAAGAAATCTGATGTCTTTATAAAGTGAGCTTCTTTTGAATAATACTTTAAAGGTAGGATATTACTAACAGGATTGCTTACGTACTTTTCATTGTCACAAATGCACATATGCCTTCTGCCCAGGATAAGTAAAGTCTTCAGACCTTGAATTGTTCTTTTAACTGGTGCACTGTATGCTTGTTTTTTGTTCTATGTTCTACCTTGAAAAGTGAATACATGCTGAAACAGTGTGTTCAAGTATTAAGCTTTGATGCTACACCAGGTTGCATTTTTTACTTTTACCTGCTTGTTTTTTCTATGCTGGAGGTGACCATTTAATTCTATATTTAGTATATTCTGTTAACAGTATAGTGCTCTGATAGTGAATGCTTCCTTGTTTTACAGTCTTGATATGCTGGCATCTCTTCAGAGGTTTGTATCAAGATTTTAGCAAAGTTAGTACATGATTTCTGAAGATGTACCTGGATATAGTAATTGACAAGACTGGTGCAGAAAACCATTAAGATGACTGCCATTCAGTGCAGCCAGAGTCCAGTTTTCTCACTGCTTACTGCAGTAAATGTGTATAGGCAAAGATCTTGAATTCCACATCCTTTGGAGAGCTCTGTTCATTGAGGTACGCCACTTTCTTCATCACACTTTGTTGGTGCACCAGAGCCTCTTATATAGGACACTGCCAGCTCCTTTGTGGTCTCCTGCTTGTTCGTGTGGGTGAGAAAGAAAATGGGCTCTTTCTGGTTTTGAACCAAAAACTTCGTGGTTGCTGGCTGAGTCTGGATACAAATAACCAAATTCCTGCTGATGTAACATCAGAAGTCCCTAATGCAGATTTCTCCTCTGCCGGCCTGTTTCTATGAGATGATCTCATCTGTGGGCCTTTCATACTCCCTCTTCAATTATTTGAGCTAGCTGTCTTTTTCCTGAGGAAATGATCATCAATGTGGCCTGTTGGAAGTTACTGCATTTAGGGAAGGAGTGAGCATTCACTCAGGAAATGAAAGTTGCAACTAATGTCTTTTCTACAATGTACAGTGTTTACACTGGAGAAACTGTCCACTGTCCATTTCCCCAGAATAAAACATATTTGTCTCTCCTTCTGCTACTGGGCTTCCTTCCTTATGCTGAGTGGCAGCATGCTCCTTTCCGGAGAGTCCTTGCTACAGGTCAGGCTGGCATCAGGAGCAAACAGAGAAGGACAAGCAGAGGGCAGTGGGAAAGCAGACTGCTTTGGAGTATTTGGGGCATGAAAACCACTGAAGGGTTCAGGCTGACTGAAGTATAAGGAACTGTTTATGTAGCTGGTTCATGTGGTGGTAATGGCAGGTTTCTCAGTGCAGCTAACAGGTATGGACAGTTTTTGTTCCAAGTGGGAGGAGAGTGTGCTGATCTGTGCTGCCCTCACATGGAAGGATTTTGTTGGTTAAGTCCAGTCCTATGTAACCACAGTGTGTTGACTCCTGTGATGCCATTCTTCTACCCGTGCAGCTGTAGCTACTTTCAGCACTACTGGATTTGCTGGTACTTTGCACTTCTTGTAGAAATACTTCCTTTGCTGTGAACCAACAGGAGAATTGCCTTTCTTGTTTTTAAATAAAATCTTTATTTGCACATCCATCAATGTTAAAAGACAGAGAGAAATGAAAGAATCTTACACCAAAGTTGTTATAAACTTATTAACTGGTTGTGTAGGCCAAGTGATTCACATAACTTTATATTTATTTTCCTTCTATTAAAACAAGTGTGTAGATTAACAGAGCATCCTTTAATGTTGCTCATTTGGACCAGGACACACTTACTTAGACGGCATACCTCCAATTTTCATCACAGTTAGGCATTTCTCAAAGTCTTGCATCAGGATTGTTTCTGAGAAGACTTGATGCTGTAAAGTCAGGGGTAGGTCTGCTAATATTTATGAATTGTGCAGCTAGCCCAACTTTCACTATCCAGTATCTACTGGATATGTAGAAAACAAAATTTCAGACAGTACTGGTTAAGTTAAAAATGGTACATGTCTGCTCAGGTTAAAAAAAAAAAAAAAAAAAGGAAAAATTGAAAGCTTAATTTAAAACAAAACACTGGAGTATGGTTTTAGCAATGGAAAGGATCTGTGTGTTTTATTTTTTAATTAGATGTATTTAGTGTTTCCTGTAACATGCTTCTAATCTGTTTTACTAGTAAGTCAACATCTGTTACTAACACTTAATAAGATGAAAGAGCTTTAGACTAACTTCACTGTTTGGTACTGTTTGGCCTTGACATTTGAAGTAAGTCAGTTGCCTTCCTCTAAAAATGTTGAAACTGAATTTATTTTCATGTGTTAAATTTATTTTTTTGAAGAGTTGCAGCATTTTCCATGTTCAGCTCATATTTTAATATCCTTTTACTGTTGAATAGGTGATATCTATTTAACATGAGTAAGGTGAAAAGGTTCCTGTGCAATGAAAATAGACCTAGCTTTTGCATAATTTGAATCCATGTGAAATTTTAACCTTGAGAATGGATTCATGATGTTAATTATTTTCATGCTGAATAAAGGCTGGGATCCATTTCAAGTCTGTGACACTGTTGTTTCTTAAAGTAAATTCTCACGTATGTGGCATTTCACAACAAAATTGAAAATATTTTGATGCTCTCAAAAATTTGGTTGCCTGGCTGTTTTAACTTGGGTAGTGCATGAGGTCTTAGTTACATGTTCTTAACTGTAGCTTTTTATTTGATGTTTAGCATTCAAGTTGAGTTAGCATGTGGCATGTTTAAATGCTTTCAAAGAGAGGCATGATGTATCTCATAGTCTTCAGAAAAGAAAGCAGGATTTTCTGTATTAATGTCCTCTGTTAAATTCCAGCTTGGGAGGTCTTTGTCAGGATTTCTTTCTCCAAAAAACAGATCTACCTCAGAAGTTAAAGTAATGTACTTTAATAGACTTCTGAAAATCAGAGTCCTAGTTAGGCTTGAACCATGCAGCTGGATTATTGCTGGATATATGGAGCAACATATGAAGTAGTTGTTTGAAGGTCATTGGAGAACAAGTTACTATTTTTAAACAGGGAACCTCGTTTACAAAGAAACTGGTAGAACCTGTTACAGATAATTGAAGATTTAAAGTATAACAAGTTAAATAAAAGGTCTGTATAAAGATATGAAATATGACACGACCTCCAAATCAGAAGTTCATATCAACCTAGAGGTTGGTAGTGTATGACAATGGGAGGATCAATCTAAACATATATTTGGTGAGGTTTTAAAATATTTTTTGTTTACCCCCTGTGTCTGTTATTGTGCTGGAGAGACTATAATTGGTTAGATGATATTAGTAAGATTGGTGGTATAATATATGACCAGGTAGTTGAAAAGCTATTGCTAAGCAATATGAATATTTTTTCTTTAAGAAAGGTAAAATATTTCTACCATATACATGAATGAGAATATAAATTTTAATCAGGTGTCTGATTTCATAGTTGTATAGGCAGTGTATATAGTGGTGGGATAACTGTGAACAGTGTTTGAGTTGACTTTGAACTGTAGTTATGTGCAGTGAAGCAGGTATACTTTGTCTAGGTGGCAGCTGTACTGTAGCTTCTTCCCAGGAATCTAAAGATCAGAACCTATGTTAGGCAGCCTGTAAAGCCTCTATAAAGTATTGTTTTATATGTGTTATTTTCAGAGTGAGTGGCATAATAGACCATTAATTTTCTGTGTAAAGAAACCTTTCATACATCCTAAACATCATTCCAAGGGAAAACACTGATTTTACACAGAAATGTGCACACAGTATCTTTAACATAGTATTAGAAAGATTTCCATCTGGTTGTTTCTTTTGTGCCACCAGGGGGCATGGGACTACAGTCTGTTAATTTTTGGTTTTTATTTATTTCTCTTTCCAGTATTCCATCATCTGCATATTAATTTCTTCTTGTTTTCAGTTCATCCGTTTTATAAGTTTGGATTCTAGGATATTGGCCCTACATCTCAATTAGCGTAATCTGGTTCTGTTGTCAAAATATATTTTTCTCCTTTGGGAAAACAATAGCTGTCTGACTGTGTTGCATTTTAAAATCTTTGTTTGCTTTCAGAATGTATCCATCTAAGAAACAAACAAAGAAAAGCAACAAAACAGTGGGCCAGCACTTCACACAGCCCAAAAAATGAAGGGACAAACTTACTAACATGTTAAAAAAATTAATAAAACTTATTTTCTGCAAAATTACAAAGAACTTTAATAGAAGGATGAATTAAAGGTAGAATTATTCTAATGGTAGAATTATAGCAATGACAGTTTGGAATCCAAAAGGCTGATTGGTATCCCTTGGTAAGGGATGTTTTTTTATTCCTGCAGGCTTCTCAAAGCGAGCAGAATTTAAAAGAATGTACACATCAATTTAGAAAGGAGGCTTAATCCTTTGCAAACTACAGTTGCTGAAAAGGAAAATGCAAAATACTTCAAGTGAATTATTGTTAAAAGGGAAAAAAGTGTCATGTACAGATGTTGTTTCTAATATTATACTATAGTCCTAAGAAAATAAGCCATTGGTGCTAGGAATAATTATTAAAATCATAAGTGACAGAGTAGCTGTTATTTGTGTTGAATATAATGGTAAAATATAGATGCCTGAATCTGTAGAAGGTTTTGTTTTAACAACAGCTACTTGAGAAAATACCTAATCATACATTGTATATTTTGGGGGGTGACCACAACTTTAATAATAGGAAGTGGCTGTTGTTTTGCTTGTTTGTTTGTTTGTTTTTTGATCTTTTATAATTATTATTTTATGTTAAAGTCATTCTGAGGAAATAGAGAAATTACTGTTAAGATGAAAATCACGTTAAATAATGTGAAATAATTTGACCTTTTGTAATTCTGTAAAAGCTAACTCATTCATGCCTGAAAAAAGGCATACTTAAAGGCATACCTCAAATAATTTGGAAGGAGTGGTTACTTCATGAGAGGGCAGTAGCATTTGGAGGTATCTTGTTTGGCTATGTTCCCTCCTGTATTCCAACAATACAGTGATTAGATGTTGTTTAATTGCTGTGTAGAATCTGTCTCTCCTTCCAAGTTGCTTTGGGAAATGTGCTGACTTTCAATTCACACTGATGTTGTTCTGCAGCCTTCCTATAGGGGTGCACACTAGAGTCATCTACAAAATCCCATTGCTTAGTCAGATGACCTTCTGACTAAAAATGCTATTAGCTTGATCTGTTTTTTACAGGATTTTCTTGATGTTTGTAATGGTCCAGTTATACAGATTATTCCTCTGATCAGGCTGTTAAGGGATCTTTTATCCCCATTAAGTGCATTTTTTTATTTCTATCTAACTTTCACTGAAAGTAAGAAACTTGGTATTTATTGAAATACTGTTTTACATGTGCAGGAAAATCCTAAAATATTTACATCCTGTTAATCCCATCACATTGTGACTGACTGTAAAAATTAGCTTTCTGTTTGATGTTCTGATAAATGAAAAGATCAGATTTTTGTGAATATATGACAGATGTGAAAGAAGTTGAAGGAGGCATAATTGCTTCTTGAAAGTGTGACTTTAAAGAGTATCTTTGTATCACTGATTAAATCTTGTGCTGTGAATTGAAGTTCGTAAAGGGAAACGTATCTTTTGCTCTTTTGCCTTACACTGAAAAGTGAAAGTTTCATATGTTGGGTCAATTCCTTTATAGATTGTTTTTATATTAAATAAATGTATTTTGGAATTTTTTGTGTGATCACATGCTATTGTGGAATTGAATTTTTTTTAATTCTATCAAGAATTTGTCTGAGAAATAATTAAACATTCCTTTTTTTTTCCCTCCCTAGGGCCAGCTTTCAATATTGCAAGAAAAAATAGATCATTTAGAGCGCCTGTTGGCAGAAAATAATGAGATTATTTCAAACATACGAGATTCTGTGATCAATCTGAGTGAATCAGTAAAAGATGGTCAAAAAAATCCAGAGGCCATAAACTTCAGTCAAGGATCTGTTTCTGAGCTCTTTCCTTCTGCTTCAGTTTTGTTTGCCATTGATTCTGAGGATTGTTTGTTTGCTTCAAAAAGTGGAAGTCATGGTTCAGGTGTACAGGTAAGCCGTCTTTGTCTTATTCTGCTGGAGTTTCAGCTGTCATTACCTTTTAATTCTGAAAATGTCAAATTACAGCTAAAAGCTTGGTACTAAGATCCTGATCTAAGAGTTGTTCTATTAGAGTTGTTCAAGTGACTGTTGTATTTACCAGATGTTATGAAACTGTTCCTTTTTCGCCTTTTTAAAAAACTGTCTAGAAATTGATTAGTGATTATTAAGAGTCAACAGTTGAGAAAGCTTAAAATTCTTAAAGAAATTCAGAGAAAGTGATTATACACAGATTATTGTCCCATCAGTTCTTTGGAAATAATTTATTTGAGAGTCTCTCTCCAAATTGTTCTAAAACTGTTGAAAAATAAACTAGAAATAGTGGATAGTCTTGATTTAAATAGATTTTACTTCTTAGGAATATGTAAGTAGAGTCTTCATGAGGAGGTAAAGAATGTTCAAGAATTAATAATTTCAAAAAAATCTTGGGTCCAGTGTTGTTTTTTGAATGTAATTTCTGTACTTCAGCCTTCCTGTGTGTCTCTAGTTTGTGTAGGCACTTTGATCAGAAAGAAGGAACATTTACCACGTTGACTGGTTGGCAATGAACCGGGGAGGTTTTTGAAGTTTTTAAAGTCAGACACTTTAGTTGAATTTATTTTTCTTTCTGGTGATGCTTGTGAGTTCATGGAATCTTATATATTCAGTTTTAATGGAGTGATTCAGGAGCACTGAGAATACTCTGTGAAGTTTGTGATCTGTACTGTTATTGTGAGCCCTGTGGGAGTACTATAAATATTCATAGTACTCTAAAGCAAAGATTAAATTTTGAAGTCCAGCTTTCTCATTTTGGAATTTAAAGTATTTCTATTGCAGGAGAAAGACTCTGGATTTCAGAAGAGTAAGTACACCTATTAGAACAGTTGTAACCTCTGATGTATCAAGCTTAATGTCTTTAAAGTTTTCAGGGATAGGCACCACCTTAATATGTATTTTACAGAGAAAATAGGCTTTTTAAAGGCAATATCTGAATATCTGATCATGTTTCTAATATACATTCAGACTTCTGTGCAGGGAACTGAAGCATATGGACCTACAATTATGTATGTTCAAGCTAGTGGATTGTTAGCAGGTTATTCATCCTACAGTCTGTTACCATATTAAATGATATAAGCATTAAAAATAAGTTCTGGTAAATGAGAAAGATGAGCTTTGAGGTAAAAATCTGTTGTCTTAAATTCTTGGGCATGTTAACCTGTTATGAACGGAAGGCCAAAAGATCTTTTCTTAACCGGTTCTCATGTTTTGCTTCACATTTGGAGAATGTCAGAACATGCACCTACTATCAGCTAAAACCTAGCTAATGGGAAGTTGTAGTAGCTAAACCACTTTTGGATAATTTTCTCTACTTTTAAGGTTATTTGCATGTACTTAAGAAACAACCGTATTGTTTCCCTACTCACACTTTCTTCCTTGCACAGGAAAGGAGGGCTCTAATGTTCTTTGTGTCATTGCATGAGTACCTTGTACTCAGCAGGTTATCCATTGTCATCACTAAGTCACTTTAATATTGCTTCTGTGTACAGTTTCTCATCCTGTGTGACCTGTGTTTCAGTTATGTAATCCAAGACCTTGACTTTAGCAGAATTCCTGTTGCACCAGATTAACAAACTGATCTAAATTACTGTACTATTACGGTATTTGAATACAGTTTTACTATTTAATTCTTTGCCAGCCCTGATGGATTCTGTAAGCTCAATTAATTTACCTGAGACACTCTGAATAATTATTTGGAACATTTTAACAAAAAAATATATTTTGAATTTTAAAACAGCTTGTAGGTGTTAATTGCCTGCTGTTCGTAAATGTTAACTTAAACACACAGACTTGGACATTACTTATCCCATGTTTGTTTCTTAAGAGGATGTATGAGAGATGAAGTAATAAGTGCTAATATAGGTGAGACATAGTCTGTGGATAAAAAATAACATTAGGGAATGCAGGCAAAAGAGTCTTCACTGGATAAGTTGTGGAAAATCATTATAGTCTCCCACAAGGGGGAAACCACTGTGAGAAGACATTCTAATAGGGGTTAAAAAACTTTGATATTTCAGTGAGAAATATTACTGGGATTTGCTTCTCAAAGAGATGTATTTTCATAAAACAAGAGACCAAAAGATGCTTGGATGAGACAGCCAAAAGATTCTTTTTCATGGAGGAATTATAAATCAAGAAATTGTATACTTGGTACTTGTGATGTTTGTAAGTAGGTAGGATATTGTCATAGAGCTGGAAACTGAAAACAACACTGACTTGAGAATGCTATAATTCAATTCAAATGAAAGATTAATGTGCACATTTTTTTCAAAGAATGAATAATGGAGGCAGGTAATAAAACCAACAAAATGAAGAACACTGGATTAAGTATGGATACGACCCGATGATTTTTTAGTTCAGTAGTTCAAGAAATATTTGGCACTTGTGCTCAGAGAAGATAGAATTTTTGACAGCCATCATGCTGAGCTGGAAGGCCTTTTAAATAATACAGTGAGGTGTGTCCTGCCTTGTCCTTTTCAACTTCTGAAGCATCTAACATTGGGCTTAGCAATGTTACTTCTTTTAAAAATGAAACATGAGTCACTCTTTAAAAAGATAGTCTGAAGAGGCACAAACTATGCATTTATTTCTTCTGTGCAGTAGTTTAGTATTCACTGGGGTAAATGTTGTGATTAAATGTTGTGGGTAAAATCTTGTGATTTTTTCGCAAGATTTGCATTACTTCAACAGTTTGAGTCCCTCAGCGTAGAAAAAGATTAAGCCCATATAGGAAAAAAAAAGACAACTGATAAATTTTCATATGTTTTAATCAAGAGCTTGTAACAGCATGACCGTCTTCCAAAGCAACCATAATGAAGACAGGCAGCATTCTGCAGCATTCTTTTTGAATTTCGATCTGTCTACTGTTTTAACAAAATCCTTTCTTTCTATATCAGTATTTTATACTTAGACATGAAATTAAAATGAAATACTTTCTTTAACCTTTTTGCTTTTACCGACTAGGGAATTGGAACTTATTCTTTATTTGCAGTCATGTAACTTGTTCGAGTGATGATTTATCCTTTGCAGAATTCTTACTGATTATGGTGTTGTAGGAAAGACAAAAATTACTTCTGTCTTTTGGATGTCTTGGCACAAGTAGTGATTTCAGCCTGATCTGGCTTTAGTTTATTACAGTGGAAGTATTTTTTTCATAGGCTTTTTTTTTTTAACTGCTTCTGATTAAAATTCTAATCACAAAATGACTGATTTTTTTTTTTTTGAGATTGGGAGGGATGTCTTGAGGTCATCTGGTCCAACTCAAGTGGGGTCACCTGTAGCCTTTCAGGAGGAACCTTCTGTGTTTCAGTGTGTGCCCACTGCCTCTGGTCCTGTAACTGGGCATCACAGGAAAGAAGCTGGCTCCACCTGCTCTGCACTGTCCCTTCTAGTATTGCTACACATTGATAAGATCCTCCCAAGCCTTCTCTAGGTTCAACTGTTCGATCTCTCTTTCTTCCTGTGAGAGCTGCTCCAGTTCCTTCATCATCTTTGTAGCCCTTTGCAGGTCTCTTTCCAGTGTGTCCATGTCACTTATACTGGTAAACTTGGAAGTGGACACAGTACTCCAGGGAAGGTGTTTTTAAGACTTGTTTTACTTCTCATTATCTTACTCTGATTTTGATTAGTAATAAATTCAACTAATTTCCCTACGTCAAGTGTGTTTTTCCTGTGATGGTAATCAGTGAGTGATCTCTCCCTGCTCTTAACTCATGTGTCTTTTGTTACAATTTCTCTTCCATGTCCAATTACAGAGGGAAGTGATAGAGTGGCTTTGGTAGGTGCCTGATATCCAGCCAGGGTCAATCCACCACACTCCCATCAGTCTCTGCTTTCGCCTTCTGTAGGCTTCCTTTTTGTGTTCACATTTTGCCAGGAGCTCCTTTTTCATCCATGCAGGCCTCCTGGCATTTTTACCTGACTTCCTGGGATGGACTTGTCTTCAGCTTGAAGGAAGTGATCCTTGAATATTAACCAGTTTTCTTGGGAATCTCTTCCTTCCCAAGGGCTTTATCCTGTGGGACTTTGCCAAGCAAAGTGTACAGACCCTGCTTTCCTGAAGTCCCTTGCCCTTCTCCAGCACCTCAATGCCCTTCTTGTAGTGAGGGGACTGGAACTGGACTCAGGATTTGAGATGCCTCACCAGTGCCTAGTACAGGGGACAGTCACTTACTTGCTGGCCTCACTGTTTCTGATACAGGCCAGGATACCACTTGCCTTCTTCCCATGTTGCCGCACTGCTGGGTGCTGATCCCCAGGTTCTTTTCCTCTAGGCAGCTTTCCAGCCCATTTCCCCCCAGCCTGTAGCACTGCGAGGGGTTGTTGTAATCCAAGGGTGCAGGACCTGGCACTTGCCCCTGTTGAACCCCGTACAGTTGACCTAATCCCATGGATCCAGCCTGTCCAGATTTCTCTGATAGAGCTTTCCTAGTCCCCACCCAACTTTTGTGTTAAGTGATGTAACAGGTCACTGACCATTTGCTCTGGGGTTGTGGTTGCTTGATTCTTCACCCCATCTCCATCTTCCAGCTCAGGACACTAAGTACCTAAAGAGCAAGTGATCTTACTGTTTAAGACTGAGGCAAAGAAAACATTTAGTACCTCAGCCTTTTCCTTGTCCTTTGTCACTACATTTCATGCCACATCCAATAAAGGATGGAGAGACTCCTTAGCCCTCCTGTTGTTAATGTATTTATAGAAACATTTTTTTATTGTCTTTTACTGCAGTAGCCAGATTAGTTCTAGCTGGGCTTTCATCCTTCTAATTTTCACTCTGCATAACCTCACAACATTTGTGTAGTCCTCTGGAGTGACCTCCCTCTTCCTCCAAAGCTGATAAATTCTCTTTTTTTTTCTGAGTTCCAGCCCTGAGTTCAAGAAGCTTGTTTAGCCAGGCATGTCCTCCCTGGTGGCTTGTTTTCTGGCACATGTCAACAGACTGCTCCTGCTCCTTTAGAGTTTCCTTTGTGAATAATGTCCAGCCTTCCTGGACCCTTTTGCCCTTCAGGACTGCCTCCCAAGGGATTCTGTCAAACAGGCTTCTTCACAGGTCAAAGTCTCCCCTCCAGAAGCCCATAGTGCAGCAGTTCTGCTGGCCCTGCTCCTTGCTTCTTAAGGAGTTGAAAACTCTCCTTGGTTGATCACTGAGGCCAAGATGGCTTCTGACCACCACAACACCTGCTCATAAACAGGTCTATCCTCTAGCTGGCTCCCTCACCAGCTGTGTCAGGAAGTTATCTTCCCTCCTAAATTCATTTGTCGCCATTGTGTTGTATTTCTAGCACACATCTGGTAACTCCATGAGTCCCCCATGAGAACAGTGGCTAGCAGTTGTAAGACTTCTACTTGGAGAATATTTTATCTGCCTCTTCATCCTGCCTGTGTAGTCTGTAGACTGTCACCACGGTAGGCAGGTCTTCTTGGCCTTCCCACTGACTCTTGCCCATAAACACTCAATGATGTTGCCATCATCACAAAGCTCTAGACCAGGGGTCCTCAAACTACGGCCCCTCCCCCACCGCAATGACTTAATCCGCGCCTCGTTCTCCACCTGCCTCCAGGGGGCGCCTCTCGGCTACAAACCGGCCCCCACACAGTTTGCGGGCAGTGAAACGGCGCTCTGTTTAGAAAGTTTGGTGGCCCCTGCTCTAGACAGTCAAAACACTCACTCACATACAGGGCTACCCCACTGCCTCTCCTTCCTTGCCTATCCCTTCTTAAGAGGTAATAGCCATCTATTGCAGCATTCCTGTTGGGTGAGTCATCCCACCATGTTTCTGTGACAGCAACTATGTCATAGTTTTCCTTCTGCACAATGGCTTTCAGCTTCTCCTGTTTGTTTCCCATATTGTGTGCATTGGTGTAGATGCATTTCAGTTGGGCTATTGTTCCTGCCAGCTTTTTTTTGGGGAAGCCCTAATTGCTATGTGACCATTCTTAGGTACTTCTGTAGTTTCTACCCTTGTGTCTTTGCTGTCACATGGATCTCCATCCTCCACTCCAAGGAGATGGCAGACTGAAGGACCTTGCTAGCACACTAACCCTCAAAGTTTGGAGTGCTATGTGCTGTATTATCTCTAGCAAACATGGTTTTATCCCTTTCCAACTTCAAACCCACAGGCAGAGCTCCATGCACACCAGCTGCTCTCTCACATGAAAGCCAATGCTCCCTCCTTGTCTTCCTGGCCTATCTTTCCTCAAAATCTTGTGTCCCTCCAATGCAACTTTACAGTCATTAGAGTCATCCCACCATGTCACCGTTATCATAAGATCATAGGCTTGCAACTGCACACAGCTTTCTAACTCATGATGTTTATTCCCTTTAGTGTACTTCAGTGAACCACGCTAGCATGCTGATTTCCCAGAAAGCATTTTGGGGATTTCTCTGTAATTGTGCCTTGTAGGCACTTCCTTGCTCACCTACAAATGTTAGAGGTGACCGTGTTTAAGCCCTGTTTTGTTGATTTCTTAAATTATTATATATTTTTAAAATCCTTTCATGTCACATTGTTCCTCACAGGGCTGCTGTCCCCCCTTTATTCTTAGCTAGAAGCTGTCCTTAATAGGTCAGCCATCCTTCTGGCAAAGATACCTCTGTGCACTTAGTGAGTTGGATCTCATCTTTCCTAAGCAGACACAGATCTGCAAGAAGGGTCCTATGGTCATGGAATCCTCAAATGTGTTTCAAACACCAGCTCTGAGGCCAGTTAGTGATCTATACTATTAGTATCCTCCTCTCACACCCCTGCCCTTCACTGGTGGAATAGAAGAGTACACCACCTGGGCCTCTGTGACCTTGATTACTACCCACAGAACTCTGCAGTCACTTTTTTTTTATGCAGTCTGGGTTGCCTCTGGCAGTATCATTGGTATCCACATGGAAGAACAACAAGGGCTAGTAGTCACTGAGTTGGACAAGCTTCAACAGTTCCACTACAATATGCAGGATCCAGACCCCTGGCAGGCAGCAAAAACCTCTAGATGATGGGTCAGGTCAGATCATTCAAGCAGTTATTTCAGACAACTTGTTGATTAAGATTCCAAGACCTATTTCCTGAATTGCAGTTTCCATCTCTTGAGCTCATAGTCATTTAAGCATGGTCTGAGATAACTGTAAGGTTGTAGATGTTAGGGAAAAAATTATCTATGTTATGGACTGTAAAAATTGGTATCTTGCAGACTGCAGAAAGTTCCTTATTAAATTCAGGCTCCATCTGTGAGAAAAAACCCATAGGGAAGTGTGGAATTCCATCAGTTACTGCTTTTTAAAAAAATACGTTTTTATGGTTGAAATGCCCAAAGTCTTTATCAGTCTTAAGATCCTTAATTGTTAACTGGAAAATTTACAGAATATGCACTTGCATTTTCTTCAGAACCTTGCATTGAAGAGAAAAAATACTCTTCCTTCTCAAACTGAGATTTTAGAAAATACCATATTGAGAAAATAAAAAATAATAGCATATTATTATATATATCACATATGTAACTATAGGTATTATATATATTATCTATTATTGGATATATATTATGTATATAAAATATGAATTACCCTAAAATAGTGTATTTAGAAAATATGCCATTAGGCTAATTTCAACATAACCCTTATTTGGGCCCTTCAGGCTGACAGTACAGAATGCCCAGATATGCAAGTATTGCACCTCTGTTTTCCATTAATCAGTATCGTCTAAAGATCTTTTATTATTGTTGTGAGGTAAAAGTACAAGGAGTGGAGTTTTACCTTGTGTGTAGGTATGTGTAAAAAATTTCCACTTTTTCGGTGTTCTTATGTCATTTTGATTTTAGTGTCGGAAATGTTTTCTGTAATTATAAGTGGAATTTGTGAAGAGTATGTGATGAATGTATTTTATAAACTCTTCTTTAGTGTTTTGGGGGGACCCCCGGTGGCCTAGCGGTTAAGATGCTGGTCTCTCAGCGCCAAGGCCACAGGTTCTAATCCCGGTCCCC
>JAWWLV010000100.1:13772698-13808039 GCA_035041135.1 Platyrinchus mystaceus | reverse complement strand
CCCTGTGCCTGCTGTGTCCCTGGGCTGCAGAGCTCTCCTGGCTCACAGCAGACATTCAGTCCTTGATCTTGGGGTGACCCCACCCTGGCCAGGCCGTGCCCAGTGAGCTCCACTCCCTGCTGGTCCCTGGCACACTCTGTCCCTGCAGGTCCCCTGTGCTCTCCTGCAGCTCCCAAGGCCCTCCAGACAAACATTCCCTTTTGCCATCAGCCCTGGCACAAGCTGCAGAGCCGCAGGAAGGTTCAGCACAGGCCATTCAGCATCTGATGGGCACTGGCCACCAACAAGCAAAACCTGACCCAGACCTGAGTCCCCAGAAGGCCCCAGTGAGACCCTGATCTCATCCCACTGAGCCCTGGGAGAGCAAGGAACACAAGGAGCCCCTTGAGAGTCCTGAGAGTTCTTCTGGAGGGGAGTAAAGCCTTCCTGCCCTGCCCTCAGGAGATGCCCTTTGCTGGTGGAGCTGCTGTGCTGGAGCCCAGCTGTGTCCCAGCAGTGCCCATGGCCTGTCCCTGCCTGAGGGCACAGCAGGGACACAGCAGGACAGTGACCAAGCTGCCAGAGCACTCTGGCCTTGCACCCACAGCAGGGCTGGGAAGGGGAGTGTGGAGCTGGGAGGAGCAGATGTGGGAAGAGGCAGGGCCGTTGTCCCTGGCTGTGCTGCTGTGCTGGGAGCCCCTTCCCTCCAGCTCTGCTCACAGGCACTGCCCCTGCAGAGCCAGAGAAGGGCTGAGGAAATGCCTTGGACACACAAGTCAGAGCAGCCACTTGTTTTTATTCAAACACACAGAGAACAAGCCTCCTGAAAGTCTTTGTGTTACACAAGAAAAGTAGATGTTCATGTAGAAATGCTCAGAGTAGTACTACAGCATTTTATAAAAAACATTATAACACTGGAAAAATAATAATAAAAAGTCCCAATGAAAAAAACTCAACCAAAACCACGTACCCTCCCAGCCACTTTATAAAAGTTTGTGAGTCACCAAAATTACTAAATTTCTAAGACAGATAAAGCATAAATACTCCTCCATAACCAGAGGTAGCCTTACCAATACCTTTTCCTCTTTAACCTTTTGTGTTATTAATCATGGAATTTTCCGTACTTTCCCAGTAGGAATTTCCTCTTTACCTAGGAAATACGTAAGTAATGTGTCTGTCTATTTCTTAATTTTACATATGAATGATGCCTCTTGGTGCACCTGAGAGCTCTGTCTAAGGAAGTTTAGTCTGTTTTTTCCTTTCCAGCATTGCTCTGACCCTCTTCCAAACACAGGCCATAGTGAATGTAGCTTAAGAGATGTATTTTTATAAGCATTCATACATCTGTCTTGGAGGGAGTAATGAGTTAAATCTATAGTAAGATACTTATTCTTTCATGTCTGAGAGAAGTCCTCCCCGTGACTGTCTCTTCAATAACAGGGTTTGAAGAATTCTTTGAAGTTATGAGAGCTGTCTCCCGTCTTTCTGTTACGGCTTTTTTCTGGCATATGTTGTTCACGAGAGCTTGCCTGAAGTCTTAATGCTGTTGTCAGTTACCTTTAAGAGCTGACTTCCTTTCTGGTGTCTGGTTTTTCTTCCTAAGTCTTCCTTCTTAATATGTAAATTCTTTATGCCTTTACTATAAAATTGTATCTGTCCTTTTGCCAGCAGCAACTAAAAGCAAGAAATCTGCATCTCCTCATGCATACAATCTAAATATCTCTCAGCATGTGTAGGCTTCTCAGTTGATACCTAATAGACTTCAACTGACAGATAATCCTGGTAAATGTAAATGTTCCTTCACCAAAGGTGATTGTGTGAGACTGGTTATTGTTTGTTTTTGCGAAGAGTGTTATTGTAGAAATCTCCTGACTTGATGCTGCTTTTGGTAAGGACATTTCTGTGCAATTGTCTACAGTATGAAACTGCACTTGAAAGAGGGAAAATTTATCTGTAACAAACATCTGAAATCTCTTGTATAGCTAATGGTTACATTATTCCTTTCCCAGAGGACTAAAAAGAGCATTGTGCAAAGGAAATGCATTCTGGAAAAAAAACCTTAAGGCATCATGAACCTATAGTGTAACAATGTATGTAAAAGATATTTACCAAGAAATGGGGTCAGTAAAGATATTAGCTGCAGAAGCTTTAAATTCTCATTACATTTTATGTTTTCTCATCTGAGGCTACTTTAACTTTTCATGTAACCAATTATGCTAGTGAGAATATACAGCTCAAAGGCAAAGAAGCTGCCTTGAAACAATCTTATCTAGTGGGTGGCATCCCTGCTCATCGGGGGCGGGGGTGAGGGGGGTGGTTAGAAACTAGGTAATCCTTTCAAATCTGAGCAATTCTATGAATCTAAGAAACAAAATCCATAGGGAAGGTGGTGGGTTTAGGTTCCGTGTTCTTTTTTTTTGGGGGGGGGGATGACTGAATGTGCTGATGCTCTGAAACACTAACTTCTGCTCAATCTGGGTTAACTTCTTTCTTATGAATTTAACCATGACCTACAAACTTGGGATCTTTATGCTTCTCCCTTCAGTAGCTATGTGTTTACCTATTACTGGGAAGTAAGTGTTGAGAATGGGTTTCCTTCATACTTTTGTAGAATGGGTCCCCTTCACACTTTCAATCAGTGGTGGCATAATTGTCTTTTAGTTGGTGGCAGTTGAGGGAGATTTGAGCACCTCAGTAGAGTGTCTGATCTGGGGAGGACTCATCCAGTGAAGGTTAATCTCAAACCATGGAGAGATGTTCAGTTGTGTGAGATTAGGGTCATCAGATAGGTGGCATTTCTTTCTGGAGCAGATTAAGGAGTGAGCATACAACCTGCTGTACTGCCAAAGCCCTTATGTCAGCTGTCACATGCTTCAACAGCAGTTTCTTGTGACTGCCTGAAGTGGTTAGGCAGTTCTCCTGAGAGGAGAACTCTGTTCAGGGACAGTGAGATTGTCAACCAGCACAGCTGGATTTGAAAGATGTTCAGCCATGACCCAAGGTTGAAAGACACCTCTAGCATCTATTGCTCTGTTAGCAGTGATGATTTTGGTAGTTACTTCTCAATAAGCAATTTAAGAGTTGAGATTTGTGAGCTTTGTAATATATGTGTACCAGATCAGAGTATTTTATTGCTTAGTGTGGTGGTTACAGGCCTAGTATAAGCAGCACTTGAATGTTATTGAAAGTGACTAAAGTAGATTTTTGTCTTGCCTCTCCACCCATGTGAAAGTGTATGGACACCTCTTAGGACTAAATGCTACTTTCTAACACTTAATTAATTTTGGGTAACATCAGTAACTTTGCCTTAATAGCACTCACATTAACAACTATTTAAGACAGTCTCCATTTCTCTGGTGTAAATCTGTGTAGTCGATGAAGTTAGCAACTTCAATTTCATTTTTTCTTTTTTCTTAGGTTGGCTGAAGACTTTTGATGATTACTTTAGAGATCAGACACAGCATATTTTAAATAACATGGTTATAAAACTGCAAGAAGACAATCGAAGGAAGTTTATATGGTCTGAGATTTCCTACTTTTCAAAATGGTGGGACGGAATAGATAGCCAAAAAAAGGATGCTGTTAAAAGGTTTGAACACTGAACTATATCTTATCGTCCATGTATTGTGCTCCAAGATTTACGTGTTTGACTACACCATAAACTTGAGATTTCAACTTGCTGTGATGCAGAATTGCTAGAACAATTGTCTGCTTCAGTTCTGACCTTTTGGACTTGGTTTGGGTTTTTTCCAGTTAAAAATAGAAATCTGTTCAGAGAATTGAAGACAAGTTACTGAGTTGCTTAAAAATTTGACTGAATGTTTCCATGTACAACCATGAAAATACCATTCAAGTTGTAATGGAATTGTGATTACAAACTTTATTTGCAGTCACATTAAAGTATTGGCCATGGAATAAATTTAACCTTTCATACTAGCTGTTTCTGTATTTTTTTTTCTTAAGTTATAACAATTATGTGAATAATTATGAAATGAGATTTTTTTGTTTGTTTTTAAATATGTGGAGTTTTTTATAAACATTCAGCTACTATAATGGTAAAGTTATATAGAAGTAAAAGATTTGCCTGGATATTGAGACAAAAAAGCAGGCTTCTTGGATATGCTTGAAGTAAGGATCTAGTTTGGAGTTTTCAGGAAGTGGGGATTTTTTCTTTTTTTTTAATATTTGCTTTAAGACAGAATCTAACAGTTCTTGGCTCATCTTTGTGATGCCCTCCTTCTAATGCCCTGCTTCAAGTTGCATGTGTTGCAGTATACAGTAAGTCTGTTAGATCTTCACAGTTGTAAAGGTTAGGTTATGCTGGAAATCTGGGGAATTACGTAGAAAACTAGTCATTAGAAATTTATGTACAATGCATGAGTATTATAGCACAGCTGTTGTTTTTTGACATTAAAAAGATCTCTTGTAACTCAATAAACTGTAAATGATAGTCACTAGGTAACTGTGACTCTTCAGAGGAGTCAGGTACTGGTTAAGCTGCTCTAACCTAAAGAAGTGCCCTGGAGATTATTTTTTTTCAATGTTTTTCATTACTCTTATGGGTATTATCTATGATGTGACAAAGTTTTGATAAGTTCACTGTATTTCTTTCTTGAGTTCATTAAAGATT
Organism: Platyrinchus mystaceus; assembly: GCA_035041135.1. NCBI lineage: Eukaryota > Metazoa > Chordata > Aves > Passeriformes > Tyrannidae > Platyrinchus > Platyrinchus mystaceus. The sequence goes on along the minus strand of JAWWLV010000100.1, from coordinate 13,803,430 downwards.
TATATTCTGGTACAATGTAAGTGCTGAAACTGTAAGGACAACCTGATGTTGGAAATGTGATCATTATGTTCACTGACAACAGAGAGACTGGATTATCCTATGATCTCTTTCAAGAAGGCATTTTAATGAGTGAGATGTTGTGAAGCCTTTATTGAGACAATAAACCTCTAAGATCTATTGGCTTTCTAAAAGTCTAAAAAGAATGTTAGATCAAAATTGGGAAGATAGTAGTAGTTCTTGAAATGTGCAATGTCTGCGTATCTTGTTCAATTGGCCTTGAGTACTGTGGCACATACATTTTTATTTTTGTAATCTACAGGAAACAACGTTCTTCCTGATTTAAAAAAAAAAAGGTATTTAATATGGCACGTGCAGTAGAAATGGTTTTCATTGCACAGAGGCATTAAAATGTCACTGTTCAACTATTCATTATTCCCTATTTGATTAAAGAAATATAGTCCAATGATGGACATAGCACAAGCAGTTTAGATTTTGGCATCACCTCACTGGTAAATACCTACTGGGTATACAGAAGTTGATTTTAAGAGTGTGTTTTCATATAGAAGATTCTGAACAAAATTTACATATTTTCCAGGTTAATAAAAGATGGACAATTTGAAATAGTAACAGGAGGATGGGTCATGTCTGATGAAGCCTCTGCTCATTATTTTGCTATAATTGACCAACTAATAGAAGGACATCAGTGGCTAGAAAAGAACCTTGGTATGTATATTGATCTAAAATTTAACTATGTTAATAGAGGAAGTCTGATGGTTTTTTTTTTTTTTTTTTTTATTTGTTTAGAAGGCTCTCTTTACTTTGCTTTCCTGAAACAATAAATCAGACCACTTACAGGAGTCCAGTATTTGCAATTAGTGATTACAGATAGAAGTTCCTGGGCAAAGGGAATCTGAACAATTTTATGTCATAACATTGTTTCTTGATCAATGTAAGATATGCACAGAATATTGGCATAAGAAAATATTAACACTAGATCATGCTGAGTTTTAGATACCATTTCTGTATCACTAGCAATTTCCAGTTGCCATTTTGAAAATCATGTTTTGAAAATCATGACAAAGGTCTTAAAATGAGTGAAAAATTTACATTTCTTTCATGTGTTTGGATCTATTCTGCAGACTCTCTTATTCATTGGGTTCTCTTATGTAAAGCTTTTAAAAAAGGGAAATATAAAATTTAGGTGTAGCAGTGGTAGTAGTAGTAGTAGTTATAAACCCTAAACTGATTGTAATGTTAGAATTGTTCTTACTTTGAAAAATAAAAATGCTGCTATTGCAACTTTGAGGGATTACTGACTGCAGTTACATTGGCTGAACTGTTTTGTTGGCTTTGGGATGGATTTTTTTTGTTTAGTTCCATAAGTAGAGATAACCCTTTATATATAGAAAATATTTATACAGTGATTTTAATAATAACATTATTTTATGCAATTAACTGAAATTATTTTGGAAAGCTGTTCCACTGTTTTTCTTAGATTGCAATTTCCATAAACACAGCTTGACATAATTGGATGGGGGAGGAAAGACCTAATGAAAGGGTATTGCATTCCTTACTGTTTTGGTTTTTTTTTGGAAAGACAGTAAAAAGTGCCGAAGGAACCATGTTGAAGAACAAAGAATTAGTAGGTTCTTTATTTACTATGTGAAGTTCAGAGAAAAGAGAATATTAATTAACGTGATTATATTGATCACCAACTAATAAATCAAAAGAAAAGTTAGTTCTGGAGCCAAAAAAGATTAATGTTATTTAAATAACAGTGAAATTTTGACAAGGTACAGCATCAATCTATCTACATCTGTTCATTTTCCTTCAGCTTTCTTTCTCAATTGTAACATCTGTAAGCTATTTAAAGTGAAAAGGGAGATGTGTTTCATTATGATTCCAAGTAAAGATGTTCAATGCACAGTTGAAATAGTGTAGCAACAAGGAGCACTAATGCTGAATATTTCTATTTAGTTAGAATGTCTTGCTTATATGATATTTATTTTTTTGTTTAATTGTTTATCTGTTTAATTCTATCTTGTTAATTCCTGGGGGTATCTGCAGGAGGTTTAATAGTTTTCTGTATATCTTCTTGGAAATATTATCTTTAGTGCTCTGATTTGAATTATTGGTATAGCTTTCTCTGAGCCAATAGTAAAACTTCCTCTCCTTTTTGCTTTTTTCTTTTGTCAACAGGAGTAAAACCAAAGTCTGGCTGGGCAGTTGATCCTTTTGGGCATTCACCAACAATGGCTTACCTTCTGAAACGCACAGGATTTTCTAATATGCTTATACAGAGAGTTCATTATTCAGTTAAAAAACATTTTGCAACACAAAAGACACTAGAATTTTTCTGGAGACAGAACTGGGGTATATGTTTTTCCTTTATATCAATTTATTTTTTTAAGTTACCCAGGTAAAATGCAACGAGAACTTGAAAAAATACTATGGAAATTTTTACAGATTAGGCTTAGAGGAGTAAGTCTAAACTTGAAAATTTTAAACTTGCTGTTTCGATTAAAATAAAATCCAAATTTTTTCATCTAGCTTTACTTTTTCTTTTCCTTCTTCCCCTCCCCCCACTTTTTAATAACAGAAAGGGAATGAGAATACCTGTGAGGTAGGAAAGGTGTTAAAACCCAGTATTATTGCTGTTGTTCCTCTGATCATTTTTCTTCATTTTCATTTGTGCTTTTACTTTCTCTTATTTTCATTCTTTCATGTGCCTTTCAAGTATGCATAAAAAAAAAAGTGTAAGGTGTGGAAAATTCTTTTTCTGCTTTCATTTTTTTTCCTTCCTCTTACTCCTTTATTTTTTTCTATGTGGAAATAAAGTGTAGGAGAAGGAACATTTCTACTAACTCAAATGTTCTGCTCATGAGGTAATGACAGCAGGGTGATTGGCTTTTGTTATGGTTTTTTCTTTGCTTTGTTTTTTTTGGTTTTATTTTTCAGTTGTTGTTTTGATTCACTCAAAGTATAAAAGATGTACTTGGTTACCTCCAAAACTCTGAAAATCATTAATCTGAGTAAAAAAACCCTAACATTTTGTTCTCATCTTTCCCAATCAGCTGGTACTTGATTATAATATCCCAATCTTGGTTGAATCTGTAGTTTTATCATTCTTATATATAAGGTACCTACAAAGGTAGACTCAAGGTATAGATATATCAAAATAAGAAATTGTCTTGATCTGATGTTTTTAGGGCAATTCTTAGATTAAGAACATGGAATTAATTTAGTTTTGCCAAATTTGATAGGGTTTATTTTAAAGGTGTACTCTGTGTATTTAATTCCAGATTTGGGATCCAGTACAGATATTCTTTGTCATATGATGCCTTTCTATAGCTATGATATTCCTCATACGTGTGGTCCGGACCCGAAAATCTGCTGCCAGTTTGATTTCAAACGACTTCCTGGAGGACGAGTAAGTTGTCCTTGGAGAGTTCCACCAGAAGCCATTCATGCTGGAAATGTTCAACACAGGTACAGTTTTTATGTATTCCCCAAGGGAATAAATTTTAAAAACTCCATAATTATGCTGGTCAAAAATGATATGTAGCATAGCTTGATGAATTTATATAGTTCTGTTGTGTTTTAACAGCTCAGTTCCACGCAGCCGCTCACTCACTGGCCCCATGGTGGGTTTAGGGGAGAGAACCAGAAGAGTAAAAGTGAGAAAACTCGTGGGTTGAGATAAAGACAGTTTAATAGGGGAAGGAAAAGCTGCAAATACTTACAAAGCAAACCAAGCAACTAATACACTGCTTCCAGTGGGCAGGCAGGTGTTCAACTATCTGCAGGAGAGCAGGGCTCCATCCCGTGTGACTTGGAAAGACAAACACATCACTCCAAATGTCCCCTGCTTCCTCCTTCTTCCCTGGGCTTTATGTATTGAGGATGACATCACAAGTTATTAAATATCCCTTTGGTTCATTGAGGTCAGTTGTCCCCACTGTGACCCCTTCCAACTCCTTGTGCATCCTGAGCCTGCTTGTTGGTGGGATAGGGTGAGAAGCAGAAAAGGACTAGGCTCAGTGCAAGCCCTGCCCAGCAATAACTAAAACATCTAAAATATCAGTGCAGATCCAAATCACAGACCCATACCAGCTACTGTGAAATAAATTAACTCTACCCCAGTCAAAACCAGTACAAGTTCTTAAAATAAGCTTGTAATAGGTAAATATTACCTATTACCTAGTGTTTGCTCCTTAGTTCAGAACGTAATTGTCAGTGAAATTTGAAGGGAGGTTGTAGTTAAGAAAGATTAATTTTTTTTTTTCTTTTTTATTCATGATACATGAGTCAATTTCTGAATGACAGGCAGAACATTGTCATCCGTTTAGTAGAACATAGTCATCTGGTTGTAGTCATGTTACTGGTTTACTTTAGGTTTTGTGAATTTTATGAACAGTGATCTGTCCCCTGCAAGTGGAACACTTCAGGCAGAGGCAGCATGGTTTAGTATGCTGTAACTTCAAACAGTGGCATACTTCCTAAATGAAATCCTCGAAAAACTTGGCAACCTGTCACCTAGGTTTTCTGAAGTGCACACCTTAAATGAATCTGAGTCCTATGTCTTATGTGTCTTATGATGGGAAATCCTGTTAGCCTCAGTTTTAGTTTTCAAATAGAAACACTGTTGTTTTGCTATGGTCAAGAATCAAATTTATAGTTTCACAAAACAACTTTTCAATTTTGGGAGAAGGGGAGGGAAAATAAAAAAGAAAAGAAAGGGAAACTAAAACTGACAAAAGTTTTTGCAGGAAATGCTTGTATTCTACGGTCCTGTTGCTATCTTCAGGCCTTCAAAATATCCCAGATTTCCAGAGTCAGAAATATATTTAGGTGTTTACAATAAGTGCAAATTGCTGAGTATAACAAATGTATTTAGGGATAGCAAGGTGACTTTTTGGTTCTTGATGCTGATGTTTTAAAGTGATGATAAAATGATGATGCATTGGTTGTCTACATGTCAAGTATGCATCTCTTTTTTTTTATGAGGATAAATTCTGAAAAGCATTATGAAAATTTCACTTTATCATTAAAAGTTCAGTTGCAAAATGTTATTGAAGATAAAACCAGTATAAAACAGAATACATTACAATTGTCATGTTTTAAGGTAGAAATTGGAATGATGATAGGAAAAAGAATAAAAAAAAAAAGAAATAAAAGCCAATGGGGACAGGAGAAAAGTAGAAGAATCATTATGACACACTCAATGCTTATAAAATGTGAAGGAAAGTTCATATGTCTTTAAATCAAAGTTGTAGAAAGAAAAATCTTGACTATGTATCCCAATTAACTGGGACACGTAATTGCAGAAGAGTAATGACTTCTTTAAAAAATACCTGAAATGTAGAGGCTATAAAGAAAATGAAGAATCTGCTTGGAATAGTTTTTTTAAGGGTCTTGTTTTTTAATTAGTTCTTATTTTATCCTTGCACTTCCTAGTTGCAACCTTTGCTTAACAATCTAAATTAGATCTTGTAAAAGAAATGGTTCTTTCACATGTCAAAGGATGTCAAAGAATAAGATAAATGAGGCAGGTATGTAATGAACATATGATCAAGTTAAAGAGATTATCATCTCAATATGGTCTTTGAAACTTAACGTTTTACATCAGGTTTTGATGGATTAAAAACAGTTTTGGTGTCTAACAGAATTGAAACAGCAGTATGCTAGGTGATACCTAAGGGAAAAGTAAAACTTACACATGGTCTTTGAGTTGGAAACCTGGATTATTTACATTTGGAACACTGGAACTAGTGTCTATTTTCAGACAAATCCACTAAAACACAGGAAGTAATCTTTTGGAGAGTGCTAAAACACCACTTGTATTTTATGAAAAAGTTAGTGTATTGTAAACAGCCAAAAACTTCATTGATCTGACCTCTGTAACAACACATTTTAGAGTTGTTGTGGTGAGGAGAGATGTGAGAAGTAATTGGAAAATCTACCTCTACATCATAAGCTTTCCAAGGTTAAAGGTTTGTAGAACACTAATTAATCTGTCTCTCATCTCTGATTGCTTTAAGACTGGAAAAATACAGGAGATCTACACTACATGTATTTGAAAAATGTTGATTAATTAGAGACCAGGTTTAGATCACTGACCTTTCTTCAGTGTTAAAGATAAAATTAATAAAACTCAGATCTTGAATACTCAGCTGGGACTGTTGCTTTTGATTTTAGTGCTATTATGGCCTTACACATGCATTCAAGATATATTGAATTGAAAACTTCAGGCTAGTAATTGTTGGATTTTTCATTGCCTTGCCACTTAAGTTGTGACTTGGTAAGAAGGAATGAAGCAGCAACCTAATGAAAAGTCTGTACTTGTTTAATTACACTTTGTAACAGCAAAGACTACTAATGCACTTGCCCTGATTTGCAGTTGCAACTTTATCCATATATTTAAATGCTGAAGCTTTTCACATTAGGAAGAAAAAAAACTGTTGGTTTTTTGCCTGCTATTTTTTTCTTTCCCCCTTGAATGGGAAAGACTTGTTTTGTTAGTGGAAGTAGAGTTTATTTTGGTGTATGTCTCTCTCTCCCATGCGTGGAAATAGGAAAGAATTCTTCTAGTTGCAAATTTTCTAATTGTCAAAGAGTGAGTCCCTAATGAAGCCATGACCACTGTCAAACCTGTCACATGGGACTTGCTATAGCTGCTGCAAAATTTCTTGTGATTCCCATGGGCACTGTGTGGCTATTGCTCCTCCACCCTTCCCCCCTAGGAAGGAGCAAAACCAGCCATATTATTGTCATATGTATTTAGCCAAATTCTTCAATTTTTTGCATTAAAAGAACACACTTGTGATACAAAGGGGTTTTCTTTGTTTGTGAAAGATGTCAATCATTCAGTGATAATCTGAAAGCTTAAAACCAAGAAGTTTATCCTCTCTGATCTCCTTTGTTTTCAAATTTTCACTCAGGTAGGCAGGATAAATGTATATCAAAATGTATCTAATGCTGTGTCACAGGGGAATAGTAAGGGTAAAATATTTGTGGGACTCAGTGGAATACTTTTTTTTCTAGAAGTATTTTTCATCTTCACCGAATTCTCTCTAGGGCTTTCTGCTGACTCTTTCTCACTCCTTTCTGAAGTAATGATTTAGGAAGTTATTTAAGAGAAACCTAAGAAGATAAATGAGATATCTAATTTTTCTTAGATATTTCTGCAATTGAAATTGGTTTGCAATTGAAGGAAGATCATGCTGCCCCCTTAAAAATTTCTAGTAAAATAACTCACGGTTATGCGTAGAAAGGGAGAAGAGCAGTACTGATGAATTTTTGCAGTAGATTTGGAAATCAACTAGAGGAGGACTTTGAAGAGAGATGGCAAAGTCAAATGTCCTGTTAACTGTAACCTGTATTTTTCAAGAGACTCAAAAATAAAGTATAATTTTAACCATAGACTACATGTGGAAAATTTGAGTTAGACTGGTCTAGAAGAAAGCATTGTCTTGTCTTGTGCCAATTGTTCTGGTAGCTGTGTGGTGAGGAAGTTTGAGATTAAATCTACAACCTGTTGAAAGTCAAGGAAAGTATTGATTCAAGAACAAATACTTAGTAATCTGAAATAAAAATAATAGACGTGGGATGGGGGGAAGCCACCTGTGTAAATTCTAGTCTCAGTAGAACTCTGTAGGTTCTTAACTAAAGTTAATGTTGTGGCCCTTTTCTCCCTCTGGAGTACAGTCAAACCTTGTATTTATTTAGTATTTCTGTAATCTGATAAATAAGTAAGCCTTGACATGCTGTTCAAAGAAATACGAGTTTCAAATATATTGGACTAGAATTTCTGCATGATATCTGCATTATATAGCAAATCTTCAAGATTGGTTGAAAGTTGATTTTGCTGGAGCATCTATAAAAAATACCTGTAGAGACAAAAAAACTAACTGGAATATGAATTTTGCTATTTTTCTTTAAAACACTGTAATTTGTAACACTGTTTTCTTAAATATGTTACTGAAGTTTGTATTTGCTTGAAAAATTAGTTACATAATTTTAATTAGAAGGGATCAGCATCTGAAGATATTGATAATAATTGTAACTTGGAGGGAGAGGAGGAGAAATCAGACTCATGACTTTTAATATATTGCTGCTTAATGACAGAACTGATAGTTTACCCATCCAATAGTTAGTAGGTGTTCCTCAGAGATTAATTTATGGGCAGTTTTTCTGTCAAGGACATGAAGATATGAAGTAAAGAATCAAAGCAAATTACCAGAGGGGATGAGAAGAGGTTGCTTATTATTGTAAATAAGGGCTGGAGAGGATTAGGATTGTTATCTAAATATAATGCAGGTAAACATAATTTGAACTGTAGGCTAGTTTTGGCACGGGAACAAGTTGATCCAAACTGCCCTACTGTTTGAGATGGAGCTTGATAAGCTTATTGAAGGATTTAATTAACACAGTGTTTGCAACAATAGTAGGTTGAATATGGTGTCCCATGTGGGGAGAATTGCATCCAGCTTTTTATTACAAAATGAGACTTTTGTATGTCTTGTTTAATGAGTCACCCTAATGCACAACTTGATATCTAAGAATTGTTTTGCCAAATGCCGAATTCTCTTCTTCTGGTTTCTGAATTGCTATTTTCTTTTTTATCTCCTCAAGGGCTTGGATTATTTTAGATCAATACAGAAAGAAGTCAAAGCTTTTCCGTACTAAAGTTGTGTTGGCTCCGCTAGGGGATGATTTCCGCTATGTTGAGAGCTCAGAATGGGATCAGCAGTACCAGAATTATCAAAAGCTGTTTGATTACATGAATTCTCGTCCTGAGTGGCATGTTAAGGTAAACACAACACATTTTCTGGTTGGCGGAGAAAACAGTATTTCCCAGTATTCTGAGATTCTTCATGGAAAAAAAAAAATGTAGTTGGGTTTGGGTTTTTTTTCAACTGTGAAGGTTTAACAGCAGATTAATTTGCCTTGTTAGATTACATTTTTTACCTTTAGTACCATCTCTGCTCCCAAACCAAAAACTTTTCTATTAGTAATATCTGCTCGAAAACTATAAATAGTTCCCAAACTAGATTAATTTAGAGAACAGCTACTAGGTTTGATTGTTTTCTTAGTACTCTTTGTTTTTTTCACGGACTTCAGACATTGTTATCTAAGGCTGTCAGGCTTTGTTACTTAAATTTTTTGTATTTTCTTATTAGAAGTTCAAGTGAATTTTTCTGCTTTATTTGGCTCCTCTTTGTTTTATGTCCCAAAACAAACAAACAAACAAAATCCTAAGAGACGCTATTGCTGGCTCATGTTGTTGAATACAATAAAATTTGAGACTGACCTGGCTACAGAAGGACTGAGTATACTAACATAACTATCAGATGAGATATCACTTTAAATCATTAATTATGCTTGAGTGTTAATACGCTCATTCATCTGTTCTAATGTGTAAGCTGATTACACTGGAGACTCCTTATTCTATAAATGTACTCAGACAACCTTTCTTCATCTTTCAGCAGGCAATAAGAAATAGGAGACCACAACCTTAGGGGTTTTTGAGTATCATGTTAGAGTGCACTATTGCTGCTTTCACATTTAGGCTTTTTAAACATGGGTCTGATATCTTTCATGCAGTTTGTGCATGCATCTGTTTTCCCTCATCTTTTCTGAGATCTCCCCTGGTTTTTCTAACTGTGTGTTTGAGCAGTGCCTGTAGTATGTTAGTTCTTTCTGTTGACTTCTGGACTTGTGTTCTGCATAAGAAAGATGATTTCTTGGGATTATACCTTATCTGAAAGCTGGATTTTGCATGTTACCTATGGGATGTGGGTGACACGGTGTGTTTGAATGACTACTGTGTCTTAGTGGAGGGAGATAAACCTGGAGAGTACTTTTCAAATCTTTTAAATCTAAAGCCAATCTTTTAAAACTAAACCTTGCTGCTATCACTAGCTTTACTCCTGTCAAAGATGGATATATTGTGCAGGTAGTCACTCTTTGGATACTAAGAGCAACATGCTTTCTGTAGTTCCTACTAGTCTGGACTGGATGATTTTGTCTCTGGGCAAAAACTGAAGGCTCTAGCTCTGAAGTCATTCTTTAAAGACCTTCCTCTCCTGATACATCTGAAAGTTTCTGCTTAGGTTCTGCTCAGCCCATTGTCAAGGACTCTAGCAGCCTACTTCATTGGCCTTGGTGTGCCCATGTGGATGAATATCTTGGGAATCACATTAGCCTTTGGAACCCTTACAGAAGTACCTTTTTCTGATCCTTAATATCCAGACAAAAAGAAATTATATCGCCTGGGTCTGCCACTTAATTCCTAGGGTACTTTGATCAGCTGGAGTACTGTTGGCATTGGAACATTTCTCCTTTTCATTTCATTCAATTAGTTAGGGGCTTTTTCTCTCTCTTTTTGTTGTTGTTGTTGTTGTTGTTGTTGTTTTTTGGGGTTTGTTGTCTTCTTTGTTCTGTCTTGTGTGTTATCTGTGGGTTGGGGTTTTTATGTTTGCATGTTTTTGTTTATTTGCTTGTTTTGTTCGAAACTGATATAATTTATCTTTGAAAATATGAGCTTAAATGGAGAACTTTCACACTCTTCCACACTTTCCCTAGTGGAATGTAACTCAATAGGCAAGTAACAGATCATGCTCAGCTTCGTAAGAACTGAGATTATATAGAGGAAGAGTTCACATTTCTTCTTTAAGTGCTGAGATATCTAGGATATTACTACTTACACAAGGGACTGCATACTCTGCCTTTCTGATCTTACAAGAGATTTACTGTTTCAGACAGCTCTTTAAGGGGTTTATCTAGTCGATATGTCTGTTAGCATTGAGATTCTCCTGCCTGCAGCTATTCTATAGTTCTAAAAGTATGTAGTACATTACTGTGAAAGATACCTATTTTGATCTTGAGGAGTTCAGTCTCCCATTCTGAGATCTCCTTTACATATATTATACATAAATTAGATTGAGTCTTTTTGTACGTCAGTAGAGGAATCTTCCAGCTTATTTCACTGTTTCCATTCACCTGACTTTGTTGCTTCTCTGGTGAGGTTTTATTCCTCTGATGTCATGCACCCTAGAGAAGTGAGATCACCTGTGTCTGACTTCTCTTGGTGCATTGATTTTGTTTCCTGTTTTCTTCTGAATTCTTTCTTGTAGGTGCCTATGATAGTGATGGAAAAGACCAAGCATCCTAGAAGTGTCTGTTAAGGAAGGTTTACTAATGATGGGATTTTTGGGGCAATATTTTAAAGTGGCAAGTTCTCATATTGTACCCACCCAACAGATAGTTGGATGTTTTGAATGATTTTGAAGTAAAACTGTTTCGTTTTTTTTACATGATGAGAAAGTATGTCTTTATTGTCACAATGACAGTTCTTATATTCCAAGTCACTTTTAAAAGATTTTTCCTAAAAGCTTGGTTTTGGTGGTGTAAATTGTAGCATGCTACTTTGTATGCTTGTTAAAAAATAATAATAGGAGAAAAAGTGACTTGATATTAATTTGAGGTATTATCATTATAGTTCCAATAATGTGATCTTCTGTGCCTGTTCCAACTTTTATGAATTGCTTTTTTTTTTCACTTTGATTCAATATCCAGTTTGCCATCTCTGCCTTCAATAACAACATCTTTCAATACTGGTTGGGTTTTTTGTTTGTTTGTTTGTTTTTTTATTCTCCTCAAACTTGAGGGTACCATCTTTTGACCTGCCCTGCAAAGTTCTGTATTACATTATCTGAGCGTTTTAAAAAAATAAGCCAAAGAAAGTGATTTTTTTTTTTTTTTACTCTCACATGGTACATCTCTAAACACAATTTCTTTTTATGTAGTTAAAAAAAATCAAAACCAAACCAAAACAGCTTCTGAAAGAAAATGCTAATTTTTTTTTGATCAGCACTCATCTTGACAAGATTTGGAGCTTAAGAGAGTTAAATTTGAAAACACAGGATTAGAACAACTATTGTTGCATTACCTTAAGTTTCTTACTTAGTCCAGACAGCTACTTAGGTGATATCGAGATATTACTTAGCTCATGTGTTAGAGACTTACTTCAAAGACAGGAAAGAATGCTTCACTTATTTCTTGATAGTTAGCTGGTATTTTAGATACCTTGTTATACTTAAAAAAAAATAATTTCTATTTCATGAATCACAGAATAGTTTTGGTTGGTGGGGACCTTTAAAGGCCGTCTAGTCCAACTGCCCTGTAATGAGTAGGGATATCTTCAATTATGCCAGTTTTCTCAAAATTGCATCCAATCCAATCTTGAATGTTTCCAGGTGGGGCATCCATATCCTCTCTAGGCACCTTGAGTGTATCACCAAACTCATATTAAAAGATGTCTTATTTATATCTAGTCTGAATCTATCCTCTTTTAGCTTAAAACCAGTATGTCTTGTCCTAGCACAAAAGGCCCCACTAAAAAGCCTATCCCCATCTTTCTTAAAAGCCCTTTTTATGTACTGAAAGGCTGCAGTAAGGTTTTCACAGAGCCTTCTCCTCTCCAGGCTGAACAACCCCAACTCTCTCAGCTTTTCCTCATAGGGAATAATTTTTGTGACTCTTTCTGGACCTGCTTCGATGGGTCCATCTCTTTCATGTACTGCGTTGAAATGCTTTTGGAAGAGCTATCCAACTTGTCTGAATAGTGTGCAGGGGAACTTTAAAGATCTTTAGGATAGGATTTCTGCTATAATTCTGCTGGAAGAGTGACATATTTCTGAAATGTGTATAAAACCAAGCATATGCATTCTCTTTGTATTTCTAAATAAAGAAAATGGAACCATGTTACAGTAATTTTAATTTTCATTCAGGCCCAGTTTGGAACTTTATCAGATTACTTTGAAGCTCTGCGTAAAGAAAGCAATTTGGGTGAAAAGAGCAGCAATTCATTTTTTCCTGTTTTAAGTGGAGACTTCTTCACCTATGCAGACAGAGATCATCATTACTGGAGTGGATACTTTACATCACGACCCTTCTATAAACGCCTGGATAGAGTCCTGGAATCCTACATACGGTAAATGCTGCTGTCCAGTACATTTGTAACATATTTCTTGACACATAGGAGAGATGAATTTGTGAGTCATGGTTTAACCGCAGCCAGCAACCAAACCCCACTAACCACTCTCTCACTCTCTCACCAGCGGGACTGGAGAGAGAATTGGAAGGGTAAAAGCTGGAAAACTCATAGGTTGAGACAGTTTAATAGGTAAAGCAAAAGCCACACAGAGAAGCAAAACAAAACAAGGAATTAATTCACTGCTTCCCCTGGTTGGGCAGGTTTTCAGCCATCTCCAGGAGAGCAGGGCCCCCATCATACGTAAAAGTGACTTGGGAAGACGAACACCATCATTCCAAAGGTCCTCCACTTCCTCCTACCCACTTTATATACAGAGCATGGTGCCATATGGTCTGGAATATCCCTTTGGTCATTTGGGATCACCTGTCCTAGCTGTGTCCCACGCCAGCATGGCAGTATTAGAAGCAGAAAAGGCCTTGGCTCTGTGTAAGTTCTGCTCAACAATATCAAAAATATCTCTGTATTGTCAATCCTGTGTTCAGCACAAATTCAAAACACAGCCCACACACCAGGCACTTGAAAGAAAATTTACTCTACCCCAGGCAAAACCAGCACCATACTCTAAATCTGTTGAACAGATGGAGAAGGGATTTTGAAATGCACTGTTTAAGCTTACTTATGGTAAGGATAGCCTAAATGGGCCCCAAATACAGGTCTTGGATTTGTTGGTGTATCTGTTTTATTAGTAAATTTACAGAAATGCAATGGTATTTTTTCCTTCCAAACAAATAAGTTGTTCTCAAATACTACTGAAGGCATCAGCAAGTCCTGATTAATTTTTCCATAATATTTTTTGGCTATTTTGGGTATATGTATATGTATATATTTGTGGGGGAATGAACCATGAACAGGTTAATGTGTGTGTATTCTTTACCGAGAAATAATGCTTTTAAGTTCCAGCAATGTCAGAATTAAGTAGTAGTTCACTGCTACTTAGTAGCCAGAAAATAGTGTTCAGCCTCAGGGCCTAATATGATAACTAACTATTTAAGCAAGAAAAGAGTTGGTTTTTTAGGGTTTTCCTGTTTCAAAAAAGTTGCAGGTTTATATATTAAAGTGCATGTAATCTTAAGTATTTTGTAATGGAGATTGACATCATTGCTGGTTTGAGATATAAAAGATTTTTTAATCTTAAATGAGAGATGGATGAAGTAGTTTAAAGGGCGATAAAATCAATGACCAAACATTTGTTTAAAATTATGGAAAGATACAAAGAACAACAGCATAGTTGGGGACAAGTTAAAAACACATTCTGTGTTTTTATTTTTTAATAATGTAAGCAGGGGAAACTTACAGTAGTTCTGCAGAAAAACTGATTGTTGAAGTAGTTCAGAAGCAGGACAAATGCTGCAGTGATACTTCTAGCTGTACAGATGGATAGAAAATACTACATCTTAGGGTTCAAGAACTTTTGGAAAAATTATTTATTTAGGTTGCATATAAACTGGGACTAAAGGTGATGTAGTGTAGGCTAAGCTACTAGTGATGCAGATTTTGGTCTATTTGCAGTGTCTTATCAGGAAGAGATAGTAAAAAATTACAGCAAAGTGGAAAATTTGTGGAAACTGTTTTAGGTGATCTGCAGTAGTTTGAAATAGAGGTGAGAAATCAAGGCTTTTTACAGCTCTTTTGGAAAAGTATTCAAGAAATGCTTACCTTTAAGTTGAAGTGTTTGTACAATGTCATATTTCTGACTGTCTGCTATCTTTGACCATTGTAATGTTTAGAATAATATTGAGACCTGAAAGGAAAATTCTGCATCCAAAAGTCTTTCGCATTAATAGAAAATAAAATTAAATCCATGTTGGTGGTGGGGAGTGAAATCTAACCTGCATTTTGATTTGTATTCTCCTCTTTACAGCTACAGTTAGGTCAGTGTTTAGGGACTAACTCAGATTTTTCTTTAAAAAGGTTAAATGCTTCCAGAGAGGGTCTATTCACCAGATAAATGTGCATCTGATGTCTTTTTTTTTTTCTTTTTTTTTTTTTTTCCAACTAAAATGTTTTCATTTTCCTTTTAAGTTAAGCTGCAATAGAACAAAGTAGGAGGGATGCATAGATGTAGGAATTTACACTAAGCAACGTTTAAATCACTGTGATTAAACTTAAGTGTGCTAGTAATTTTAAAAAAAAGGAATTATAACTTTCTATCACCTTGATTTTTGTGTGTAGTTTCTGAGCAGTTACCTAAACTGTAAGAGCAAAATCTCATCCTATTCCTCAAATATTGACAATATGGAAATGGATTAGGGTGTTACACTGACAGCGCACATTTCAGTTTAGTTGGGTATGTGCTAGTTGCAGTTTTTACATAATTGTCACCTATGTGTTGCATAAAGACAAAGAGACTGAACTGAATCCAAAGGTATTTTTCATGTTAACTATTAATATCAATATATAGTCTGAAAAATAGTTGAGCATGTTTGTTAAATTTGTTGTTGTACCTAGTTTAAAATTGAACTCACTCACTGGCAGCTTGGGTAAATGTAAAATTGAACATATTTTCTTTTTTTATTTTGTATTTTATTTTATTAACATGCTCAGAAGTTAGCATTTCAAAAACTTATGTTGTTTTTCTTTACTTGCCTTTTATAACATTAACTTGTATCATATTTGTTTCTTCAAATACTTGAGAAACCTTCATTAATCTCAAATTTTGAAAAGGAATCTGATACAGATGTACAAATATAGAACTGCAACATTTTAGGAAAAGAAAACAGGAAAAAAGTTAACAGATATTTTCCTAGAATTTCTGCAGCCATTTTTGTTAGTCAAATATTCATAACAATTAGAAATTATGGGGATTTTTTTAAATAAATTTAGATTCTCATAAATCAAGTGAGAATTTAGTGCTAATATTTTAGTGCTAGGCTTTTGCATCAGATGTAGAAGAGAAGGGCTCTGAATTCTGTGCAGTCTAAGGGTTTTTGAATCCAGTGTTATCACCATTCAGGTAAATGTATAGTAAGCAGGTGCCTGAAGTGCTTAAATCCTTAGAATAATTTAGCTTGCTTAAAGTGCAAATGACAGAATAGATATTAGATACTGTATTAATATATTTATTTCAGACAATTTTATTTGATTAATAAATTGCTTTTTAAATGGAAATTATATGTTTCCTCTAAGGCAGACTATCCGTACTGTGACATTTTAAGACTATATCTTTATACCTCACACATTTGTGAAAATGGTATGTTAGTTTGTACTGTCATATTTTTATTTTAAAGCTCCATTTTCCATCACAGAAGCCTTGAAGGAAGCTACTCTGTGAAGCTAGAAACAGTTTAAAATGTGCAAGATCAAGGTTTAGAGAGCTCATGAAACTAGGCATGAGGAAAGACGTGAAACATCAATTTATTCTTTGGGTAAAATGTGTTGTTGCTTTTTACTTTTTAACACTATATAAATACTTGATTATTCTCTGCAATTCCAGGGCAGCTGAAATTCTCTACTCATTGGCTTTGGTACAGTCCAGTAAATCTGAGAAGAGGAGTGTGTTTCCTTCAGTGAATAACTATAAATTGCTGGCAGAAGCCAGGAGGAACCTTGGACTCTTTCAGCATCATGACGCTATTACAGGAACAGCCAAAGATTGGGTAGTTGTGGATTATGGCACTAGGTAATTTATGATAAATATATAAAATTAAACCTAATTTCCATTTGCTTTTTTAGAACAGAACTGTTTATTTCAGAGATACAGATTTGATATAGCAACAGACTGAGTACTGAGAATGTAGTGGTGCTCTGCATGAGAAGTGGATCTGATTTCCCATGCTCTTCATTTATGGATTTTTTTTTTAGTTCTCTAAGTAGGAATTCGATATCCAAGTTTTTTGAGGTTTCACAAGAAGCTAGGTAGATTTCTTTAATAGCTGTTATTTTTTGCAGTAACTGTTGTATAGGAGATTATTTTTGTCTTTCTTAAACAGTGATCAAGAGATAAGCTAATTTAAGCATATATTCCTTGGAAAATCCCACATGCTCTGTAACCTACCTTCCTTCAGTGTAGGAAATCTTTTTGATGTTGACAATTTCCTACTTAACTTGTCTGTTTTTGTTTGTTGTTGTTGTAGCTAATGGGTAGTTGCTTTCTCAGTACTGACAAATTATTCTGTTAGCTGCTTCATAGAATTTTTTGAAGAAGATTGTATGATATATGGATGTCTGTGTATGTACATGCTTTATTTATGGGTTTGTTCAGAAAATTGTTACATATTGGAATGTTAATAACAAGGAAATTTGATTGATTGAGGTAGACAGTTAATACTATGGCATGTTCATTAATTAAATCATTGTTTTAAATACATCTCAAATGCTCCTTCTTATTTTAATCTATTTCGTGACAAGTGTTTTTAAATTCTATGAAATTTTAATCTATTGAAGCATAGGTGTAATCAAAGTGCCAGCATGCACAGTGAACTTGGTTATGAGAGAGTAAAATATTTTTTTCACTTTACAAATAAAATTGCCCTGCTCTCTATATTTAAGAATTAGTAAGCATTGTGTGAATTGAAGCAATGGAAAACATAGTAATAATTTAAATTTTGTGTTTCTGATTGTTTTTTAAATCCTACATAAATGCAGTCTTGACTTTGTGACCAGCATCTCTGGCTTCTTTCCACTGTAGAAACTGGAAATCAAACAATCAAACATAAATCACAAAGTTTCCTAAGATTAGCATTTTGAAAAAGTACTTGAAAAAGTATTATGAGGGTATATCTTTTACAGCATAACAGCTGTTAGATCTACCTTACTTTCAGTATGCAAGACAGGAATGTACTGAAATTCAGAATATTTCTGCTTTTTTTAGTTTGGTCACCGATTGCAACTAACTGTTCTTGTTTCATTCTATATTGATATTAAAAATTATATTTGCTTTTCTGCAACTCATATTGTTGAGTTCTTTAATATTTTTAAATTTTGATGTTACCACATTGAATAAAAGCAACTCAAAACTAATTAAGACTTTAAATGTTTTAACAGGCTTTTCCATTCAATAATGAACTTGAAGAAAGTGATAATTGACTCTGCTCATATTCTTGTCCTAAAGGATAAAAGTGCTTATAGTTATGATGCATCAAATCCATTCCTGAAGATGGTGAGCTGTCTTTCTTGATTTTTCCAAAAATTAAATGTGATCTATGCCTTTTCAATACAGTTTGAGTGACCTGCAAAACCCTCTCTGCAGGACACCACATATCACAACTAAAGCTTTTTAGTGTGGGATTTCTAGACTTCTAACAGGAGAACTTCAGTATGTTTACAAGACCCTTTGCAAAACTTGAGCAAGTAGAAAGTTCAAAGGCACTTGTTTTGAAATACAGAATGATGGTATTTGGGGGCTGATGGAAGCTGACATCAAGAACTGCTCAATGATGGACATTCAGGATGAATGTCAAGAGAGCTGAGGAAGACAAATGATGAAGACTTTGAGATTGAAAATGGGTGTTGTTTTTGAGGGGTGAAGAAGGAAAAAAAACCATAGAGGAACAGAGCACGGGACTGTAGCAGCAGCATTCCAGCAGGTAGTAGGTACAACCAGGAGAAAGTTTCCCTTCTTGAAGCCCAGAAAAAAGGAAGCTGTAAATAAGACATGATGGAAGGACTCCAAAATGACACTGCTTGCACTTTTTCTACTACTCTTAATTATTAATTACATGCAAAAGCATGTCATGGTTTTCTTAGTTGATGAGTTATTACTTTTTACTTCATGGGTTAAGTTTTACAGACTCTACATTAGTAAACAAATGAAAACTAGATCATTTGGAGATAATACACTGAAAAAGAGATTCCAGAATGACCCAATAAATAGGATGAGATCTAAACTGTAAAAATAAAGCTGTGCAACTCTTGCATCATTCCTGTACATTAGTCTTATTTCTTTAAGTGCAGAAAGAAAATTTTCATGTAAGTGACAATAGTTGGATTTGAAAAACATGATTTTGAGGATGTTTTGAAGAACTGAAAACTTTGCACTTCAGTTTCAAAGTTTATAGTGGTCAGCATTGTGTGAACTAAAAGGAATTCATTGTGCATCAACAACTTGGCTGTTCTCTTGCTTAGACTAATGCAACAGTGTCAGCAAGGTTTTGCCTCTACCTTTCTCAGTGAAAGTGAGCCCTGGGTAATGTTGCATTTAAGAAAAGAGAGAAGCCAGTGAAAAGTAAGAACTCATATTGTGAAATAATTCTTCACATAGTTTATTTTAAAAATTAACATAATTATTCTTTAGGTGCAATATAAGGCAATGAGAACTGATAGAAGACTAGACAGTGAATCCTGATGATAAATACACAGCAGTGTGGTGTTTCAGGTTCAATTTATAGCAAGGGAAAGTTAATAAAAATATATGATAAATATTTGCAAAATTTGAAGGAAGTTGGTGATTATGAAGTCTTATATGCAAAAATGAAAACATGGGTAAAAATTTGATACTGGAATCTAATAAGGCATTTAATGAAAACAAATGTTTCCTAATGTATTGGCCAAATTGAGCCTCTTTCTTTTGTCTGTCTGAAATACTTATTTTATGAAGTTTTGTGGTTCGTTATCCTGAGTAATGTGCTAAAATAGGCTTTGGTTTATGGTATTGTTAATATGGTTTTCTACTTCACAAAATTCATAAAGTAGAGAAAGCTCCTATATTATCCATTTAAGTGTATTCAAAAGCAAATTCAAAGATGTTCTCTTGTAGGATGATGTTCAGACTTCCCAAGATTCTTTGCCACACAAGACAGTTATAAAGCTGACATTGCAACCAAGGTAAATAATTTACGTATTACTTAGTGTCTGAGGTTCTTTTAGCAATATATGTGTTTTCACTACCCAATAAGGAGCTTTTTATGCCATTTTTTTTTCTTCCAATTTCCACTCAAAATGGAACTAGAAGTTAAAAAAAAAAGAAAATAGTCTGGGATATTTTGCTAACACTATTAACTCTAATTGAAAGGGGACACAGCATGCTAAAATATAGGCATTTCTCACATACCAAGTATTCTGTTTCTATGTGATTTCAGAACATTGAAATACTAAATAAATTATGCTTGAGAGAAGCAGTAGAAAATTCTAATTAAACAGAATTTCAGGTACTGCAATTAGCATTATGAGCCAAACCTTGTTTATATAAGGCCTCAAAATCACAATTTCTAAATACTGTATTGCCTTTAGAATTCAAGTAAAAGGTAAACTAGGACAATGTCTTCTCTTAACTCCAACTTTCCATTGTATTAAGAAGGCTTGCCTTTTACTTTATATGTAGTTGTGGAGTATTCGGTTGAAACTGACATCCAGCTGTTCCCATGAACACTCAGTATCCTACCTGAAATAACTTACACGCCCATTAGAAATTGACTAATCCTAATGAAGTGAATAAGACATATGGATATGAGAGCTGCTATGTGTAAATCAAGTAATACATGGGTTTTGCTCATAGAATGGAAGATTTAAGATTCATTTAAAAAGCAGTGAATGCTATTTTTGCTGATGTTAGTATTTAATTTCTCTAATTCTAGCAAGTGACATGCTAATAAAACTTTCCTAATTCATGAAGGTGTCTGACCATTCAGCAGACCAACTGCTACTGTTAAAAGGTTCTAATTAAGTCTTTGAAAAGTCAGTAAAGTTTGGTCCTTGTGAGCTTTTGGGCAAAGCTGTCTTCAGTCCTCCGGCACTAACTGTACATAATGTGTTTTAATATAAGCTTTTCTCTAGAGCATACTTTTTTTGGTAAGACTTTTATTCTCTTATTGAAGTGCTAGATAGATGCTAATAGATTATCTTAAACTTGTCCAAAATGGTCAAGGACTTAGGTGCCTAGATGTTTATTTAACTAAAATATTTCAGCTTTTTCAAAATTATCCCCTCATGTTTCTTCACTGGAAGAGGCTTGTATATATATTGCATAAACATTTGGCTGGAGGCAAGTTATAATTTAGAATTTGTTTATCATTTGAGAATAGCTTTATTGCTTTTGCTCTCCTTGCCAAGGTCAGCTGTTGAAATATTCCCTGTGCCCCCTTCACCCCTCGATATGCCTTCTGTTGGCATCCACTGTTCCACTTATTTCTCTGCATAATATACTGTTTTCCCTTTTTGTTGATATTCATTTCAAGCTTTTTTCTTTTTTTTTCCCCCTCTTAGTTGTGCATGAAATAGATATTCATGACACTAAAATTAATATTACTCTAGCAACCTTTTGCTGTTCTTCTATAAACTGGTCCTAACTTACTGAGAAGATAACAGTGATGGAAAATTGCTAATTGTACCTTGTCTGGTAATGTGAAGATATCATGTAGTCTTATAAGACATGGTTGATGTTCCAAGGACTGTGCAATCAGAAATATGGGAGATAGAATAAAAAGTGAGGGAGCAGAGACAGAAAAATATTGTAAGAGAATATTGATATTGCCGACTAAAACCATGTTTCTTTTTGTAGTGATTTCCATTTTGGAAACACTTTGAAAATAATGCTTAAATGTACACTACTTCATGTTTCCTTTGTTGTTAAAATTTTCATTTGAATATGTTGTTTGGTAAACTGTTTTCACTTATAAAAATGAGCTTAGTCTTTTTAGGCTTCTAACTTTATCTCTGGTTGTAGTCTGAATCTCCACTAACATTGTTACCATTGAGAAAAGTGGTATGGAAGCTGACACAGTAACATTTGGTTAAATCTAGTATGTGATTATTATGATTGCATCTAAGTTTTCTAGTAGCATTTTGGGTGAAATGTTAATTTCAGTAGAAACATAAAATCAACTCAATAAATCTATTATTTAGGATTATGGCGCTTAAACTTCAAAGTCTGATGCTTCTAAGAAACTGATTTTTCATTTGAAATTTTGAAGCATCAGCAGATTGAAAATACTGATTTTCATCAAGACTTTATTATTTGCTTATCTTCTGTTCATAGTATTCTTTATTGTTCATGTCTGTATAATCAAATCTCTAGATTTCTCTTTGTTAGTGTATTCTAATATATCATTATATGGGATAGAAGTTAAGTCAATGTAACTGTCAAGATGTTACTTTTCTTTAATTGGCTGTTTAGCTTTTGGTACTTTTGCATTTCCATGTCAAGACTTTTGAAAATAGCTGTATTGTAAATTGCTTATTCTTACAAAAGTTTGGTTCATATCACCTGTAATTTTAGAGGAACACTACTGATGGGAAGCCCATAGAATAATGGCTTTTTAAAATCTGATTAATTACTCCATCTTTTTTTTCCTTCTTATTTTACTGGTTGCAAATATAACCTGCTTTTCTTCAAGAAAGTAGTTGGTAGTATATTCGTTAAGCCTTCTTTTTGGTGGTTTTTATTTAAGTGTTCTCTTCTCTGCTCATGAAAGTTGTAGTCAGTAGTGAAAACAGAGAAAAAAAGAAAACAAGAAAAGGTCTATCTTTGAGTATTTATTGTTTTAGTATTATATATAGATATATATATCTATATCTCTCTCTCTATATATATAGAATTATAGTTCTCCGTATTGTTGTGTAGTTGAGAAGTATCTTTCAAACTACTTCTAAGTAGGTGCCATTTGTAATATATTTGGTATTGTTTCTGCCCCCACCTGGGCATCTCTGTAATGCTATGTTGCCTTATTTTTATGAATCCATAGTTTTATTTAAAAAATAATGTGTAAATTTTAACTAAATAGGTATGCAGAGTGTTTTAAATCTTACTGTGACTCTGTCACCTTAGAACAAATAAGTGGTCTTCTGATAAGGCTTTTGAATACTGAAATTGTGGAGTCTTTATTTACACTGCATCCCTCTTAACTGCTAAATGAAGTCACATGCTTTTAAAAAAATTGTTACTGTCAGCTGAAAAAGAAATCTTTCAAAAGGTAACATCTAACTAGATGTGAAACTACTTCTGTCTTGTTCTGAAATTTGAAATTACTACATGTCTTGGAGAAAAAAACCCATGAGTGTGCTGATAAATTAATTGCTGATTCATACTTCTGTGAGTGTCCAGTCCTTTAATATAATAATAGTTTTTTTTGAGTAGTCTGCCAAAGGTCATACTTCACAAATGGCAAAAGACTTGCACTCACTGGACTTGGCAGGGTGGGGTGTGTTTGAATGTCTTGTCCCATTTGGGCTGTCAGTAGTAGATGAAGGGTATGTTGACAGTGTGAGTGGGAGGATTTTTTAGACTTTTTTTTCAGTTCTATCTACACTGTTTCCTGGAGGCAACATTGCAAGGGAATGTGATACACACCCAAATAACTGAATTGACTGTTTGGACCAGCTTGGATGTTGTAGTCATTTGGTACAAAATGGTGAACCTGGGAGTGAAAAGACCTAACAATAGCAATCATGCCTTTTTTTTTTCCTTTTTTTTCTTCCCATTTTATTTTAACTTCTGAACCTTGGTGTACCTGACTGGGAAGTTTCAGTACTGAGCTCCACTGTGCTCTACAGGCATGGTGTAAGGGCATCCTAACTAAACTGAGGATACTATGATATTGAAAGATTTTTAAAAATCATTGATTCAGGATTATTTTTAGTGCTAAACTAACAATTATAATAATTTTCCCACAAATAACTTCTGTCAGCTGATCTTAGAGGAACATTATGATATTATATCTTTTTATTTAGGCTACTTTAATAGCTTAGCAGGCAAAATTTCCACTAGTCGAAATACTTAGGTTACCTAGGGGGTTAATTATGAGGAGGATACACTGTAATCAGTTATTTCTTCAAAGATCTGTTAAAGCACCAAACAGTTTATTGATATCCACTTTATGAAAGGAAGTTTCTTGTTTTCAAATAGAGGATCTAGGCTATTGTCCTTACTTTAATATCTATGAGCAGGTTTTATGATAAGATTGTAGTTAATAAAGTTTTGGCATAAGTTGTATTTAACCTCGTTTATCCAAAATTTGTGATCTTTTTTGAGAAAGAAAATCCTGATTTACCTCTAAGATCTTTCAAGTTGCTTATCTTTTCAAAAATTCACTTGGCAAGAGTGGGTTACCCACTGCTTTCTGAACACAGCACTATAATGTAGAAATTAAAGCTAGGTTATTAAGTTTAATGTGTGATAAAGTCTAATGCACAAGAATTCTTGACAGACAAGTGTGTGTGTGTTGCTGTATTTGGTTGGATAAGCAAGGATGACTCTTCTGAGAAGGAAAATTTGTTGGTGTGATATGCCATAACTACGTCTTTCTGAGCTTAGGAAGTGACTGGATTGGGGTAATACTCTCATTTGACAACTTTAAGTTTGGTGGCAAACAACTTTTTGTTGGTTTTCTGTTTTTTTTTTAGACCTGTGTTGCCCTTGTTGGTACAATCAATATGAAGTTACAATGAGAGGACTGACTCTCCAACAGCATTTGGCATTTTAATAATGTACATTTTAATTACCTTTTATGCCTGCATGATTTCTGAGGCATATGTATTCTCAGCTATATTCTGAAAAAGCTGAAAAAAAAGAGTTGAATTGTCAGTGAGGGGAAAACAAACTTTAGAGAAAACAAGAAAGAATACAGAACATTTAAGATGAGTTCAGAAATATTTGTGGCAACTCGTACGTTTTTAATATGCTTGCTCCCCAGAGGAAAAAAAAGTCTAAAAAAGCGCAAACAAACAAATGAACCCTAACCTAACAAATATTTCTAGTATTTTATTGGATTAAATAATGATGGAAGTATGCACGACCTTGTTATGTTTTTGTTAAAATGAAACCTCTGTATTTGTATTTTTAAGGAAGGTGGACAGGATGAATATTCATTCAATCAAGCCTTAACACCTTCTGCTTTTGTTGTGCTTAATTAAGCACTTGGATTAAACCCACATTTAATACAAACATTCAAGAAGTTAAAAAATTAGAAAACACTTTGAAAATTAAATGTGAAGAGCCTGCATTTATAGTTTCCAATATTCTGGCTGTTTAGATTAAATACAGCCTAATGATTTTTTTTTTTTTTTAAGTTACTTTAAAAGTGTTACTCTTGGTGTTCAGCTGCCTGATCAATTTTCTAGTTTTCGGGTGACCTGTTACTGCCATGAATATGTTCTGTTTGTAGTGAGCTCAAGGTCATTTTGACTGAATTAGATGAGTATTTAAAAAGCATTCTCCTTGATTTTTGTTAAGGAAGAGCTGTTGCAAAGCCAATGAAATGCTTGGCTGACACAGGATATTTCAGACTGTGTCTGAATCTAGAAACATCAGTTAATGTGAGCGTGAAATAAATATTACAGTAAAAAACATTCTGGTAAAAGTGGTGACTTCAAAATGAACAAAACCAAAACCATGATACATGATCCATTCATTCTGTTTTCCAGGTGGAAGTTAGCTGTGCAACTGTCTTTATGACCAAAATCTGCACACTCTCCACTGACAATGGGACAGGAAGTGGGTACGGAAGAGTTCACAGCGCACTGATCTCTTTATTCCCACTCTTTTTCTATAAGGTCACAACAGTTTTTTCAGAGGTTTCCATATGTACTGGGCAAGATTTCTACTTTTTGTGTTAACTATACTACATGCAGGCTTATCTCATAACTGACTCCAGGCACTGCTAGCTGACATCTCTCTAAAAGTTTATCTATGAACCCTAAAAACGAAACAAGTAAGCTAGGAGATGAATGCCTGTTTTGATGTGAGGGATAGCTCTTTAAAACTGGACTGTGATACATTTTTTGAGTTATGTAAATTTTCCTTAAGAAAAAGAAAAAAGTAGCTTTAATTTGCAATTAATTTTACTCCAAAGTTTTTTGTGGAATTAATTTTCAAAACTCAGTTTTTGAATGTTATGCTTCTAAATTAAAGTTATTCTGAAAGTTGTTACATTTCAAGCTTTTAACCATTACTTCTTCAGTGGAAAAAATTCTTATAAATCAAACTTTTCTCAGTTTTTGGTCTGTCTTATTGTTGATGAATCAATGACAGTCTGTTCTACATGTTTTTGGTTATGAACTGTCTTTGAAATTGCCATTGCAAAATTAAACCATTAAAGAAATTCATAGTTTGTAGCATTTGTAGAATCTTTGCAGTTTTTCAAAACTGCACAACTCTTGGATTTTCATTTCAGTACACAGAATATCACCATTTTTTATTGGGGTTTGCAGTACCAGTGCAGTCAGATTGTGATGATGTTTGATGCTTCAGTTACTATAGAAATTATAACAGTAAATTGAAATACAACAATTAGGTCTTACAAGAAATTTCTGGTTTCCTCGGAGAACACTGTAATAAAAGTGTCATATGAAACATAGAAGAAATAGATAAACTATACATACTTTAGGGGAAGGAAAAAAACCTGGAGTTTGTTTTTAGAAACAAAGTGATAACTATGAAGGAATATGCTAGAGAATGATTGAATAGAACTGAAAGGTCTGCATTATATACATGTACTTGTGAAGCAGTTTTGAAAGTAAAATATACACATTTTCAGTATATTAGTACATTTGTGTATTATTTCTTTTTTTTCCAGGCACTGGCCCCTTCAGCCTTTTTACTGAAGTTACTTTGAGGCAATATTGTAGTTAGTCCAAGGGTCTCAAGGCACAGACTGAAGTGATATGAATACTTAAAAGTCTTTCTGCTCTTCTGAACTAGATTTTTTTTCCCTTCTAAATGCAGATTTATAAAGCCTGCACTACAAGAGGAACAAGGAAAGGATTTTAGTGAAGGTACTTCCTGATCCTGAAAAAGTCAGGGGGCTTCAAGCCCATCTTGGACCTCAGAACACCTCACAACTTTGTGGTAAAAGACAAATTTAAAATAGTGCCTTTGGACTTAATCCTTTTATCCTTAATTGGAGAGTAGTTATGTGCTCCAGATTAGGATATGTGTGCCACTACAATCCATCCAAATCATAGGAAGTATATGTATCTGGCATATGTAATAGGTACATAACATTTAAAAGTCTTGTCTTAGGTTGATGTTGATATTTTTGTGTTCTCAAAATTTGTAGTTCTTGCTGTGCCGTTGTCTATGTTTATTGTGAATGCTGTTTTCTTGAGGGTGTTCCATGGTTTGTTCTTGATAAAGACACACAAAGTTCCTGTTTCCTGCGAGGGTGGAGGGATGGATTATGTGCCTATCGTCTGCCTAAATCTGTGCCTTTTGCATGAGCAATGGATATTATAAAGATTTATCTGTAGAGTTATAAAAAAGAGAATTCATAGGAATGCATGTGTGTGAGTTCTCTCACCTTCATTAACGAGTCTAAAGTTCAGCTTTGGGTTTGTCACTAGGAAGGGTAATCCTGGAGTGATTCTGAAATGTCAAACTAAGATAATGGGACTTTTTTTAAGCATGGGATCATTGGTTTTATTTATTTGTATCTTAATCCAAACTGTCAGCCAGTACTGCTTTTAGAAAGAGTATTAATTTTACCGTAGCTCTACTTCTAAACTACACGCTTAACTTGTTCTTCAAATGCTGTTATAATGATAGTATTATTTTACATTCTGTTAGTCTCTGCAGAATTCTTGTGAATTTGCTTATTTATTAATAGTATCTCCTTTTTATTTCTTGATGTCAGCAGTTGGATATTGAAATGAAAAACTGATTTCTGGATAATAGATTCTGTTTCCACTGTTTCATACCTTATTAAAGTAGCACAAATTTATACTGTGTGCCTGTAGTTTCAGGTTGAGATTACCTTCCTAATAATTCTTCTGCAGGATATTTTTCATAAACTGCAAAAGATGTCTTATTAGGAAGATGAAAAAGATTTTAGTATTCTTCATATTTGATAATATTTGATTATATGTGTTAAAGATTAATATTCTACTCTATAATGAATAGTTTAAATGGATTACAATTTGCTCCTTAGATGTAAATTGATTTTTTTTTCCTTGCTACATCTGTGACAGTATTGATGAATGAAAGATGCTTATCTGAATGTGACGCAGAGCAACATATTAGCATTATTTATTTTATCCAGTTAGGTAAGCTGATAAATCTCTTTAAATTTTATCCAGTCAGTGAAAAGCCCCTTGGTAAGCTATTGGAATCTTCTTTTGGGGAGAACCTGCTTTTCTCTAGGTAGAAACTAAATAGAGAACTCTTAGCTTAATTTGATTTTTATTAAACCACCCATATTCCCATTCCCACAAACTTTGTGTTTACATCTGACGCTATATCTGAGAGTGTAGCTCTTTACTCATAAGTTTTCCCTCACAAAAGACTTCTTTATTTGATAAAATGTCTTGGATTGTATAATTTTGAATGGTAATGTTTTCAGTATCTGCTGTATCTCAGAGAAAGTCTGTGTTAAAGCTGTAGCAGTATTGAAATGTTTTTATATAGTTAGGTGTGTTGATTCAGTTTAAAGCACAGTTTCACTGTATTTTCATTTGGGGCTTTGACCTTAACTTTGGGCTATCTTCACTCAGTTAGTAGACAGGCTTGCTATTTTTAAAATTTTCATTGATAAATGTTGGATATCACATATTATTCAAATTATATCATTTGGTATCTGAGTAGGAGGGAAATTTTTTTTGTGCAAAGTGAGGCCAGATACAAGCAAGGAATTCTTTAGGTCAGATAATAAAGTCACAAGTTGTTTTCTTTTCTATCAGTCATGCTAATAGAGTAGAATATAAATAGATTGTAAATTTGAAGTCACACTGGGAACAAACACTCTATACAGGATTAGTATTTAAAACTATCTTAGTAGATTGGAGATGTTATTTCATAGTCAAAGAATGAAAGGAAGTGGGCAAGTGGAAGAGTAATGTGTTGACTAATCAAATAGACAGTAGTGATGCTAAAGAAGACTAGGTATTACAGAGTTTCAGACTGAGAGTGTTACCTGTATGATACCAAAAGCAGTTTTGCTTTTGGGTGATTGAAATGAAAATGTTCTGTGTAAAATATAGCTGAAATAGTGTGCTATACTCAAGAGTGACAAAGAGTGGAAAAAAAAATATTATCTAGTTTTAGAAAACATACTTTTAGAGATGAGACTTGAAAGGTTAACAGGAAATAAGTACTAATTCAAAGAAAGCAACTAAAGAGATGTTGAAAAAGCATCAGCTGTTTAGTTTGAAAAGACTGATAATGAAGAAGATAAATACAGGTTTGTTACAAAGAGTCGTATTATACTTGCAATGGAAAAAAGGAAGACACTTTGAGAAAATGTTGTTTAAAGTAACTAAAAATATAATTGTATATTAGCAAAACTGGTGCTTGAGCTGCAAAACATTATAATCAGTTTTGGACATTTTCAAGAATAGCGATTGCAGCATTTGTCAAAGTTTACTCTACTGAATTTTCATTTTGGTTGAGTTCAAGCTACAGAAACCTTCTAGTCCAGTGGGTTTTTTGTTAATATCTCAATTTTAACTCCTCTCTTCAGTTTAGTCTTGAGAGTCCATGGCAAAGTAGGATATTTTGTAGTACCTAGCATGACTTAAGATTATAGACTAGTCTGTTTGGTACACAGACTTCTGTTTGACCGAGTGGAATAAAAGAGAAAAGTGGACTAGTTTAAAACAGGCAAGACCTTCCTGTGATCTGAAATGTTGCCTGTTGTTCAATTGAAAACTAGTTGCTCTAATAAGAGAACATCTCTGCTTAGAGTTACTGTTGTTAATGCACAATCACAACAATTTATACTCTGTCATATAGGACAATGGAATTTCCTGTTTAGGGTAAAAAGGTTTTTCTTCTCTGTTTTTTTCCATTTTTCCAAATGACAAATGTTACTTGGTTACTTGGCAGACCTGCTATTACAGAGTAATGCTTGTGGGGGTTTGTGAGGAGGTTTCTTGTTTGCGGGTTGTATTTTCACTACTGTGGGAAGGTAGATTTCTGATGAGATGAGGATTATTGGTTAGTGTAATAACTATGTAGATTAATAGAAACAGATCACTGCTGTATAGGAATGCAAAGGGTCAAGAAATTTCCCTATACTGGAAAATCCTTCATTTTCCTTCTGTCTTTCCACACCTCTCCATCCCCCTGTCTCCCAGAAGTTCTTTTTCTGTAAATTAGTTGATATGGCTTGACATGGAAGTATATTTCCCCTTTTGGAAAAAAAAAAAACCAACCAAAAAAGCCTCGGATGCAGAATGATTCCATCTAATGATTCCATCTAATAATTCCATCTAACAAAATTACTGATTTTGTTCCCTTTCACGCTAAGAACTAGGAAGAAAATAATTTCTGTGTTATTCAAAAAGTATCCATGGATATCTCTTCAAAAATACTTTAAATAATTCCTCAGAGGATTGTGGACCTTTTATGGCAAAATTAACTGGCAAATTGATTTAGATGCTTTTTGTTCTTTTTTGTAGGGTTTGCCTCTATTAAAAGGAGGTTGTGGGCCACATGTCACTGATAATCATAAAATCATCGAATCAGATGGGTTGGAAAGGATCTCTGAGATCATCAAGTCCATCCCTCAATCCACTACCACCACAGTTACTAGACTATGGCCCTAAGTGCCACATCCAGTCTCTTCTTAAATACCTCCAGGGACGGAGAATCCAACACCTCCCTGAGCAGCCCATTCCAATGCCTGATTACCCTCTCTGTAAAGAATTTCTTCCTAAAATCTAAGCTAAACCTCCCCTGGCAGAGCTTGAGACCATGCCCTCTTGTCTTACTGATAGCTGCTGGGAAAAGACACCAACCCTCACCTGGCTACAACCTCCTCTCAGGTAGTTGTAGAGAGTGATGAGGTCTCCCCTGAGCCTTCTCTTCT
>JAWWLV010000100.1:13746357-13772598 GCA_035041135.1 Platyrinchus mystaceus | reverse complement strand
GGCCCGGCCCTCCAGCCAGTTCTTAACCCAGCACAGAGTGCCCCTGTCCAAGCCATGGGCTGCCAGCTTTTTCAGGACTATGCTGTGGGAGACAGTGTCAAAGGCTTTGCTGGAGTCCAGATAGACACATCCACAGCCTTCCCCCCATCCACCAGACGGATCACGTGATCATAAAAGGAGATCACCAACTTTCAATTGTCTTGGACCTCCCCAGTGAGCCAGGACTGTTGGTAAATGATGGAGAGTGGTTTGGGTGGATCCCATCTGGTCTCATAGACTTGTGAGGATCCAAGTGGCTCAGCAGGTCACTAATTGTTCCCTCCTGGATTACAAGGGGACTGTTCAGCTTCTTATCTCTGTCTACAAGCTCCAGAAGCCAGCTGTCCTCAGGACAACCTGTCCTACTGTTGAAGACTGAGGTAAAGAAGGTGTTAAATACCTCAGTCTTGTCCTCATCTTTGATAACTATGTTCCCACCCATGTCCAGTAAAGAATGGAGGTTTTCCTTGCCCCTCCTTTTGCTATTCATGTATCTATAGAAGGACTTTTTGTTTTCCCTAACAGAAGTGGCAAGATCAAGTTTTGCCTTTGTCTCTCTGATTTTCTTGGAGTAATAGTTCAAGGTTGGCTGCACAGTTGGCTTTTGATGAGTATTGTTCCTAAAAGAATATTAAGAACAGAATATGGATTGAGACGTTGGAAAATGTCTGATTTCTGTATAACCAAAAAGTCAGTATGAAAGATAATATCCTGAACCCCTTATTAAAAAAAATTAAATTATTAAAGTTGTATATATGGCGCTTATTTTCAGAAACATTATTTTAAAGGCTTTGTTTATCTTTAGTAGTTCATAGCAGAAGGGCACACAAAATGAATGAGTGGACCTGTACTTAAAATGTCATGTTAATCATACTTTTGGCTGAGGAGGCCTTGACTCTTATCTGAGGGACCATAAGTGCTTTGAATAGAGATAGGTAAGTTGACATAACTATATTTTTTTACCTAGTATTTTGAGTATATTGGGAAAATATTCATAAGAGTTTTCCCAGAATTGTTATGGTTAGGCTTTATTCAAAGTTTTTCCCCATGGACCTCTAAAGCAAGGAGAGAGCTTTTTAAATAACAGGAGAGGAATTTTTGTGGTCAAGTTAGTTTTATTCTGTATTAAATGAACGAGGAAAATAAGTATATACATGTTTTCTTGGGCTTCAGAGGAGGTTGTACATATTTGCAATGCATAGATAAATGTCTGGCTTAAGTAGGTGGTCTTTGTTCTTTTCATTGCATATACCTCCATCCCAAAGTCATGGACCACCTGGGGCTTGTGTGTGTCAATTCATAGCATTTTTTTAGAATTCTGTATTTCTAGGACTCTTTTGGTTTTTTGGTTAAGCTTCAAAGCATATATCAGAAGTCACATAATTCAGATTTTTTTAATGGCATTTTTGGAAGCTACCATGGCAAGCAGTGCTTTATGCAGTTTAAATACTTCTTTCCATCTCATACACATCATTATTTGATAATTAAATGTTACTACTTATTAACTCTTCTCATATCTTTCAACGTAATTTTTCTTGCAATTTTAAGATATGAAACAGATTTGATTTTCTCTTTATCATCCTAGTGACATAATTTTTTTTAGAGAATCTCAGTTTTGTTTAAAGTTCTAAAGTCTTAGTCTGTCAAAGTCCATCTACTGCCGAGATCTCGGAATACATTTTTAGCTGAATTCTGATTTCTAACCCACCAACTGGTGACCTTTAACATATGTAGTTAATTAATTCCTTTTCTCTATAGCTTAAATCATTTTAATGTGTTTTCATTACTCCTCCCCTTGACATTTCAGAATTTATGTGCATTTGTTTGTTTTCTTTCATTCTTCAGTGGAAGACCATTGATATACTGTATCATTTGGCTTTCATGGTTTGTACCTTTTCTCAGTTTTGGGTGTACTTGTTGCATTTTTTTTTTTTACCACTTAATGTATTTTAACTTAACCTGTATAGGAGAAGAGTGAAAGAAAGTAATTAGCTTTGTAGACCTTGTTCATGTAACTTTTTGCATTAAAATTGTGCCTATGGGTGCAGGTAAGTGATTCTAATGAAACTATTTATAATGTGAAATGTTCCAATCTGCCTTAGAGGGTTTGTCTGAGAAATTTTAGTAAACTTGGTCAGTCTGAGCTAGAGTCCTTCAAGGAACTGGTTCCCAAAGCGTATTTGAATAAAGGTCCTCTGCTGAGCAATGAAAGCTGTTGTCTTAAGCTGTAGTGAATCCAAGTGTCCTGAAGAGGTGGTCTGAATGAGCCTTTGTCACTGATGACCCTCTGACTTTTACTAGTAGTGACTTGTGGTTTCTCACATTAGTTGAATGCCTCCCTTGTGAAGACAGTATTGAATGAATTTTAAAAGAGAATGGTAATTGTGTTGCAGGTGTTACCGGTAAATATGTATATCAATATATGTGTCCATATGTTGATGAAATCAGTGAAACAGAAAGCAACGATCTTTTAAAATACTGAAACTTTTCAGTTTAAGAAACAACATTCTTTTAGGAGGCAAAGATTAAAGTTGTTAGAGATCTGAATAATCTTTCTTTGTATTTTTGCCTGTAAATAAAAGGACACTGGTTTACATATTCTCTTGATATTTTAATAATGAAAGTATTTGAAATAAGAATGAGGAGTGGCTGTTTTTTGGTCTGGCTGAAAATGTTCCACAGCAAGTTAAATCTTGGATTGCAGGAAAAAATGGTCAAAATATTCTTTGGTGCTTGAATGTATGCATTTAATAGAGTTTGTTAATGGTATATGGTAGGTTATCTAGGGAAAGTGGTCATGCTTGTATGACTAAGAGACACCCAAAAAAGTACGGGGTAAAAAAATTCAAAGCATATCTTTCCAAAAGTGTCTGAAAAACAGGTGTCAGGATTTGGTTTTCTGAAATTGCAAATATTTACAATGAATCCAATTTAGGATTAAGAGCTGAAATCTGCACCCATTTCTCATTTTTTGATAGGCTGAGAGCAGTTAACTTGTGCTCTCTGAGCAGAGTTGAAATGTGGTCTTTGTGAGTGAACTGGTCGTGGTGTTATCTGTGGAAATTTGTATGATTTACTTTTGTTTCAGTACATTTTACATTAAAATAGTTTCAGAATTCTTAGATTACTTGAATAAGTGAAAGAAATTATGACTGATGCTCAGCCATAATGGTGCTTCTAAAGTAAAATATTTCAGTTAAAATTTTTTTCTATGAACTTTACCAATAAGCATTAAAACCCCCCTCACTCTTTAACTGGATGAAAGATGTGAACTTTAATAGTATTCTTGGTGCTGTTGCCAAAGACCAGTGATCTGAATAATGAAAGGAAAATATTTGCTTGCTGCTTCAGAAAGACAGTAATATTAATGTTTTTGCCTTAAAATATGGGATAGAAAACCTTTAAATATTATCAAGTTGCTTCTCAGTGTAATGTAACTGCAATGCATTAAGCAATTTTACTCAACTTTTTTGTATGACTTTGTTTGCAATGATACAGCTTGAGTGAGGTGTAGCTCTTTTGTTTCATATAAAATTTAAAGTTGTTATAGTAGGATGTTAGTTTAGGATGGGAGTTGAATGGTCCTTCAGAAGAAAAGTGATTTGATTACATTAGACAGTGCTTTTGCATATGCACAATAATTACATCTTACTTAGTATAAATACTTCTGTTTTGCTGGAATAATATCTGAAAACAAAATCTTAGCATCTAGGCAAAATTCCTGCTTTTCAACTGATGAAAATCTGCCCTGGCATTAGTAGCTTCATCTCACTGCCTTATTACGCTCTACACATATAATGCATTGATACAAGAAGCTATAAAACATATGTATCTTGGTATAACAAGAGCTTTGTTTTATCCAAATTAAAAAAAAAAAAAAGAAAAGTAGTCTGGTGAAATGTAATAATAATATAGCCGTCTTTTGCCATGGGTAAATTTGTCATGCAACTAATTAAAGTTGTGAAACATGTTTATATCTGTGGGAAGGTGAACAAAGTTCCTGGAAATATTTTTGCACTAATATGTTTTTGCTTGGCAGATAATTTAAATTTAATGAGGATGTGTAGCATTACTGAAAATTTATTATATACATAGGCTCACATTTTACTTGGAGGCATAAGAAGTGAGGAATTCCATTGTATAAACGAACTGAATAAATAGAATATTTTTGTAATGTTCTGTTGATGGGTAAGAATGAGGATTTATTTTGAGCTTTTGGATTGGATCATCTCTTAATCTGTATTGTTCCTGACAGAGTTCTTACCTTCTTCTTTGACAAAATATGAGAAGTTCTTAAAAAGTATTTTGTTAATTCTATTTTTTTCTGTTACTACTTTCTAATGGGTGAGATTGAGAGCAGGGTTGGTTTAGTTAGGTTTTGATTCCACAGATGTTATTTAAAAAAACAAAACAAACTAAAAAATCATTATCATTAACCAAAATATTTAATTTAAAATCTTACCCCAAAAGAGGACATCTCCAGTTAAGGAGAAGTGCAAAATGACTTACTCAAATCTTGGAGAGGCTCTCAGAAAGTCTTGCATAAGTTCTTAAAGACTCCAAAAGCTGACCAAGAATATGGTTAACTATTACATTGTCTAGTAACGTAGGAGTCTTCAACATGAAACAGGGCAAAAGAGAGCACCCCAAAGCATTTCTGGTTGTGACCACAAATATACATTGAAAATTGTTGTTATGCATAGAAGTCATGATTTAACAATACTTCAGCACAGGTATCTAAGGAGTTAAAAGAAAAATAATTTTTATGGGAAACTCGTTCTGTGTATGGCAGGTAATCCAAAGGTTCTTGATATAAAAAGGTAATATAGCCTCTGATTTTTGTTTATTCAGCTAATGAGAAATTGGAGTTGACCTTTCATTTCCTGCTGATTATGAGGGAATAGGGTAGCAGTGAAGTGCTATGGAATTTAGCAGACAAAGTTTGACACTGGAGAAAAGAGGAAGCCAGTGAAAAGATAAGGGGAAAACAATAGCCTGCTTAGGATTCTGCATGTCTGTAGATCAAAACTGCATTTGTTAAAATTAGAGTAATGTTGCAAAAAAATCAAAGAACAGGGTGGAAAAAGAGTTGTTGAGAATTTTTGCACTATGGAGAAAAGGGAAGGATTTTCCTTGTTTGTCTGTATTACATTCTTGGTATAGTGGAAGATTAAGTCTGATGTTACAGCATAACTGTGTAGAATTCCTCAGTCTCAGCATAAGGAGGAGTTAGATGTGTGTTTCCTTATTATCTCAAAGCAGTTTGCTGCTGTCTCTCAGCCCTGAAGTTTTACTGTTTCCTTATTTTCGAAGTGTCATCTCAGCAGTTTTGTCCATTGCTTGCCAGAGTTTATGGTGCCATGGGGAACTCTCCTCTGGCATGCGTGTAGAAGAGGGCTACCCTCCGTCTGTACAGAGCTAATGTTGGAAAAGAGAAAATATTAAAGGGTTTAGCTATGTAAGTAACTTGTTCACAGGACCTTAGTTGTGCTGCAGTGCCAGGCTAGTGATAATGGAGCGCAGAGCAACTAAATGTACAGGTAAGGAACCTGGAAGAGTTACAATCAGAATGTGAGATTATGGGAAGAGGTTCAAGCTGTAGGTGATCTTTAAGTCAAAGACCTGAGTGACAAATTTGTAGTTTGGGTGGAAGGAGACAATAATAGGTGAAGTGGTTTGATCTGTGAAGGGGGTAATGAAATCTGAAGGTTAAGATGTGAAAGCAAGGGAAAGAAAACCACTGACTAAACCCTGAGGAATCTGTGTAGGAAATAGAGCAGAGAGTGCTGAGGAGAATCTACTCATAAGAAATGCTGAAGGAGTGATTTGATAAATAAGAAATGGGTATCATGGAAGCTGTTGAAAGATACTCATGGAGGAGTAAATTGTGCTTTACAGTGGGGAGGATCAAGAAGGTAGAAGATAGAATTTTTGTACTTTGTTTAAAGGATGACATGAACAGAGGGAAACTTCAGGGAACAGTTGTAAATAGTGCATCCTTTGAGCTTGTCAATGAAAAGACATGAAGTACAATGATAGTCCTACAGGTGCGTGAGGCACAAGTGTTCTGGTATAATTTCATTTTTCTATACTTACAATATATGAACCTGTAATAATAATTAAAAAAAAATATAGGCAAATAAAGTCACTCTATTCAGCTCAGGACTGATTCTTTTAATTAATAATATAATCTGCATTCAAATGGAAGAAAAGGCATAAGATTGCATAAAAAATAGTTATTACATATGTACCTGATAAGAAGATATGCAAACAGTTGCCATAATGAATGCTGGTAAATTATAATTTAAATAATTTTGTTCTTTCCCTTAGACCAGAGAGAAACTTGCTCCTTTAATGAATATATGTCACATACGTATATGTACAGCAGGTTTTGTTCATTACTTCATTGTTTATAAACTGTGTTAAAGGGGAAGCAGTTGTGACAGAGAATGTAATAGTTCAGCCTGAAAAATACATTTAAAATGCCCTTAAGTATCTTGATTGTGCTTGCAACTGTAATAGAAATTCTTTAGTAGTTAACGCGATAAATTAATGTATTTTTTTGGTAAGGTATTTTCAAAATTTCTTGTAGAAATAGTACCACTAAAAAAAGAAGACCTGCAAAGAATTGGTGTTGAATATCCATTGTTTCCTGGCTATGTTGTGTATATTTATTTGTTGTGGTATGTACCTGTTGTTCTAATGTTGTTTTAATGCTCTGTATGTAAAATTTATGTGCAGTAATACTAAACTTGAAGGAGGAAACTTGGTTGCCAAGAGCTAATTTAGTAAATATGTTTTTTCAGATACCTTTTGATACATAATCCTACAGAACAAGAGCGGTTTTCAGTTGTTTCAGTCCATGTGAATTCACCCAAAGTTAAACTGTTGTCTCCGTTGGGAAAACCTGTTACTGTTCAGATTAGTGCTGTTTGGGATGGAGCAACTACAGTATCACATGAAGCATATCAGGTACACTACTTCAAGTAAAAAACATTAAAGTATTTTTGACAGATATTGTAGCTTCGTAGTTGAAGAAAGGAAAAGCATACTTTATATATTGGCAATCCTATCTTCTGTAGTCATTTTAAGCTAAAAAAAACTAAAAAACCCCCAAACAAACAAAAAAATCCCCAAAAAGTATAAGAATTTGAGAGTTTAATATTAATGTTTCTTAAACTGTTAAGTTAGTACACTTTTGTGATATGATGTATTACATTTAAAGGATGAGTTTCAGCTGGATGAACAGAAAATACTAGATGTATGTCTTTTCCCTTAGCTCTCCAAAGCTGATTCTTTTTTCAAGTGATGGTCTATATACACGGTCACACAGTCTGTATTATCTCAAGCACTCCATCTGGAAAGTCTTGTAAGAGCAATGACTTAAGCATTTAGATTCAAATTTTTTGCTCTATTCCAGATACTTGAGCTAGATATATGTCTTTGAGTCCACCTCTTGCAATTTTTTTGAAGCAATGATTCTGAGAATTTTTGAGTCATATGTCATTATAGAAGATTGTCCACGTCTGAAATTTATTTCGTAAATTCCTAGTGATACAGTAGTGGTGTATTACTGTTATAGTACTTTATTACTGTCAGGCTTACATTCTGGTTCCTTTTGATGTAGGAATAGGAATTTCTTTCAGGATAATATTCCTGCAAAGATAATTTCATAAGTGCCTCTCAGTTGTGTCCCAAACACAGTGTAGCAGCTTGACCCCACACAGCTCACTGGTCCAGTGGGAGAGAATTGGATGGGTAGTGGTGAGAAAACTCATGGGTTGAGATAAAGATGGTTAAACTGGTAAAGCAAAAGCTGTGCACACAAGAAAGTAAAGCATGGAATTCATTCACTGTGTCCTGTGGGCAACCATCCCCAGAAAAACAGGGTTCCATCATGCATAGCAGTGACCTGGGAAGTGCCATTGCTCTGAACATCCCTCTTTTCCTCTTTCTTCTCACAGATTTTATTGCTGAGTGTGGTGCCACATGGCCTGGTATATTCCTTTGGTCAGTTGGGGTCAGCTGTCCTGGCTCTGTCCCCTCCAAGCCCCTTGTGCACCCCCAGCCCGAGCAGTATAAGAAGCAGAAAGGGCTGACGCTGCATAAGCTCAGCAGTAGCTAAAACATCCCTGTATTATCAGTGTGGTTAATACTAAAACCAAGCACCATATATCCTACTATGAAGAAATTTAAGTCTATCCCAGCCAAAACCAGCACAATAGTTAACAGTTATTGTCTGAAGAAGAAGAAATAATATTACTTATCTGGACCTTAAATTCTAAGCAAATTGCTTTGGAGATGTATCTGGCATATTGCTCTTCTCTGCAGGTTATAGCTCTTAAATAACCAGAGACTAAAAATGAGACACTTGCCTTGTATTTAGTTATTTAAATCTGTGTATATTTAAATGTAAATTTTAAACTTCAGTTGTAAGTAAGATCTGTGTGCACTTGATCAGTACGTGTGCATCTCCAATAAACAGCACAGATGCTCAGAACTGCACATTACAGCTAACATTCTTTCTTAACATGATTCAAAATTATTATTGCATTAATATAATGGTGATCTTGATGCTAGGCAAATTAGTGATGCAGATATTTTTGTTTGTTAATTCTTCTTAGCATTCATCTATTAATTTTGGAATGTCATTTGTAATTTCATATTCTTTTGTGTACTATGGGAAAAATCCAGCCATCCTAAAATTATTCAGGAAAAAAGGAGTTACCCTGAGCATAAATTCAGTGTAAACAGTTGTTATTTTGCTATTTTTAGTAATGGCTTCTTATTTGCTCCCAACAGATCTCTTTTGTGGCACATCTACCACCTCTTGGGATTGGAGTTTACCAGCTTTTGGCGGATGAGAGTTCAGAAGCAGTCTTAGCTGACTACAACATATACATAAGGAATAGTAGGCAGGAGAAAGCAGACAGAATTTTCAAGATAAAAGAGATGGAGAATTCTGCAGATAATATAATCTTAGAAAATGCATACATGAAACTGTGGTTTTCGGGAATGTCTGGATTACTGGAGGTGTGTTGCATTTTATTTGAAAACCCCTATGTTTTACTTTTTTTTTGAGAACTTCTGTGCTTATTTGTGGAAACTTGAGTGTGTCAACTATTTCAAACATGAATCTCTGTCCTTTTAGAAAATAAATACCAAAGAAGATGGTAAAAACCATCAAATGAAGGTGGAGTTTGCTTGGTATGGAACTACAAGTAACCGAGATAAAAGTGGAGCTTATCTCTTCTTACCAGATGGAGATGCCAAGGTAAACCTTCTGTTTGAAAAGAGATTATAATCTTGAAGTTACTTGAAGCATCTGCAAGTACAGATTGGAAGAGCTGTTTTTTTCTCAAAACTGAAATAAAAATTGTGTGCATAGACATAATGACATCAGTTATTGAAATGATTGGCAAGATTCCATACTTTATAACCCTAGGTCAGAGTAAAAACACAATAGAAATCTGAAAATGTAAAAATAGGGAGGATATTTATGAGTCACCTAAAAAGTTAAGATGTTGCCCTTGGAAGTAATCCAGTGAGATGTGACCATTAATCATACCATAAAAGAAGTCATCAACCATAAAAGAAGTCACTTTTCATGGTGAAATTCATACTGAGTCATTTCTGCTTCTTCACTTTTCTGATTTTTAATATTTTTTTATTATGAATGAGGAGCTTCTGGTTCAGAGCACAATACTTTTCAAGCTGATATTAGCATATTTAGTTTAATATAGTAATTAAGAAATGAATCCCAATTGGTAGGAAGCAACTGTTCTGATTTAGTTGCCTAGGGTTATCTGTATTTTTAGCTGTGTAATTACTGAAGAGCAACAGCATAGTCCTATTACTTTTGAAACTGGAAATTCAGAAATGGTAGTGTTTTTACACTGACTTAATTACCATACAGAATCTACTATATCCCCTTTTGGAACTGGAAAAGTGATATTTCAGAAAGCAAATGATAAAATAATGAACATTTTTGAAGCTAGCTAGTTTGCAGCATATTTCTTCTGCTGAGTTTCTTCTGTGAAAACCTAAGTTGCATGCATGAGGCAAACTGGGAGTTCTATGTTTACCACTTCAGGAAAAAAGCAAGAGTAATCATTCTAGGGTTTTTTGAGCAGGGAAGAGTGTTAGGCTTTTTTTTTTTTTTTCCTGTTATATCTGTAAAGCAGTCTGCAAAGGACAGAAGAGTTTAATTTTCTTTTAGAATTCTCTCCTAGAAGCATATGTTTTGAGGTCTGTGAGTTGAGAGCTTTAAACTACTAGTTTCATAATTGTTTACTTCAGATATGTTAAACAGGGTTTACTTATTCTTAATTTTGTATGTCAGTGTTTTTGATCTGTGAATACCTGAAAAATATTGGTTATGGTTTTTAATTTTTATCTTTCACCTGCTGCATGGTCACTTTCATTATATATGCTAATTAATCTTTTCCTTGTAAAAACAATAGTCCCTAAATCTAGCAGTTATATAATTTTAACTACATTATTAAGCTATTTGCTTTATAAAAATAATCTGGAAAAATCTAGGTAGCAAAATGCTATTGTTTAAACAGAAAAGGTCTGTCACATGTCTGCAAACACAGAAAAGAAAAATGAAATTAAATTGCATTTTTAGTTAACATTAAAAAGGGTCGTGTTCAGCTTTTGTAACATTTTATGCAATAAAAATGAAATCATGATGCTCCTGAAAATTCTGCTTCATTAATATTATGCCTCACCATAAGGCTCATTTGGCTTGCATTTTAATAACACTAGTTAAGTTGTCCCACTGGGAATAGCAATGTAATTCTATAGTAGTTTCTAAAACAGTTTGAACTAACACTTTCTATCTTAAAAGAAACACCATCTGTTCAGGGTTTTCTGTGTGATATGGGTTGACTAACATTTTCTCAGTCCTTCTTTGAATTGGCAATAGGGTAGATTATAGGCAGTTTCCTTGATTTTTGGGTAGCTGTTTTGTTTTTCTTTTTTTCCTATCTCACTCACCCTATGTATTACTGTGATTGTTTTTTTTAATGATTGTTTTTTATGTTGGATTATTTTCCTTTCATATGAATGCAGTTATATCCTGTCTTTGCCTTTGTTAACTGGTTAATTTGTCATCTGATAAGTCTTTTGGTTACTGTATTGTTAGTTCTGTGATGATCAGGAATTATTTTTCTTCGTTTAGTTTAATCACCTGTCTAACCATAGTGACTTTTTGCTGTTGGGTTCTGCCAGTTTAATTTTGGAAACTTGGAGCTGTAATACGCTAGGTTTGCAGTTTAGAGCAATAGACAGATACAATGTGGTTTTGGTCATCACTGGGCTGTTAGGAGTAGACGTTTTCTGCACATGATGGTCTGTGTAGTGTAATGTACTTGGATCTAAACCTTTCAAGATTTTCATTGGATTTATCATCCTCATGGCTGACCTAAAACCAGCCTGGTGTGCTACAAGGAGTGCATTCTTGCTAAGAAGTGGTTAGGCCTCTAGTATAAGCACTATCAGCAGAGACCTGGGTTAGTGACAGTGACTTCCAGAGTATTAAATAGAAGCTATACAGAGCACTGATATCTTTTTGTCACTGATTTGGAAAGAATTGCTGGACTTCAGGCTATATGACACTATGGCAAACGTTGCCATTGAGGTTGTGGCACAGGGTCTTGCAATGGGATATTCTGACCCTGCTGTCTCCGAAGTGTGAAACTGTGAAACCAGTTCAGTAGCATTCTCAGACCAGTACACCAGTGCAAAGTCCAGAACACTGATACAGAGCAGGAACTCCAAACTCCATGCTACTCCACCCTACTGTGCCTTTATATTTTCTGCAAAATAGAGCAAAAGGAAAGCAATCAGGGAAAAAGGCAGCATCTTAGTTTTTTTAACTGGGAGTGCTGCTTTACTAATGAAAAGTGTTATTGAGGTTTGGAAGAAATGGGTTTTCTCGGATCTCACAACAAATACAAACAAAAGCATCCCATCTATGAAGGGAAAACATGTTTTTATCTCTTGTGATTTTTTATATCTGTAGATCTGGGGGAAAAAAAAGAAAACAGTATTTAATAAACTTTGAAACTGTTAAATGTCTAGATTTTCTTCTATGTATTCAAGACAATATGTGATGACTTTTTATGAGCCCTGTTTAATATCAGTAGGTAATACAGAAAAGCAGGGTTTTTTTCCAAAGAGTCAGATGCTAAGTGTTTGTGGGTCAGTGTGAGTAGTTGATTTTTTTCTTTCACAAATAATTTTTTCAGTATCAAAATGATGATTTTTTGTAGACCCAGGAAATTTTGATTCTCCCTCAGGCAGCTAGGTGTATGATTCTGCATATGTACTAGCTCCCATAGGTACTTATGTACTAACTAATATAAGAAAAGAGATCTTTTTTTTCCCTGCAGGATTTCTAGTGCTAGAGTTAAAATACATGAGATTAGGCCAGTCTAATCTCAAATCCTGCCAAATGAATGGTAATCTGCTATTGGAAACAACTTTTCTGGAAGGCTTTGTCTTGAGTTATTTTTTAAAATCTCAGACCTATCGAGAGCAATTCACCTGTGTTGGAAAACTTTCCCATGGGCATAGTTTATTTGACATCCACATCAACAGTGTGCAGCACTACCAGAAATTTCCTGACCACACTAAGAGGGTTAGCAGTGCTTTACTTGACTACAAGGGGAAAGGCTTATTGCCCAGGCTTCAGACTTTCAGGCTGCAGTATGCCATGCCGTCTTCTATACAAGCCAGTAAATCTTTAGGTGAAGGTATCTCTCCAGTTATCTCCACCTTCTAGAACCTGCTTTATTTATTTTAAGATAACCTAGGGAACCATGGGGTATTATTTTACTCCAAGTATTTTGCCTTAAAATTTTTAGCTTTCTTCTTCCTACCCCCCCTGCCCACTTTCTTTCGAAGGAAGGTTGTTGTGTTTCTCTTGAATATGAATACAGAAAAGTGGTTTCTGGACCCTTTGACCCATATTTCTGTTATCCTGTTTCTGAAAAATACTGCATTCCAGACACACCAAAACCCGCCTCAGCAGGTTGCTGAATCTTGTACAATGGATTTCATTCCAGTGGAGCTGAGTGGAGCAGATTTTATAACAACTATTTATTTTAACTCTGTAGAATGTGAAGTCTTGAGACTAACCACTGGATATGAGACCAAAATATTTTTATTCCTAATTTAAGGTGTGAGTAATTACAGATTCCTTCATGCTGGAAGGTCTATTAGCCCAAGCTCGTTTTCAAAGCAGACTTAATACTGAAGTCAGACTGAGCCATTGTCAAGTCAGTTTTGCAAATAAGTGTTGTTGTTTGTTCTTTCCACGTTGCCTCTCAGTCACACTTCATGTCAAAAGTACCTGGACCTGGAGCAGGTCCACGACGAGCATCATTTCACAGGCCTGTGCATCTCTCCAAGGATCTATACAATGATATGAGAATAATTGCACATTCAATGCATAAAGATGTTTTCCTGCTTAAAAGCCTGACTCATTTAAATGTTTTTGGTGAGACAAACCTGGGCAATTATATCTTTATAAGTTCTGTACTCAGTATGTCTCCTGGTGACTATCAACAAATCACTTTCTAGGATTAGTGCTTTTCTGAGCACTAAATATGAATTAGAAGGGTTTCCTGTTCTGTCAGCACCATGTTTTATTTTGACTTTTCCTGTTTGCCCAACAATCAGGAAACATCAGTCATCCTTAAGAACTTGAATATATATCATATTGCTGCTCTTTGTATCAGTAAGAACTTGTCTGATCCCCAAAACCACAGGATAGCATCTGCCTTTGTAAGTCATCTTCCTCCTTTGTGCCTTTTCCTAGTACTGTGTCTGAATTAGGGGCTTGCAAACTGGTTTTGATACATTTCTCTCGATGCATGTGCTATTGAAATTGTGAATTATTATTTAAAAAAATAATTAGTTTCAGGCAGTATCTGCAAAATTGCTGCAATTCCTTTTCTATC
Source organism: Platyrinchus mystaceus (assembly GCA_035041135.1). Lineage (NCBI taxonomy): Eukaryota > Metazoa > Chordata > Aves > Passeriformes > Tyrannidae > Platyrinchus > Platyrinchus mystaceus. Next base: position 13,758,589 of record JAWWLV010000100.1, on the reverse strand, counting down.
AACTGGACTTTCTGTATAGTTCAGAATGGTATGAGTGGTTGCTTTATCTTCAGAGGAAAAGCTGATTTGGCTACCTGTGTAGCCTTGAGACTCTTTTGTGTGAATTTAGTGTTTGTGGCAATAGCCTAGAATCCAAGAGCTGTTAAATCCATCTCATTTCAGCTTTCTTTATATTTTGACAGCTGCTTTCAATTTCACCTTCATTTTTTGTACTAAAAAGCTCAATGGAATAAAGTTCCTTTAAATGATGTTTTCATTTTGTTTTGTGGGGTGGTTTTTTTTGTTTTGGTTTGGTTTTTTGGTGTGTTTTTGTTTGTTTGTTTGGGGTTTTTGTTTTGTTTTGTTTCATTTGGTTGGTTGGTTGGTTTGGTTTGGTTTTTTCCAGTGTTTGGTTTTGGAAATTACTCCAGGTAATTTTTTTCTAAGTGCACAGCCTTCTACATTCCTTTGTCACTTATCCAGCACCTCTCCATTTTGCTGATTGGCTTCAATGAGAATCCTAGTGAAAAATATTCATGCAGACAACAGAAATAATACCGTAAGATGGGTCTTACTTCAGGCTGCTGTTTGTGTAAGTAACATTCTCCTAGGTAAATTGCTGAGACTATTTGCTTGTCCTGAAGACTTCAGCTTTCTCAGTTCATTATCTGGGAGTTCCTTTAGTTGCTGTTTCAGTCCATCATTGCTAACTTGAGTATCTTCGTGTTGCAGGTAGAATTTTGAAGGGTTTGATTATTCCACCTTCTGGTCAGTAATTCCATTCCTCTGGGATTTTTAACTTCCGGGAACATGTAGTCACAGATTAAATGAGTTTGTTTTCTCTACCTATGTGTGATAGAAAAGGAGATAGCAACATCTTCTGCCAAAAGGGGAAAATTCTGTCTACAGCAGGGTCCTCAAACTTTTTAAACAGGGGGCCTGTTTGGTTGACAAGATGAGAACCCATGGATGTATTTAATAATTTTTTCATGTAGACTATCGAGAACTCCAAAACACTCTTTTGGGGGTTTGTACTGATGAACTGAGTAAGGTGATCAGTAGAAAAAAAAGCCTCTCTCTCTAAACCAAATCATCTTATCAAAGTGTAAGCAATATAATTCTTCTTTCAAACTCCTGAACAAAGTATTCCTGTAGTTCAGAGCTGCAGAGTTGTTTCTTGGAGCACTGGCAAAGCTTTTATTAAACAGTATTCTGTCTGAAACTCTAAGAGTAAGTATGTGAATAGAAAAGGCAGGCTTTTAGTCTCTGAAAGTCTCTTTCATTTCTTCTTTTATACAATGCTTCCTGAAATCTTCTCTGTAAATATACATACAGTAACATGCTCAAAAAAATATTGGACAATATTTACCTGTACTTGTTCTTCTCTAACAAGGTAAACTTTTTTTCTTCCCTTCCTCAAGATACATTTGATCTTTGGTTTTGTTGCTTGAAGAAAGACCATGATCTGTCCTTATGACATTGGTACATACAGAAGGGAAACAGTCACCCTCTGAGAGTTTTCGGCTTAAATCTCTCTGCATAAGATACTTTTCAAGTACTTGGGATGGGGCTTTTTTGAGTGAAGTCTTTATTTATAGCTATTTCCTTATAGTAGTAGTTGTATGCATTGTATTTTCAGTTTTGGCATTGTACACACTCAATATTTAACACATTTTTTACCTTTGCAGCCACCCATCTATTTCCAACTGTTTTTATATATATATATATATATACATATATATAATATATACATACAGTTTAGTTTGGGATCAACTGTTTTTAAAAAAGTCATCATTTGCCTAGACAAGAGCCTAAATATCCTCACTACGTGGAAAAATAATTTTCTTCATCTCTTTGATTTGACTATGGATATGCAAAATTTGTCTTATTCTTTGGGAGGCATTAGTAATAAGCCACTGTCCTTGTTGACATTTTTTAATGATTCCCAGCCCTACGCTGCATTCCAAGGAGCTCCACTGGCATCTGTAACTGCTTCTGACAAAGAAAAAACTTTCTTTTTCAAAAGGATATGCAAACTGATCCTTAAGACAAGGTAGAGGCAGCTTTCCTTGTGCAGGATGTACCACTGATATAGTAAACTGTTAGCCATTATGGAAGTATAGTAATTGATTACTGGCTAGCAATTAAAAGTTTGATAAGTCGAGAAGCTTAACCCAGATTTATGCAATATTAATACCTTAGTATGTTTGTCTGTAGACCTTGTATCCATTAATCTTCATAAAATACTTGTGAAATGTGTAATGAGACAGCCTAATTACAGCTAAACAAAAAGTGAGACTCTAGGGAGAAATTGCTGAATTTGATATTGGAGTAATCTTTTGATTTTAATCTTTTAGACTAGATTTAGACATAGAACAGTGTAAAGAAATAAAATACTATTTAATATTTATTAAATACTTTGATTTATTAACACTACATTTATGCAAAACTTTCAAAATACTTACTCTGACTTCTTATTTTCTTTTTTTGTAGCCTTACATTTTTACAGATCCACCTACCATAAGAGTTGCTCATGGAAGGATTTTCTCAGAAGTTGTTTGTTTTTTTCACCATGTGACACATACCATGCGACTATATAAAGTCCAGGGTAAGAGTTGTGAAATTCTGTCTCTCTTGGCAGCTATTTTTCATCACTACAGTCTTGGATGCTTTTTTAGTTTTTAAATGCACTTCTGAACTAGTGCAGAATTCATCAGACTGAACTCTTTATGAGTCCAGTGCATCATGATTCCTCTCTGAGTATCATACTAGTCATTGAGTCATGGTATACTTAAACTCAATAGATTTGTTGGAGGTACCTTTACTGAGTCATCTGAATGCTGTAAGTAACTGTAAATTTTGAAAATGAGGAAAAAAAATAGAAAAATCTTGGAGATGATGTGGTTTCTTTCATAGTTTCAAGCTTACTGACTGAGGTACAACAATATCTTCTCTAAAGTTGCAAAGAATATAAGGGTGAATATTAGTGGCATTAATAGAGAAGTCTAGTTTACTTCACAACTGTAGGCTCCAGTTATCTGTGAGCTTCCTCTGTCCCTTCATCTGCCTGGAAGCGCTTATGACAGAGTTGGCTGTGTCTGCTGAGAGGCACCAGCACCAAATATCAACTTATTTGCTCTTAGGACATAACATCATATCAGTTTTGCTTTCTTTTTCTTCAGTAAGGCTTTTGGTTTGCTTGGGGGTTTTTTTGGTTTTTTTTTTTTTTTTTTTTTTTTTTTTTTTTTTTTTTTTTTTTTTTTTTTTTTTTTTTTTTTTGTTTCTCTACTCTTCAGGTGCATATTTCCAAGAACATTCTAGGTAAAGAGTAATTTTGGAAAGTCTGTACCTTTGCAAACTTGATTAAATTGGCCAGTGAAAAATGTAAAAGAGGGAGGAAATCACACAATTGAATACATTTATTTTCCTCTATTTTACCATAGGTGTCAAAAGTATCTTTGTGTTTTTTAAAATCTTATTTATAGTATTTAATTATTTTTCCTAAGCACCTTCAAAAACAAATAATGATGCTAATAAGTACTTTGAAAGCCTTCCTTGCTCTTTTCCTTCTTTCCTTTAGATTTCAAAAATGGTATTGACATCATCTGTTTGATTATGATCTATTTATCTTTCTAACTGTCTAGTTGTTGGTTTTGTTCTCATTTGGTTTTTTATGGAGTTTTTTTTTTGGTTGTTTTTTTTCCCCGACAAATTTTAATTATCACAATGTTTCAATACTTACACCATTAGATATTCAGTCATCATGGTGAAGTCCTGTACCATGCATACAGCTTTTAAAAGGAAAAATGATGTGAAATGTATTTTATATATTTTCTGTTCACTTTTTGGCATATTTTTGTTTTAATTTCTTCATATGAAATTTTCTTTTTCAAAGTTTAAAATTTGAGAACTATGCATCATTGTTTTGCTGGAGTCTGTTTCCTGGCTTTGTAAGGAAAGTTATTCATATAGCATTATTTCAATTAGAATATTTTGAAGCCTTACCAGGTATGTACAATAACAAAGTATGTGAAAAGAAATCAATAGATGTGTATGCATAAACATGCATTTTGTTTTCAAATAAAGACCTGATATCCTGTTGTAACCTACCCTGCTTGCCATGGGGGAGCAAGCCTGATTGTGTGGCTAATCTGACTGTTGGACAATACTTCTGAGTCCTACAGCTTCTTCAGCAATTTTGGTAGAATACTGCTTTTACCACTTTTGGCTTTAGAACTCTGTTGATTTTGAGCAGAAAATACTCTGTATTGATAACTGTTCAGTAATTGACAATTGAGTGATTTTTAATTTCTTCTTTCATTGGCATCTAGTTTTGATATCATCATGATTCTGTTGTTTCTTTTAATCAGAAGTTTATGTTTTATTACTTTTATAACTTTATTTTTGTATTACTTTCAGTTTTTTTCTACTACATAATTTGAATTAAGTCAGAATCTGGTAATTTAAAAATTTTAAGTTAAAATACTTTATCCTTGTGCAATGTTCTTAAACTTTTATAGTCCTACTTTAAATAGTTGGAAAATCTATGACTAAGAACATCAAAAGTGGAGCATATAAATCTACTTTTTCCAGACTAGGTTTGGGAAAATAGAAGTAATTACCTGAACTGAATGTTTTTCTTTTAACACTGTATTAAAATAGCCATTGGTAAATGCTAACATTTTAACAGTTGCTGCGACTGCTGCAGGTGGCATTCAGATTTTAAAGCAGATGAGGAAAAAAATACATCTCTCTGTTCTGTTAGGTGGAATTCTTTTCACAATTGTTAGTCCCATTAGATTACAGAAAGGATGGAAGTGATCATGATGAATGATGGTATGATTCCTCTCCAAACTGTGTCTTGAACTGTTTGAAAGGGTCAGCCTATTATTAAAGGTATTTAATTTTCAGTTCTAGGCACTGTAGAAAAAAATAATCCCACTGAACAATTTTTTGGCATTTTCAGACACCTAATGCTTCTTTTAATAAATAGGAATCTTTTCCCTGTCAACAAAAGTTTTGTGTCCTGGTTGGGGTCATATCAGCACAGTTTCTTAATTCACTGTCCTAAAGAAAGATTCTCCCTCTTTTCGTTCAAACAGTTGCTCACAGTTTCGTGCTCAGTCAAACAGTTTTATCAAGAATTTGGTAACTTCATTCTTGTCTGTGAATGACCAGGTCTTGGATATCTTCCAGGATATTAGCTGCTGTTAAAGACAGCACTGAACTGGCTTCCAATATTTGGTTGGGTACAATAGAAAAACAAAAACTAGCAGTGCAAAACTAGGTTATTGTCTTCTGGGAACATAGTCATCCTTTTCTGTGTGGAATCACTTTTAAAAGTTGAGAGATTTTACATGCATATTTTTTCATGTAGGTTTGGAAGGACAGTCTCTTGAAGTTTCCAATATTGTGGACATTAGAGGAGAATATAATCGTGAACTTGCAATGAGAATTTCATCTGACATTAACAGTCGAAATAGATTCTATACTGATCTTAATGGATATCAGGTAATTGTCATCTGTTAATTATAAAAGCCTAAGGTGTCAGATTTTGACTGTTTAAATCCTTCTGAATGTAAAGATCTTAAGTTAGTTGAATCAAAATCTCATGTTAAACTGCACTAGTCATTTAAGAGGAGAAGTGCTTTTTAAAACTTATGTGTTATAAAATTTAATGTAGACCAGATAAAGAAGTAACTGCTTTTAAGGAGTTTATTGAATATTCCTTTATATCCTTTTTAACTTAAGAATTATAGTAAGGCAAGTTATTACAAGCCACCATGTAGGTGTTCATATATCTCCATGCCTTTTTTCCCTCTGCTTGGTCTATTTAATTAAAGCCCTTTGATAGGACAATGATAGATGTGTAAAAGAACCAGCAACTCAGACCTAGAGAACATCTCCTTGCAGCTGAGTTGTAAATATGTGAAGTATTTTTTGGATGTGTTATGTTCTATTGGTAATGCATCTGATGAAATATAGTGTGGCTATTGTCTTAACTTCAACCCTGCAGCACACACAAAAGAAAGGAAAAAATATTGTTTTGCCTTACCTTCCTTTCTTCCTTGCTAAGAAAAAAAGTCTTGCCTGCTGAATAAGAGACTACTGTTTTTCCAGTTACGGTGAGGTACTGCTTTTTGCTGGAGACAGTGAATATTCAAACATAATTTTAATACTACTACTTATTTGTCATGTGCCATTTAAGAATTTGACTATCACTTTAATAAGTTCACATTATAAATCAACAATTCTTTTTTTTCTTTAATCTATTCACTGCTTGCTCTCTAGAGGAGAAAAAATTTTCTCTCATTCTATAACTGTGATAATCCTTTTTGTAGATACTCTTGATAGATTTTTCACATTTTTTAAAGTATTCTTTGATCTAAAAGTACACTGAAGTTATCATTTCCAAAGTGGTTATTTAGCCACAAATCTCGAAAAAGCTAAATAATACAGTTGAGTGAATGCTTTCATGGTGATTGTTCTTCCAAAGCACATGGAATAAATGTCTAAAAATGTCTTTGACATTTATATGCAGAAAAAGAATGTACTTTATTGAAGTTTGTGTCCATATTGCAGATCCAGCCTAGACTGACGATGAGCAAGTTGCCTCTTCAAGCAAATATCTATCCTATGACTACAATGGCTTATATTCAAGATGTTGGTGTTCGTTTGACACTCCATTCAGCGCAGTCTTTAGGTGTTGCAAGCTTGAAAAATGGTAAATATAAAATAATAGATATGATAAAGGCTTATCTTTCATGATTTTCTGAAATAGTTAATTCAGAGATTACAAAACCTACCTACAAGCATTGGAGGAAAGGAAATAAGTTTCTCCAACTCTAACAGGTTTTAGAATATGTGTTTAAGAGAGGAGGGAGAGCTTGTTCCTGCATGAGATCCTGTCACCTTCAGTGAAAGACCTGTCTCAAACTAGAGGCAGAGGAAAGAGATTGTGAAAACACAAAAGGAGCAATAAATTCTCAAAACCAGGTATTTTCCAGACAAGAACTCTGATGGAACTCAAGGATGAAACATCAAAACTAAAGGGTTTGTTACTTTTTTTACTGCCCTGGTACAGTACAGAGGACTTACGAAGGATGCTGATCATGTTTTTTGTTCAGTTTTTTTTGCTTTAGAATAGACAGCACTAGTCTTAAGTTATATACAGTATAGCCTAACTTCCCTTTCTAGGAAAACCAATAGCAGCTTTTTTTAAAGATTAGTGTTAGTGAAATAAAGGCTAAATATGACCCCTGGGTAGGAGTCAACAAGCATACCTCACAAATTTAATGGAGTACTTTGAAAGAGCTGATGAATATGTTGACAAGAAAAATCAGTTCATACTAGGAATTCCAAAAGGGACACAGTCTTGTCCCTCAGAGCAGAGAAGGGTGTGATGAATGGCTGGGAGACCTGGAAGCAGAGGCCAGTTATTGAGTCTATATTGCAATCAGAATTGGGAGGTATTCAAATAAAGCTAGAAGTAGTGGATAAAATATTGTATATCATTCATAACTTAAGATGAAGAATTCCTTGCTGTAATAGATATTGCTAGTTTAAATTTATATGGTATTGAAAAACAATGCAATAAATACTCAGAAGAAAAAAGTCTGTCAGAAACTGTGCCAAAAATCTAATTCTCACTTCCTTTTAAGAAAAATATCATAAATACTCTGTTCTGACAAAAGGTGAATACTGTGCTGGATTGGTGGCAGTGCTAGCAAACTTAATTTATTTTAGGGCAAGGAGTTAACACTGACTAACACTTTAATAAAACCACAGTGGAAGATACCAAGACCATTGGATAGAACACCCAAACCACATTTTTTCATGGCTCCCCTTGCTAGAAACCAAATTCTTACTGGCCTGATCTTGTGAATGAACTTAACACCACCAAATGTTGGTATGCACTCATTACATAGGTATCGGGGACTAAATTAGTGTGCAGAGGCTCTGTTACCTTGTAGTAGTGTCTGCGTTTGTTCTTTAACAGTCTTATCTCTGCATCACAGGGTAATGCACCATCTAAATTCGCAGACACCCCCAGTCTCTGTCATAAAATTAGGGAAGTTAAGGCTAGCACTGCTTGACATTTTGCAGTTAAGCATCAGGGAGAAACTGACTTCCTGTGAGCACTCGTTTCAAATCTGTCAGAGGACATTAGAGGCTTTTTGCCTACTCCAGTTAACTAAAAGAGCAGAAGATATGTTCCATACCTGGGCATGGCATTTATTTCACACCCATGTAATTCTTTGACAAACTCTATTATGTTACTCAAGGATAAGATATACCAACATCAAATATTTACTCTCTGCCCACCAAAAAGAAAAAAAAAAGAGTGTGTTCATCTGACTTATCATTAAATAATATCTCACTAAATTACTGAGTTTACTACCATTGTCCTGAGGGCCTGTTGGATTCTTTAAAAAAGAAAAAGAATGCAGCTGAAGGTTCAGTGGTTGCTGAATATCATATGCTTTATGACATTTCTTCTGAAGGCCCTTCAGGAACTCAAAGGGATCACAGAAGAAAAATCAAAAATATTGCAATTTAGGCAAGCACTCTCAATAGCTCTGTATCTGTGACTGGCATAGAATATATAACCCGCCATCTCAGATTTATATGAACAGTACCTTAGTTCAGAATAGCAGCTTTTTTTCTTACTCATTGCCAGCTGACCTCTGTCCTGGATAAACAAAATCTGATTTTACTTGAGGGAAGGGAAGAATAAGTATCTAAGAAAATTGGATAAGTATTTGTAGAACACTGAAGTATAAAAAAACCTGCCTTACTAAGCAGAGCCTTTTTGAGAAGCCTAAATTTTGCATTTCTTATTCATGATACAAGTATTTCAGTCTTACAATTTTATTTGGGAAACAAGTATGGTTGTTTGAAGATTCAGTGTACAAAAACTGTAACAGCCTAATTACACGCCCTGAGCTGGTTTCCCTTTGGATATTCATACTTGAAAAGATGTGAACTTCATTATCCATAAGACTATTCATGATTTAACTTCATGCTTAAAGAGCTATTCTGTATGGCAATGCTGAAGTTCATATAAAAGCAGAACTTCATACTCAGTGCTTATCTAGTGCAAAGTTCTTTCCTATTTCCACAAGTAAAATTAACTTTACAAGAAGTGATTGTGTGTGTTTATATACTCCTGTTGACTGTCTGTTTTACCTTCTGCCTTCAACTGTGAAACAAAAGCAAAGAAAGAAAATATATTTGGGAGGTCCAATGGTATTAACTGTTTTGATAATCAGTCCTAACAATACTGATCAGTTTTTCCTCTTCCATACTTGAGCAATATTATGATTTTTTTAATATGTTTCAGAGCAGTTTTCTTATGTCTAAGAGAACCTTTACATATTCTTGTTACTAGTATAATCCTTGTATTGCTCTTTCAGGTCAGCTGGAAGTGATCATGGATCGCCGGCTTATGCAGGATGACAACCGTGGCCTTGGACAAGGTGTTCAAGATAACAAGATTACAGCTAATATCTTCCGACTTCTGTTGGAAAGAAGACATGGAACAGATGTGGTAGGATTCACTGTCTGAATTTTTTTTTTTTTGCTAATTAACATATAAATGTTTATTTCTGTTGCAGCAGGAATGAACTCAGTAAAGAAATTATTCCCTGAGCTGTAGAACTAAGGAAACATATCTTCCAAGTCCAAGTTTTGTCCTCTTGCTTGCTTATTCTCTTCATAAAGACTTCATCTTTCACTATTCCTCACACAAATCCTGCAGCATCTATGCTGCAATGTATGAATTTTGGTTGTGGAAGTCTCACTTTTTTTTTTTTTAAATTTCTTTTTATTTATCACGCCTTTAAAAAATTGCTAATGAACATGAGTTCTGCTTCTTGACAATGTTAACTGAGTCTGAACAAAGGTTGACAGATTAATTCAGTTGAATGGGTGGAGAAAGAAAACCTCTTATAAATTTAATATTCTTAGAAAATAAGAATTAAGTGGAAATACTTAGATTCCAGACATAGGAACCTTATGAGTTCATTGCAATTCTAGGAAAATTGAGAACATTTTGTTTTAAGGGGGTTTTTATACTTGCACAGATCATCTCAGTTTGTCTTTTTGTGTCTTAGTCTTTTGAATAACTTCTAATTTTTACAGTTCTTTGTATTTTCTCTCTTTGGTTTTTTTCCTATCACTTTTGAGAAGGACAAAACAAGAAGTACATCCTCATACTGAGGCGGTAGAATTGTGATGACAGCACTGAGTATATTTTAAAATCATTGCATAGGTAAAGATGAGAGGTTGTATACTGAGCTGCTAATGAATATGCAGATAAATTGGAATTAATTCTGGTTTATAATGGATGTCATTAACTGCTGCGAAAGGATGATAATATCAAGCTTAAAGCTAATTTTCACCACTTAATGATTGACAGTGGTTTTTTTCAGGTTGTACATGTCATTATGATTTTCTAGTTCCCCATCATGTATAACACAGGCTGCATATTAACTGCATTTATCAGTGGGGTGTGCAACTATCCATGCTAACCCGACAGCAGCAGTCTGGCTTTGACAACAATGAGCATTGCACAGGTTAATCTGTCCTTACAAAAAGAAACCAGCAGAGAGATCTGTACTGCCACCAAGAAACTCTTTAGTACCCAGGGTAATTCATGCTGTATTAAATTAGAATGTGAAGCTGGTAAGTAAGAGTTAGTGGACATGGAAATCTATGTTTACATTATCAAATAATTTGAAACAACAGAACTAGATCAATTCAGTTAGTGCCATGGTGCTTTCATTGACACAGTGTACAGTTTTGGTGTTTTCCATAGAACCATAAAAAAACTCACTAAAAGGTACCTCTGGAAGTCTTCCAGTCCAGTCCCTGCTCAAAGCATGTCTATTTTTTGTGTCAGAAAGACATCTGTTCAGACTGTTAAGGAGATGTGATGGGTTAGAGCATGTTTGGTGCCATACCTCCAGGGAAGCTTCTTGGTTACTTCCTTCTAATAGAGAACTATTTCATACACACTGAGACTCCTCTGCAAACTAGAACTAGTGCCCGGTGAAGTGGGGGTGGCCATAAGTTTCATTTCAGAAAAGCACTGCTACTTCAAACCAAAACACTCTACTGGAAAATCTTTTTAGGTTACCTCAATTAGAATAAAGGCAACCTAAACAACTCTGGGATTTTTGAGTTAGTGAAACATTTATATGTCTTTGCATATGTTTGCCTGTTTGTTTGGGATACCACGCAGGCATCATCTCAGTAGACTAACAACATATTTCCCTTTTTTTGTTAAAATCCTTTCTTTCCTTCAGTTTTTAAAGATTCTTTGCAAGTTACTGAGAATCTTTGAAAGGAGAAGGGGCAGTTATCTTCTACAATAAATATTTCTGGTGTGTTTTGGATACCTGTGCTCCTGCATCTAGCTTTCCCCAAAATTCTTTATGATGAGCATGGTTTTAAAGAACCGTAGAGGACTTTAAGGACAGTTGGTTCTTGTATGCTCTTGCAGAGACTTGAAGAGAAGTGGAATCAGAGGTATGAGGGAGGATGCACAGCCAAAGAGGTGCTGTTGTCCCAGCTGGTGCAGTGTGCACAACCCCCAGGAGCCAAGCAAGATGTTTCAAGGAAACATTTTCCTTCTGATGTTATATCTGGAATTCCCCTTTCCTATATTGAGTGTTCTAGAATTTTGTTTTTCAAAATTTATCTGAAAATCCATAACATTTTCTGATTCATGTTACTGTTTCAGATACGTTAAAGTAAGGAAGGGTAGTAGCCTCCTTTCTGTTTTGTTAAATGTACAAACATTTTTTTTAGTGCATTGTTACTCAGAAGGTACTTGTTATAATAGCCTAAAAATAGCCATGTCAGAAAAAATTATGATGAAATTATATGCAGTTTATATATTTAGTCGGCTACAGTGTGACTCATACACTGATCCTGATTTTGTTGTCAAGCCCTATTTTATTATTGACTGGAGGAACCATGAAAGCCACTGGAGGAGAAACTTTTGATCACGACATCTTTGCCAGTACAAGTTTTTCCTAATGTATGTTTCAAAATATTTCATTCTATCTTTTCTCAAAAACAATTCTGAAGAACAGGAGATTTTCTGCTCTTTGAGAAACCTTCCCATGAAAGGAGAGTATATGAAGTGTAAGATATGCAGTTCTTTAAAGTTAATTAAAATAAATGTTCATCACTGGTGAAATTACTGTGTATGTTTTTGTTTAGGGCAGTATGATATGGTTTGGAG
>JAWWLV010000100.1:13726689-13742348 GCA_035041135.1 Platyrinchus mystaceus | reverse complement strand
TGCAAATAAATACCTTCTGTTTAAAGGCATAAAAACTTTGTCTCTAAGCAGTTTTAATTGCCTTTTTGGGCATCAAGAGACCATTGGATTGGCTACCAGTTACTGGTCAGACCTATGTTTTCTGTGTGTGCATGTAAAAAGCTAGCAAAATGCAAGCTGACAGGTCAGGGGCTAGCACCTGGAAGAACGTGAAGTCTGAGCTGATGAATCGTTTGGAGGCCTGAGATCCGGAGCTGGATCTCAGATGGGCTTAAAGTCCACAGTGGTTTTTGAGGGATCAATGGTTAACTTGCGAATCAAGAAAGTGGGGATCTTTAACTACTGAACTCCAGACCCGATCAGCTGGAGGGCACAATCAGGTTTGGATTGTTCTTCTTGTGTTACTCAAGTGCTCTGCTTATGTAGGTTCTGGCAAAGGTGTTGCTCTCTGCTTATGTATATGGTTGGCCATGTTTTTCCATACATGCCTAATGGGAATAATTTTCTGCCTTTCTCCTGATGTTGGAGGCACAGAACCACAGTAGGGTCCCATCTATCAGCCTGGAATAAGAGGAGTCCCCTGATGTTGGAGACTACTGTATTTGGCTCTAACAGACTAGGAAGAGTTCCTCCCGTGAATCCAAATTCCCCTGGTTTTGGTTACCTGTAGCAATCCCAGGTTTCCTCATCTGCAGTCTTAGTGCCAGCTAAGAATACACAGACAGTACAGAAAATCTGATGTGATTTTACTCACCAAATGAACATGCAGTCTTGTGGATATTTTCTGGTGCCTCAGAATTTTCACTTTTTCTTCAAAACCCCCTTTCACCTAGTGTGGCAGACGTGCATTTCCAGTGAACACCCTCCAAGTGAATTGATAGAAAATTTTCAAGCACTCCTTTGCTGGTCACTTCAATAGCTACAAAAAAAAAAAAAAAAAGAAAAAAGGCTTTGATGTGCAAAAACGTACCAGACTGATGGATAAGTCACTGTTGACAAAAATGTATGGATTAACAGTTCTAACCTTATATTTATCTAGGTTTTTGCTCCCAGTATTTAAGGAAAGCCTGATGCTCTGGTATAGCAGAAGATAATCTAGCATCAGTATTCTTGTTTATAGTCTTTTTAAGATTTCAGGATAGCTGCCTGTTCAGTACTCACATTTGTGGCAGTTATGTCCGGTTGCAACTTATCCCGCCTTTCCTAAAAGTCTAATTTTTTGCAGAGGACATGCTTTTTTTTTAGAGATTACTTTAAGATTGCTCTGCAGAGCTTTGACATCTTAAATCTTCTGAATCCCACTGCTCAGAGAAGATCTTGGTATCACCTTATTTCGTTTCCATACAAGATTCCCTCTGAAACCACTAGCCATTTTCAAAGCTGCCTGAAGTGATGGTCAGTGCTTTCTTTGACAGGTGCTTACATGAACATTGTACTCTGGAACACTGAAAAGGAATTACTCAGCTCGGAAGTATTAATCCAATTTTCATCAGTGACTAATAGCTATTTTTTGTGTCATGGGTGTAAGGCCCATTCTCCAACATCCCTCCCCTTTCCATTTCAAACTCACAAGGAGTTTTTACCGGCACACAAAAATCTAGTTCCAGATATCAACCTCAGAAGAAAGGGAATGATTCATCCATATCAGGAGGACTTTGAGAACTTGTCAGACTTTGATCATTCTTTTTGTTTTACAGTGTGCAACTTTGAATGAGTTTAAAACAACTGCATTTGATTTTTCACTTGGTAAGGTAACAGCCAGGCAGTCTTGCATGTAAAACCTGTAGCTACCTTGAAACCATTTACTGCTTGATGTCAATTTCATGAACTTGACTAGTTTCAGTCCAAAATAAAACCTGAATTTCTCTTCTAAGTTGGGAGTTTTAGGGCAATGTGTGTATAGAATGTTGTGCAATTTTCTCACTCTCCTGCTGTTTAGAGACTCCTCCATCCGCAAGTGGGGAGCACTGTAGCTAAGGATTCAAGATGTTTGCATTTGGGGTAAAGTGTATGCAGTTTTAAAACTTAGGCATCTGCCCTTACCTGTCACTTATTTTTGTCAAGCTGTAAAACTGAAGTTCACATTGTTGGTGATGTTGTCTGCTGTTTGTTTCTCAACTATAAGCAGTCTAGCACAGTATTTCTCATGCAGAAGCAGCATTTCATCAAACATCCTGATTCATACAATCTTTGAATTGTACAGAAAGAAACAAATTTTTCTTTCCATACTTGTCTTTGGGATTCTTTGACTCAACTTCTCTGTTATTTTCAGTTGCTAGTTTATGATTAAGAGATATTTAAAAATATTGCCTCCATATATTTTGGGACTAAAGATATGCTGAAAAGTCTTTCACTCCACAGATTAGACTTTCCAGTCCAGAAACATTCTTCTTTGAAGAGGGCTGCATGGAGGTTCTCTGAACCTGTGAGAGGGAAAGTTGTTTCCTCACAGAGCATGAGAGAGAATGAGAGACTTTTTCTTTCCAGGAATAAACTAAGTGGTTAGGTAATGAACTATTTTAGTCTACATCCCTTGATCTTGCAGTCCCAGAACTCTCTGTTTCTAGATTTTATTTGAATGAGCTTACACCCAAAGTCAGCATCCACATTACAGCATGTTTGAGCAGGTAGTTCAGGTGCCGGTGGGGATTTACTGTTGTAATTAAATTTCTTTTGTGACTTTTTTTATAGCAGAGAAAAGTCTAGAGGAGGAGAAAATATTCAAGATATGTGATTTGATATACTGTCTGCCTTAGTTTCTTTCCTTTTATATGGGAAATTTTAGACACTTGTCCGTGTTGAAAAGTTCATTTTTTTTCTGTTAGCTCAATTGATGTCCAATTATCAACTGCTTCAGCTTTACTTTCTTCTCTACATTATTTTCCATCTATTTCTTCTATTTGATTACTAGGTGATTTCTGAAGAGTCTAATTAGTGGTTTTTTCCCATAATTAAGGGCATCAGTTCCTCAATTTAGACTCTTTCCAGAAAACACTGAGCCTTTTCTTGGAGGGAGAGCAACTTTTTTACACAGGCAAATAATGATAGGAAAAGGAGAAATGGTTTTAAACTAAAAGAAGGGAGATTTAGATTGGATATTAGGGAGAAACTCTTAACTGAGAGGATGAGGATGCACTGAAATACTTTGCCCAGGGCAGGGATGCCCCAAACCTGGAAGTGTTCAAGGCTAGTTTGGACGGGTCCCTGAGTAACCTGATGTAGTAGGTGGCATCCCTGCCAAAGGCAGAGGGGTCAGAACTTGAACATCCTTTCCAACCCAATCCTTTCTATTATTTCTGTGGTTATCAGTAAAATAGCTCATTTCTGATATAAGGGCATATAGATGAGGCAATTCTTAGAAGTTATTTGAAATTGTTAAGATAATGTTATACTGGAGTATGGTTTGTTTTTCCTCAAGAGAGAAAGTTTAGAATTATTCACCTTACTTTTAATGACAAGGAAAAATCCTATATTATTTGTTAACATGTATTGCAAAGTCATTCAAAGGGTTGTATTTCAACACGGACTGTTTCCAATTGGATAGATGTATATGAATGTAATGTAAGGTAGTTAAAAAGGCAGTATTTGCTTCGATTAGAGCTCATTAAGCTGGCACATCATGATCTGGCATTCATCAGATTCTTGCCAGTACCTAATGTTTGTAAGGGTGCCAGAGGAGCTCCATTCACACTTTGAGTGATAAATGCTGTCATTGAAGTTGAGGAAATAATGTCACTTTTGAGAGAGCAGCACTTTAATTAGATGGAGACTTTGGGACTGCATCCTCTACTTAGCATCAGCAGGGTACTGCTGAAAGCCATTCACATAGCAAAGGTGTGTATAGAGTAATTATTCTTCCGAATATACTGTTTGCATGCGCAAAGCCTTCTCATCTCTCTTTCCTGAGAGTCCTGTTTAAATTTTGGATCATTAGGTTGAGAGGGGAAAGATGTACTCCAATCCTTTCATGACTGTGATGCACCTAAGAGGAAGCATGATTTGAAGTGTCCCTTCTCAGTCTTCTGTGATAGAGTTGTCTTCATGGTGTTTGCAAAACCCTTTTTCCCTTGATCTCCTGGCAGCTTTTGACACCTTCTGTACTCTCCATTCCCATTGCTATTATATAGACTCAGTGAATGACTGCACTTCTGTTAGTGCAATCATCCAAAATGGACTGTCATTCCAGATGTAGGAATACAGGACTCAAGATAAAATCTCCACTTAGGTCTTAGTTTCGAAATGGATAATGCATGAGGACAATGTCTATGCCCATAATATTTTAATATGGTGAGACATATTGGGAGCAAAAATGAGCCAAGTTGAATCATCTCTGGTTCTAGCATTTGCTAGAGTCTTTGAAGGCTGTATTTCTCTGCAATCCTCAGTTATTTCCAGAATCTAGGAATTGAGAAGCGGGTTTTCTGTTTCTGCTATGGGTTATCTGAGAATTTTGCCCCACTGCCCATATTCTCTCCCAACCACATTCTTTTTCAAAGTTTCCCATGACATTCCTTTCATCTTTCCTGGATTCTCAACTGCAATACAGCCTACTATGTCTTTATATTAAATCCACCTTTTTTATTCTCATTGCTTCTGTTAGTCTTAGAGAAGGCTAAGGATTCAGGCCTAGAAAATTGACCTTCCTTTCCTAGAGAAGACTGAGGATTCATCTGATACTTTTACCGTGGGCAGTCTTTTACTTTTGTGTCAGACAATATGCAAACGTGCCTCCCATTTTTATTTACACTTTGGATCTCTGGGGTTTAGGCAAAGTTTTGACTCATGGATGTGTTTCTGTACACAGTAGTTTTCTGCATATATAGCAGAAGCTTTCAGAAAGATGTTATGTCTCTTCGTCTCAAATGACCTTGGTGGCATTTTCTGAGGAACACCTGTTACTGAAATCATGAGGATATCTACATGAATTCAGTTTCCAGCAAGCACTTTCTTTTAGGCATAAAGTTGCACCTAATAGAATGATTTTTCAATCACTCTTCACATAACAAATTGTGGCCCTTCTCCAAATATTTGGGATGTCTTACTGTGAGGATTTGCACATAAATAAAACATTTTAAAAAAAAAGACAAGACAAAACAGAATGTTATTTTTGTGAAGGCTCACCCTTCTTTCTCTTTCCATCTCTTTGGAATCCCTTAAATCTGAGAAATCTGGAGTTGAAGGCAACTGTGTAGGATATAGGACAGGAGTTTCTTTCTTGGACATGTTAGCAGTGTATGTTAGGCAGAGGTTGAAAGTAGAAGAGGGAATGGCTGAACGTGGATTCTGTTTAGGCAAAATTGGTGATCTCAAATGAGTATAAATACCCATTGTTTAAAATGAAAACCTTATCTTGAATAACTGTTGTTCCCGGATGGTAGTTTTATTTTCTGCTTGTTGTCAGGTAACATGTGTAGAACTAGGAACAATTTTCAAGGGCTTTTCCTGCATTTTTTTTTTTTAAATAGGATGAATAAATTATTTTTCTGATTCATGTGTGATTTTTGAGATATTTTAGGAGACCTGTTTTCAAGTTCTCAGATACAAGCAATCAACTCATTTTACAGGGGAAAAACAGATGGAATAATAATAATAATAAAGAGAAAAGGCAATAAAATATTTTGACTTTAGCACCTTTATGGCAACAGAGGGAACAGTGTTCCTCTTGGGATCAAAAAGTGAATTCTGCTTTGAAATAAGATGGATATACACATTTTCCATGTGGGTACAGTATGTATGCAGTCACTTGAACTGAAGACTTTCAGATTTAGCTGTAGGTAGAGCAAGCTTACTCCTACTGTAATTGGAAAATAAGAAAATCATGACAATGAAGTTGACCAGTGATGCTGAACTTTTTAAGATAATTAAAAAAAAAAAAATCAAGGCTAACTGAGGAATTAGAAAACTCATGACTGATTAAAAATGCTGTAAAATGGCGGATGAAATTCAATGTAAATACATGTAGTGAGACCCGTGGAGGAGCAATCCTCTGCAACGATCAACTGTTATCACTTCTATAAAGTAATTTATGCGTCATAATAGGTATTTAAAAGTACTAGCTACAATGCTTAGTAGCTACAAAAGAGGCAAAGTCTTAGTCATTAATAAGAAAAGCACCAAGAATAAAACAGAAATTACCATCTTGTATCAATTCAGCTCTGGCATATTTTCAATTGCTACACTGTCAGCTGTACTTAGTGCTGCTCTAGAGGTATAAATAAATATGCATACATGCATACACATTTCTGTTATAAGCTGGAAAATAATCCTCTTCTTTGCTTAAAGTCTCACCCATTTGTTTTTTATTTTCATTTTTTCAGCCTGTCATAAAATGTAAGTTTAACAATGCTTAAGATACTATGTTTTCAGTAACCTTTCTGCAAAGTTTTCACTAAATGTCACCTGTTTAAACAAGCAGGGATTATCTGACTAAGTATGCAAGGAAAACCAAAAAATAAGAGCAAAAGAAGTTTTCACCCAGTTCTACTCTTATCTTCACTGACATTCCAAAACAGAAATTGCCTTTTTTAAGTTCCTTTGTTTTCTTTCCTTGGCTTCTATGGAGCTCTAGCTAGTTGTTGTGAATATGTAGGATTTAGTAATTTCAGGTTTGTAAAGCAGCTGCTGCAGCTGTGTAAAAGCACTGCAAATACAAAACTTGGGAAAGTACAAAATTTGTGAAATCTTGGGAGAGAGTCACCTCACTTCCTGCTGGCATGACATTGACATAAAAATTTGAAAAGAAATCTTTTGCAATGCAGACCAAGACAAAGATGCCAGTTGTTATTTCTTCCAGCGAACAGTTTGAAGAAGAAAGATTTAGAATAGAATGAAGGATTTAGAATACAAGGTAGAGAAAGTAAGAAATACAGGTCAGGAAATTAATGTGGAAAAGGGAGCCTACAAAAGATTAGCTTTGTTTTCTCCATATTCAAATAGATACTGAATAAATAGGAGCAACTTGCTAAAGTAGTTGCTAGTTTCTTTCTCTAAACTACCTTGTTTATACATCAGGGTCTAACACAGAAAGGTGAGGAATGGTGTAAAATGAGGTGTCATCTAATCATAATTTTGGAAGATGTACTAATTTGTTGGTAAAAACAAGAAGTATACCTTTTAATAGAAGAAAACTAGTGGACAATCAAAAGTTTCCTGAAGTAATTAAATAGGCAGTCTAAAAATTAAAATTTTCTAGGCAATGAATGGAATAATTTATAAAGTAAGTGGGTTTAAAAATTCAGACATCTTAACTGGATTCATTCTTTTGTATTTTGCAGAGTGAAGAGAAGGCATCCGTCAGTTTTCCATCACTTCTTAGCCATATGACCTCTCTTTTCCTAAACCATCCTGTAATTCCAATGACAACAAATGCAGATTCAGGTGTCCCAGAGATGATAAATATATTTTCTCCACTCATGTTGTCCATGCCTTGTGACATGCATATAGTCAATCTGAGGACAATCCAATCAAAGGTAAGATCAAACCACTGTTTTTGTGAGCAAAATATAATATAGCTTATTAATATAGACAAATAATTTATTCTTGGGAAGTAATTGTGTACTTGGGAAGTGTGTGACCTGGTAAACTGCTATGTGATAACTAGCTTTTGTTAATTCTGCAAGAACTAGAGGTTTGTGTCTGAATAATATGGAAGGCAGGGATTGTTTTTTCACAACATATGAATATGCATAGTACTGTATTCTGTCTCTGGAGAGGGCACATTTCAATGTGTTCCCAAAGTTTAAGAGAGAACAGTTCATATACTTCAGGCTTTTCTGTATTAGAAGAATTAAATTTAAGGTCATTAGACTTTGTTTTAAGTGTGTTTTTAATAAAGCTTATAGTTTTAAACTCAACTTGTATTGTTAAAGTATTGTTAAAGTATTGTTTACAAGACTTCATTTAATTATTCTAACATCATCTTGTGATGCTTGGATCCTGTGAAACTATTCTCTGGTAGGTATACAAAAAGAAACCCAAATGAAAAAATAAAAAATAAAAAAAACCCCCCACAAACAAAAAAAAGTCTCTTCTGTACTCAATATTTTTTTTCCTTGCAAAGGCAGAAAAGGTGTGTAACTACCATAATTAATGATCTGTTTCCTAAACTAAAGGACTGGAACTGGATTTGCATCCTTCTTCTGGCAACAGTTCTATAAATTCTTTTCAGTTTTTCCACAACTTTTAAAATGTGAATCTGTTAACTTCACTCGCCAGTGCTGTTACCACAATGAAATCTCTTTTTTATTCTGCCATACTTAGATAGTTACAAACTGTTTGCCCCTTTTCCTTTAGAGTCTCCATGGTAAAACTACCCATCTGTATTAATGTCAGATTATATTCCCTTTATCTGTTCTTTGTGGTAAGTCTTAATCCTCATTTTAAAACTTCAAGAATTTATTTACTTTCTCATGCTTTATCTGTTAGTAGTTCAGTCTCACATACACTCCTTCAGCTGTGACTGATTCTTACTTTGAATTTCAAAGTGGAATAACTCTCAATTTTGTGGGTCTTATGCCTTTGAAGAGTTTGTAGAAAACCTTCTATTGAATTAAGTCTTCACATGAGATGTATGTTTCACACTTCACTGTGAGGATTTTCATGTGAGGATTTGCTTCAACATATCAAGTTCAGGTGTAGACCTTCATGAAGATGTTCCTTCTTCCTCTTTGAGGCCTAAACTCCACCTCCTCCCCCCCTTTTTTGTATCATCTGGCTATGAAACCTGTGAAAATAAAGGGTGGCTCTGTGTCTGCTTTTTGAGTTCAGTGTTGCTACTTGCAGGTGAATTCCATGATTTTATCTGGGCTATAGTGGCCCCACTATCCCAATTGGTATAAGATTCTTTAAGGCTATGATTTCTTCCTTGTCTACGGCTGTATATTTCATTGATTACTGATTGACAGCTCTTGAGCCTGCAGCTTCACTTTGTCCACTGCAAAGTGAACATTTGCAATAGTCATAGAAGAGGAGCATGTCATTATAGATACAGAACAGTCCTTCCCCACAGCAGAAAATGCTTTGCAAATAATTTTGTAAATCTTTCCTCACTATCTACTTCCTTTCTCTGTCTTCCAAGAATTTGAATGATAAATGTCATAATTCTGGCTAATTGACACAGTGAATTTTTTTTTCCGGAAATATATATATATATATATACTTCTCCATTGCTTTAGCTGTTGAAGTTGATTTTCCATAATCTATTACAATTTCACATAAAAGGGTACCAAATTAAAATAAATTATTTTTAAGATTTAAGGTAGAAATCAGAAAGAATATTGCTATTTATGTAAAATATCTGATCTTGTTGTGGAAGAGTCCAATCCCTTATGAATGTGACATTTAAAGAAGTTTTTTAATAGTTCTCCGGTTAAGAAGTTTGACACAGATTTTACCTGGTGTAATAAACTGGGCCTCAAGATTTTAAACTGAGAACATTTGTCACATTATACTAAACATAAATACATAATTTTGTCACATTGCCTTAAATTTTTTGATTTAAAAAGAGATTTAATGTTTTTTTCTGTCTATTCAAACTTTTAGCAGCATTGCCCTGGCATACTGCTTATGAGACAGCCTAGAAATTTTATTTTTTTTTCTATCTAAAAGCCTAATGAGAGGCTACATTTCAATTCTCAGAGATCAAAATCAAATCACACTTCGGCAGCTCTTCCAAGAAAGCTAGTCAGAGGTTTGATAGCCCAGTGGTTAGGGTTTTTTTGCCATGTAACAGTGCTGTAAAGTTTTACAAGGTTAAGGATGTCTTTATTTATTGAAAATTGAGGAATTGGTTACAGAGTTTTGTGCAGTGAGCATGGTTGTGTTAAGAAGGTGTATTTGGTGTAAATTAAGTTCATCTTTGCTCAGACATTCCTTAGTCTTGCACGCAGTTAGTCTCATTTACTAGAGAAGATATAAGAACAGGTAAGTTAAGGTAGATGTGAAGGCTGTGAGACTTAGTTTTACACCTGCTTTGAAAATGGGTTAGAATAGCTATATTTTTTGCATGTGGTTGCTATGTGCATGATAAAAGATTGAATACTATATCACAGATATAGTAGACCCTTTTTCTCAAGTTGTCATTGTGTGTTACTTTTATGTTTTAAATCTTTTGAATTTTAAGATAATATTTAATTTTAAAAATTTGAGAGATTAAATATTCATACCATAATTTGAAATGCATACATGTATTTGTATGCAGATTAGTAAAAGATAATTTAACTGTAATAGAGGCAGTGTTGATACCCATTACTGGCTCGTCATTTTTAACGTTAATTTACCCCACAGGAAGTCAGGCTTTTTCAGTCTGAATTTTAATGTTTCACTAATCTGATGTTTAGGCAGGCAGTGTTATTTTGTGTGCATAAAAATATCTGCTTTTAAGTGCAACACTGTCACATCAGTGACAATGAAAACCAAGTCAGCTGTCTCATAGGAGGAGAGGGAAACTAATTTTGTCACATCATCATTATTACCTTACTTCATGTAGAAAGTGGTATGACTGTTCCAAAGAACAGGATAAAAAGTTGTTTAACTATCAATTCTATTAAATACTGTAAAC
This sequence comes from Platyrinchus mystaceus, assembly GCA_035041135.1. Classification (NCBI taxonomy): domain Eukaryota; kingdom Metazoa; phylum Chordata; class Aves; order Passeriformes; family Tyrannidae; genus Platyrinchus; species Platyrinchus mystaceus. The sequence continues at coordinate 13,731,811 of JAWWLV010000100.1, read as the reverse complement.
TTTTCTTAAAATCTGGACTGTAGACACCAGTTATTAGTTATAAACCTGATTTTGGGTGTTTAGAAGCTAGTGTTCATGAAATCTTCTCAAACTAAGTTTTAGTTATGTTATGTAAACTATGCAAAGTTTTTAACCGTCAGTGTTTTACTGATAAGTAGCTCATTTCAATTCCAAACACTATTGAATAAATTTTTACTATTTTAAATGGGGAACTTAAAACCACAAAATTTATCAGTTTACCATTTTTCTATTATCTGAATGAGTACTTAACACTACAAATTTGCCTCACTTTGAATCTGGGTCATGCTGGGTTTCAAAAAAGCTGGTTCAGGCTGATCCAAGATCTCCTTTATGAAAAGAAACTGTGGAAAGTCTGTTACATTACTGAACTAAAGCATCACAAAATGTCTAGTGCTCATTGGCATGAGTTTCTGAAGTACCAGAAATGAACCTAACTCATGGCAGAAGCGTTAGTGAAGAAGCACCAGTGCAAAAGCAAGTAAAACAGAAATAAATAAGAGAAAAATAGCCTGAAGAACTAGCATGGCTTTGGATAGTGGCACAGCTACATTAATGTTAAGACTTAGAATTCTTAAGGATCTTTTCCATGCTGATCAGTTCTATGATTCTATGAAGGGCATCTTGTGATGTGCCACTCATGTGGTGTGAAGTTGGTTTACATGTAAGTTCATCCAAAATGTGAAGAATTTTTTGCAGTTACTCCTGCTGTACAACAGTGGTTTTCTATATTTTACTGTAAATGAAAAAAGTTCTATCCAGTTCTAGGCTGTGACTCTGTTTTGACGTATGAAAACAAGATTAGGATTTGACGCATCTGTACTGTCATTGTGACCATTTGCCCTAAGTGGTGGTTTTAGTGATTTGATCCAAACTAGGAAGTTGGGATTGTTGGTTACTTTTGAGTTAGTCTTTGACATCTGTTGAGGCTCAAAAACATTGAGTGTCTTATAACTATAAAATTTATTTCATATTTGTACTTCAGTGAACAGTTCTCCGTACACCTTAAGCTCTGTTAGAAAGCAGCTTTGCAACATGAAAGTTTGTTCAACCTAGTCACATTGAATATTTAAATCTGACTATTGTAGTTAACGTGATTTCTATTTTGTTTTCAGTTTTGCTGTATAATTTTTGTGAAAAGCCAGTTAATACAACTGTGATAACTACACTTCAATTCTAAGTCTGTATAAGTGCATCTACTGAGCTTTAAACTCAAAACTTAGATTTATATTCTGTAGTACATTAAATGTCTCAACTCTTTCCAGTTCAGTACTTTTTATGGTTAGCCTTATAAATTTAAAAAAAAAAAAAGAGGGTTGAATCTAGGCTGAAAATTTTTTAACGTATAAGTGGCTCTACCACTGTGTGATAATGATAATTTTATGAGGTCTAAAATGTCTTTCTTCTACTTTGTGAGTAATCTTTTATCTTGTTTATTTGTAGGTAGATACCGCACCATCTGATGAAGCTGCTCTGATTCTTCACAGGAAGGGATTTGACTGTAGATTTTCAAACAGAGACATGGGTCTGCTCTGTTCCACTACTCAGGGAAAGGTATACAGATATTTTATGGGCAGCTTACCTTACGAGTATTGCTGAAACATTTATGCTTTAGCCATATTGTAGGTGAAGGCTAGGTGTTTATTTCTCAAGAGTTATACTTTCAGGATGATGGTAGAGTTTACCTTGAAAGCTGCTTTCCATTTGATAAAGTTGTGGATTTGCTGATTTGTGGGAACGACCCTTTAACAATCAAAAAGTAAACTAGTTTTAGTCTCATTAACTTTATGTGAATGAGTATTTCTCAGATAATTTTTAATAAGTCTTTTAGAACTCTATGAAGTAAATCAAATTACATATTCTGAAGTGTATCTTTTGAATAATACTAATATATCCACAAGTTATGTAACTGTTGCTTATTATAGCATGTTCTTTGTCTGCCCATTCTCTCTTAAATGACCTACACCAGTACAAATACCTAAGTATTTTAAGATTTTTATAGAATTGATGTGATGTGTAAGACTATGAAATATTTTTTTTGGAAGGTTATAGATGGAATGGAAGGTAATTAATCTGTAGAAATTTTGTAATAAAATTTTAAAATAAATTTGGGATTTTCTTTAGGGAGAAGAGCAAATATTACTTTAATAAGAAATAAGATTTTTAATATTTCTAATAGTTTTTAATGTATTCATTTTAACTTCCTTTGAAATGTAGCAAGTGATTACTGCCTAAAACGTTCTGAATTAGTATATAGTATTTGATCTATGGTACTTTAAAATATTCATACTCTTTGGTGGGAGAACTGCTATGCTGGTACCTGTAAGGAGAGGTACCATTTGAAGATATATATTGCCTTTTCTAAATACAGTTCTTTGTTTGTTTTTTTGTTTTTTTTCTTTCTTTCCCCTCCAGATAAAGGTGCATAAACTCTTTAACAAATTCAGAGTGGAAAGTCTTACACCCACATCTTTATCTTTGATGCATTCACCTCGAGATGCCAGAAATATAAGTGAAATACATATGAGTTCTATGGAGATAAATACATTCCGGATTCGGCTAAAATGAAATCTTACTTTAATACTCAGATAGAGAAGAAGGATCTGCAATTGTATCTCCTCTTAGTTTCACGTGCAATAAGAAGCACATTAATATTGTTCCATCTTCTGGATACTGTGAGAAAAAGATGCATTCTATAATTTTTTTTTGACCACACAGTGAAAAGCCATGTTGCAAGCAACTTTTTTGTTCATTCAGGTTTCCACACGTCCCCCTCCTCCCCACCCCATAAAATAGGAACATCAGTATGAGTTAATACAAGTGAAGAAATTTCTAAGGATGTTAACCTCTCAACAGATTAAATCTCAGGTTAAATGCTAACTAATGATGCTTCTGGTGTTTTAAGTTTCATAAAGAGGGGATTGGATTTTAAACAGCCTTCTTTTGCTGATTCTTGATGAATTTACATACAAATAACTCAGTGTAGAAAGTCCTGATGCAACTTGGAAATAAAATACGATAAAATGTTCTTGTGTAGTAGCTAATGTCCAAATATTTACAATCATTTATATAAATGACAATAATCTCAATTTATTCCACAATTAATTTCAATTTATTCAACACAAAGGGGATTATTAATTGTGGTAAAATGAAAGCCTGCAGTACTTGTGATAAGTGATGGTAGACTGTAATACTTCTACCATTCACCTGAGTTATGTAAATAAGAAAACACGAACCTACAAAGTAATTTTGCAATGGAAATGTTTAATAAAACTCCCATTTTGTTACTTGACACACTGGGATATGTGCAATTATTCCATTACCATGATAAGAAATGTCCATAATTATCATGAATACAAGATTTTTTATAAAACTCATTTAGATACTGATATTCTCTGAAATGAGTTTTCTATTTCAAGATTACCATATCAAAATAAATGTGCCTTATTTTTTGATATGTCTTGTTACAATTTTGGTGTCTGTGTTAATGTTTTGGGGGGAAAAGTAGTTTATATAATACTTAAGCTGTGTATCTCCTATTTGACAATGCTGGCCACACTCTGATCTATGTACTCCTGCACCAAGTTTGTGCTATCTTATTCTGAACATTTTGACTATTTGAATGTATTAATATGATGTCATAACCTGAAACACAGACAAAAAAGAATTACCATAGAAGCTAAATTCTGCTGCTTTCCAGAAAATTGCAGCTTGATGCAGAGAGTTGATAGTAAGCAAGACATAGTTTTCAAACCCATCAAAACATGTGCTTGCATGTCACAGACTGTGGTGACCTGTTAATTCAGAATCATGTGCCTATATTTTAAACAACATTTTTCAAACTTGCAACCTCAATTACATTGCCAGGGTTCATGTTACTGAAGAATGGAGACTTATTTTTGCTTTGTTTCATATTAATTCACATTTAGTACTTAAAACATCCAAGTGTGAAAAACATTTCCCTGAGTAGAGCTGCTGTTTACAGTTAGTATATATAAACAGTCACTTGAGTATGATCCCATTTCCTAGTCTTCATTTATTTTCATAGCTCATTCTTCTATCTCTCAGTTATGCTTTACGTTTCCATACATCATTGCTTATCTTCAATACTAATACATGAAAAGTCATCATAACTGGTAAAAAGATGTGCTAGCTCTAATATTGCCTCCTGTATTTAGTTTCATCACTGTTGTTCCACAGTTGTATCAAATATCAATGTCTATCAAATTATATCATGTAGCTACAGGCTATCTTAAAAGAAAATGAAAGTCATACTTGTATTTCATGCATTGTCACAGGTTGGATCTCTGTTGAGATTGTACAGATTTTCCTACTTAATTCAATCTACTGTGTGTTTTGTAATAATGGGAATACTTAGTAGGATCTGGAGCAAGTTACATCAAGAATATAAGAACCACTAACCACAAATAAAAGAATCAGATGGATCGAATAAATGGATGTTTTCATGCAATAAACATGTACTGTAACTTTTCTTAGATAAAGTGTTTGAAAATACTATTTTTTGTTGGAACTCAAAGCTTGGTAGACTTTCCAGCAGAAATTTCTCATAACATTTATTTTGTTGCATCTTCAGAATTAAAATGCTTAAGGGACTTTTATGTATTCTGTGCAAGAAAACATTCAAAATGCTATTTCAGTTTTGTTAGGTGGAAAAGTAAAATTTTGATGCAATAAAGTTTTAAAGTATTTTGCCTCTTGGAATTGCTTCAAAAGATTCTTCATATAGCATTCAATCTTTTCTCATCACCTGTACAATTATGATGCCTGAATCTTCCTTAACCAACAGATTTAATCCTTGTTCCTTTGTTTTGCATTTTTTGTTTAACAACAACTTTCAATTCAGGATGCTATCCTGAAATCCTTAAGTAAATCAAAACACCAGTCAAAGTCTCATGATAAATTTTGCTTTAATTTTCTCAGAATGTGGCTGTCAGTGAGGATGGGGTTTTGGGTTGTTGGTTTGGGATTTTGTTGAGGTGTGTGGTGTTTTTTTTTGGGTTTTTTTTTTTGTTTTTTTTTTTTGTTTTTTTTTTTTTTTTTTTTTTTTTTTTTTTTTTTTTTTTTTTTTTTTTTTTTTTTTTTT
>JAWWLV010000100.1:13683389-13720941 GCA_035041135.1 Platyrinchus mystaceus | reverse complement strand
ATACATAAGGAACAAAGCAGGATGCTTACAACACACAATAACCAAAACATAGCTAACAATTTTCAAACCCCGACAGTGACTCAGAGAATTTTGCTCTTAGGTGCACACAACATTCCTTTCACAGCCTCTTCTTGTATTTATATACATTTTTCATAGGGAGATTAATCACTTGGGGCTCGGCTTTATCTGTTGGAGTATCATCTCACATCAAGAGATCAAACAGGTTAGACACAGCAGTCTTTGAGTCAAAAGATCATCTAAAAAAAAGATTTAAAAAGTAATGAACAAAAGAATATAACAGGATATAAAGACAAAAGTCAAAAAGATATATTTTTGGATGCTGTGATATAACAATTTAGTGTCAGTGAGAACTGTAAGATCAATGCTAGAATATAGTCTATATTGACTAATTGTATGTATGTACCTGCACACAAGAATGAACAGTGGCTGAAAGTTGTTGCAATGATGTTTTCTCTCTCTGTGAACACAGCTTTCATCTTGCAGCAGAATAGAATAACAGTTTTTCATTCAATATTTGGTTTAATTAAAGCATGGGAGCATTTCACTGATTATCACAGAGAATGGTAAGTAGAGTAGAAAGAGAAACAAATAACAGTTCCAGCTTTTAAATTAAAACACTTTCAGACTTTCTAATGCTGAGTATTTCATGTCTTATATATTCAGAATATAGTGTTTGAAAGTATTTAATGTGTTTGAAAATGTTCTTCAAATATTGATTACAGTACAGGATCATTGCATCTAAGCTCTTTCAAAAGCTTTTTCAAATGTATGTAATCCTCTTTTAAAATAACAAAGGGAAAGAACAAAGTTAAAAATCATGTGACTATTAGAGTATTCAGTGAAGTGATTACAATAACCTTTTTTCAGTTCATGCTTTTGTATACTATAATGTGCAGGGACACAGATTTTTGTTTTGGATTTTGAATTGCAGGCAATAGTTTTATTTAGCACATACTATTTGGAAAACTGGATATTTTCTCACCATAAAATAGAGAGATAACTCTTCATAGTGGACGATTGTTTGAAAACAAAAAATTGAAAGATTTGATTTTTATGTAGTACCTGTACACTGTCCAACATTCTTAAAAGTTGTAGTATTGTTAGATTAATTAGTGCACAAATCAGTTTAAATATTTTTTCCTTTCAATTTATCTAAATTCATCGATAATTTAGGCATTGAATCAAGGAATATTGCACCTCCAGTTTAGACTTCTATTATTTTCACATATATACTAGAACATAGAAAACAGGAGCATTCACATCTGATTCCTGTTGCCATGACAATGGCTTTGGTCCCTGTTTTGTGCTTAGAACAGGTTGCTTTCTTTCTCCAAGCCTGATGCTTAGCTTGCTCCAAATTCCTTACATGAAGAAAGATAAGATAAGGCTAATAGAAGACTAACAGCGAACAAGATAAGAAGACTTGTGTGATTGTAGGTATGCCTTCAAATACAATTGAGAAAAAGTTATGAATGCAGGATTTCTTTAAACATAGGCCTAAGCATGGCCAAACTTGTATGACTGCGCATCTCTGTTTTTGTAAAAAGAACAATATAAGTCGGGGGAGGGTGTGAGAATTTTTATATGGTTGTCATTGTAATTTAAAATGTTATGAGGTTTGTGTCTGAAGCCAGTAGGCCAAAATAAAGTGTCATTTACATTCCTGAAGCTCTAAAGTCAGTGTCTGTGTGTTTGACACTTCAGACAGTAGAGAGATTTGCTATTCCAGCTCATTTTCTACATTGTTCCCTGTTTAAACCCTTGTGTTCAACCACACAAGCAATCTTCCAGAGCAGTGGCATCATCACTGCGTTGAAAAAACATGTCTTGAATTATTCCCTTGATATTTGCTCCAGGCTTCTAAATGCAATTGTGAGTTTCAGACAAAAAGTGTCACCATTTCTACTTCGTTGTGTTAAGATTCTTTAATTCAGTGTCCTCTACCTTTTAGCAAGTAGTATAATATTTCACTGGCAAAAATCTCTAAGTCTTCTCAGTAGTAGTGTTCAGTATATTCAGTACAGTATTACAGCCATTTCAGTAGCGTATAACAGGGATTCTTGCAGATGTGGACCACATACACATCTTGCTTGTTACCAGTTATGCTATAAGTATTTGCATGCGTGGTTTTCCAACTTTTTATTATCACTTGGCAAAACTTTCCTGAGAAAGCTGCACAGGTTGAACTGCTTATGTAAAAAGTTTTCATCTAATTTAGATGCATCCTAGAAATTGAGAGTTTAAAAATAATAATCAGTGCTTGCAGCTATCACAGCGAAATGTTGTTGGATTCACAAAGAGGGTATACAGTATAAAAGCAACACCATTAACCTTCTGTTCACATCCAGTAAAAATAGAAGAATCTAGCTTCCAAATCGCTTTAATATTGCTGTATCTGACTGCCTAGATGTGAAAATGCAGCTAAAAGCCATAGTTTGCAATAATAAAGCCTGAAAGGCCTTATGCATTGTGATCATAGCTACTTGCATTATAACAAGTTAGTTCTGGTTCGAAGGGAGTTGGGAGCGTTTGGCACATCCATTCAGTGTGCTGCAAATATCTCTGTCATTTTCTGTGTTGGAAAAATGATGTGTTGGGATGGCTAGTTATATTTTTCTCCCTAGATTAAATCTGATGTAATCTATTTCAAACTGTGGAACGGGAACATGCTGACCCTCAAATAAATGAGATGCTAACAGTGTTGTTCTTTAGTATGAAGGTTTTCTTGGTTTCTTCTAAGTTTAGACCATATTTGTTAACTCTCACAGCTCCCATTCTTTCAAGATGATGTAACCTACATTGCTGACTTTGCTGCATGTAGTATAAAACTGCTTGTGTGCTGACACTGTCAGCTGTGCTGGAGATTGCAGGTCATTATGCAAGTGGCCTGTGGAGAATAAATCTGCTTTTTTCTTGTCCTAAAGGGCATACATTGTGGGAGGGTTTTTTTGTGAGAAGCCTCAGATCACTATTCACAGGGCTCCTTCAATTTAATATTCACATCAGTCAGTAGTAAGTATATAATGTAAATGTTCACCTATTTCAACCAGACTTTTGTGATTTTAGGATTCCCTACCTGAAGATTGACAAGATGGTCTGAACTGGTCTTGAAAGAGATATGTGGTCTTATAATTCCAGATGCCTGCTGGAATTTCTAGCGATTCGGATGTGGCTGCTCTTAACTTTAAGTGCTGTAGGGTAAGTAAACTGCAAACCCCTACAATTCATTTTAGCCACCTCATAAACTTAGTTCTTGCTATTCATGCTGTTTTTCTGTGTGGTTCACAGTGAGTTTAATTCTGCTAATCTCCTTTATGAATGCTAAAAGAAATCATAGTATAAAACAGATGTAGGGTTTTCCCAAGGAACACTTTTTAGTCAGAAACTAGTATTTTTCCATCAAATAATTCTGTATCATTAGATTCAGTATATATTTCAAGATTATATGCAGAAGTAATTTTTGATACAGTTAGTATAGTTATCTAATAAACATTCTTATATGGTTATTCATTTTTAGATAAACAAGGTAACAGAAATGCTTAGGGGAGGGTGGTTTCTAATGAGCCACTAGTGTTAGAAGAAAATTGTGAATTTTAAGAAAGGTTCCTCCTGTACATGTCAATAAAATACCACCCCTATTCGAGTATACAAAGCTCTTCTCTGTCAGCCTGTCTGGTACCAGAAAGCCAACTACACAGAACTTGGAAAGCTTTGATGATTTTGCAGATTCAATTTACTCTTCTCTTTCTTAGAATATCCCACTTTTTAAAAGCAGAATATCTTATGACTCTGCAGAACCACTCTTCAGCAGCACAAGCATACCTTGGCTATCATCTATACTCTAATTTTAGCTGGTATGTCATGGATTCCTGAGATTTGCACTTGTTCACCAGCTATGTAATTTGGATAGAATGTTTATTATAGGTTACTGAATGTCTTCATTGGGCATGATGACAGAAACTGATGATGGGATATTAAGATATATAATGGATAATTCTCCGTTATTTTCTATCAGGCTTGTGAGTTGGGTTCTTCCACCATAGGTAAAAGTGACAAAATATGGCTAAACTCTGGTGCCAAAGGGAGCCCACTCAGAAAGGCTTAGGGCTCATCACTTACCTTTGTTGTTCACTTTGACAGTCTGCTTGAGTTGTAGTGATAAAGCTAACTCTCCATTTCACTAAAAGGTGGGTGACTCATTCAAGTGGCATTCTCTAATGCTGCTACTGAGCACAGTTGATCCTGACTTGTGGGGTCAACTAACACCTAAAAGTGAGCTGCTACATATCAGCCTGGTATCAACTGCCTAGGTGGCTGATCTGCTTCATTCTATAGAGTATACATAATTTAAAATTGTCCCCTTGCACGGTGACATCCTTTAGTTGTCTTTAAATGTTTGTTTGGAACTCTGTCATCAGTATTATAGCTGATAACGCACTTTTTTTGCCTTCTTCAGGTTTTCCTCATTCTTAACTGCTATTTCTTGGCTTTCTTTTTCCAGTTTTATACTCGGCACCAGCCTCTCATAATAGATCAGATCAACAATATGACCAAGCTATTGAGGAGATGTTAATTAGCATCATCAAGTGCCTGTGCTTTTTGCCACAAAAACTCTCCTTCTGTAAAATTTTTAGGAGACTGAGAACAATCCATAACTCCTAACAAAGGTGGTTTAAAACCAGTAAGTCATAGTTGCTCCAGGATGAGAGTGTAAAAGTCTCTGCTCAGCAATATCAGTACACTTGTACCCATAGCACAAATGTATATAAATAGATACAAATACAAGGTATGGTATATTTTATAGGTAAGAACAAAGTATAAAGATTTTAAGAGAGAGACAGTTATTTTACATTTATCCTTCTATTCCCTAGAAGTCAGATCTTCCAAAAGGTGTTCGTGCATTTGTCTAGTCCATTATTAGAGCTACCACAGCAGCCAACCTCTCCTCCTTTAAAAAAAAAAAGTATTTCAGTAGTCTTTCTGTTCTATTATATCACCACCCTTGTCCTTTCATAAGATTTTCTAACTCTTTATTTCTAATGAGATATGAAGAAATTATTTTGTTTCTTTTTCCTTTTCTTTTTTCCCTACTTCTTTCAAGCTCTGTGTCTATTTGTCATTAAATTAAAACTGTATGTTCAAAAAGACAACACCCTAGTACCAAATTAATCATATTCAGGAATTTTTCCAGGGCAGTTCTATTTCTGTTAAATTCGTGACTGCTTATTTCTGAGTTCATCTTTTTAGACTCATAAATAAGCAGTAGTACTTCTCTATGATTGATCTATACTCTAGCAAAATGTATCTGCTAATGACTTTGCAGGCACCTAGCTAATAATTAGTCCTAGGAAAAGATTTGAAAGAAAAGAGAGGACAATACCTTAGTTGTGGTATGAAACATTCATTAGTTTTCCCAAAGGCTTACTGCATAATTCATGTCAATATTTGCATCACATGATGAACAGAGAGACTGCAAAGCTAATGGTTGTTATGATGGTACACTTCTCTGTATGCAGATTAAAGTTTAATTCAATTGATCTCTTCTGATTGTAATGTTTAAAAGATTTTCATTTCAACTAGGTGTTGTGGTATAAGGAGTTCTCTGGGTTGTCTTGAAGGGCAACATACCCTTTCATAATTTTTCTGATTTAGTGTTATTCCTGTGGTATCAAATATTTCTGACTTAGCTCTTCTCTCTTCTCTGTAGCTTCAGGCCTTCATGAAGATTAAAATCCTGTGAATATTTCCATAGTCTTTGGGTGTTTTGAGAATAGAGTCTTTTCCATGAAATAATTCTGGAGTTTGATATGACATTTTGTCCAGATTTTAACTAACCTATCAACAGTGTTTGTAGACCTGATACTTCAGCCTTAACTTATACTCCCCTTAAAACCTGATACTTCCCCTAAAATCATCTTCCTATTGGCTTGCAAATATCGTTAATTAGAAACTTGTCTTTCATTTTGAACATATATATGTACTGAAGTTTTTTCTATATTTTTATGGGTTTGCATTCTTTTGGCACCAAACATACTATACAGGATTAGGCATTTCAATAAATATACCAGAGACAGTACAAATGGACTGGGTAATGAATTTCAGAATATGGAAAGTTATATATATATGCACAAAATTATGGGCTCTAAATTAGCTATTACTGAGAAAATTACTTGCATTTCTCTGCAAATGTCAGATCCAGTTCTCAGCGGCAGGCAGGAATAAAATCACAACATTGGATTTTATTGTTAGAAGGAGAGACTAGAAAAAAAACAACACTCCAGACATACCAGAAAATACTGTTGAGAATTTGCACAAAAAAACTATTAAGTCTCTGTCCTGAATGTAGTCTTAAGTTCTAATTATTTCATCTTTAAAGGATACAGTAGAACTACTAAAACTAATGGATGCCTAACAGGGATGATTAGAGTGGCTTTCATGTGAAGAAAGAGTAAAAATCTGGGACTCCTCAACACAGAATAGAAAATGATGAAGTAACTTCACAAAGTTCTGGAAATCCCTAAGAAATTTATTGTTGAAAGTCAGAAGATTAAAGCTGGTTAAGGATCTTTTTATAAGGTCCTGTAGTAGTGCTCTTCTGAAAAATAATCTATTGACCACTGTTTGTTACACTACATACACTCCAAATTTGACCAGTCTGATAAATTATTGTGCAAAATTGTTTACACAAGACGTAAAACATGTATTCCTTTTCCGAGACCTCTCTCTGACTATTCTTATCAATAGCACCAATTTATGCAGAATTATGCAGAATAATTCTCAGGCAAGAGAAATGGTGGTTGTAGGAAAATAGGCGCAATTCAGATACACAGATAAAAATATATAAATAAGCATAATGTCCCTTTTATGTAAAAAGAAAGGGTGCGTGTGGTCTCTTTGCATCACTACTAAAATACATTCTAATGACTCAATAGGCGAACCACTAAAAAAATTGTTTTGTTACTTAGGAATAGAGAGTTAAACATGTTTTTCACACACATGATATAGTATAACTTAATCACAGAATCATAAAATGGCCTGGGTTGGAAGGGACTCTAAATGACCATCAAGTTCCAACCCTCCTGCCACGAGCAAGGACACCATCCATTACATTTGGTTGCTCAGAGGCCAGTACAACCTGACCTTGAACCCTTCCAGGGCATCTACAACTTCTCTGGGCAACCTCTTCCAATGCCTCATCACACTCTCACTGTTGGCAAAAACTTAGTAGAGTAATCAACTTGTGTGTCACATCAGTCAAGCTCACCCAATTAATTGCCCACTGTAATTTGGAATAAGTGCACAGAATAGTTTCCAGATTGGAGGTATGAGCCCGGGTACATCTGAATCTTTGTTGTAAAAAAAAAAAAACCCTGAAAAATACAGAGAAAAAAAATTTGTGATTATTTTTAAAGCCTGAAAGGAAAGAAGCCAAGACTTTTTTTTCCACTCCTGTTTCTGACTATTCATAATTTTAAACTTGGAAACTTGGAAACTATCATCTGAAAAACTAGAAAATGTTTTTCTAGTGTCCTCAGAGATCACCTGAAGTCTTAATAGGTAGCTTAACTTATGTTAATTTTGGCAGCAGAGGCAGTTTAGGCTCTAACACAGGATTTCTTCCCTGTTCTTTGCCTTGGCATGAATGTCTTCCCTTAGCTTGTCTGTGAGTCATAAGCGAGGACACCCATGCTCTTTATTCCCCTTTGGCCTGAAATCCATGCATGCTCCTATTCTTTAACGGGTGCATCTGGTGTGTGAACAGGGACAACTAAGCAACTGAATTTATTCACATGATACAGATATCTGGTCATCTCAAATGAGGACAGCAAGAGACCCTTGGGAAAGCAAATGATATGGAAGAGGCTGCAGCCTTCCCAGGATATTCATGAGCCTTCCCAAAACAGTCATCAGGTTTGTGTCTTGCTCTCTTTCCCTGTGTGGGTGCTTGGGAAGAACAGTGGCATAGAGTGGGCCAAAATCCAAACTGTTTTGTCAGCAGCAGATTATCATCTAATGAAAAGAAATCCATATGGTCTTTTATATATTTTAGCTGGAATGTAGCCATGACCTGATAAAACAGGAATACATGGTACTGGCACATTGAAAGAGCATACTCCTATTCTGTTTGCCAAGGTCATAGATGGAAATATTTAAATACTATCAGTTTTAAACCCACTATTTGGAAAATTACTTATTTGGCTTTCTCCACAAAACTAGTTCTTCTTTCATCAGAACTCCTTGCTATTTTCTTTTCATGCAGTTCCTCAACCATTTTTTTAAGTTTCATGTATTAATTCCCCATGCTCACTAATATTGTGTGCTTTCAGGCTGTTTGATTTCATCAATGATATATGCTTATACACCTATAATTATTTTTTGTCCCCAAATGATGAGAAAAGCTTCTTTGTTAACCACAAGACTCCTGTGATACCTTAGCACACATGTCAAGGGATTTAACTAAACTTCATATGACCCATTAGTAATAGCTAAGAAAACGTAACAAGTCAAGTAAAAAAATAGAAAAGAAAAAAATGTTACCCCCCCCATTATTTAAATTAGAGGAAATTCACATAATATAGTTCATTATAGTTAATGAAATTGTTTGCTTGCCAAAATGTAGTTAAGATTAGGGATTAGGAAATAGAAAGCTCAATGCTCAGAACATTTGAATAATTCTGTGGGTAAACTTGGGTGAACACAATTGAATCTCTTCCATTCTCCTGCTGGCACATGATGCTCTGCTGTGTCTTGGGGCACAAAACAAAGCTGGCACAGGAAAGAGAGGTGGATTCCAGTGAAATTCCACTTCATCTAGTGAAACAAACCCGTGGCATCTGAGCATGAAAAAAAAATGGTACAAATGACTGAATCGATCCTAGTAAGCTTGAAGGGATTTGAATAGTACAGATCTGGGAAGAAGGTCCTTTCAAAATTAGTACAATAGGTCTGAATTTATGCTATTTCTTAGTTACTGTCTTAGCAGCTATGTTATAACTCTACAACTGGTCAGCAATCTATGTTTGGCTGTTGATGAGAATCTGCAGACTCTGTGCTGTTGATTTTATAATAAGTATTCGATACTATTTATATGATTCCTTGCACATTTTTCCATTCATTTTGATTTACAACCCCATAAGACTTAATATGATTTTTGTGTTTGATAACCCTTTTACTAAAGATTTGTTGAAAATCTCTGGAAAGTAAATGCAAAGGCTTCAACTATATTCTGAATGAGTACATACTTCTGACCTGTGCTTTATAGAATAAAATTCCCTAGAAAAAAAATGTAAATAATGAACTAGGGCACTGACAAAGCGTGAATTTCACTACATACCACCCAAAAGGCCTGGAGGTGAAGTTCAGATACATTTCAAGTAATTATATGGCACAGGTATTGTGTTACTTGGTTAAAATACACTCCTGTAGCAAATAAACAGATCACAGGCCTTTACATCTCTTCTTTTTGTGTGCCTTCTACAGAGAAATAATCCTTGTTATTAGTTTTCTATCCCTTTTTGCCAAAAGCTCAGAGCTTCCGACCTAAATGATATGTTTTAAGTTACTGTAATGCCGCAAATGGAACACAATTCCTACAACCAGAAAGGAAAAAATTTTTATTGATGGAGATGTTTGGGTCTTTTTATTCACAGGAAACAGAGTAGCGGTCTGCATGTTTATAAATAAAACTGACTTCTGTGTGCTGCTGAGGAGAAGCAGAACAGCTGCCATATGGGTTTTGAAAATATCACCATTTGATAAATGTGCAACATAAACACCATGACTTCAACAAAATTAACTTTAATTTTCCCATAACAGGAAAAGAACAAGTTCAAGACTGGTTATACATTAAACAATCAATTCATGGAGACTAATATGAGAAGGGGGAGAGTTTGTAAATGAAAGTCATACAAAAAAGGAAACAGATTAGTCTTTATATTAATGTTTCTGTTCAATATAATTCAAATTTTTGTCATTCATTTAATAAAGAACTGCAATTCCCAGTCTGAAATCCATGGAATAATGGATGGCTTTATGTTAAACATTAAACACAAAAAATACCATTTTCTGTGCACATATGTATGAATACATAGAGATGTAGTTATAAACAACACCATGTCAGCACCTTTGCAGCTTTGGCTGGTGGTTGTGCAGTTTGTGCTGAAAACAATGCCCTGAAAATGGGGGGTTCTTCTGTACGTGGATGGAAGTCCCCAAATCAGCGTGTAAGTTATTGGCAAAATCTTAACTGAATGTTTTGTAGGAGGAATGTGTAGGAGTCTGGTTGCATCTTAGCTTTCAGAAAGAGTGATCATTTTTTATTAAGAGTTAGACAAAGTGTATTTTTTCTAAGGTTTGAACAGAAAAGCAGTTTATGTTCTGTTCCAATTCATACAATCTAATTTTAAAATGAGAATCCTAACTCTAAAAATTTACCAATATTTTGTGCGGGAAGGCAAAAAAACTATTTTAAAAGCAGAGATGTTTTACATTAAATAATGTGCTTGCACAAAAAAAAATAGATTTTTACAGAGAAACTTTATAAAAAACCCTAAGTATTTCTCATGGACTATTTTATAAGATCAGATATATTGCCTGATAAAGACACATGAACCTAATTTTATCTATTTTGTGTAGAGGAATTCCCTTTGCAGAGAGAGTCAGTGGCTTTCTAAGTCCCAAAATAAGTGTGATTTAAAAAAGATATCATGGTATACTCAACGATATTTCACTGATTTTGTCTTGACATTTAAGTAACACTCTGCAATCTACAGACAAGCTTCACAGATCTCACAGAATATTCTGAGTTGAAAGGGGTCCACAAGGATCACTGAGTTCAACTCTTACATGAACGGCACATACAGGGATTGAACCCACAACCTTGGTGTTATTAACACCATGCTCTTACCAATTGAGGAAATTTCATTTACTAGTCTCATAACTTAAAAAGGAGATAATCTTCCCTGGATCTCTGTTAATGAAATGACTCATTCTTTCTTCTTATTTCTAGAAGTGTTTGAAATACAGAAATACAATGAAAACCTTCTTGAGGAAGACTATTTCTTCATGCTGATTCAGCAACCTAGATAATATATAATTCTTTTCCTATCTATCAGCTTCTAGTCTGGAAAGAAGCAGATAATTTGTATTTATTTTTATTTAATCATGGTTGTTTAACATGGTTGTTTTTTAAAAGATGGGGGTTTTTTATTATGTATCCAAAACCAAAGAACAAGAGACCAAAGAGACCATGCTCTGCATAGAAATATGTTGGAAGACATGAAGAGATACAAGACAATCTACTGATACAGATAAAGCATTAGATTGATGCAATGCATAATTCTGAAGTGATCGAGTATTCTTTCTGTGAAGTCTTTCTAACAAAGGATAAGGAGACTAACTCTTCCAGTCTTACATTTGTATTGCTTTGGGAAAGGGAATTGGCCAGCTGAAAAAACTGAACCTACTGAGCACAGTGATGCTGAGCATATCTTCCCTACTTTTCACCTGAGGTACACTTAGAAATGCAGTTGCTCATCACAGTATTTGCAGGCCACACATGGGTTGAAAACCAGTGCTGGTGGCTGGGAGGAGGTTAATGTAGTAACTGGTAATGCTGAAGATGATGGAAAAAGGAGACAGAAAGTTATGCCCACGCAGGGAGTCAGTGAGCAGTGCAGGAGATACTGTGGGTTTGTCGGAAACTTTGGCTCTGTTGTGTCTCTTCCACTCTTACAAGCAGTTCAGCCCTTCCTCCTAAGCTTGCACTCATTCAGCTGCAAGGAAGAAAGCTGGCTCTGCTGTGGTTACTTTCTTACTCTGGTGGTCATGCAAGGGCCCTCCATGTGGAACTAAGGGTCTTCATTGGGATCCCAGTGACAGTGCTGTCCCATCCAGGACAACACTCAACATAGAGAAAGGGATGTGGAGGCGACAGCCATCAAAGGCAAGACCAGAGTGCTGCCACACTCTTTCCCCTGACATATTTTCTCTTCAGAATGTACTGAAGTGGGCTGCTGGTGTCCCAGGTGATGCTGCACCCTGCAGGGAGGAAGCCTGGGAAATTCCTGAAAACTTTCGTGTACACACTAAAACTGTAGTACCAGCTGGAATCACTGCCTGAAGATGGTATCTTGTTCTTCTCTACCCATTTCAAAGTTATAGGGTTTCTACCACAGCAAGGGAATTGGCTGCATCCACAACTGGGTAGTTTGAGTACAGAAATTTTCATCCTGGCTTCAGACAGGGAGCTTATCCCACAGAGGATAAAGCACCAGAAACACTGTGTGCTGTTTAATCCCACAGGGAAATAACTTAATGGAGCTAAGAAAACTGCCAGAATGAAAGGCTGAAGTGGGCAATAACCAAAAAATATATGGAGCGAGGGAAGGTGGAAAGCTTTTACTGGTGAGGCACTCTGTATCTGCAAGAATTAAAAGATATTTTGATTATTAACCATATCTTTACCAAATGGCTAACTCTGACATGCTCGATTAGCACAACATTTAAACATGAAGTTAGCTAAAGCCACAGAAAAAGTTTAGGGGCTATTTTTTAATTTTAGGTAACAGCGAAGTCTTTGAGGGTCTTGTATTTAAAAATGATGAAACTATAAAAAACTGGTGGTTTTATTTAAGAATTAAAACATTATCAGTAACCTAGAAAGAGGATTAGGCTTTGATTCAGTCTGGAACAAAAGAACTGGGGGCAGAGAAAGGGAGTGACAGAAAAAGCAAAGAAATTGGGCAGGCATCAGAAATAGTCCAGACCAGAATGTGTAGGCACAACTCCAAAGCAACAAGAATGGTTTACATAAATAAGTAAATAAATACAAAATATCTCATGCAAATTAAACTAATTTTAAAAGATGGAGCTCAGGACTGGAGGGCTCTGACTGCTCAGGAGGATATTGGAGCCAAGACAATGATCAGCATGTATCTAAATTTTGTAAGAAATATAATTACATAATGTTGCAGGAGTTTGTAAAAACTCCTATGCGCACAAAATTGACAAAAGTGCCAATAATACCACAATCAAATTGTCCATAAAAGCATGAAAGGAAATAGATTATCAAATGATTTTTAAACTTGACACCAACGTACAAAAGAGTGTGTTACCAGAAGTGGTACTTATTAGTATTAACAACGAAACCAGTCATGGGTATTGCACAGCTAGTTCTAAAAAAGAAAGCATACCTAGGGACAAAAATCCTCCCCAAAAGAAGAAAGCCTAGGAGTAGCACAGAGTACAGTTTTTGCCATCAGTAACACTTTTGCTCCAGCAAATATGCCTTGGAGTAATATGCTTCATAAGAAGTGTGCCTAATCTAGCTACTCAGCACAGTAATCTGAGAATGCTACTCTGGACTGTGAATACTAAATGAAAACCTTAACACAAAATAAAAGAAGCAGAAGAAGTTAGTTGAGAAAGCAGCAGTGGTCAGGAACAATGCCAGGAAGAACAATTTCAGTTGTCTACAGATTACTCCAAAGGGAGTATTAGCATAATCCTCTTTTCAGGAGTGTGAAAACTGCAGCTCAAAACTGTGTGTGAGGCAAAAAACAGAAATGAAGCATCTTAAATGCAGAGGAACTCTCTGAATACATGAGGCTTTAAGTCTATCTGGGAGACAAGCATTTCCCAAAATGGAACAAAAATCTCAAACTATTATTGCCAGCAGGGGACTTGGAGACTGGCACTCTTGCAGTTCTCTATTCCTTCCCGTAGAGAAAATGGAAAGGGTTTGTTATTGTTTGTTTTACCATCTTTATAGGCTGACAAAAATTCTTAAAATCGGTGAGAACAATAACATTCAACACATAAGTCGTTTCCAATCACTTCATTTAAAGCCCATTTCCATCTCTGAAAATTATTCTTAGTCCGTGGTGTGTCATTTATTGTAAATATTATAATTTAAAATATACTAAAGCCTACAAGACACCTGATAGCAGCTGCAGCCCTTCTTGCATATAAGAATAATACAGTGGAGAAAAGTCCAAATATAATACTGGTTAACTTATTTAGTTAGTATCAAAAAAAACGTAGGATTGAAGTCTCAAATACTAAGGTTCTACTCTGGGAGAGAACACAAAGAAAGCATTATACCTTTTAGTACTGGGAAGCTGTGAAAGTATATTCCTGGGCTATGTTGCAAGCTGGAGAGGAGAAGATGGTGTCTTTAATTTTTTTACTATTATTTTGTTGTGATAAAAGGATAAAGGTTCAGTAAGTGTTATGGAACAATTTGTGGAAAAGGATAAATGGAGGTCCTCAGAGATGGAAAATACCGAGAAAGTCTAAGATGGTTTTATTTGAGCCTTAGATTAACAGTATTGAGTTTTTTGAACTTTGTTATAGCTAAACAACCCAAGTCGAATGAAAGCCCACAGTAGTACCATAGGATAGAAATTGTCTTCTACAGTAAAGCAAATATAAAATTATTTAAATTTAGTACTTCACATTTCTGTGTGAAAATGCTTCCATTTCTGAGACTATACCAGTTACTGGGAGAAGATGAAGCACAACTCACTGTCTACACAACTCATCACATCAAAGATCTAGTTTGTCAGCCAGCAGCAGTTGAGTTCACACCTATGTCTTACTCCAGCTACCAAATGTTTTGAAACTTAAAAAAAATGGACATCAGTGACCAATGTGAAATGTCTGATTTCTTCTGAAAATAGGAAAAAACCTTATTTTGTCAGTAAATTACTTTCACAAGTGTTTATAGGAACTAAAGAAATCTTAGTCAATGAAACCATAATCTGGAATCATGTGGAAGCAGGACACAGAGTCAAATTCTTCTTTTGGTGAGGAACACAACCATTTCAACGAAATAAGGCACATATTACTCTGGACTAAAAATACACTGTACATGAATCTATGCAGCCAGAATTAGGGTGATTGGCACACTTTGGGATATATCTGTGCTAGCACTAAACCAGGCAATTTTGGAAGCAATATAGGGGAGAAGTAGACTCACAGATTTCCAGGTGAAGAGAGTCACATCTTGAGCATGTCATTCAAATCACTTACAGGTTTGCACTGAAGGGAAAAACCTTTTAACACAACTGGGTAGATTACGGCTTGTATGAGCACGCCTCCATGTCCTTCAATCACATCTTAAAATTCAGTGTGGGCATAGGATAAATGGATAATGGTATAAAAGCATTAAATGAAAGCACCTCGTTCAAGACAAAGGAAATAGTAAGAAAAACCTGAACAAATAAAAGCAGTAGGGTGATGCAAGAAGGGATTAGGGTCTGGATGTAGGCAGGATCACAAAGTGTAGTGATTTAAAAGGAAGGGGAAGTCAGAACAAAATGTTTTGAAGGAAAAAAGCTGGTGCAAACTTCAAAAAGACATGGTCAAATCAGGGTTTTGCTGTATTAGGGGGCGCTTTTTTTGCCTTTTTTTATTTTTTAATGTGGAATTGAAGGAAACAAGTATAGATAACCACATGAGCTCTTAGTAAAGGGACTGTGACCAAGCTGTGTGATGTGAAAAACTGGCTGGGAACTTTCTTTGGACACAATCTCGTCATTCAAAATCCCTTGTCTAAAAACCTGTGGGTTTCCACAAAATGAGATCTCTAGGACAAAAATATTTGACTTTTTACTTTACAAGAATTTCTTCCTTTATCCTAACCCAAAAGACAAGATGGGTCCGGAACTTTATTGGTGTGTAATAATGAGTATAAAAGAATAAAGTGCCCATCTCAGGCTTTTGCAACACTGTTAAAATGAAGAATTCATAGAGGAATACTATCAAATGGAGAAAGGTCAAGGGTTTAAAGCTTTCAGTAATCTCAAAAGAGTTCAAAATTTTATCCACCCCTTCCCCTTGTTGCTTGACATTTTAATGGTAAAAAAGCAATATCTAGTTTCCAGTTGCATGTTCTAGAGGAAAAAAACCTACATGCTGGTTTGATCAGAGTAATAGTAAAGCTTATGAAGAGTACAGCTTCTTAGTGAATGTACAGAATATTGTACAGAGAAGCCCAGAGAAATAAGAAGCAGTTGTATGAATCAAAAGTGGGCCAGGCTATTTTGGCAATTATCACAGTTATCAGTATAGGCCACAACAGTTTGAAGTGAAACCTTCTGAAAAGATCAGAATCCTATTTTTAACCTTTCTTTCAAAAGCTTATGTATTCATAATTTCAATGTGTTTCTTTCTCCATTTGAACAGATGTTAAAGAGTAAGGCTTTTGAAAAAGAAAATTTCTGTGAGTGGCTTAAATCCATCTATACTAATTATTTGCTCAATTAGGTGAAAAAACTTTTCGTCATATGACAGAGGTTTAATTTAATTTTCCCAGGATAAGCACTTAACCATATCCATAAAGATCCGATTTTTTTTTTTTTTAAATTACTTCAGGAACTGAAGCAAAACCTGTTAAATACTGGAAAGTTATAGGCAGACTAACATTCAACATTATTTATTCTAAATCTAAAGGTATTTACTTGAGATATTTCTGTGGAAAAAAAAAGTTACTTTCCATATTGTACAATTGCTCATTGAAGTAAACTGTCATCAATATTAGGGTAATGTAACCTTCTATTTGCATTGTGGAGTGTACTTTGGTTGTATTATGATATTTCTGGAAGAATGATCTCTGTAAGAGAATGAGTTAGGGGGCTCTTTCCAGTAGTTTAAAATCAAATATTAACAAATGCTTTCTTTAGAAAGGGGCAGATATTTATTTCTGCTCCCTGAAGGCAAGGGGAGATTTTTTTTTAGAAATGGAATATTTTTAATGACATCAATTGTGTTTGTATTCAGTATCAAGACTGATGAATTAAACCAAACTTTGATGAGGAAAAGTTTTGCTAAATGGAAGCAGGCAGCTTACCTACTCTTGCGTTTTTTTTGCTTCCTTTGAAAACTAAAATCAGGTTAGAAAATGAGAACCAAGCAGCTGTATATACAGTCAGTACACTGTTCCTACCTTTTAGAAGAAAGCTTCAAAATCCAACAATTTCTCTTGTGATTGTAAAACAGTCCTAATTGGATCTTATTTTTCTAAATACTTGGAAGGTTTGGCTACTTTACTCTATGTCCTTCTATGAAAATATAGTATCAAAGTGAGTTATCACTAATAAATTTAGATCAGCTAAAAATTTTAGAAGAAGAAGGGACAAGTCAATTTGAAATGCCAGGTCAGTGCATGACTGCTCTTCTGTTGCCAAATGTACTGGATCTGGCCTAGGTGGACTGAATTTTCCGCATAGCTGCCATCATAGTATTGTGATTTGTATTCGTAGCTAGCCACATAAAATAATCAAGGTTTCCCTTCAGGTTAAAATGTCTGTACACTATCTTATCCCTCTGCCATAACACCTACTTATGGCAATGCCACACATTTTCATCAGCCTATGGAAGACTCCTACAGCTGATCAATATCCAGGGGAGATAATTTAAAATAATTTTGGCAAACCTTTTTTGACCAATATAACCTCAATAACCTCCTAAACAGCAGAATATTTACTTTTCTGAATTTACTGCTGTTAAATGACTTGCAGTTCCTCTAAAAGGGATTTGATGATTTGCTGTCTTAAAATTGAGCTTCATCTCAGTCATTCTTATCACGATATTGATTTTCTTGCCCAGACACTGAGGTACTGGATGTAGTACAGGCAACCAAGAAAAATATTATCTCTTGCCAGTTAATTTTCATAATATGATTCATTAGGCTTGTTTTGAAACTGTGTCTTGAATTGAAAAGGGTTACATATCACAGATTCATAGAATTACTTGGTTGGAAGGGACGTTTAAAACGACCTAGTTCCAGCCTACACACCATAGGCAGAATGATCTTTTGGTAGATCAGGTTGCTCAAAAACATGTCCAACCTGACTTTGAACATTTCCAGTGAATGACATCGACAGCTTCTCTGGGCAACCTGTTCCAATGTCTCACTACCCTCATCATCAAAAGAGTTCTTCCTTTTATCTAAATCTATTCTCTTTCCATTTAAAACCTTTACCCCTTGTGCTGTCACTATAGATGTTGATAAAAAGCCTCTTTATGTCTTTTTTATAAGCCCACTTAAAGTACTGAAATGGAAGCACTGCTCCAGATGGGGTTTCCTAAGACCGGAGCAGAGAAGTAAAATCTCCTCCCTCACCCTGCTGGCTGTGGTTCTTTTTATGCAACCTGGGATACAACTGACTTTCTGGTCTGCAAGTGCACATTGCCAGCTCATGTCCTACTTTTTATCCATCACTATACTCAAGTCCTCCCCCACAGGGCTGCTCGCAACCAGTTCATCCCTCAGCCAGGATTTTCCCCACCCAGGTGTAGCATCTTGCACTTGGCCTTTTCGGACTTCACGGGGTTCACAAGGAAACCAGTCCTCAAATCTGCCAAGGTCTCTCTGAATGACATCTTATGACATCATCTCTTCCCTTAAGCCCATCGACTGCACCACTCAACTTCTTGTCATCTCTGACCTTGCTGAGGGTGCACTCAATCCCACTGTCTATGTCATCAATGAAGTTATTAAACATTATTCATCCAACTACAGATACAGAAGGAGAATGTTGGCAGGGGAATGCTACTGAGGGAGTGGCTAGACCTCAGTGGTTTGGTGACCACGTGCTGATGTCAAATGGCAGCAGATTTTGAATAAAATTCATTATGTGTCCAAAGAAGAGCAACAAAGCTGTTAAAGGGTCTGGAGCACAAATCTTAGAAGGAACAGCTGAAGAGCTGGGGTTGTTCAGCCTGGAGAAAAGCAGTCTCAGGGGGACCTTATCAATCTACCACAACCTTAAAGGAGGTTGTAGCAAGGTGGGAGTCAGTTTTTTCGCCCAAGCTACAAATGATAAGAGCATATAGTCTCAAGTTGCATGAGGGGACATATAGATTGGATAGGCAAAATTTCTTCATGGAAGTGGTGGCCAAAGACTGGAACAGGCTTCCCAGGGAAGAGGTGGAGTTACCATTCCTGGAGGTATTCAAAAAACAAATAGATGTGGCACACTGGACCACAGTTTAGTGGTGGACTTGACAGTATTAGGTTAATGGTTGCAACTTGATCTTAAAGGTCTTTTCCAACTTAAATGATTCTGTGATCCTGTCATTCTATGCTGTGTACACTGTAATCAGTCTGGGGAGATCACTGCCTTACAATGTTGCCTCTTGACCCTCTTCCCCCTATGCCCCCCCCCACCTCCCCAGGCTGGAAAATATTCAGTCCATTAATTATATTTGTAGCCATAGTTAACTTAATTATGTAGTGGTAATCAAGTTTCTTGCTTCCGGGTGTAAACTAATTATCACAAGGGAAGTGCATTTCATGGATGGCACTGCAAACTTGGAAAGTGCACATAAAACTCTTCAGATATAATATTAATCTGGAAGCACGGTTTATTCTACTACTGAAAAAATGAAATGGTACTATCATTGGTAGAATTTTGGTCTTTAATTCAGGAGGAAAGGAAAGCTGATAAACTGAACAACTCTAATGGTCTGGTGCTGTATAAACCCCCTACCACAATTTAATTGGTATCTTATCAACTTTAAAACTCTTATGAATGTGGAGATTCGTGGTTATATATATATATAAGATATATACAGAATATATAAGATATATACAGAATATATAAGGTATATACAGATCTGAGAAGGGACTTAGTCCATGCGAGACAACACTTTTCTATTGAACACTGAATGTTTACACCCTTGAGAGCATAGCATTGCAAAGTTAGGCACTTTTTACAGAGATCAGTTAAGGTACATACTGTCTTTTCTGGTGTAATGCGTCATGGTTTGGGGACCTTTTCAGAGTTAATAAAGAACTATAAGAACAGTGTATTCTGTAAAGAAGCTATTTCTTGGAGAAGAGTATAAGGAACCAAAAGAGTGGCTTATCTATCTAAAATGATGATGACAATTGATGATGACGACTTTTTGGTTGTCTCAAGAGACTTTCTAATATCTCATTCTTTCTCTATGTTCTTTGTTCTCAGACATCAACTTTTAAGGCTTTGACTTCCTAGGAACTGAGCAATATTAAGCAACATACTAATGTATCTTTCTTTCTGCTAGTAATACAATATTTCAGAAGGACGAAAATTAAAACATCTTCAAAGGGGTGAATAGCCTACGAAATTACAGTGATAGGAACAGGTGACAATGGTTAAAGTAAAGTAAAAATGGCACTGAGAACTGAATTTGGAATCTTTGTGACATCTACTAAAGGTCACTAAACTTCTTTATATATTGCTGTCCTCTACAAAACAAAAGGTTCACATTAAGTTAATTAGTGTTTATTAGTGTTTTAAGACACACCAGTTGAAAATGTTTTGTATGCAAAAAATGAATGTTGTTATAAAACATTTGAGGAAGTAATTTCAAGATGCATATTAAATTTGCAATGAAATACAAGATTATGTGCTTCTCTGAGATGAGAGAAGAACCCAGCTTACAGAAAAAGTAATGGAAATTAATAAACTTGATGGCGGCAAGTTACCTAGCAGGTGACACTGTTATAATTATAATTTCCAAAGAAGATACCCAATAAGATCCAGCATTCTTCCTGTTTAAAATATAATTGCTAAGATTCTGTCTGTCAAGAGTTGTTATATGGTGCCAAAAGCCTTAATACATGTATAATTTTTAATTGAGCGTTAACTCCACTTGCCTTGACAAGCTTTACAAAGCTTTAACAAGTAGCTTAAATAAATTCAGCAGAGTGATAAAGCCAGAGACTTAGCTCCAGTCACAGAAGATTCAGTGAGAGACAGGACCTAAAGCAGCTACAGAGCTGCACTCCCAATGTGCCCCTTGAATGGGAATCCAGAGTAAGTTTATCAGCAAAGCTGGATTAGATCTCAGAAACACAACACATTCACTTAAAATTACAAGGACAAATATCACAAGCCACACATGGAGAAGTCATATGCGTCTGCTGACAATGTCAAAATAAGACACTTGTAGATAATCACCTGACTGGTGTTTGAAGCATCTGTTCTTGTGAGCAATTACTCAAGCCCAGTCAGTCACTGGAATCAATGATGTTTGAATATGTTTAAAAAAGAACTATTGTTTTAGGTGCATAGGAACATCCATCTCCTCTGAAAAATTGAGCTGATTCACAAAACAGTACTTACGGAAAGGGCAGAAATAACATCCTTTATACTTATCTTCAGCAGAACAGACCCTGTTTATAATGCTCAACTTGGTCCTTCCACCTGGTCACAGACACTCTGCAGACTTGCCAGATCATTCAGCATTTTCATGTTTTCCACCTGAATTACTTGTTATGCTTCTGTTCCCAGAAAATTACAAAAAATGTCCCTCAAAAGTCATTGTCATGCTTGCTTTCTCATGCATGGAGACTGGACAGTAGACTCATGCACTGTTTCTGTTATACCAGTACTTGAGAACCAGAAGCAGGCAAAATGAAGTGCTTTTGTTTTCTTTGATTCTTCCTAGAGAATTACAACCATTTGCCTTGTCTATCAATGAATGAGCCATCAGCCATTCTGAGCAAGGTTTTTGAAAGATTCAGTAGCCTGTGATAATGTAGAACTGAGGGAGCAGAAGTCCTCCTGTACGTAAGTTCCTCTAGGTTCTTTCCAGTAAATATACCAAGACAATTATCTCGTTGTAAAATCCTTTACTCATGATCAAGAATCTTGAAAACATTTCATACTGCTCATGTTTTCTGTTCTGTTTGTTCCATGGTATTTGTTAAATGACATAAAAATAGTATGATTACAATTCCAAGTTAAATTGCTTTCATTAGGCAAGTTCACAGAGTGTCGTGATCTCACCAAATTGTGGAACTGTATCTAGTGACCTTTATCTGTTACTGTCATGGTTTAGAGTCTCAGCTTTTGAGTTCAGAACATACTAACCTTGTGGAAAATGCTTAGGCAAGAAGTGTGCATACCTGTTGAAGCAGGTATGCAGACTTATAAAATATAGGTCCAGAGTTAGTGGTGTACACAGCAGAGGTTCCTATCATGCATTGTGTTGCAAAGGTTCAGTATTCTAGGGAGGACAGCTGCACATGGGAATACTTAAGGGGACTCCAGATGTTGCAAAGCATAATCCAATCTTCCTCTTTGCTAACTTACACTCTATGGTTAAAAAGAACTGTGGAGTTCATCCCATCTTACTTCTGCAGGCAAAGCTGATAAGCCTTGCAAAACCTTCTTAGACTTTTAGGTTTCTTTTTAATATGCATTGCACACAAATGTTAACAGGGTTGCTGTAGAGCCATAATTCTTTCCTCATCAAGGGCTGATCAGAATTTAATACTAGTGATTTTAAAGACACAAGCTTTTAGGCCCAGAAGTGTGCATATAAATAAAAACAGTGCTATTTCAGCTCCATTGTTAATAAAAGAAAAATTATCCGTATCATCTCTGGGGATAATTGAATCTCACAACATACTTGTTTCAAGATTTAGGTCCTAATGGAAATAATAAGAAATCACCCAACAACTAATAGTGAGCCTTTGCCCATATTCAACAAGTTTATTAACTGTCTGTAATCTTTGTTTCTATATCCTGCACAGGAAAACAAAAGCAAGGGTTTTTTTTAAAGATATAAAATTTTGTAAAAAATGATCAGATATGTCTTGAAGAGCAAGTAATATTACTGATCGATATTGTGAAAATGCTTTGTTATATTGACTTATGTTCACCTCACATGATAATTTTCAGAAATACTATTTTATATGCATGATATGTATTACTACATTGCTCAGGAAGCTTGTCCATCATCCAGAAACAGAAGGGTAAGGAGAAACTAGGGAGAAAAATTAAGCTGACCTAGAGGAGGTTACATTGGGTAAAAGATTTCCAGAGCAAGGGCAAGAACAGAGTACAAGAAGGGCCTGTTAGGTGGTGATCAGTAGTATGGGTCTTCCAATGTGAAGAGATGAACAGAAGCTGTGGACAGAGAAACATGAAGCACTGAGAGACCCAGTCCTCATACTGAAGAGCTTAAAAAATGAAGGATGGGCTGAGAGCAGAAAAGTAATGGATGGTAAATGACAGAAAATCAAAGAATTGTTAAAGACTGGAGGATTATTATGAAGAAGAACTGCAGCAAAAGACAGATAAGTTAGCCTTATGAAGACAGTAATTAAATAATAGCTTTTTGGGTGGATTTAGAAACAATACTCCTGATCATTTTAAAATAAGAGGATGAGGTAATGTGCAGACCGGGGGATGGACTGATCAGTGACTTGAAGGCTGGTACGATCATAGATGAATTCAACAGGCTATCAGAAAAGTCAGAAGTCCAGGAAACTGAAGAACTTAACTCCACAAAACAGGTTGATGGCTAGGTACATTTGATATGAGAACAAAGGGAGAAAAGTGGCTTTGAGGCTGCTGCTCTAAAGAGGGAGAATATTTCAAGCCAAAAGTGACAAGGTAGGGAAAGAGATGAAGATGCCTAGTGCCTAAACTATTCTAGGTATGAGAAAAATTGAGGTCACCTCCATGTCAGTATATGCAGCACAGTGATGCAGGAATGACAGTTGCAAAGAAGAGCAAACTGAAAGGTCATGAATGTCTCAGTTCTTCAGAAACCACAATCAGAATCATTTTAGAGATGGAGCATGCGCTCCAAAAACTTGAAGAGTAGGGTACAGGATAAAATGTAGGGATGAAGAAAATGAAGAAGTTAACTGCATAGAGAAGGGATATGATGGCAACAAGTACATATGGAATAAATTCAGTTTTGGGACAGTGTCAGCCCAGACGATGAGGAAGAGCCACAGGAAGGAGTGCAGGTGGTGTCTAGAACCTGTTAGTGTTTACAAAGGGAAACTGGAATGCAGGGGAGAAAAGGAACTGTGAGCTTTGAAAGCAGCGACAATCAAAAATGAAAGAAAAAAATGAAGCAAATAGAGACTGGTGAGAAGCATGGGTGAACTGCAGAGAATATTTAAATAACCCTCTGAGAAGTATTTAAAAAATGCTATACAATCAGCCTCTGTGGAAGCTTAACATTCTTTTCCTATCCTCATTCAGGCTGCTTATGCCTTGTTCCATGCTGCTGAAGTCATCTCTCTCCTTCCAGTGTGACATATGTACTCTTGCAAGTGCTTCTTAACAGGGTTAGCTTGTAGTATGATGCTTAATAACATGCAGTTATGAAATGTAAAATTTCTTCTTGATCTGGATTTTAAGGATCCAAAGTTCTATAACACACAAAAATAAACAAAATAAAAACTTAAGCTTTTCATTTTCTCCTTAATTCTTGTTTTGAGAGATCTGGTTTTATAAGGTATTTTTGATAGATAATTTAGAAAACTAATATATATCCTTGGGGACTCAGGGAAAGATAATCTGTATAGCAGGGTATCTGATAATAACTTGCACTTCATCCAGAAAAAAAAAAAATACTTTTTTGTACATTATATTTTTCTAGAACCCAGCATAAACATATGCTTTCAAGATTTAGTTTCAAGGCATGGGTTTAAATTAAGAAGTTTCATTTTTCTTTATTCTGAATTGTTTTCTCTTTTTTTTCTTTATTCTTCTCATGGTGCATAAAATTCATAATTCCTGAGCAAACTGGAATTGGATGTCCTGTACACCACATTCAGATTATTATACTGACATCACACTGTAAATGACTGCAGTAAAATAAAATAATTAAGATGTAAAGCCGCATAAAGTAAGTTTTCTGTTAATTGTGCCCATCTTACCTTGTATGCCAATTTTGCAATGCGTCATTGTAATTAATGGACTGTGCAATAAATGTACTGTAAGTTGGGCATGGTGATAATAATCTTTGGCTTCGAAAACATTGGCAGAATGATGGTATTGTAAAAGTCAGGTTTTATATCTTCACCTGTAGATTCTTTAAAGCAGTGGATGCCTTTTAGGTTTGACTATGAAGGACAGTAGTACAGAGTACAGGGCTCCAGCCGCCAGCTCAGAACCTGATGGATGGCCAACACAGCACAGCAGAATGTTCATGAGCTTTGGAACAGTCCTGATCTGAATGGACTACACAATTTTTTTTCTGAAGTTAGTTTTATATCACATTTGCCCAGGAGTTTCTGTGGCATGCTGCTTACCATGATACTGACATACACTTAGGTCTATACAAACAAAATATTCTTCTTCTGTATTTAATTTCTAAATGTATCTGGGGCTGCAAGAAAAAAGGCACAAACACTTCTCTAGGGTGGTGGCTGGACTATGATGTATTTATTTATGTGAACTTGGAGCAATCTCAGACTCTGAACGGCAAAGCTCTTCTTTCCTCAGTTATCTTTGTTATTTGGCCACGTACAATCACTGTTCTTAAAATGTTCACATTTACAAGGGGCTAGTAATCATCTAGCAATCATAAAAACTGAGCCTGTAAAAGACAGGATCTTAAACTCCAGATGCCCAGTGCATAGTTCTGCTCCAACTTTTATAGAAAGTTACACTGACATTTTGTAAGTTAAATTTCGCATGCATTTTTGGCTTCAGATAGTTTTCAGTTAATGAGACAGGCCTCCAAAGTATGTTATATAATCTTCATCATGTCATACACTAATATTTAAATCTTTACCAAAAAAGCATTACAACTTATAAGCAGCCTGGAGCCTTGAAATTTTTTATGAAGAAATTGAATTTGTTGATACAGCAAGTGAAGAGGTGAAGTCCCTTGTTTTGTTCAGCTATTACATACAAACAACAAGAATATACAGAATATTAATTTCAAGTATTGACTTAATGCTCTGGATAACATGATTGTTTAATTTAATGATAGCCCAGAAATCATCCTGAACGGATGTTGCAATTTTAGTTTCAAATACACCTGTACAGCTATATTCACTATACAGCTTCCAGTCTATGTTTTACACACACACTTCTGCATTTCTCTGAAATACATTTTTAATGAAGACTGAGGAAAAAGGGGATCTTTTAATCTACTTTACAGGATTTCATACCTATTCTGAATATCTCAAACCCACATATTAAGCAACACCAAATCTTTCACTGTTCATGTAAAAAATGAATTATTAAAAATGTTAATTAATGGTACCATTGTGAACACTGTGATGTTTTGTCACATTTTGAATGTAATTTTTTTATATTGAATAAGCTGTATAAGAAGACTTGAATAGCATATAGTAGAAAGTCTAAAAAGACTTTTTTACTGCAAAGAGTCTGACACAAATCTTACTAAGCAGAATTAATCTTTCTGCTGTTTTCAATGAGGTTTAGATGAAGCTTTATGACAACAGTACGTTTTGAAGCTGCAATTGTTTATTCTTCATGA
The DNA here is from genome assembly GCA_035041135.1 of Platyrinchus mystaceus. NCBI lineage: Eukaryota > Metazoa > Chordata > Aves > Passeriformes > Tyrannidae > Platyrinchus > Platyrinchus mystaceus. The sequence goes on along the minus strand of JAWWLV010000100.1, from coordinate 13,694,667 downwards.
AGAATGAGATGCATAGCCATGAATCAGTCTCTTGACTGCTAGTGTTGTATTTAAATAGAGGGTAAATAATTTTGCTACCTTTAGCAACTGATTCTTTTTCCCACTCTCATTCAAATAAATAGATCTGTTTTATTATGCCAACCATAGGAAACACAGAGTAAAAAGTTGGTAGTCCCAGTATTATTCTTGTTTCGGGTGTTTTGCTTGCTTCATGTGCCTTTAAACATTTTTACTCTGTTTGTAATAAAGTCTGGTACCTCAGACTGCATTTTCTCCACAGACAGTGAAGCAACCTGTGGATTCTCTCTGAAAAAAACCAAATAATTTCTTATGATCAAAACAATGAAGGATGCTTTCCTGCCAAACAAACAGTGCAATCTCAAGATCATCGTCTAATAAGTTCTGTATTCTATTTCTGAAATCTGTTTTGATGACATTGAAAACACTGACTGATGTCCACCATTCACTACTCACAAATGAGCTGCAGAAGAACACTTGAGTGCTTGGGAAGCCTGTGGCTGGCACAGTACGCTCGCCACACACTTTTTCAGCCTGCAGGCTGTAACAGAGGTGCACAAATGTCAAGATTATCCCTGATGGCTGCTCTGTAATGCAGGCACACAGGAGTGAGGTCCGAATCAGGTCTATAACCACTGGTGACTGCAGGGGCCAACTTGTCAAGAAATGACCCACTGCACACACAGCTCTTGATTGCTAACAGCTGCCTTCATCAGAGAGCAGGGAGAGCACATGCAGCAGCACCTGCCATGAGGGGCTCCTTTTCTGGGAGGGAAAGGAGCAGTGTGAATGTTTCATATTTAGCAAGTGTGAAATGTGACTGTGGCAGTGCAGAAGGGAAGTGCAGCGGCCACAGACCCCGTAAGGACCAGGCTGTAGGACTGGGCATGGAGCTGGAACAGGTCTAGGTGTGAGCTATGCAGTCAGGATCTGGGCAGGGGGAATTCTGCTGAGTGGCTTGCAAGGGGGTTATTTGTGAGAGTGTGTGAGAGAGCAGCACATGAAGGCAGAGCAATTTAGCAGCATGGAGGAAGTGAATTGTAGGTAAAGAGAAAATGAAAGAGGATACACAGTATATACAGTTGAGTACAAATCACTGGGTACAACAACACAGGCAGGCACATCCTCTCTGTGTCTCTGCTGAGTACCAGCTGCAGGAAAGGCCATCTGGAGCACTGATTTGTGCTGTGATTCACCAACATCAATGCCAAAATGCCTCTGAGCTCTGGGTGCCACTTTACTAAAGAAATCCAGTGGTCTTCTTTTGGTCAAAGGTGCTTCCACACGTACCTTCACGAAATTGTAGTAAGAGTTACACTGCTGTCAGTTGAATTTCTGTCATGTTTCTAATCTGGATAATTTCCTTTTTAAGCCACTGTGCCTTTGAGAGACTGATGTGCCTTCCCATTAAAGGGAGGGCACAGCATCAAAACCTAAACTGTATCCTGTGCTAACAACCAAACCTAATCAGTACCTGCACAATTTAAGAAAGTCTTATAGCTACACTTCCCAGAGATCTTGCTTTAGGAAAACACCATACAGTCAAATCCATTCAAAAGGCAAGCAATCTTTATAAGCTTCATGCAAGGGTGATTTAGCTTCATCCAAAGAAAGTGTAAAAGCTATTGGAAGCAGAGATAGCCTGACTGTCTCTTTGGAGTCAGAAATTTAACAATGTCTCGTGGGATCCCTTCCCACTTGTCCCTAAGTGAAACTAGCAGCCCAATTTTGTTCTTGTTGAAGTCAGTGAGAAAAGGAACACTGCCTAAATTTGTTAGCATGCAAGGGGCAGGTTTTAGGGTAGTCCAGATAGTCTGTCCTTTCAGTTTGTTGTATTTTGACATCTTCCCTCAGAGTCTCCTGGCAACAGTGGCACTTCTGACAAACAAAAACCACACAGACATTGCTGTATCCCATCAGAATGACAATGATTTTCCATTCCAGTATTTGTTCAACCAGTTTTTAAGTATATGAGGCATTACAGTTGAGATAAAAAAAATATGTTGCTGAGAAATATATTAGAGGATTTTTGGAGCATGCAGCAGAGCAACACTTGCACATGTGGAGTGGACTAAACAAGCATCATTTTTCAAATGCCTTGATGGTGACCTCAATTCAGGTTTTCTTCAAGTAAATAGCTTTGTCTGTGAAACAAAAACTGGTCAAGAGTGTCCTCGATAAAACATAAAATTTGCAGAATGAAATTCTTATGTGGTCAAGAAGTTACTACTGTTCAAAAAATGACATTTAAAGTAAAACACTGCTCTGGCCTAATGCATTAACATCTACAGAGACACAAACATTCAGGCATGTGAATTTTCCTCTCAAAGCTTTTATACATTCTTTAAGAATAGTGATAGGTAGTCCAATACAAATACGTAGGGAAACAGTGAAGTGCCACCACTCAGCATACTTTGGCTATATAAGAGGTACAAAGGAACAATCCAGGACTCACACAATTGATTTTTCAACATAAGTTATTTTTAATCTTAACCACTGACAGCAATAAAAAGAGCAAAGATGCATTTCAAACAGATATATTCAGCTATATTTCTAGTGCAGAGCAGAATTGCATTGGAGGATTATATTTACCAAAGTTCTTTTTATCATGCTCTTGATTGATCTGACCATTATAGAACATCTTGTGGCACACGAATATAGCAAAATGACCCCCATTAGAAAGGCCGAATATAAAATGTGTAATGCCAGCACTGGACTACCCACTGGCATCATTTTCCTACCTATTTCCAACAATTTTTTCTTCAAATTTCTCTTTCCTACCAATAAAAAATAGAAAAACTCTTAAGCTTGATGGCACTCCAGGGACACCCTGGAGCATGACTGTGCAGAGATCCTCCTTGTAATATTGGCTGTGCTGCAACAGACCCAGGTCACCCACAAGTCAGTTAATTCAGATGGAATGCACTATGCTGGACAGATGCTGCCAGGAGGCATTAGTAACTGTTTGGGAGACTCCCAAGAAAAGGCTCGTTTGCCACTTTCACATCCAAGTTAGAGGAAAGCGGGCAAGCTAGAAGCAAGGCATTCTTATACCTATGGCTGCACTACAGGCCTCCTAAAAGTGCCCCAGCTTAAGGGGCACTGTTGGATGTCAGCTGCCCATCCTCCTGCACAAAGGGCAGCAATGACTTATATAATTTTTAGGCAAGGAAGAGAATTAGGTAGCAACACTGAAAGGAATTTTTCCTGACTGCAATGTGTGCAGCTTGTTCACTAACACAGCAAATCCTTTGTGAGTTCTGTGCCAGCTTCTTCAGTTTAAATTTGCTGTACATTCACTTGATTTAAAAAGATTGGTTTTGGTCTTACTTTAAAGTTGTGGTACTTATGCATGACTTGCATATAAATGAAGTGAATGAATTCATTTCTGAGAAGCAAGATTAAGTTCTGCAGCTGTTCAGCCTGGGGACCTTGTTCAAAGCACGGCCAGAGTGACTGAAAAATCCTTTACTGAATGAGGAAGTTTTAGACTGAAGTGTAACATAGTAAGTAGCATTAGAAATGTTAGATTGGAAAAGAAATTAAAATTACTTTCTTACACACATTATCTACAGAACAAAGATTTTTAAGAGGGCTACTCTGCAGGTATGTAATGATAGTGTATGGACTGTCCCCACAGCTGCCTTACCTTGAGGATGTTAATTTGTGTCTTGAGTGCAGCTGTGATGTTCACAGATAGTATTCACAACCAAGATGTCAAAGGAGCTTTACAAATTGTGGATCAAATACAGGATGTTTGCTGTGGCAGACAACAAAGTGAGAAGGAGAAGAATATCTCCTTTCTTCATGTTCAGCATTTTACCTACTGTTCTCTCACAGATGATCTTTCAGGTATGCTCAGAAATTCCGGGACACTTCTTTTCTACTTTATGGTAGTTTAAATGCATAATATATAATGTGTGAATGCAAGCTAAGTGGTAGAGACTTTCCTTACAATGAGCATGTTTCTGACTGCCAGTTTACAACAGTATTTTATTACTGCTTAGGACAGGACTGTGCAGTCATTTCATGTTTGTCGCTTACAGCTTTTAGTGTTCATTTAACTGTCATGTTATATGTGCAAACTATATTGGCAGATGTGATTGTATGGTTAGAGTACAGGTTATATAATATTCTCTGCTTGGTAGTTCAGTAGCAGTGTTTATGGATTTGTGTTTTAAATACAACTGATATACTAAACAGTATAGATATGCCATTGTCAAAAGGGCTTATCAAAGGAAAAAAATGACATATCAAGAAATGCAACTGTGTGAACAGAGGCCCACAGGACTAAAACTTGTGCCCTGAATCTGAAAGTATGAGCTGGAAGAAAATTGATATTCCAGTTAAAGAACATCTGAGAGTACAAGCTGTGGGGAGAGCAAATAAAAATAGAGAAAGGAATTTCCAACAGAGGAAAAAAGTACAGAGATGTGGAAGGTCTTCTGTGACAGAGACCACAGAGGAAAAGCACTGTACCACTCTTGTTGATAGAAATTTAGTGTTAGCAATGAAGGATATTTTTGATTTGCTAGTTGTTTTTTCCGAAAGGAAGACAGAATCCAAGAGTGATTTTTTCCCTCTCTACTGAAGAGCAACTGTTTTGCTTAGAGGCATTTCTCACCTGTCCCCTAGAATGTAATCTGGTAGCATGGCCTACTTGCAACTGTTAAATGTCTTAAAAACTTCATCTAACGTATTAAGTACCTAATTATTCCCATATGTCTTGTTCACATGCACTTTTTAATATTTATGTTGGGTAAGTGAATATAGTGGCATGTGACAGCTGCAGTTTCTCTTGATCTTTGTGTGATTTTAGTCTAATACATTCAAATCCACCTCCTTGAAACTATAACAGCAGCAGCCACAGACCGAACTAAAGCTAGCAAGTATGGCAGCAAGACTTTCAGGTTGTGTGGTGGTTACTGCTTGTGTGTTTCCCTACAACAAAAGAAACATAAAATATTTTCCTTTAATTTCCAGTGAACTACTAGCACAGAGAAGGAGTATCTTTACACTTTTTGCAGCCATTCACTCTGTACAGATTGCTCTTCTGCCAGGGAGCCTACAAACTCCCTACATCTCCAGCTTCAAGTAGTCTGAAAGGAGTTCTTGTAGATTGCCCAAGAAGACTCTTTGTACTTGGTGAAAGGTAATGAAAATTATGACATTTAATGTGAAACAATTAAAGGTCAGCATGCATTTTCTCCTGGAGCATTATTAACTTCTGAAGTTACCAATATGTGTTTCCTCGTGTATTTATTCTTAAGTAACTTGAACAACTTTATTTTTAAACAAAAATAATTCACTATTAATCTTCAACATGAGAGAAGAAGCAGCTATAACCACCTATATTAATGAATTCTATGTAACATTCTGTGCTGGGCAAACAATAGTAAGGGGAATTTTTTTCTAAATTTAATTTCATATTTTCTAGAATATTTCTGTAGTCCAAGCTATAATATGGTTATTATTATTTGAAAAGTTGTATCTCAAAACTCTTAGCTTCAGATTTTTCATCCTTTTCTATGATTCAACTTAACAAATAGAACATAATAGCACCACTGCAACAAGGTGCCAGATGATTCCTGCATGCAACCTACTGTTTTCAGGCATGACCACATCAAGAGTTACAGAACTACTCTGGGCTTTTTCACCTTGGAAATGTGAGAATGTGTTTGTGTGCATATGTGTGTGCATGTACACATAATTTCTATCTGGATTGCAGAAGACAACATTTGTAAAGGGAATTATTTCAGCCAAGATCATCAAATCATAACCTTTGTTCTTTACACCTTTTTTAGAACCAAAAAAGGCCTCTCTGCTTTGCTTCTTCATACACAGAAGTAATCAAGAGTGTGTTTCAAAACTAAACAAGTGCACTTGCAGTGACAGGAAGGAAAGGAAACAGCAATGCTCCTAATTTTACATGACTCCAAATACTTAGCTGGATCAGAATTGCTGAGTCATGTTGCTGATCAGTCATTCTATCCTGAGGTATACAAATATTTCCGGTGGTGGATGTGAAGAAATTTAGATTGGTCCATGTTTCTGGCATGCTCATTTCTTGTACCTCAAGGACTAATTTTGAGTTGGCACTAAAATCTGCAGAAAAATCATATACCTTATCTTTGTTCTTAAAAATGAACAGAAGTGTATCTTTTGTCTGATTTAGGATTTTTTTTTTTTTAAATATATTAGCAGTGTTCTGAAATACACTTTTTTAGTCTTCCTGACAATCCTGTCACTCCTTACTCACCTCCCCAACTGATTAGATCTATGCAAGTTCTTGGCAAGTACAGCAATAACCTTAAGAGAGTTTGGAATTCTGTGGGCAGCTGTACAATAACAGAACACGCTTGTACTTAGGTTTTGAGCTATGTTTGATTCCCCTTCTGTACTGAGAGTGTCCCTGAACTTTGCTTCAGAAGTACACAACAACATATTGTGGGCAAAAATACCCACTCCATGTTGGCTTCTAAAATTTCTGTGGAGTCCAGTAACCACATCCTTATGGGATACTTTTTGGATTTTTTAGCCTCCCTATGGGCAAACCCTCATCCTTTTATTCTTGTACTAATTCCAACCTTTTTCACTTGAAATACTAACTTACTACATAGCATTATGTCAAATGTCCACTGAATCTGAAATATGAGACCTGGAGCATTTTCCTTGTCCAGAATACTGTTTATTTTTGTCTGTGAAAAATGCTTGATGAGACAACTACCATTCTAACCCTGTTGCATATTTAGTCTGTTTTCAACTATCCACATTTTTTTAGAGTAAAGAATAACTTGAGTTCTAACTATTACAGAGGCTGCACTCTTGCCTAAATCATTTTCCCAAATAATTTCTCTTATAATTTCCCTTATAATGTTTCTTTTCTGAACCTATATTAATACTCTATTGAACCATGTTCTGGTTTTCAAATTGATGATACCTTTCTCTGGATGAAAGATTCATTGTAAATTCTCACTACATGATATATGGTTTCATTTCCCAACTCTTTCAGAATTCTGGAATAAAAAAATATCCTACTCCCTAGTGGAAAAACAAAATAAAACAAATCCTACCTAATTTATTTGTGCTTTTGTTTATGCATTAGAAGTTATTATTTGTCTTAGGCAAACTACTGATTGTTGGTGTCATACCTAGTTTATACTCCTATATTTTTCTTGTAATTTACTATGAATGGAAAGCAACATGAACTTTCATCTTTTTACTAATAGTAACAAACCCAGAAAAAAAATATTATTTTTGTTGGCTGACTTCCAAGGTTTCCAGCATCAGTTTAAGACAGCCACACTATACAGGCTACTCTGAAGCTACTGACCCCGCAAATCTTCAAACCTAATACACTGTATACCTGTGCGTATATTCTTTTCTCTCTCTCTCTTCTGGTTTTCTTCTTTTTAATTATAAGAATGAAGTGTGTGTGGGAATCTCTATTTTAATTTGTTTTAACAGATTTAGCTCAACATGACCATCCATCAAGTTAACTCTTGTGATATAATGAAAACAAAAAAAGCCCCAAGACCTGAGTACCATTGTTCTCCTCTGTGGTAATAAATCCTGTGGAAATAAACTTACTGATACAGATTCATTATCACAATTATGACTAACAGGACAGAATTGTTGGTCTTTGTGTAGAGATTAACCACACAAAATCATAAAAAATTATGTAAGAACAAGTGGTGTTGTGAATTTGGGGAAAAAACAGGACACAAAACAGGGAGGAGTGGGTGGACATTCATTCTTATTTGCTGGATGGACCTGAGCACACCTAGGTACTGTAGCTCTAGTTTGTGAAAGCTGATGCTGCTATCTTGAAAGTTAGCATTGGGAATTACTGTATGCTATAGTAAGCATCAGTATTAAGTTATTCAGCACCCTGGTAGCTCTGCTTTTAGGAAAGCATGAATTTAAGGTAGATGAATATGGAAGAGCCACAAGCTGTTCAGGACTTTTTCTGCAGATCAATGCTGCCCACTTTTCCAGAGAGTCTGGGAGATTAGTCACCAGTTTGTGGCTGAGGAAATCTACTCCACAGTATTGAATTCCACCCTGGGAAACAGCCTAGCTCCTCATAGCACACTACAACCTCTTCTGGCTAGTGCTGTCTCTGTGCATCACTCAAATATAACTTCTCTGTTCCCTAACACCTACAGCTTCCTTACAACTGCTAGAATGATGAAAATTATATTGTACTGTGAGTTGTATGAAGTAGAATGCTGCAAAGTAGGCAACGACTCTAGTAAACATCTGGTCAAATGGTTGATAGTTGTTTGAAAGATGGGATTTCCTGACTGGTCAGAAGCCTGCTAAAAATCATTAATGTTTCATAAACTAAATGAAAGGTTGTACTGACTAGGATTCTGCCAGAGAATATGCTGCATGAAGTACTAGTCAATTTTTTTATTATGATATAAATGATGGAAGTGAAAGTGTAGTTATTATTTTTGTGAGCAGTGCCGAGTCAGAAGGGACAGCGAGAACTTGGAAGAATTCCAAATTATCTCATCCCAATGGAGCCTTAATTTCAAAAGCCAGTGCAGTGGGCAGTCATGTTACAGGGACTACCTTGCCTTTAGTTATTTAATGAGAACTTCCCATGTGTAAAGTTCAAGCCTTGGAGGTTTTTAAGGAACTGTGCTTTGATACTTACAGGGGAATTCAACATACCTCCTATCATGGGTTTTACAAATGTCTTCTTTTAGGAAAAGAGACAGTAATTTACAAACTCGTGAGATTCAGCCTTTACTTACATACATTGTGCTAATGGGACCTGGAGCACTGTATAAATTGGATTAGTCCTGTGGACCTGTGAGACATCAGTAGAAAAAGCCAAAGAGAGAAATGCTGGTGGGGCTATACCTGTGAGAATATTCCATCTCTCTGCAGTACCCAGATAGAAATTAAAGCAGTAATAGGAAAAGAAATCTCTAGTGCCCTAAAGACATCTGAAAGCTGACCTCCTCTTGCTAAATGCTGAGGAGAATCTAGTTGTGACTTAAAGGTAAGAAAGAGTGGGCAGTTGCTTTCTCACAGATGGGGAATAAATTCTTTCTACATATTCAGATTTCCTGTTTAGTCTGTTTCCTCTCTTGAATAAAAAACCTCTCAAATTCTAAATCTTATGCAGGATACTGGAGTGCCAGGATGTGTCAGGCCTGCCTGGAAACGACCATTTCTTTTGCCACTTTGATGTGCTTTAAAAGCTGCTTCATAGGTTGCTTCATACCGTTCAGGTTTTTCGAAAGTCAATTTTAAGTGCTTGTAGCCACAAAGCAACTTCACTTAATGTTGCACCTGTGAGAAATTTGTTTTATCATACCCACAAGAAGCTTGTCCCAGAGCAATGGTTCTGGTATTGTGTTCTAGATAGGTAGGTTTTCTGCCAGAAGAAAGAATATTTCCAGTAGGTTAAGGTAATTAGTTTTCTGCTCTTTGCTGAGAAACCCCTGTAGATCTGCTACACTCAGATTCTTCACAGCCATCTGCACGTGATAAGGAAGGATTCCTGTGTGGACACTTGAACCAGAAAGAGAAGTAGCCACAAGGTAGCAGTGGGTGGCCATGAGCTGGACAGTGTGTCAGTGAGGGGTTTGGGGATCGCAGCGCCAGGCCTGGGTAGTCAAACAGCTGTGGAATTGAGATATTGGTTTGTCTGCTAAACAGAGTTAACCAAGCTTTCATTGTACTAGAGTCTCATGACAATAAATAAATTTACCCACTCAGAAATTTAAGCATTTAGTGCTGATTGCTCTAAAGGAGCCCAAAGGGAAATTAGAAATTCTGCTTTCAGAGCAGGGTTTGAATAATGTTATAACTGCATGAAAACAATGAGGAAAAAAATTAAAATATGAACAACTTCTTTTGAAGTAAGTACCATCTATCCTGTGCAGTGAACAAATCAGGAATCCCCATGAAAAAATGGTATGTGATAATGTTTAAACTGTGTCTTACTTTGTATTCATTGTAGCATTGCATTAGCTCTGTGCAGAAATTTGTAATCTAATGTGCTTTCCTCTTGCATTTCTTTAGTTCTCAGCATGGCTCCAAAGTAGCAGGTCCCTACATCATGGGCAACCATGGAGCTGTGGAGGCTGCCCTTATAGCCACTCTGGCTCCAGCATGACCCTGTCCACAGCACCGAATTCTATGTCAAATGCGTATATGAAGGACAAGTTTCAAGAACAAAAAAGGAATTGCTGACAGTATTCAAGGAAAATGAAGAAAACATGGTAAAGCAGGAAAGTATAAATCCCATATATTACACATTTTGAACCAATGAAGAACATTTCTGCATTCCATGTTGGAGAATACCGTTGTTTTTGTTTAACTCGAGCCACCAACTAAGCACCACACAGTCATTCACTCACACTTCCCTCCAGAGGGATGAGGGAGTAAAGGGGAGAAAAGGGAAAATTCATGAATTGAGATACAGACTGTTTAATAGGTAAAGCAAAAGCCACACATGCAAGAAAAGCAAAACAAAGAATTCATTCAGCCCTTCCCATGGGCAGACACATGTTCAGTCCTGTCCAGGAGAGCAGGGCTTCATCACACCTAATGGTGACTTGAGAGACAAATGCCACCATTCCGTATGTCTTTCCCTTCCTTCTTCTTCCTCGGCTTTATATACTGAGCATGACACCATACCGTTTGGAATATCCATTTCGTCACTTGGGGTCAGCTTTCCTGGCTGTGCCTCCTCCTAACTCCTTGAGTACCCCCAGCCTACTCACTGATGGGGTGAGGTGAGAAGCTGAAAAGCCTTTGGCTCAGTGCCAGCCCAGCTCAACAATAATTAAGACATCCCTGTGTTATCAATACTATTCCACAGAAATCCAAACACAGCTACTGTGAAGAAAATTAACTCTACCCTAGCCAAAATGAACAAAATAGTCTATTGAATCACAATGATAACATCAAATGATGTTACAGTACGATTACCATTTAATAGATCAAGTGCACGAATGTCATTGTGTTTACACACATCCACTGAAACAAATGCACCTTGAAATGAACTGAATTAATCTACAGGTCACTCCTATCTCTGACTTTTAGAGGAAGTCAGATCAGTTCCCTACAAGCAAGCAGCTGCGGTAACAGAGTACCAAACAGGGATCTTAGTATGCAAGCAGCTGCTGTTCTGCTTCTGCCCAAGTGAGAAAACATGATGGTTTCAACAAGCTGTTAGTAACTCTGTGTATGTGCTGTGTAATGTATTATGCAAATTCACTCCTTTAAACATTAA
>JAWWLV010000100.1:13631243-13669805 GCA_035041135.1 Platyrinchus mystaceus | reverse complement strand
GGGTTGGATCAAGGGTTGGACTTGATGATCTCGGAGGTCTCTTCCAACCCAGTTAATTCTATGATTCTATGATTCTAAGGGAAAACAGATTTGTAAGGAACAGCAGCTTACCTATCACAAAGTCTAAACTAAAAATACGTGTAATTTTTTATAATAGTCAGATAAGAACTATACTTCCTATACAACCTAATCGAAATACCCTTTTGTATCTGCCAGACTTACCTTATTTATAACATATAAAACTGACATTTAGCAGTCTATATGGTATCTGCTAGCTCAAACTGGTTGTAATAGTCAGCTTTTTCCAGGAGCATTTCTTGACAGTTGCCTTGACTGAGATGAGAACTTTTTGTTTACAGCTATGAACACTTTTCTTCTTAGAGAACTTTATCCACAGTTTGAAAGTTACTCTAATGCCTGGATATGGTTATGACTTTGAAAATAGAAAAAATCAAAACTACAAGAAAATTTTTTATGGAATCATAGAATCATGGAATGGTTTGGGTTGGAAGGGACCTTAAAGATCATCCAGTTCCAAAGCCCTGCCATGTGCAGGGACACTTTCCACCAGACCAGGCTGCTCAGAGCCCCATCAGGCCTGGTCTTGAACACTTCCAGGGATGGGGATGTCATCAGCAAATTTGCTGAAGGTGCATTTTGTGCCTTTGTCTATGTCATTAATGAAAATATTAAATATCACTGGTCCTAATACTGAGCCCTGGAAGGCACCACTTGTCACTGATGTCCATCGGGTCTCTGAGACATTGACCACTACCCTTGAATGTGATTGTTAAGCCAATTCTTTATCCATCTAACAGTCTGCCCATCAAATCCAGTCTCTCTCCAATTCAGAAAGAAGGATGTTGTGGGGGACCAAGTCAAAGGCTTTACAGAAGTCCAGATAAATGACATCTGTAACTCTTCATTTGTCCACTGATGTAGTAATTCCATTATAGAAGGCCACCAGGTTGGTCAGGCAGTACTTGCCCTCAGTGAAGCTGTGCTGGCTGTCCTGAATCATTTCCTTGTCCTCCATGTGCTTTAGCAGAGCTTCCAGGAAGATCTGTTCCATGATCTTCCCAAGCACAGAGGTGAAGCTGACAGGTCAGCATTCTCAGGGTCCTCCTTTCTATTTTTTTAGTGTGTGTGGGGTTACAATGTTTCCCCTTTTCCAGTCACCTGGGACTTCATCTGACTGCCATGACTTTTAAAATACCACAGAGAGTGGCTTGGCAACTTCATCAACCAATTGCATCAGGACTCTGAGAGACATCTTATCAGATCACATGGCCTTACATACATGGAGGTTCATCAGATGGTTGAGGTGGGAGGAACTTTGATCCTCCATTCCATATCCTGCTGTCCATCCACTTGAGGGGCGTGGGAAGAGAGCTTCCCAGTGAAGACTGAGGCAAAAAAGTTGTTGACTACCTAAGCCTTCTCCTCATCCATTGTTACCAATATATCAGCATTGTTTATCAGCAGCAATACACCTTCCTTGACCTTCCTTTTCTGATGAACTAACCTGTAGAAGTCCTTCCTGCTATTCTTTATTTCTCTTTTCAGGTTCAGTTCTAGCTTCACCCTGGACGACTTCACCCCATCTTTGCACAACTGTACTTTGTTTCTACAGTCTTCCCAGGTCACCTGCCCTTGCTTTCACTGTCTGTGCATTTGCTTGTTTCTCTTTAGTTTGACCAGCAGGTTCTGACTCAGCCATGCCATTCTCCTACCTTCCTTGCCCTATTTCTTGCTCCTAGGGATTACTATCTCTTGCACTCTATGAAAGTCTTCCTCAAAGATCTGCTATCTCTGTTGAACTCCCTTGTCCCTGAGAGCTCCTAGGGATCCCACTGTCTGTCCTCCTGAAGAGCTGGAAGTCTGTTTTCCCAAAATTCAGGGTCCTCAGCTTACTTCTTACCTGATCCATATCCCTCAGTCCTGTGAACTCTATCAGTGCTTGATCACTGCAGCCCATTCTGCCTCTAATCGTGATGTCACTGATCCATTCCCTTGCATTGGTGACCATCAGATCCAATAGTGCATCTCCTCTGGTAGGGCTATCCATTATCTGGGCTGAGAAGTTATCCTCCATGCATTCCAGGAGTATCCTGGATTGCCTACAGCTCGCTGTGCTATTTTCCCAGCAGATATTGTGGTGGTTGAAGCCTCCCAGCAGGACAAGAGCCTGAGAGTGCAATGCCTCCTGCAGTTGGAGCAGGAAGGCACCGTCAACAGACTCCCCTTGGTCAGGTAGCCGTTCCATTTGTTGCCTCTGTCTCTAATTCTTACCCAAAGGCTTTTCATCTGCTCATGGCTGTACTTGAGAGACAGCTCTTCACCCTCAATCCACCTCTTGATGTAGAGGGCAATCCCTCTGCCTCGCTTTCCCCTGTCCCTTCTGGACAGGTTGTAGCCATTGACAGTTGCTGTCCAGGCATGGGATTCATCCCATGAAATTTCAGTAATGACAACAGGGTTGTAGCTTTCTAGCAGCACAGTGGATTCCAACTCCTGTTTGCTGCCCATGCTATGTGCTTTGGTGTAAAGGCACCTCAGCTGTGCTGTTGTCTGCATCACTTTCCTAAAGGAACACCCCTTAATCCCTTTGAGATAATTTTCTGGTGTTTCCCTGTTAGCTTTTATTGCCTTAGGAGTCCCAGCTCAACTCCATAAGACTGAAAGTGTGTTCCAGCATGGCTACATATAATAATAAGTAATTTTCCATATTTATGACACAAATTCTACAGAAAATCTGTACCAGAAGAGATTTTTATCAGTAATGTGACCTCACTAGAATGAGCCCTCATACCACTAAAATAAATCTTTGCTATAAGTGATTGTCCATGATCTTAGAATTTAACAATTTACAGCATTCAAGCAATAGATAACTCTACAGAAGTTTTTTTCAAAAAATTTATTATAGTGAACTATAATATATGTAAAATCCTATATGAAAGCATGAATCTTACCAAATAGATTTTTAAACAAAGGAATATAAAATAGGCCTATTTAAGAGCCTTCAATCATAAATTGTAAAAGTAAAAATGCATAAAATTTCTTGGGGAATTTTAAGTTTACTCACGGATTATGTGGTCTAAATAGAGGGAATTAATTTTTTTTGGTCTTCTAATCTATACAATTTTCTATAATGTTTCCTTCCAGGCAAAAGTGAACATAGCTACACTTCTAAACTTCTGTTGCATTCATAATATAAGAATTGAACAAAATCTTCAATTTTTTGTCACTAATTTTTCTTGAAGAAGGACTTTAAAAGAAAACCACTAATTTGTTACTCATTTAAAACTTTCTACCTAATCTAAAGATAATTAGAACACAAACCTGTTCTATACTCAATACAACCTAGACTTACCTATTTTTTTACTCAGATTCGTATTATTTTAAAAGACTATATTCACTGATCGACTTAAAGAAATACAGTCACTGTCATATTGACAAAATGTTAAATACAAATATTTGATACCAGAACATTTCAAAATGGGTAACTTGAATTCAAGCTATAATTCAAGGATAAATCTATTGTACTCATTCAGAACCACTAAGTTTAGATAAGTTGCCGAAATCTTGTTTAGGATTTGCTCAGCCTTGCTTACTTTTTCCATGCCTGATATGAACTGAATACAATACAAATATATTGAGACAAATCGCCTATGATTAAGCACTCAATCAATTCTATCGCACTTGCATTATCTTGTTTGCAGTTGTTGCCTGTAACATTATATGACAAATAACAACTACTGATCTAATGAATAAGAAGTAGTATCTATGAAACAACAGTTGATCAACAAAGACACAGATTTGTAATCAAGTGTGAAGTGTCCTTCCATTTTTTAAAAAATTAATCTCCTTTTCCTTCCTTCAGAAACTCAACATACAACTCAGTTCTGCTCTCTGATCACAGACCACAGTAAGTTAAGTGAGAAGGTAACATTCTCTAAAAGAGTCAAAGCTAATCCTGCTATCTCTGTTATTTTATGAATCAAACCTACCTTCAGTTTTGAACAATCGTTTTGCACACATCATAAAAAGTTACCTATTACTCTAATTCCCTGTATGAATATTGTGGACACAGGCTATTTTTAGATCTCTACTCCAGAAAACCTGCTTGTGATAGATCATCAGTCTGAGATTGACTAGTTTATAACAGTATTTCTCTACCAAAGCACCTGCAGCTGGAGGGAATATCAGGCAACATATGAATTACCCACCTACTGATTTCATGCCAATAAAGGTTTCTGGAAGGTGGAGGTCCTTACCAGCCGCAGACACTGGGCAGTAGTATCATGTGGGTACTTAATATCTTAAATTACAGCTGTTTTCTGCTTGAAATGGATGACTGAATTCCATAAATAAAGGCCCTTTATTATATTGTCACATGTAGTTTTAAGAAAGCACCAACCACGGGCCATTTTTATTTTTGGTGGTTTTTATTATTCATATGACATACACATTGTGAAAGACATTGTGTCTCTGGATATAGAGAAGAGTGACTGTTGACTGCTTTTAGGCATAGTACCTAACTGCATTGTTGTCTTTTTAGAGGGTGTTGTCTTTCTCCATTAGTGATATAGAAAATACCTGCTCATTGTCTCCATGTCGCAATTTCATTAAAGAGCTGTTGATGACCATGATTCTGCTGATCTGTTTCCCTCTCCTTTTGTACACTGAATTCTTCGGATGGCAACTTGATTTATTTCCTTTTCCACAACCAAATGCCTGAGTGTTTCTAGTTGAAAAAAGTTAAAATTACCTATGTGTTTTCAAGGAAGTGTGTCTTCTTCATAAAACTATTTTGTTTTTTTAATACCTCTAATGTCTTTTTCCATATACAGCAGATGCATGCACTTAAAAATTTTTATGATAATACTTTTGGCTTATGAGGAACAGCAAAACAAGCAAGAATGAAGTAAGCTCTTCAAATCACAATTTTTTGATCTATTGTGTATTTCCTTGTTTTACATACATACACACATGCATACCTGTTCAACTATCCAGGAAACCACAAATAATGGCAAATAAAACTAGATATAAACCTATCAAGAAGATAAGCCAGTTAAATACCTAGCAGGACATAATGTCTGAAACTGGCAGAAATTTGACTTCTCATATTTTTTCTAGAGGCTTAGGAATTTTGTCAACAACTTGAAGACCAGCCTGTGAATCTTCAACACATATATTATTTGTTTTTAACCATATGGACCTGAAAGCCTCAAATCCATCAAGTATACACATGCAGTTAAGTATCTCTGAGTAAATCAGAAAATGCAAATATCCCAGAAAAAAAAAATTACTTTTCCTGTGGAATGGATTCATAACAACATTAAAAATGTTCAGGGTTCAACTGTTTCTGAATTTCTAAATTCACATGATAGAACTAGCTAGAGTTTTGATTTTAAAAGAATTAGAAGTATGCATCATGGAACATATAGCTAGAGGAACATGTAAAAGAAGCTGACTAAAGGAATCTTTGAACTGAAGAACATTTGCAGATGAGAAAACTGAAGAGAAAAAAACCTAAATACATGACTGGGAAGACCTAAGGAAAGAAGATTTATTAAACACTATCTTGGTTGTGAGTGTTTGAAAAAAGATTAATATCTTGATATTTTTGTATTTTTATAAGATACTGGTAAGGAGGAAGGTAAGAAGAAGAAGTTACTGTTCTTGTGAGGAGTAAGATATGGTCCTGAAATAAATTTCCTGAGCTGCTTTGTCACAAAAAATGATACTAAATGTAAGAGGTGTGTATCTTTGGGGTTAAAAATTCTGAAGAAAAAAATATTTGTTGTGGAAACAATGAATGTCAAAATTTCTTGTGCTGGAGTAGTTTCCATGGCTGTATGACAGCTGTGGAGCTATAGCTGATTGCCTTAAAGGTGTAAATTTTGAAAAACCAGCTTCTTTTGGAAGTATTATTTAAAATGTTGTTTACTGAAGTAAGGAAAGAGAGAATAGTGTAGGTAACATTACAGCCCTCCAGATGCTGGGAATGCCACATCAAGAGGCATTGAATGGACCACCATTCAGGGCACAGCAAGCTGTGCTGATCCCATAGATGTATATTTACTTCTTTTTGGTCTTTTGAGCTCTTCTATGTTTTTCCTAATATTGACTGAGCATCTTTTTTAAATAGGATTGTGCATTTATAGAGAGATATTCATAGCAGAAAAAAACAGTAGTCCTTTTTTTCTCAAATGGATGTATGTGAAAACACGATGGTTATATTTAATTATCTTTCTCCTGAGACTGTAGCCATAATTACATTGCTTTAGTCTCTGTATGGAGGCGAGAAAAAGCCATGTACATTAATAAAGGTGACTGCTAGTGTGTCAGACTATATGATATTGTATCAAGACCAGCTAAATAAAGCAGAAATAATGGCATAATGAAGATTAATCACAAGAAATCAGGAACACCTCTCTTCTTTTTTTTTAGAAGAATACCTTAGAGGTACATTAACTTTTCCTGTTTGTTTGCAAGCTTTTTATTTCTTGCTGAAGAAATGCTGAGAGTCCTGAAATGTCAATGCATTAGTCTATAGCTCTGACTCTCCCTCATAGTTCTGAGTATGACTTCTTTTTGGATCTGAAAGTCAAACCCTAATCTGTGTAGTTTATTCAACCTGAACTTCAAGTGAAAATGATGTGGCAAACTAGAAAAGGCAAGGAGTTTTTGGTTCTGTTTTGGTTTAAAGAAAGTTTTGCCAAAATATTATAAGTTCTGTTCTTTTATTATTCAGAATAAAAAGTCAGCATGTACTTTGTCAACTTCAATTTTCCACTTAACAAACATGGCTTTCCTTATACAATCATCTCCCAATTCACACTCATTTTTTTCTCCCTTGTGTGGCTTACAATTAATGTGGTTCTTTACAAAAAGCAGATAACACAGAGCATCCAGACAAATCAGGGAATATCCTTAATTTAGTCTGCTGTTATTGTAGAAATGGTGTATTTTCATACTTGCAGTTTTTGTGAATTTAGAGAAGTACAGTTACAGTTCTATCTTTTTTAGCAGTACACTGGTAGTCTTAAGGTCTACACCATATTTCTACTACAGAGAGCTTAGTGTGTTGCACGTTGCACTGGCCATATCAGTACTGCACTGGGGCAGGACAGCGCACATCTGCACAAATTGCCCTTGATTCTCACCTTTATAAGGGCTCAAGGTATTCTGAGACATACATGCTCTACCCATACTCTAGGACTACCTCATCACCTGTTTTATTGGATGCAAGCTGATACAAAACAGCTATAGCTTTTAGTTTTTCAATCTAACCTTTTTATGGAGCCATGCTCCTTCCTTCTGCTGCCATGACTGAAAAGACAAGGGAAGTGGTGCTTACTTTGCAGCCAACCACACTGAGGCTCTAGTCACACTAACTGTTCTTTCATGTTTCAGCCCTATATAGGACCCTAAAGAGGATCAGGACACTGCTGATAGCTGGGGTTGTCCCAGGTCCTGTTCAGCCTGATTGCATACTGGGCTGGGCTATGTCTCCAGAAAATTGATTATTTTTTTGCTTAGCTTTGATAATTTTTTCCTCTGTGCCCTTCAGAAATTGACTAATCACTTACTTTAGTATAGGCAATCTCAGTGTCTTCAAAGGCTTCAATGATGGCAGTTTTTAGGTGTTAGTTCCTGCCCACTGTGTGTGCAGCTGTGGACACAGACAACTTCCTTTATTGTTAAGGACCAGGAGGGTTTTTTTGATATGAAAGAGGGGTGGTTGTTTTCATTTTGTGGGCTTTTTAACCTTTAAAGCTTGTGGGTTTTGTTGGCTTTTTTCTTTACACATTCTTTTTGCACTGCAGCTATGTCTCAAGCTATGCACTTTGAGAAAGAGTGTTTAGGCTCTTTTTAAGCTAAAAGCATGGAATTAAAGATTGTGTAAAGGTAATGCAACATTTCTTGAAGGTACAGATTTTAAAGTTCAGAATTATCAGGAGCTTTTTTGTTCTGACAGTGTGAAGTGTGACATTTTGAGTAGATGCATTATTTAGTGTATCTGAAAGGTCTGAAGAGTTTGAATTTGGGCCCCTAAAAACTAGCAGTCTGACTCAAAACCAGGTTTTGGTTTTTTTTCATTTTGAAGTACTGTTATAATCACCAAGACCTGCAGATTTTTTTTCTGCAGTGTTACTTCACTGACTTAAAGCAAGATAACTTAGAAATCTTCAGCCATACTCACAATCAGATCATATTTTGACAGCCCTATTTTCCTCTGCTACTCAGCAGTTTCCTATATGTAGGTCTACAGTACCAGTACTGGCATTGCTGGCATGTCTTTGGAATTCAAATTTCTGTTTTCTCTGAATCTCTTTACTTTTAGTAATAGACACAAAATTTACAGCTTCAGAAATAGTTGGGGATTTTTTAATATTCTCCACTGAACAGTCTGTTCCCTGAGGCATGCCTTTACTATTAGGGGGCTGTGCCTACAATGAAACATGTCAAGGATTCTGGAATAAAGATTGATATATATGGAGGAGCTATATGATGGCTTGTGCTCTCTGGAGGGAGGTCTCAAGCCAAGTGCATTTGCAGCCTGTCAATGCTTGTTGGCAGATAGAGATACCCAGGCACACTGAGGTCTCAGAAACACGATTTTTTGAGTGATTAGTCGTTGATGCTACTTTTGTAACCATCCAGAAGATCATTTTCCTGCTGCCTTTTCAAATGCAGGTCTTTCTTCAACTTCTGAACAAAAGTAAACAAAGTAATGCTCTGGGACCTGAAAACAAGGCAAACCAGATGTTATTTCTTATAACAAGATTATGTGTTTAATTCCCACATGAGTATGTTTTATCACATCATGATGTTAACAACCTAAAAAGACAAAAAGGGACACTAGGGCTTGGCATTTTTCTTGGCTTTTGTGCTGCCTGTTACTTATATTGAGCAAGCCCGATATGTCAATGCTTGGTGGCTGCCTAAGATAAAATATCACCATTGCTCCTAATGAAGGACTTATTCTTCTGAGGTTTCACTTTCTACTGTTGCAATGCATCTAGCATGACAATAAAAATTATGAATACCAAAAAACTGGGGAAACTAATATGGCTAGACTTCCATTTTGGTTCCTATCTCTCACTCTGCTGCATGATGTCATTTTAAAAATTAATGAGGCAGAAGTATTATATCAAATGAGGTCCAGGCTGTTCAATGCTTAAGTGTTAGAAAAAAGATTGGAAAAACAGTATGTACAAGTGCTCTTTGCCAGGCTCAGCCACTGAAGTCTTACTGCAAGGGTGTACATGCTGTTACTAGGGAAAAATGGTTATGTCAGTCTCTTACATAATGTCCCTAATATTTTGATTTCAAACACGGCATTCTTGTCATCCTGAATCTTATGCCTCTCATAGCTAAAGCCTTTACATAAAGCACTGTTGTGAAACAAAGGAAGCAAAAGGTTGGTTTAGAGGTAATAATGAAAAAGCTATTATAAAAGTAAGCAGGTTGCAAAGTGATTGCTCTTAGCTGGTGCTGTCTTGACTCCTTGTATTCTGAAAAGACAAAAGGAGGCTAAATTGTTAATTTAAGAGAGTTTTTATTCATAAACCACAGTATGGATCCATAGGACACTTGGGAAGAGGAGGGCAGTAAAGGGAAGTGGACAGGAAGTTTTTCTGGTACCCAAATGACAGATTAGATGAAACTACTTCTATCTTATTTCCAAACACATAACGGTTTATGCATTTGAAGTATGTTCAAAGCTATGCAATGTAGAAATGCATGGTCAAAGACTTGCATACAACCTTCTCAGGATTTGGTTTTCCTAGAAATTGAGCCTGTGAGGGAATGCTGTTATTCTAGGCTCTCACATGATGCCTGAATTCCTCACTAATACTACATTTTCTGTACTGGCATCAGGAATCTTGGATATACACATATGCATTGAAAATGGTGTAATTTTAGATGAAAAAGTATCTACTATTGTTTTCTTCATAAGGATGGCATTTAATAACCTGATTTCTAGACAAAGGGATGGCACTAAAACTCACTTGCAAGATAATAGACAAAGATACACTACCATGACTTCAGAATTGATTTTGGTGGATTTTAGAGAACACTGTTGGAAGCTTTAATATTTGTCTTCATATGAAGATATAAAGAGTTTCACCCCCTTGCAGAATTAGAAAGTACAGCTGGCAGAAAATAATGTAATACATTATATTACTGACATGTATGAAAGAGCTGAATTAAAAAAATGAACTTTAAATTCATATTTAGGTCAAAAGATATGACAGGTAGGATACATGTGCATAGGACACAAGCTAAATTTTCATGGATAGACAATTCCTTACACAGTTAGTTCTAACTGTAAGCACAACATTCAAATGAAAACAATTTATTTTTTTCCCAAAATTATTTAAAAGGCAAACTCTTCCTTTACCATTTGACAAAAATTGCACTATCTGAGAATACATTGCTGTGTTTGCCCTAAAGGCCACATAAGGCTGGGTGGGTAATTCAGTTAAATTTTATGTGCCTGAGTTTATCTGCATACAAAATGGATAATATCAATTGCTGAGAAAATAATTGAAAGCTTACCTTATACTCATGTTTGAGCAGGATGGAAGCCAGTAGTCTATTAGCTCGTGATGGACCTGTGAAACTGTGTTAGTTCATGTACATACATCCTATCCACATGTGAGAAATATCTCTCATTAAAATTTAAAAGACGGCCAAAGAAAGTGAAACAAAGAGCTTTATTAACAGTGCGTTGGCTGCATCAGCCTCGTGCCCGAGGCCGAGCATGGCGAGGATGAGAGGGATGAGTCCTTTTAAGGTTTTTTGATTTACATACCCACTCCCTCGCTCCTCCCATGGCGAGCTCCACTCCTTTTCTTCCCTATAAGGTGATACAGCCCCTCTTCTTGGGTTCGATTGGGTCTCTCGGTGCCGGTTCGCACTTCCCTTTGTCAGTCCATTGGTTGGTTTAACTGACCCATCAGGGTGTTTCCCTGTCCCGGCCGTGCGTTCCCTGACAAAGAGCTCTGCCCGGTCTCAATTGTCTCACAGACTTCCCAGCTCCCCTCTGTATTCTATAGGCAACAGCAACAAGTCAGCAAGTAACTGCAAACAGAACAGCAGCAAACAGCCGCAAACAGCAGCACGTAGTTACAAGCAGATCTCCAAACGATTCTTTAACCCCCCCAAATAATACAGCCTCCAGGTACCTTGACATGAGTTAACTCCTGCTTGTAATAAAACCGCCTTATTTATTTCTCACACACATGTCTGTGGGAAGCTAGGTTTGATCCCTGGAATATTCTGAGGATATTCCAACAGAGCAGTGGTGGTGGGCCTATGTTACTATTCCCTGCTTTGATGTGTTCCGCATTATGAGATACCCTCTCAAGCATTATCCTTATCCACTGTCAGGTATTCCAGACGAATAGGATCTTGAGCAGGGAGGCTCAGAGGTTTCTCAAACTACACTACAAGGTACATAGGTCACTAGGTGCTATGTTACTGTGCCCAAGGTTCTTCAATTTTTTCCAGTTTATAATCCGTATTTGTAGTAGTTAGACCACATTATGTCCTGGGCAGTATAATTGGATCCATGTAATATTTCTCTCTTTATGATTTTTTTATAATTTGTAAAGATTTGGAGAAAAGGCCACTTCTCTAGTTATGACCAGGGCAGTGTGAAATCCACCAAAGATGGGGCTGTATTATTAGCAAACAAAAAAGATACTGTAAAGTGAGGCAACATGTTTTTTGGTGCATTTTTAGGCATATGTTTGGTAAAGTCTTTTGTAGTTGTACACTATCCATAGATTCATTGCCTTGATTTTTTAATGGAGTAATCTACAAACTAACTGAAAGACTGTTTTGTCATTAAACTGTTGTCACGTACTGTGTACTTTCATGTCTTACTGAAATCTATCTATGCTTTTCTGAGAGAATGAAAATCACTAGTTTTCTCATAAGTTAAGATTTATTACTTTGAAATTCCCAGAGGCTGATTCAGATAAAGATCCCCAGCACGCTACACGCTAGATATCTCTCTCTCTTTTTTTTTTTTTTTTTTTTTTTTTTTTTACTCTGCCTTGTTTTTACTGACTTTGGTTGTGATAGTAGCCATCAATATGCAGGAGTGCAAGATGGGCATCCAAGCACCAAGATCCAAGCACATTGATCAAATACTGTCAGCAACTGATCACAGACATTTTGAATTGAGTGATTTGACTGACGTTATCGAGGCATACTTTGTGGTAGAAGGAGGGTTAAAATCCAATTTTGTGCAGCAATATTTTAGAGCCTTCCCTTTGACTGACAGATTTTAAGGCCAAAGGAGACTGTTAGATCATCTAGCCCCGCATATCACAGGACATTATATTTCTTTCAATGACTCAAGACTAAGTACATTTTCTGGAAAGATGCCTAGCTTTGATTTGAGAGAATCAAGTAACGAACAATATACAATTCCCTTTGGGAGTTTGTTCCAGCTGTTAATCACCTATGCTGTTAAATTTTTTATCTTGTTTCTATTTTGAATTTTCCTTTTCTAACTACTGGGTTCTGTCTTTCCCTGTTAGAATAAAGACTTCTTTAGTACCTTGTGAGGGAGTTTATACACTGCTATCAAGATACCTGCCAGTCTGGGAGGGTGTTTTTTCTAAGATAAACAGACTGATATTTTCAAGTCTTCACTCACCTGAATTTTCTGCAGCCTGGAATAATTTTGCAGCTTTTTTTTCTACAACATCTCCAATTTTTTTCAGTGACATTTTAAAAATGAACTGTGTGCAGTATGCAGAACAGGAGGCAGTTTGCCAGTATCAACCTCACCAGTGCTATCTAGAGGCAGAAAGCCACCACTGTTTTTCATTCCTCCTTCTCCATGCTTGTTTTTTCTAGGT
This sequence comes from Platyrinchus mystaceus, assembly GCA_035041135.1. Taxonomy (NCBI): domain Eukaryota; kingdom Metazoa; phylum Chordata; class Aves; order Passeriformes; family Tyrannidae; genus Platyrinchus; species Platyrinchus mystaceus. The sequence goes on along the minus strand of JAWWLV010000100.1, from coordinate 13,656,912 downwards.
TTCATTAAACCATGTTTTCTCTATATTTTACTGGGAATTAATTTTTGTTTTTCTGTAATGGCCTTGAATTTCTTTTTCACTCTTTCTGCTATCAGGAAATACTTTCCTTATCGTACAACATGTGCTGGATTTTGAGTTTGGGGAATGGAAAAGAAGGGAATTTTTGTTTCTGTGTAAAAAACTCATTATATTTCCATTCCAGCTTTGGTCCCCCTGGTTTTACCCTTGTCTACTAGGTTTGTGTAACCTCCATGGGCTTCTTCTCATATAATACATACTTCTGACTTATACTTAGAAACACGGGGATTTACACTATTCACTTCTAGAAACAGACCCAGTTTAATAATAAATCTTTATTGCAGATTATTTTGTGACTAACCAATTATCAGATTATCTGTATTTTTCATATATGCTTTGTTGTACTTTTTGTCATTAATTTGTTACATAATGGATAAGAGATGTTAAGTCAAAAGCTTCATAAATTGTTTTATTTGTGCAGTAAATTCGCCGAAGTTCTAATCTCACCAAAGATTGAATCTGATTTGATTTACAAGAGCTCTTTTTTCCATTTAGATGGTATCAATTGACCTTGATTATATTATTTTCATTTAGTTTTAATATTTAAATATTATAATCCAATGCTAGCTTTTCTGTCTCTTCCTAGTAGGACATAATTTCCCATTACAGCAATCTTAAATTTTCTGAATCATTTAGAGTGTCTTCAATATGTTAACTAATATAAGACTAGCTAAGACCAGAAAATCCTTCACCAACTTATTAAAATATGTAGATAATGTTAAAGGTCTGTTGATGTAAAACTGCATAATTCTAACAGGTTCTCTTTAACATTGCCCTCAGTTATGAATAGATTTAATTGGATCCCTGTAAAATGATGTTGGTTAAGTGTTGTGTTTCTTTTAAAATCCTGAGCAGAAGTATTAGTACTATTTTTTTTCTGTGTCATTATTTACAAGTCATTATATCCTTTGTTGGAATATCCATGACATCTCTTTATTTCTTGGGTATCTTAAAAAAACTCATTGCATTTCTTAAGTTATTTCAACCAGTGCTTTTCCCCTACATCTTATCTTCTCGTGTAAGTACATTTCCTATTTACTTTCCGTCCTTGTCACTGCTTTTTTGAGTTCACTCTTTCCCATTCACCACAATACAATCTTAATCCTATAAGAGAAGAAACTGGTGCTCTACAGGTCACTTTTGTTCATTACGCAGTTTTGTTCAGCAACAGGTCTGATCCACCTGTGTTCTGATGTGCAATGCAAGAGTACAAAAAATTGTATGAAGTTTGCTCAGATCACACTACTTCTGAATTTCATTTCTTGAGAGTCAATACAGTTTTAGCTGTTGTTTGGTTTTTTTAAGAAAACTAAAATGGAAAAAGCCTCCAAAAATGTATTCCTGGAGTTCACAGTGACACAGAAATAAGCCATCAGCAGGATGAGGACCTGTTCAGTCTCCAGAAAGACATGTCAGCAGAGCTGGGGGTTGCTGGAGTGCAGTCTGTATGCTTAGTTCTTGCAGGCTACAGAAAGCCTGATGGCACTACACAGCTGAGAGGTAGGAAACTCAACTTGATTCTTCATCTGTTATTTTTCCATGTTTTTACCAGGTATGACTGACAACATGGCAGTAGCAAACTGCAAGAACCTAGATGTCTGTTCCAGGACACTGTCTTCCATTAGATCTTGGAAAGCGTACTTCAGTGAGTTCAAGGCCTTATTGCCCATCCTAGCCAAACCCATTTTCCCACTCCATCTACTTCTTCCTTACACTGGTTTCCCTGTCCTTTCCAGCTCCCTTGTCCTGTTTGACCCTTCTCATACTAATTTCTTTCTCTACCAGTCAATCCCTGTAACACACCACTTTTCCTGCTTTCTCTCATTTCTACCATTCCTTGCTACTTTGATCTCAGACCTTTTCCTTCACTAGCTCACAAAATGCTACTGCTCCCAAATGCTATTGGCCTTAATCCTTATCTCCTCACTCTGGAGTCAGTCTCTGGCTCCCTACTCTGTCTTTCTCTGAAAAATCTTCTCAGTATCTCTGATGCAAAATGCAGTTTGGGTTTTTATTCCATGCTGGCAGGGAGACAGAGAGCATGCAAGAGTTGCAGTCTATCAGGACCACAATAGACTACGGCATAGGAGAAGAGGAGATTTTCTGCTTAGATGAGGTCATGAACATCTGTTTGTTGATGGTCTTTGAAAAATCCTTGTCTGTCTCCATGCTCTTTTTGTCACCCTAGATTTCTTAAATATTACTAAGTTTTGGTTTTTTATTTATTTTCCCTCTGTCAGAGAAAGGGAAAGGGGAAAGCAAAAAGGATTAAACTAAAGTAAAAGACTAACCCTGCTGTATTTCAGATTTTCTCTTCCAGAATTCTTGGGGAAAAAATTTTAAGACTTTAAAATACTAATTGAGAGAAGGAGATATTTCCATGAACTCTTTCTTTGAACAAAAGGCCTAAACTAGCCAAAGCTTACCCCTCTGTGCATGAAAATAGAATTGGCAGGAGAGTATCAGTTTTGCTTTAAGTTTGCAAACCACAGCAGCAAATATAATTGCTTTAGTCATTGATATTATTGCCATAGAATTTAACTGAAATATTCTGATTTAATTTAGGTTCGATGAATACTTTTAAAATTGACCTTAGAGGACAAATTTCTGTTATCTTCTTTATACCAATGCTCTGCTACCAGCTTGTAAGTCACTTATTGCACAGCAGTCTGGCAACTGTGTTTTTGTGATAAATACGTAAAAGACAACCTAATCTGTAAGGTTGTTGTTTTCTAACAAACTAACAGTAATAAATTTAAAAATATCTATTTTTGACAAGAAATGACAATCACAAGATCATGCATTATATTTTCATGATCTGTGGAGATACACTATAGTTGTTCTTGCCCTTAGGAAGATTCCTCTTAAAACCCTCTAAATTTAGCATTACAAGACTAGATTTCAAAAGCATTTAGCATCACCATAATATAAATGACAGAAATGTGTAAGTGTGATAGCTGCCTATTTCACAGCTTATGCTTCAATGGTACCTTATGTACTTACATACTTTTGAAACTGTGATACATCTTAAGACATTTAAATACTTCTGAATACCTGGATAATAAACACTTGAAAGCAACAAGCTGAAATGTCAAATTGTGAGTATGGCTTTCAGGACTTTAGAAAATCTTTATTTCAGATTTTTAGGAAGAAAACAATTAATAAGAGTACAAATAACTCATGAGCCATTGCACTATGACAAAATATTTAACACATTAATGTCTTTTTTAATTAACAGCTTTTCTTGGCTGAGACTTTAGGCATCAATTTATGAAAAGAATTGGCTTCATTTTATAAAATTATGGAAGTGTTTGTAGTACAAATTCACAGTGGGATATTTAGTAGTAATAATGGATGTATGTTTGCCAACATAGGGAGTGAATACATCTGCATACATCCATGCACGTGGATTTTTGTGAACTCTTACACACGCATGTGAGGAATTGTGTATGTCATGCAAGATTTAGAAGGCATTGAGTGAGTGAGGAATTGAATGAAAGTTCTGACAGGTTGCAGGAAGAATGTTTCTTTTTTTTTTCCTCCTCTCTGTTTCGAATCCAGTTGTCATAATTTCCCACATTCTTTCTTAGTTCCCTTCCATCATGAAGACTCCCTCTTTATTCCACTAGTGCTTTTCCATTACCTCTTCTACAGTGACTTGATAATATGAATATCAGTAAGACTGAAGGGGGTAAAAATGTGAAAACTAAAGAGTGCCTCACATTGTAGTTAAGCCAAAGAGAGGTCAGCACCTTTTGCAGCCCTGTTAAGAGGCAAAAGAAATGGTGAACTTGGAGATGGCACAAGGACTCCCACTGTCCCTTGGGGAATGGGGTTAAGGGGCTCTTTCCAGGCACGGAGCTGTACAACTCTGTGCTGAAAGGTTTGCACTTAAATTGCAGTTTCAGTTACCTGCATTTAAAAACTTTCCCACTGATGTTTGCAATTTTCAGATATTTTAAGTATCATTGAATCTCTAGTAACTTTTTACTGGTCTTCTCTGTGACACCAATATTTAATTTCATGTTTTGCAGGGCTTGCAGTTTCCACAGACTCACATGTGACCCAGAATTTAGCAGGTGTAGAAAATGGCCATTTTTTAGGTACAACTTAGGCTGTTCTAGGAATCTTACATCACATAACCTTTCCTTACGTATTTTTGGTATAATGAACTTGCCAAACATTGTAATGCAGAATAATGGTTCATTTCCCTGCATTATTGTGTATGTACTACTTTTGTCCATACAGATGTCCAAATTTTATGGAAATTATCATTAAAAGGTATAGCTCTATTCAAATAAATACTGGAAATATGTGACTGCATTCTTGTAATTTCCACTAAATTTCTTTTAATATAAAAAAAAAATTGAGTAACAGAGGAAGAAATGCATATTCTTGCAATTAATCATAGCTGTGACAGCATTTCAATGAATAAAAAGAGTATATGGGATTCAAAAAAAAAAGAAAAAGAAAAGAGAAAACAATCAGAGAAGATTTTGTAACTGTGGACCTTAAGTGAATATAAAAAATAAAAGGGAAAACTAATTTTAGATATTCTTCTGTAGTGAATGCCTGAGTGAGACAGTATCTACCTCAATTTTATGTTCTTTCTCTCCACATGACAGTATGAACGTCAGATGAGAGACTAGTGCTGTGGTAAATATGCAGGATACCCTCCTGATTTTAAAAAAAGAAGTCACACTGATGGATGGGCAGAGCAGTCCTCAAAATTGCTTCTTTTAAGCCACTAACCCAGTGACTGAAGAAAGCATCTCGCCTGGCAAAAACAGACTCAGGAATCTCAGGCAGATAATTCTCACAATGATTTTTTTCTATGTATTTGACTGACTTCTCTCTTAGGGAAGCAAATTCTCCCAATATTGATAATCCTATATGTATGTATGCAACAGAACATAGACCTCCTCAAAACTGTTTTTTTTCCAGAAATTACAAATAAATATGACCAAGACTACCATCGAAATGAGGTAGAGAAAATAGACTTAGGTTTGGCTTATGTATCTCTTTTTTACCTGTGATTCTAAATTTGAGTTAGACATTATCAGTCATTGTCTTTTCAACCTCTCAAAGCACAAGAGGGTGAAGTACTCCCATAAGGAAAATGCAGATGGGAAACTTATTCCACAGGTCCTCATTAGGGCAAGAACCTCAAGGCAATACCTACATTGGTGCTGTCCCTTTGCATTCAAGGAGCAGTGGTTTATGGCCAATTAACCCATCTATGGTTTACACTTTTTGTTCTGCTACCAGCCTGCTCATATCTTGTGTGGTTCCCTCTGCAGTGTTCAGGAAAGCATATACACTTTCTTCATGCTCAGGATGTCTTTGACTTAAACAGCACCAAGTTCATTATGTTAACTCCTTTTGTTATCTCACCAATCCTCAACATACTCTCCAGCTTTCCCTGTGGAGATTTTATTGTTACAGCTGTGTGCTTCTTTGATTAAATAAACAAGTTCACCTATCATTTTAATTGCAAGTTCATCCTGCAGGTTATTATTTATTCTGAATGGAGAAACCATTCAGATTTGATAAGGCTGAAGCACAAGCTGAGGGCAATATGTTGTAAGCAGTGAAGGAGGGAGCTGGAAGGCAAAATTTCCTATAATCACTGATTAGACTGTCTTGTACCTTAGTGCATTAGTCTGTGAAATACTAAGTGGAAGCTGACTGGTTATTCCTATGTCTTTTCAAACGTCACTCATGGCTAGCAAAATTCAAGTTTGTAACCTTTTAACCAGACTCTAGTAATGTCAATATGACTTCTGGTGCTTTTAAAAATCTTGAAGAGAGCTGTTTATTTTCTCAGTTGATTGAATTTTGCCACATCACATGTCACTCTCTTGAAAGTGTTTTTGGTCTGCTAAATCATAATGCACACTGCAATGACTAAACAGCAGTACATCCCAGAAAGACAGCTGCAAGCTTACAGCTATGTTTTAAAGGGCATTCCACATCCCCTGTGTTATCACAATCAATTACAGGAAGACTCATCAGTTCGAATTCTGTCTTTAATGTGAACCCATTTGCAATTCTGATTGTGAAGAGGACCCTTAGAGGAAGACAATCTATAAACTCAGTTTCAAGACTTTCAGTGCATTAAAACAAGTTCCTTCATTTGCCATGATGTTTAACTGAGTTTGAAAGAAATGACAGGTGTGGAAGAAAACCAAAAACCTCATGACAATTTTACAATATCTTGCTGTATAATTTCTTCAGGTAAATTTTGCAGTCTTTTTCTATGGAATACACCTATCTTGTTCAGTTAGTTGCTAGGGAAATTAACCCTATTTTAATTATGCTTGCTGTTTCAATTATATGTTCCAGACATATTTAAGCACATGCCTAACTAAAAACCAATGAAAATTTAAACATTTATATTTATGCATTGGCTTTTATAGAGAAGAGCAGTGGGGCAGGGTGAATCAAGAGCTGCTCTGCTCTTCACAGGCTACTTCCAGGCTTAACAACTTTTTAGGGAAAACAGATACCTGTGTGTCCTTTGGTGCTATCCATCAGTGTGGGGCAGCAAAAAGAATCCTGGTGTATTTTGACTGACTGTGTTTTACCGTCTTCATGAAACTGCAACAAAACTGAGTTCCCAGGATTGTGCAGTACATGAACAGCTTTGAACCTCCTTACCCCATCAACAACAAAACTGCAAGCTGTCAGCCACTGCATTCTCTGAAAACTGTGTTCAACCTCAGGCATTTGATGCTTGATCATTGGAGACCCTTGTATCCCACAACAGTATTGCGTTTTGTTCAGATACACAGGGCTCCAGTTGTGTCTCTCAGGGTTGGCATCCAATGGCCACTGAAGGCTCTCCTCTCTCACTAGGGTGACACCCACTTCATGTCCATTTAATTTTCCATGCATCCCCGTCAGGAAGGCAGATTCTCATGAGCTGACACTCTGGTGAAAAACCTCGTGTATTGTAGTCTGAAATGTGAATAAAAGTTATAAATCCTGAGCCATAAAAAAAGTGTAAGAACTGCTTAGGTATACCTATTAATAATAAAACTCAGTGACTTTTAATTAATCAGTTGTTCCTTAAGTAAGATATATTTCTTTTTACACATAAATGCCCTATCAGATATGTGACTTCGGGTATAAAACATGAAACAGAGTAGCATCACTGCAGACAGTGTTTCTCCCTAGAAACACTTTGCTGTCTTCACCAGAGAAAACATGCAAGCTGTTTGGCATCTTCAGTAGCTTCAAGGTAGTTCATGAAACTGCATTCGAAGTCAGAGATGTGATTTGCCATTTGGTCTGAGTACCATCAGTGGAAAGGAGACATGCAGATGCTCTGGAAACCAAGTAACCACATGCTCCAGCATGCAAGACATAGCTATACTTATCTCACAGTGCAGCTTTAACGAATTCCAGCAGCTTCTACCTGTGTAAGAGAGCAAAGCAGGCAGCACTAGCCCATTGCAGTAGAGCTCCCACCTCCCTTAAAATATGCAGTAACTGAATGTCAAAGATTTCCACTTAGAGACCAGTCATGCACAGAATAATTTAAAGATTATTCTGAAACATAAGTAAGTACATACAAGTCAGCATATGAAAAACATAAATGATATATACTGCAAATACTTACTGCACATACATAAATATAAACTTCTCAGTGTCTTCATGATTTGAAACAAGCAAAAAATAATGGTTATATGGCTGTTATTTTCTCTGTTAATCTGATCTGGGATAGTTAATGTGTAAAAAACCAAGCAACATTTATCAGAAAAAAACCCAATCATTCATTTGGGTATAATTATTCAACTGTATTAATAGTTACTGGGTGCTTTTAGTGCTCCAATAAATGCACCATAACTGAAGTTCTGTGTCATTCTTAATTTGACTCTGCCCAGGGGAGGGTGGGGAAGAGGACGAAGACTGAGAAGGACACTTGCAGAAATGATCTCATTTGTGCACCAGGACTTTGCTTGAAATAGTCATTATGCCATGACAAGTAGATCATATTGATTTTTTGGCTATCCTGTCTTTGATGAAAGTATTTTGACACTTTGAAGATTCATCATCAGCACAGGCAAGAGTTATCTATAGTTTGTCAGTGCCATAGAAGCAATGTTTTAAATTAAAGGCTTAACTTTGTGAATGTGTGTGTTACCATGTGAATTGATTTCTGCTAATTGACCCTGATGAACACAAAAAAAGTTACAAGATCAATATTTAGATACTTAGCTGCCTACCACAATCTGTGCTGTATTTGAGAAGATAGTATTTCCAAGATATTTTTTTAACTGGCTAGAAAACTGTCAAAGAAGATAAACTATCTTTAAATCAGAAAATAGCTTCTTTCCTGCTGTCTTATCAAACAACACCATAGAGTCTAGAAATGTATGCTTGCTGAATTACTAATTGGAAAATTTTTGTGTATTGGATTAGAAGTTATGACACTTGATTTGGATAAACATATTTAAAAAAAATTTGCCTCCTAGAAGTACAGCAAAATATATGGGAATGAAATATTTAATATTATTTTTGTCAGATAAATGCAAATATGGAGGAAAAAATGACTGAAATTCAGGTGTTACCCTAAAAAAATTAAGGGAAGTTTAAAGTATAAAGAGAACATAGAATTTGGATGAGACGTCAGCATCATCAGAAGGTTGAACACAGAATCTGAAGCCCAGCTGTGAATATCCGTGAGACACCTTAAAGGTTAATCAAACATTTGCAGAAAGATAGTCAATATTTCAGTAACGTTGAAATTCAGATTATATTGTTATTGGTAGTTAACTGGCACGTGGCAGCATGGATTGCATGGCTCAGCATGTGACACTGGCAGTTAAGAAAAATGCTCCAGAATCATGGTTCTGGTCTACAAACGGCCAGACCTCACTGCTGAATTGATGCATTACACTCAAGGGCTACTAGAGACCAAAAAGCAGCGATCACTGTCTGAACAAAAAAATCAGGCTGCAAAACACTGCTTACACGAAAATGTGTTGGAATTATCCCTGGTGTATTCTAGTCTCTCAACTTTGCCCAGGAACTGTCTGATAGTTGACACATGTTCAAACTCTGCTGTGGGTGGTCCTAAAGGCTTAACAGTGTGACTAAACACAGCTCAGCCCTTGGGGCCCCTGACCATGGTTTATTTACTGGTATAGATGTCACAAACGCTGCAGAGCACCTTCTGGATTTCAGCTCCAATTCCTGAATTTTAATATCGTCTCTATTAGAAAGGTGTTACCACTTTATTAAAACTAAATAAAATCAGAATGGGAGTTTTAAATCCTGGTTATTAAAAAATAAATGTTTTCCCTGAGATTCTGTCTACATTGTGGTCTAATGTTGTCTCACAATTCACCTTCAACATTTTTTGGTCTTGTTGTCAAGGTAGGTGTTGTGCCACTTCGAAACAGGTGTGCTCAGCAGCTTTGATCCCTTTGTGCTATCCTACGACACAACCTTGCTGCCTATCAGGACAACAGCTGGTTGAGTGCTGTTCCCCATTTCTCAGCCACGGTGTTCTCCAAGAAGTCCCCTTGGAGCAGATTTGCTCTGCAGACAAAGTAGCCAAGATACACACACACAGACTGGGACTGTGAAGTGCATCTCTTAAAACAGAGGCAGAGTCTCTAGTCTCAGGTCTGGAGAGTCCACTCTGATGAGCTCCTAGGTATTGTGTTCAAAGGAATAATATAATGATTCAGCAAGCTACTATTGCTAGTTCCTTTGTTTCTAATAGAAAAAAAAGGAAAACATTTTAGATACCATATTGAATATTTTTTTTATTCAGAAATAAAAATACAGACATTACTACTGCAGTTAACTCTCTGATATTGTATTTTATCTGACTTACGAACTAGATGAGATACGACGTCAAATTCATAAGAAAGTGCAGAAAAGTTCAAATGTCTTGAACAAAGGATGTTTAAGCTACCTAAAGCTACCTAATCAAATTATAAAGAAGGTAAATTCTCTTACAAGTGTTTTGTAACTCAACTAGGGCACAAAATAAATTATTATCTTTTTCTGTGTTTGTTCACATGTTGATATATAATACATAATGCATACACAATACATTTTCAAACAGTTGCCTGCATTTTTGATCTAGTGTGTATGTATGATAGCTAATATGAAATCTTAATGAACTGTTTTTATTTACTAAAATAAAAAAAAAATGTCTAGTGCAAAGACCTATTTTCTTCCAGTTAAAATTTTCTCTTCAAAGAATGATCTCTCGCTTAACATGAGAAAACACATACCCTGAAAACCTGCGTTATTTAGTACTCTTCAACTTCCAATGTATTATTTAACTTTCAACAACATACCTGAGGACATAATCCAACACAAAAGTAGAAAAGGAAATCCCTCCTCCCCTGTCTAAAATGCTAGATGAAGTATGCTCATTATTTGTAGTGTTTATTTTAAGAAAAATTAACTGTGAAGGGTAGCTTCAGGTATTGAATTTGTTTTATTGCTATAAGCTTAAAACAAAGCAAAACAAATGACAAAAAAATAATACTTCAGGCTTTTATCCAGGAATATATTCTGCGTGTACATTCCTCTTGATGATAGGTAAATTCAAATGAAAGTTCAAGAATATGCCTAAGGATAATACTTATAACACATTCAAACCAATGTAATTTGATAATCAGTATCAAGTCTTTAAAGTCCCATCTTCTAAGGAATTTAATACTGCCAATTACTATTTCTGATAATGGAAAACAACAGCTAAAGTAAAAATACTGAATGCGACTCTAGAATGCATGTTAAATGGAAAAATAATGCTTAATACATATGCTTAAGAAGATGTATTTAGATCACTGAAAAATAATTATTTTCCACACAGAAACTCTGCTTACAGCGTAAAGTAATTCATATAGTTGTCCAAAACATATATACATATATATACATACAATTTTGAAAATTGTGGTCCATTTAAATAGGTTAAACAAATTGTTAAATGATTTAAAAATACAGGAACATAAGTTGCAAGATAATTTGAATTCAAATCAGTAAATAATTCCCATACATGAAGTTACATTATTGACTTTCAAGCATATAAAATACAAAAAGCAATAAGTATTTATACCCCTGCAGGAAAAATTACCCAATTACCTCACAAAATCCTGTTATCAGTTTAGCAACTAAAACAAACATTTGCTGAAAGTAACATTGCTCGGGGGTTTTTTTCAGAATATTATTTTAAAGGCATAAATAACTCAAAAATTACTATTGTCCATATCACACTCAATTTGCTGGTTTTAGATAGATTAATACACTTATTTTTAAAAAATTATGCTTAGGGTAGACTGAGGGAGGACTCTGGGGACTTTTGGAGTTTTTCTTCTAGTTCCTGTGCTTATTTGAATATTTTTGTCTAACTTACATACCCATCACATACATTAATTTATTCAGAGAAGAAACTCCTAAATTTTTATTCAAGGCAACATAATCATAAGTAATATAGCAAATATCTCAAACTTTAAAGGCAGATAATTTATTTATGTGTTTCTGCTGAGATTGAAATCGTGGTGAAATGAAAGCTCTCAAATTTCTACAGATCAGAATCTTGTATACGTGCCGAAATTATTCATGTGTAGCAAACTAAACACCATTATTACTCCTTTCTAGTACTGATATATTATTATATTTTCTAAATGTGAGTCCTGGGATTAAAGAACCGAATACAGACTTGTTGATTTTTATGTCAGCTTTACCCTCTGAAAAAATAGAAAATATAGAAAATTCTCTCTGTATGACCAAGCACTACATTGCGCAATAAAGGTTTTTCATAGTTTCTGGCAGTTAATAATATCAGAAATATATCAGTGAGCAGTGGAAAGCCTCAGCATTAAAATCTCTCATACTTCACTGGATTCAGTTACTTGCACCCACTAACCATTAAGATTTCTCTGTTCCCATTTAGGCCGACAGGATCCAGGATTTCAGAAGTTAAGTCCCATATATTTTTAAACATGTACATGAATATGTACACACCTATATACCTTATCTCTATTACTCCAAAAAACATATAGATATGGACACATTCTTTCTATCTTTCTTTATCTTCCTTTGCCTTGCTGCTAAGTGACTGTTTTACCAAGCAGAGCTTGTATTCATTTGGGTTTGTTAATAAGAAAAGTCAATTTTCACTGAATAATCATCTCTGTTTGGTAAGCAAGCCCTTAGTTATTGTTATGCATTAACAATTTTTTTAATAGGAAGGTGAAGAAAGAACACTGGCCATTTTACACATAGGCAACATAATAAACAATCAAATCTAATTTTTTTAGTGTTATTTTTCTTGAATATTTATATTATGATAGCTATTATGTGCTGAAGTCAGAATTGTTGTCATGTTGAGCCAGCTACCAGTCAAACAGAACACCCTGCTCTCCCAAGCTTAGACATTGAACAACTAGATATTCTGGGATAACATTGGTTCATATAGAGTCCAGATTTCAGTAATGATATGGTAATGGCTTCCTTCCTGCATCAGAGCCCACTGAAGTGAAAATATTGGTAGGCTGATGACTTGGTTTTATTCTGTTCTGTTTGTTGAACTGTACAGGTTGAAGAAGAATAATGCTTGATGCAGCTTTCCTGGAAGATTTGACTATGTCACTTTGCCACATGAGCGTAAGACAAGGTAGTACCAGAAGAACTGATCATTACAGGAATGCTGTGCGCCTTCTGCCTTTGGACCTAATTAGGATAGTCCCAGCAATGGTTTACACACAGCTGAAAGGGTAGCTGTAGTGTGTGAGTCCCTTCTAAGGGGAACTGAAGACCCTATATGCCAACCAGACCCACCTCACATGGAAGTCTGCTCTCTCCCCAGGTAGGGGCCTGAGAAAGGGATGTTACCAGGAGACTCCCTGAACTAGTTTGGCTGCTTGATTATTTCCCACTGTTAGTTGTGTAGGTCAGCAGTTACAAGGTTGATAAGAGAAGTACCGGGGTAATCAAAAAAGACTTCATGGCACTGGGCCACCTGGCTGAAGTGACAGGAGCACCTCAGGTGCTAACAGATGGTGTTATCAATTCCTACCATAGCAGGGATGAATGTCAAAAGTAACAGAAAAAGATGTAACCAATTAATGGCTTAAAGACTGGTACCATCAGTGGAATTTTGGGCTTTTTTGACCATGGAGCATTTTATATGGCACCAGGTCTGCTGGAGATAGATGAGATTCACCTATGTAGAAGGGGAAAAAAGATGCTAGCCCATGAGTTGGCAGGGCTGATTGCTTTAAACTAGATTTTAAGGGGGAAGGGGATGAGACCAGGTTCGGTAGAGATGAGCCTACAGGTAGCATGTCTGAGTTAGTGACAAAATCAGCAGCCCAGCTGTAGTGCATATATACCAATGCACACAGTATGGGTAAGAAACAGGAAAAGCTGGAGGTCACTGTGCAGCAGGAACAGTGTGATGTAGTTGCCATCATGGAAACAGGATGGGATGACTGGCATGACTGAAGTGCTGCAATGGATGGTTATAAACTCTTCAGAAGGGACAGGCAAGGAAGGACAGGTGGTGGGGTTTCTTTGTACATTAAGAAAGTGTTTTGACCATATAGAACTGAGGATAGTGGACCAGTCCTGTTCAATATCTATATTGATGATCTGGATGGGGGGATCGAGTCTTGTCTTAGTAAGTTTGGGGATGACACCAAATTGGGAGCAGCAGTGATGATGTGCTGGAGGGAAGGAGGGTTCTGCAGAGGAATCTGGACAGGCTGGATCCATGGGCTGAGGCCAACTGGGTGATGCTCAAAAAGACCAAGTGCCAGATCCTGTCACTACAACACCATGCAGCACTACAGGCTGGGGACAGAGAGGCTGGATAGTGGCCCAGGGGATACTGATTGACAGTGGCTGAACATAAGCCAACAGTATCCAGGTGGCCAAGAAGGCCAAGGGCATCCTGGATTGTATTAGAAATAGTATGGCCAGCAGGACTAGGGAAGACATTCTTCCCCTGTGCTCCGCACTGGTGAGGCCAAACCTTCAGTGCTGTGCCCAGTTCTGGGGCCTTCAATTCAGGAAGGACATTGTGGTCCTGGAGCGAGACCAGAGAAGAGCAACAAGGCTGGTGAAGGGTCTGAAGCACAAGTTCTATGAGGAGCAGTTGAGGGAGCTGGGGTTGTTTAGCCTGGAGAAAAAGAGGCTCAGGGTTGCCCTTATCACTCACTACAGCAACCTGAAAAGAAGCTGTAGCCAGGTGGGGGTCAGTCTTTTCTCCCAGACAACCAGAGACAGGACAAGAGGACATAATATCAAGCTGGGTCAGGGAAGTTTAGGTCAGACATTAGGAGGAATTTCTTTACAGAAAATGTAATTACATATTGGAATGGACTTCTCAGGGAGGTAGTGGAGTCACCATCCCTGGAGGTGTTTAAGGAAAGACTGGATGTGCCATGATCTAGTTGACAAGGTGGTATTGGGTCCTAGGTAGGACTCAATAGTCTTAGAAGTCTTTTTCAGACTACTTGATTCTGTGATTCTAAACTGTCATTATGGGTCTCTGAAATGTCCAGAACAGCACCACTTCTCATTAGTTTTATTTATGTCTGTAATTGTTCTGATAATAATTTGAGAATCTCCATTCCAACACTTCAGAGCTGTTCACTGCAATAAACTAGTTATCATGAAAGAGGTCCACACATTCCTGTCACTTTGTCATGCATAACTGCCTGGGAAAAGATTAATGAAATTACTAAGTGCTCCTTCTGTTTGAAATTATGATTCTCTGCAGTCAGGGGGTGTACCCACTCTTCCTCCTTTTGCATTACTTAAAATGGAAGTATGAAGTTAGTGGAAAATTATTGGAAGTATGAAGTTAGTGGAAAATTATGACTGAACCATGCTGACCCACTTAACAAGAACTGGTAAATATGAAGAATATTTTTTTTTTTTACTGTTAACATAAGCACTACTACCATAGAGTTCCATGAGTGCCATTCTTTTCATTCTTTTCACTATTTACTGAGAGATCCTGCTCTTGCAAAACAGTTGCCAAGACCTCACCAATACACTGAATGCTGCATATTATAAATTGTCTGTAGGGACATACCCATTCATTATGCCAGTTCCATCAAAGCCCAGCCTCTTAGTCCACTGAGATGTATTCTTCAGTCTCTGTTATGCCTCTTCAGATCTTCAAGGTAGTATTTTGCTGTAGGCAATGTGGATTAGAAAAAAAAAACGGAAAAGCTAATTAGAGAAAAACATTTACAGTTTACTTTTGTGAAGTTAAAAAAGGAGAGGAAAAGTTGTATTTTAATTAAAAAAAAAAAGGCAGATCAGGACTTTTTGAAATGCAACAGTTTTTTATACTCCTAGGCATTTCATTGATTTGCAGATCTGTTCCAAGCATTTATTCAGTGAAACAAACCATAACGACGTTAGAAATATAGTGAACAAGTAGAATATATAAAAGGACAGAAGGTGTTTCAAAGAGGACCATTACAGCCTGCCCAGCATCTCAAGAGGGAAACTGGCTAAACCTGTTATCTGTTTTTCTTGAAGTTTTATTTTCAATTTCAAGGAGGACTCAGAAGAATTAAACATTCACCTATCTGAACAACAACAAAAAAAAGCAATTTATACGTGTATTATTTTGTTTCTACTTTAATGGCACCTAGATGTGAGAATCAGATTGGGATTCCTTGTAGCTGCTGGGCATAAGTATCACTAAAGCAAAACTTAGAGTTGTGAAGCACTTAATATCTCAGCAAAAGTCATGACAGTATAAACTACTAGCGAGGGAAGACAAATGGAACTGCAATTAGTTATGGGCATAGTTTGCAGTTAAGGTTTTCACTCATCTTAATTCTGTTTTTATCAATAACAATAAGCAATGATTAAAAAAATCACATGTGAAAAGAAAAGCAACTGGCCCCAGTCAAACCAAGGGCCCATCCAGCACAGTATGCTGTTTCAGAGAGTAGCCAGTAATTTATGAATGGAGAAGAGTATAATGAACAGTAATAGAAATACTTCCCCAAAGTACTCTTCTGGTCCTCAACAGCTCAACTTCCTGATGTGGTTAATAGTCTGGGGTGGTTTACTCTCTCATAAATTTGTCAGATTGCTTTTTTGCCAAACCGTTTGGAAGCAAGAAATTTCACACCGGTGCTATCTATCCTGTATAGTGTAAGGACCTGTTGACACAAGAAGACTTGAAAGAGAGTAAAGTCATGTGTTGGAAGAGAGGTGTGAAGTTGGCAAACGAATGGGGAAGACTGGCCACAGTCTTTAATGGCATAACAGTTTCCAGGATCAATCAGACTGTGAGGAGGTGGTAGCAAAACAAGCACTTGCATTGATTGACTGCAGAGCTTTCTACATCTCTATATTCTGCCAGTGGGTTTTTGTGTTGCTTCTTTATATATATGGCATTGCTACAAAATGAGGAGGAGGTGTAGGAAGAGTACTGAAGTTCCAGTGACTGCCCCTGGTGCCCCTTTTGCTTCTGTCACCCATGCTGTTTTTCTTGTAGCTGAAAAAAATTCTTCTAGGCATCAAGGGCAAAAGGGCAACTGGAAATACCACCTAGGGTCAAACTCCTTTCTCTTTACACTCTTCATCAAGCAGGAGTGTACATGTGTGGTTTTTTCCACATGTCTAAAGTATGCAGAATGTTTAAAATGGCTACACAACAATTTAGTGCTTGAAGTCAGTCAAGGTAAAAAGACAGTAAGATGGGGATCTTTCCTGACAGCTGTAGAAACCACCAGCACTCTCTCTTTGTTCTGCTTTACAGCACTATCCATTATTGTCAGCATCATTGTCATAGCTGGGATGTGGCAACCTTTTTCTCCTAAAAGGCTTAATTTGTGATCTAAAACATTCCTAATAAGCTTAGTATACATTCCAAGGGAATGGGAGACAGCAGGCTTAATATTGTATCGTGCTTTTCGCACACTGCAGGAATGGAAAGCTCTCAGCATGGTTTATGATCAAGGTCAATGAATGCAAGTAAATTCATTAAAGCATTTATGGGGGGCCTGGGTAGATTAGATGCCCTTACTGACCTCTGCACTATATTTTCACTCCTCTGCAGATAAACTAATAAAGAGGCTTCATCGGAGCCAGATATTTTCAGGGTGAGCATTGCTATCAACATAATCATAGCGTATATTCATACCTTTGTTCTTATATTTTGTAGTCTTTGTGTCTTGTTTAGAAAACATACATTTACTGCTCTTAAAAATGTACCTACAGAATGTATATGCAATCTTGTATTTCCTGAATCCAGTGACACCCATGCTTTTGGTATATATCCAGAAGACATACTTTTATACATTTTTCCTAAATAAACTCATGTGGTGGCAGGGGAAAAGGTTTTTGGTTGAGGATTGGTGACTGTTTCTCTTTTTTTTTTTTTTAAATTTTGTCTTCTTTCTGTTAATTTTAACTTCATTATTCAGTTGAATTATAGTGATGTTTAAAGCCCTGGAGGCAAACTGGTTTCATTTGATTTCTTCTGATAGATGAGAAAAAAAATAGGAGTTGCAATCTTGTATTCCATACTCTTGTGCTTACATTTTTAACAAGCCTTTCAAACTAAAATTGATTTTTCTCTTTCTTTTAAAATAAAAAAATGTATATTTTATGAAAAAATTAATACATTTTTTTTTTAATTGATCAGCATTCACATCTAGGAAGATAAGAGGAACAGTTGTCTTCTTAACTGCTGATAAAAATCAATGATATTTCACACTTTTATTTCTTTTAAAGAAGAAGATAAAATGCACAATGTCAGTGTAAAAACTTTCACAGGTAATTATTATTTTAAATCCTGCATTTCTGAGTTACTGTCTGCTTTATGTCATGGAAACCACCATTTTAGGGTAATCCAAGCTACAAGCATTTGTAAAGTCCAGTGACATAAATACAAAAAGATCAATTGCAGATGATAGTGAGAACCAGTGATCTTCAAATCTGACTTTATCCCTCGTACGGTGAAAAATATTTTATGGCTATCTCAATCACAGAATCATAGAACTGGCTGAGTTCATTGAGTTCAACTTCTTGCCCTTCACAGGACACACCAAGAATCACACCATGTGCCTGAAAGCATTGTCCAACTGTTTCTGGAATTCTGTCAGGCTTGGTGCCGTGACCACTTCCCTGTTCCACAACCAACCACGCTTTGGATGAAAACTCTGTTTCTGATATGCAGCCTAAACCTCCCCTGACACAACTTCAGGCCATTTCCTCGAGTCCTGTCATTGGTCTTCACTGGATTGAAGGGATCAGTGCCTGCCCCTCCTCTTCCCCCCATGAGGAAGTTGTAACTGCAGTGAGATTTCCCCTCGGTCTCCTCTTCTCTAGGCCAAACAGATCAAGTGACCTCAGCTGCTCCTCATAAAGCTTCCCCTCCGGATCCTTCACCATGCTCATTGCCTTCCTTTGGATGCTCTCTAATACCTTAATACCTTTTTATAGTGTGGTGCCCAAAACTGCCCCAATATTCTGCCACCCCAGTGCAGAGCAGAGTGGGACAATCCCCTCCCTCACCCAGCTGGCGATGCTTTGCCTGATGTCCCCCCCCCCGGACACGGTTGGCCCTCCTGGCTGCCGGAGAATAACTCTAATACATTGTTGACTCAAATGGTATTGCTGTCTATAATCTCTTATCTGAATATCTGTATGAATCTATAAACACTTGGACTTGTGGCTTTGTGTAATTTGATATAGTGACTATAATATTTGCAGGTATTTTGCTGTAAGGGAGAACAGAGAACATAGGCTGAGAAAATTGGGATTTTCAGCCTGAAGAAGAGGTGGCTTAAGGATGACCTAATTTTACATTCCAGGATCTGAAGAGAGTTTGCAACAAAGATGGAGAGGGACTTTTTATAAGAGCATGTTACTACATGGATGAGTGGGAATGACTTCAAATTGAAAGAGAGTAGGTTTAGACTGGATACTAGGAAAAAAAATTCTTTACTGTGGGTGTGGTGAGGCACTGGAAGAGGTTGCCAAGAGAAATCATGGATTCCCCGTCCCTGGAGGTGTCCAAGGCTATGTTACATGAGATTCTATCAACTTGGTCTAGTGGAAGGTGTCCTTGCCCATGGCAAGGAGGTTGGAACTGGATGACTTTCAAGGTCACTTCAAACCCAAACCATTCCATGATTCTATGATATGAGTAGTTCCTTTTTCATCTGTATTAAATTGGGACTTGCAAAGTTTGAGTATCTATTCCTCCCCCACTCCTGGTTAAAAACCCAGTTCTTCCCTTGCTAGTCTAATTATTAGCAAATTGATAATAATAATTGCAGAATAAGTAGAAAAAGAGCTAAGGCTGTTGCAGTATGAAAGCTTGCTAGTCAAACATACTCTTTAGTCAACAAAGATATCTAGAGAAGCCAAACTAAATGCTTGTTTAATACAATGAGTTAACTGAGGAGAGCACTGTCTGTCAGGATGAGGCACTCTGGCATTTTCTACAGGCCACAGCTCCTCCCTCAGCAGCAAATATTACCAAAACTATTGTTAAAACCAGAAGGGGAACAGAAAAATTGAGCACTCTTCCTCAGTAGAGCCAAACCCTTAAGATTAGTACTCCTACTTCAAGCAGGAGAATGCTTTCTAAATGACTTGAGGTCACTCAAAAAGGTAGAACTTTGGGTTACTTTTCTAGAGGTTTCAAGATATTATCTCCAGAGATGCTTTTGTCTTGACATTCTTTATTTTATACATTTACTGTGGAAAAGAAATTGTTATGACTATTCAGCAATGACATTTTTTGTTTACCTCAGCTACAATGTATGTTGTTAAACACACCGAACAGACTTAATTCACAGTGACCAAAAAAAGAACATTCATTACAACAATGTGCAGCAAAAGATGTGTTCATAGACATCAGGTTGTATCAGGGGTCCCTAGTCTGTGGAAATACAGAATATGAACTTGAAAATTAAGCCCATTGGAACGTCTATTTCAAGGAGTTCCATGTACTTTTGCAATAATGGGTCAATGTCAAGAGCTGAAAGATATTTCTGGGCCTGCTTTTTCTGGGTCTGCTGAAAGCCTGACTTTGTAACAGATTTTCAAAAGAGTATGCAGAGACTACTTGAATAAACAAATAATTATAGATGTGTGCCCATATGAGAGCATTTTTACCACATTATTCTTACTGATGCCACCTGTAAACCTGGCTTAATTTTTTATCTCCTCTATAAACTGTGTTTTAAGTATGCCCTGTTAAGTAGACATTTAGCAAGGAGAATCATGTGCTAAATTTTTTGGTACTTCCTTAAGGTCGTGTATAAATGATAAAGGAAAACATAATAAAAGAAATCCAGATTCGTATCTGCCAGTATGAGTTTATCTCCCTCTTCTGATGAAATATGTCTTTCGCTAACAAAGACATGTATTTTGCGATCTACCCTAAGAACAGGTCCTTACCTGAATTGAAATATCCAAAATTCCTATTCTGAAAATGGCTTCTGATTTGGATAAAACTTATCAAAATAATGGCATTGTTATGGGACCATTGTCACGAAATGGTGTTTTGTTGACTGAACAGTAAAATGAAACTCGTTGAATTCTTCATTTGAAATAATACTCATTCACTGTTACCCTGTTCTTAGAGACAAGATTCTACACATAGCAGTCACAGCTACTGTGACTGTAACAGCTACTACTCAATAAACAATCCTCAGTTAATAATTTTCAGAAGTAGTCTCTGTACTGTTTAGCATATAGAAGAATAAGTATTAATTGTTCACCTTACATTACAAGTCATCTAAATCACACTGTTTGTTTTTTTTGGTAGCCCAAAACTTTTACAAACAAGACCACAACAGACGGATGATGTGAGTATTCAGATAAATACTTACTGTGCTAGGATTCAGGTACTTCCTTGGTTGTCCAGACTTTCACAAATAAAGAGTAACATGACTCAACAAATCAAATAACTTTAAGATCTATTATTGTTCAGAGAAATCTTGACAGATTTATTTTTAATCCATGGGACTAAAGGTGCAGAAAGTAAGAAGATCTCTACTAATTTATTTGAGAACAGAGAAAAGAATGGCCACTAATGCCGAATTTCAAATGAGAAGACAAGGTTACCTCAGGTCCTAAGCTTACATGGGTATGTAGGCTTTTCTTTGAACCTTACAAATCCTCTTTCCATTACTCAATTCTGTGCAAAAATTAGGTTGAGAAGGCTAAAATGAAGCTCCAGGGTGGCTTGGCAAGCTCACCACCCAGGATGCATGCATGGTTCAATACCATGTCCTGCAGCTTGGACTGAGGAAGTTTATCTGCTTCAACTATATATTTAGAGTGCACATGCAGAAGACCTTGTGTGGAGATATATTTGCCTCACGTGACTTCTCACATGACTTCTGTTTTGTTGTGAGCATAGCTAGCAAAGGGAAATTAATTTGCTTTTTCCCCTCCAGCATAATTTTGGAAGTTACCAAAACTGAATGCAAAATCTTATCTGCCTTGGGGAAGAAGGTAAGGAGGACTTTCAGACTAATCAAGAATACAGCCCCTACTGTAAGGATTCTGTTCAACATTCTTTTCCAGGCTTCCTTTACCTCTGTCAAACAACTTGTGATCAAGAATTTTCCAACAGGAGGTGATCCACAAGACACTCCATACTGAGGGTGTAAAGAAAAATAACAAAGAAAAAAAATGTAGGCAAGGTTCACTGTGTTCATACACCTTCTAAGATGACTTTATTACATTTAGAACAATTAATACAGCCCAGAAAAAAATTGTGTAGGACTTTTTAGTGAATTCAAGACTGGTCCTGAGACACTTGAGATTTTGCTGTCAACAGAAACCAAACTGGGATAAGTTTTAAAGGTATAGGAAAAAAAAAACATTTCTGGGCTACTTGTTTGCACTGGTATGTTGGGAACTGAGTTAAACAAGAGAAACCACCAAGTTCCTTAAAATGATCATCTCGCTTCATGAGGACCAGTGTGGCCAAGTCAGATATGGCAATGCACTTTCTGAGCCCTTTCCAATATCCAATGGTGTGTAGCAAGCGTGGGTAGAGCCCTTCTCAAATCTTCATTCATAAAGCCTAGCCATGATCATGATTTTAATTGTCATTTACTATTTAAGTTTTGCTGCATTTTTCAAGCAGGAGTTTCTCTTTTTGCCTCTGAATTTTTTCCTAGATGCCTAAGTAAGTACAAAGGATTCGGGAAAAAAAAAAAAAGTGCTGACATGCACCAACTTGCACCAACTACTTTGTTGACAGAAGTTTTTTGACAGTAACCTTTAGAAGAGAAAAACTGTAAGAAGTACGAGAGGTGTCCCTACCCACAGCCAGGGCATTGGAACTGGATGATCTTCTAGGTCCCTTCCAACCCAAACCTTCCTATGATTTGGTCTATGATAGTGTTAGAATATCATATATCACTGCAGCTGGATCTGAAAAAAATCTTGTGGCTACAGAAATTGTGATTAAACAAAATGGAAACTCTGAACATAGTATGTGATGGTTTTAATATTGTTTAACATAAAGACCACTATATGAATACTGTTTGACCATCCCTATTAAGCAGGCCAGAAGCAAGCAAACACCACCAGTGCTTGCTGACCCCATATATTACCAGTTCCTGCCTGAAAAAGAGGGCACAGTGTGTCAAATATTTTCAAAGCAGAATAAATAAGGAAAACATGGATAAGGAGGAGGTTGTTAAAGCCTTAAAACTAAGAAAGCCAGGCTATAGTCTTAGTCTACTGCTAACTGTAAACTAGCCAACGTTATTCCAGTTTACAAAAAGGGTGTGAGGGAAGACCCTTGTAGTCTAAATGCGGTACATAGAAAAATGCAGCTTCCTGAGGAGGAGACAAGGAGAGGGACATGCTGACCTCTTCTCCCTGGAATCCAGTGACAGAATATGCAGAAACCGTTCAAAGCTGTACTGAGGAAGGTTCAAACTTGACGTTGGGAAGCATTTCTTTACTCACAAGACGGTACAGGCTTCCTGGAGAGGTGGTCAATGTCTATCAGTGTTTAAGTCGCATTTGGTCAATGTCTTTAATAATATACTTTAACTTTTGGTTAGCCCTGAATTGGTCAGGCAGCTGTAATAGATGATTGTTCTAAGTTCCTTTAAATTGAAATATTCTAATCTAGTCTAATCTAGTCTATTTCATTCTATTCTATTCTATCTATATCCAAGAAGAGGGTTTTTTTTTCCCAATGAGAATATGATTTTTGCCCAGTTACAGACAGCCAGTTTAATAAAGCATTGCTAGCATTTTTAATTTTTATAAATAATTTACCAACAGTGCTCTTCAGGCATCTTGCACCTCTTACTAGCATATTTATCATGTTTATACTTCACCTGTAGAGAATCCAGAGAGTCTCAACTTTATAAACCTCTTGCTTTACTCTTTCTGTTATCTAGGAGTCTCTGGCTGTGGATATATTTTATGTTTTGGATGGCAATTGTCATGGTTTTTGCTCTTAAAACTAAGTAGGAATTTTTCCCTTCCCCCTGCCCATTGTGTGAAAGGGATGTTGGATGTGGCCTGGGCAGTTAGGCAACACAATGGACTAGCCGGCAAGTCCGCATTCCGAGTTAATGGTCCTGAAGACTTTGTCTGTTGGGGGCTTTGGCTATTGCCAGAGCTGGAAGGGTAAGAAGTTCTTTTTTTCTTTTTTCCTCTCATCTCCTGGGAAATGGGGGGAGGAGTTTTTGGATTTTTTTGGCTGCAGCCGAAGGGGACGGGAGAGTTCTCAGTGGCGACCGACAGCAACGGAGTGCGGGCAGCAGCAGTCTCTTGCTTTGGAGAGGAACTGTTTCGGGAGAGCTTCTGTGTTTTTTTGTTTGTTTGTTTATTTGTTTGTTCTCTCCTCCATTCCGTTTCTTTTCTTCCTTGACAGCAGTTTTTGTGCACATCAGAGGAGAGGGGGGTCTTCTCTGCACGCTTCAACTGGAAAACTGAGTGAGGGTTTTTTTTTCTGCTGGGAAGGACCTTTTTTTTTGTTGTTTGTTTTTTTTTTTTTTCTTTCCCTTCTCCCTCTCTCCCCTTTCCCGAAGAAGACCTCCATTTTCCAGCTTCTCCAGCACACCTGGGGAGACACCCCCCTACCCCCCGGCCCCACATGGCTATCATCAGTGATCCAACGGCACCCCCTGCTGACTCTGGTTAGGATTGCACCAAAGGGCACAAACTGAATGGTTTACCTTTTGTTGTTTATTTGGTTATTTTTTTGTTTTGAAGTGGATTACTTTTGGGAATAGAACTATTGTTTGGTTGTTTTATATGCGGTTTTTTGTTGTTCTGCCAACCTACATATATCCTTTAATAAAGGGCTCTTATTTTTCCTTTTTCCACATTTTTTCTCAATTGAAGCCTCTTAATTTAGGATTTACAATTGCTTAGGGGGAGGAGTTTTGGTCTTCCTCGTGGCTTGTCCTCAGCAAAACACTTGTGTCTCATTTGAACCAAGACAGTGTCAAAGGGCAAATAGATGGTGCCAGGTTCAGCACCATCTAAAGTTAGCAAGCGTTCCCTTCCTCTCTGAATAACCATGGCTATCATTTCTACAGCTGTGGTGACTGTTTTCCCAAAATTATGCGATGAAAAGATCCATTTGATGACAATCAGTGGACATGTGTCCAGTGGCATCCACTGTGCTAGAAGACTGTAGGGCTGAAAAGTGGAATAAAAGACAAACAGGTTAATAGGCAAGTTTGATTTGCGATGAAAAGCAGTCTGAGTGGTTAGCTTTTTGATTACTACATCAAGAACAGTCTTTGCTAGAGGGGTGAGTTGTCGTGATGTTAAATCTGAGTCTCCTTCCAGCAGCTTGAAAAGGGAATGTAGGTCTTGTATTTTGTCCTCTGCTATTTTAAGTCCAGCTGCTAAAGCTGCATGGATTACTTCTTGCTACACTTGTTTCCTGTTCTGATTCTGCTGCAATCAAAATGTCATCCATGTAATGATACAGTAAAACAGTGTCAAATTGTTTTCTGACTGGACTTAACATGGCTGCTACAAATTGCTGACAGAGTGTAGGACTATTCTTCATGCCCTGAGGTAAGACTGTCCAATGGTATCTTCTGTAAGGTTTTGCCTGCTTGTAGTTGCTCATCCACTAATTGGTGTAAATGCAGCAGCTTTGTTTCAGGGAGGGGCCACTGACTGATCCACACAGGGTCATTTGTTTTCCAAGTTAACTGTGGGATTTACTGCAGAAGAGTGGCCCCTAAGAAAAATCCATGGTTAACTGAATTCCCCATTGACTCAAGCAGTCCCTCCCCCACAATGTTGGTGATCCCAGTAGGACATGTTATTGATTAAAAAGTGATGCTCGAGATAGTCAAATTATAATTAAAGAATACATTTATTAGTAAACAACAGAAAACAGAACAGTATGACATGTTAGATGCTCACCGGGGACTTACAAGTCCCACAAACAGAGTATCTCCCTAAATTAAATGTCCCTTGTAGTACTTTACCAAGTGTTAAATGTCCAATTGTCCTCTTTATTCTGCAGCCGCCTGTCTCAGGTTTTCTGTCACGGCTGCTCTGAACAGAAGGTCTGTTTCTAGGACTGCTAAAATTGTAGCAGGATGCATCTTCCTGGAAT
>JAWWLV010000100.1:13613051-13625489 GCA_035041135.1 Platyrinchus mystaceus | reverse complement strand
TTTTTTTTTTTTTTTTTTTTTTTTGTGCAAGTGTATTGGGGTATCAGATGGTTTCAAACTGAATTGCTATAAAAACCAGCATTGAATAACTCACCAAATGTGTAGTAAAAAATCATGCAAATTTGGTAAGAGTTTAAGGAAGCTTTAAACCCAAATAGCTGAGCTAGTAAGCTCTAATATATAGTCTCATAATTAAAGCTGCATTAGTGTCACAGAATTAGAAGATGATTAGTGCAATGCCAGTTTTTGAGGAAGATTCCAGGAGATGTCATGATAATGATAGACCACTTGTATAAAACGCATTGCTCGGCACTCTTCTGAAAAAAAACCCTATTATTCACATGAATAAATAGTAGACATTAAGGAAGAGTTAAACAGATTTTGCTTTGAAAACCTACTGCAGTTCTTTGAAGAAGATTGTAAGCACACGCACAAGGGATGTGCATGACCAGCTGATATGCTCTGCTTGGATTTCTGAAAGTTGTTTGGCAAGGTCCCTTCCCAGTGAGTCTTAGAGCAATTCAACTGTTGTGGCATAAAGGAGAAGGCCATCACATTTTTAAATAACTGACTCAGAAGATGGAAAGCAGAGAGTTGGAATAAATGGTCAGTATTCTCAAGGGGGTAAGGTTGGCAGTACACCTCACAGTATATGCACTGGGTCAACTTTGTCCATAAATGGTCAGGGGAAAGGGATGAACAGGAAAGGACAAAGTTTACTATCGACAGTAATGAAGTAAATACAAAGGCCGACAGTAAAGATTTGTGCAGGGAACAGGTAATAAAATGGCAAATTATGTTTCTAAATGACAAACAGAGGAGGACAAACAGTGTGTAGGGAATTATCAGGAAAAAAACAGGCAGATCATTGTCACATGAGTTTATAAAGCTATAACACATCTGTGCCTTGAAAACTCTTCATGGTATTTGTTCCTTCTTCAAAGAAGTGGTAAAATAAATTAAAATGACTATACAAAGAATCTACAGAAGACCCAAAGGTGTGGTATTGTTTCTGTAAGGGAAGTGATAAGAATTGAGTAAGGATCTTCCTTTGGAAGAAGAAGAAAAAGGGTAACTAAGGATATTTTGAAACAAATACATCAAATCGTAAGTGGAATGGTGGCTAACATCAATGCATTATGATTTGGGACTTTCTTTTGCTTACTTTTTATACAAGAACCTGCCAAAATCAGGTGATTTTATCATGCACTAGATCTAAAACAATTAGGAAGAGGTAGTTCTCCACAGAGTACATAGTTAATCTGTGGAGATGCACATTTTTGGCTTAAGGGAAAACTGGAAAAGTTGTCAAAGAGTAATTAGTAATTCATTATTAATGGAGGGACAGCCTGTTTATTCATAAATGACCTAACTGCAATTTTTTAGGGTGTTAGGAGAACTGATTCATGATTGTTCTCTTCTCTAGACATCTATTGGCTACAGTTGGACACAAAACAACATCCTGAACTAGAGTGGTATATGTTGCTCTCAAATTTGTTAGATTCCTTGATTCTGGAGGGTAACTGCACAATACACTCTCAAATACAATAGGGCAATTGATTTACTCTCTTTTGGAAATATTTTGTGACAGGACATCTAACACATTCAAGAAAGTAGTACTTGAGGAATTGCTCTCTTTTTGCTTATCATACCATTTAAAAATAGAGGAACCAGTTGTTTAAGTTTACTGTGATGGTTAATTAGTCTTTTGGTTAAGTTAATCTCTCAGTAAAACAATAGACATTGTGGCGAAATTCCCTGTGAAGTTTGGGAAGAGAAGCACTTCAAGACCTAGATGAAGCCTTTTAAAGACCTTAATGGAGTTTATCATATAAACAGAAAAAAAAACAAACAAACAACAAAAACCCCAAAAACAAAACAAAAAAACCAAACAAAAAAACCAAAACAAAACAAAAAAAACCACAAAAACAACAAAAAACCAACCAAACAAAAAAAAAAAACCACTCCAAAAAAACAAACATTTAGGGGAGCTTAGGAAAGGGCAACAGTAGCAGTGCAACTTGCTTCCATGCTGTCTATTCAATTTCCTAATGGCCTGGTGCTATGTAATTTGCAATTTATCTACCTAAAAATTATAAATGGAACACATTAGACATCCACTGGGACTGCTGAGAGAGGACACTGGCCCAGTCATCATAGTTATCGGTGCAAACAATAACTGTCATACAAGATTAGATTACTTGTCGGAAGGGTCTGATGAATTACCATCTGACTACATCTGCGTATTTGCATCTTACTCAGAGCACTGCTTACCTATGCATAAATACTAGAAGCATACTATTCACTGTATATGAAATAGATATGAATGGAATAATTATCATATAATTACACATTAAAAAAATTAAATATTGTTTTAAATTTGAAATAACTTGCTGTTTGGTCACATGCAAAAATAGCTTCTTAATGAACATTTGTATTACTCAGCCACCACTTGCAAATTTATAGTTAGTCCTGACTGGAAAATAGTCTATAATTCCTCTTCACTTTTTAAAAAGAAAAGCTTTCTGATATTTACAATTTATTGACACAAGTATCTGGTGATTTTCCTCAGAACATGAGAAAAAAAATTTGTTATTTTTTTAATAAAAAATATTAAAGTGAAAGTGGGTTGAGTGGCATTTTTAGCTCTAAAAATTTTCACTGCTGTGTTTTTGAATGTCAGTGCTTACTGCTTATTTCCTGTGAACAAGCATTCATTCAGTCAGTGCCAACTCTTCTATAACAACAGAATAAGAATTTGTAGTGCAGAAAAATGTGAACCAGATAGGAAGGACTTGTCCCAGTTTTGCTAAAATCAGCATACCTGTCAAATATATATGTGTGTATGTGTGTGTGTATATGTACATCTGATTTCAAGAAAGTTAAAGGGAAACTTACGTTTTCCTGATTCTGAACAGCATTAAGAGCAAGATTTATAGCTTATGGGTATTACAGAACCATTTTCTTGGAATATAGTGGATCCTGAAACATAATTAAGCTCCCCACATTTGTTTTATGGAAATGGTGTTTGTATGAACAAGTTGAAGAATTGTGTGTTATCTGATCTCTTTGTACATCCAGGTTCCTAATCTGAGTGTACAGACATTTGGCCACAGACACAGAATCTGCCATATTCAAGGATTTAATACATTTAAATCCTTGCAGCTTTGAGATACAGCAGAAAGACATTTGCTTTGTGATTGAATCTACTCATATATGTCTCTTGAATGATTAAGGAGGTCACATAGTTGACTCTATGGTGTGAGTGCCTAGGAAGAGTATTAACAGAGAAAGACTGTTTGGAGAGACATCTTCATCCCTTTTTAAAGGGATGGGAATGATTGTGATTTAGAACTTTTAGAACTTTAGAACTTTTGCTGCAACTCAGATGAGGAGGTCTGCCTGGGCCTGTCATGGTGTATCATCTCGTTCTCTGAATGCCAGACTTCTGAAAGGGCTTTTTCCAATATCTCTGGAGGATGGCGTTTCAAAACATAGGATTTCCTTCTCCAGGGAAGTTCTGATGCCATAAGAAAGACTCAGAAAAAAAATAGACAAATTGAACTTTTCCACAAAAAGGAACTATTCTGGCTTGACTTTTCAGGAAACAGGACTCAGCAACACATAAAAAATGCAATCTCAGTGGGTGGCAGACCCTTGACTGAACATGTCCCCCAGGGACTCTACAAGTATAAAATTGACATCAGTGTGTGTGGTGAGGTGGTGGAAAGCCCTGACAGAACATCTCAAATGCCAGCTTTCAGGACTGCAGACTGCTTTCTCCCTCCTGCAAAACCAGTCATCGGAAATAAATACTTCAGCTAGAGATGGAGGCTCCTGGGGTTCTTGACTTTGGGAGCTTGGATTCCCTGGAGAGCCCAGCTGCGAGCTCATCTGCATGACCAGACTTATTTGCAGCCCTAAGGACCCAAAGGCTGAGATGGCAGAAAGCAGGCAGGCATCTTGTGGAAGTTTGTTGAAAATGAAGTGACTCTGTGAAAATATTCTGGGTTCAGTGTTTCTATATTTTTCAGTGAAAAACTGTTCACTTGGAAATTTCTTGACCAGCTTTTTCTGGAGGCCATAGTTTGAGTGAATTAGATACATACTATGAGAAATGACAGCAGATCATAGGGCTGAAATGGGGAAAGAAAAACTGCTGATGGGAGAACAGCTCAACAAAAAATTCAAATAATGTTTTTCATGGTTTTCTTTGGTGGTTTGGTGGTTTTTTTCTTTTTTGGTGTTTTTTGGTGTAGTTTATGTTCTCTTTTGTATTTACAGACATGCAACTCTAAATCATAGCTCATGGTTGCAAGGCAGACAAGCAACATGAGTGATATAGAACACAGCTCATTTTGTGACGTTTATATATAGAAGCAGAAGCATCAGTATGAAGAGCCTAATGGAAATCATTGTTAGGGGGCTGCTTGGAGACCTAGCCACACAATGTCTTTGGGGATTTATGGCAGAATTTTTTTTGAAAACATGGGCCTGCGTGCTTTGATATCAGATGGCCTGAATACTTACTTTCTCTACCATGTGGTGGGAGTCACAGATGCTCAGAAAAAAAAAAAAAAAGAGGGAAAAAAAAAAAAGAAATCTAGGTATCTGGGCAGACACCTCTATTTGAAAATTAGTATATAGGTAAGTTGTCTACTTAAAAGCCTAAGTATTGAATCCGTGCTCACTAATTACATCAATTTTGACGAAGAAATAACTTTAAACTGTCTTGCTTGTAAAAGATTTAGAGTAGTTGATAGAGTAATTACCATAAGATGGCTAATCTATTGCAGGTGTGCATATACTTGAGTATATTTAGTTTATTCAGTGGAGTTTGTCCAGCTTAAAAGCACTGTTGGCTCAGAGCTTGCAGGCTCCAGCTCTAACATGGGTTAACAGCATGGGTTTTATGACGAGCTTTCTTGGCAGCAAGCAGGTAAAAGTAAAACTTCAGAATCATTTTCCTTTGTTGGGAGAACCCCCTGAAGGAATTCAGAGGAAATGGTGCTATCTGTCTGACAGTTACAGTCAGCCAGCAGTCTAGTGTCTCAGCAAATAGTACTGCAGTCACTCAGTAATTTATGTGCTTCATGCCTTCAGGGCTATAAAATAATCTGTATGATATACAGAAATAGGTGAGTTGTTAAACAAAAGGACTGAATGCATGTAGGGGTTCATATGGATTGTGTGTCACCTATGCAGTACCTACATAACAGGAAATGTTGAGCAGCTGCTCCTGTAAGGAGAGGTTTGGAATTTTTTTCCTAAAATCTTCTGCATTATCTGTGTTTAGAAAATATACTGCTATACAGAGTCTGCACTGGTATAAAGCGGTGTTAAGTTCCCACAAATACTATATAAGTAAAGTGTTATCTGAGTTACTTCTCTGGGTGTCATTTGACCTACATATTGTAACATATTTCAGGGCTGAAAGGAAATGACCTGACTTTATGGCTGGCAGAGTAACCAACCTAAGTTTCACCACAAGTCCATGAAATGGTGGCATGGCCATTGTGACAGAAATTCCTAGAAATATTCAACATGCTGTGGGACTGGGCACACTTGGATATCAGCAGAGCAGACTGAGGAGGAAGATTGAAGAGAATGCCTTCCTTCTCTGCAGTATGTAGCTCTGATCACTTTCACAATCTCTATATAAAGACCAGGCCAAACTTAGCTGAGCCTCCAGAGAAGCTGAATGTCAGCAGGTACTGAGCAGGTACTTGGTCTCCAGTTCCCATGATTTAGACGTAGGTGAGATTAGGAAAGGCATGAGCCCAGTTGATCAGTACACATCCTGATCTCAGCTTTTATGCACGACATGATTCACATGCATAATATGCATTAAATTCAAGCTATAGCTAAAAAAGTGTGTGGAAATATGACAGATGCAAAGTTCCGAGTGCTAAAACCAGCATTTACCTTGGTAGTGAAATATAACCTGGGCTGACCAATGCTGTCTTCAGCAGCCTCTGGTAGTCAGGCTCCCACAAGAGCTCAATTTACTCTGAAGCTGCTCTTTTCTCAGCAGAGTCTTCAAGAAGTGAAGACAGCAGCAGTGCCATTTCCTTAGTAGACAATTCATTAGGGGGATGACCTTAAGCAACAAGAAAAACAAAAAACCACACTGCTTTTTATGCATCAGAATTCTCTCTGGATACTGGAGAGGTTTGCTCCACTGCATTGTACTGCATTCTGCACCATTATAAAGGGCTTATTTGTAGTTGTCAGTGTCTTTTGTGCAGTGAAGGGATCCTCTGAAAATTCATAACTACATAAGGTTCTCTAGGTTCATTTTTACAAAATATAGTTCTGAAAAATATAGGCTCAACTACATTAAAAAAAAAAAGGAAGTCTTTTTAGTTGACTAAAAATACCACACAAACATTACATACAGAATAGAGTCTGGACTGTGTAAAACTTTTTGAGATTATTCATGCCA
Organism: Platyrinchus mystaceus; assembly: GCA_035041135.1. NCBI lineage: Eukaryota > Metazoa > Chordata > Aves > Passeriformes > Tyrannidae > Platyrinchus > Platyrinchus mystaceus. The sequence goes on along the minus strand of JAWWLV010000100.1, from coordinate 13,619,044 downwards.
AAAGCGAAACACTCATAAAGAGAAATATAGACATTTTTAACCTAGGTGTTTCATAGAGTGTCTGTGTATCTTTGCCTATGTGTTTCCTATTTCTCCTCATTATTTTGCCTTGATTTAATGCTTGATCTTCTCTGATGGCTTCTACTGAATTTATGAATAACCACTGAAGTTGCAAAATACTTTTTCTTGTTTGCACAAGACTAGCCGAAAGACACAAGAATTCATGTCTGACTGACAGTTTGTTCTCATTTGCTTCACCCCGTGCCTAAAGTTCTGTCTAGAGGCCAGAGATTGGCCTTCTTGCTTACTCATTGTAGAAGTTTACAGAGATGTAAACCCTGTAGTTGGTTGCTCTTAGAGACATCCAGCTTTACTCCAAATAAAGTGATATCAGAAGATGAATAAGTCCATTAGGGGAACATTCTCCTGCATTTAATTAACTTTACTGAAGCCACAGTAAAATGCTGAATGAGTGTGACCTTAACACCTCTGTTGTGCAGAGAGACTTGTTCTTAGCTAACCTGGTTATCTTCACATGGTGGCAAGTGCTCAGCCAAAACTATAATCCAGCACTGATTGATGCATAGCTGGGATACACACTGCAAGATTTTTTAGCTAATGACCTGTTTGTAAAATGAGAGACATCTTTTGATTCTCCTTACCTGTGAATTTTTTAGAAGTGATATTTGCAACTTTTAAAATCAAAAATGTAAGATTTTTAAAGGATGGGTATAAACTCCCCATTTCTTTACCATCTTCTTCCTTTTGAAAACAGAATGCTTAGGAATTTTGAAAATCTATCCGCTTAGTTACCTAAATATAAGCAGCCAAAGTTTTTCTTTCTTATTAAAAAGGAGAAAGATCCACTTATATTCACTTGGTGAGGTTATAGATAGACTTGTCTTTAAGGGTCTCTCATACTTATTTGAACAGGGAAGATTTTCATTTTAACTGAAGCGTATGGATAATTTACTTTTCTGTCAATAAGATCACAGAATATAAATATGTGTTTTAGAGCCACTGGGAGGAAACTAGGTAGAAACCTAAGTTTTCTAGATTTCAGCCACTGTTCTAGTTAAGTCTGCTGAGATAGAAAATCAGGAAATAAAAAAAGTCAGCTATATTTTTGGCAAACTAATAACATCTGCATCTTGTTCAGCAATGACAATAACAATAGATATGAGACACTTGAAAAGTTCTTTTAGTTTGAAAATTCCAAATTAAAACTTTTAGATGTTTCCAAAAGGAAAATATTTTTAATCCCTTTGGGTTTTTTTCCCGAACTTTTCTTCAAATATAACAAAAGTTAACCTTCTGTGTAATTTCCCATGACAGCCTAAACTACCTTCCACGAACGTCAGTTACACGGAACACTTTCATAAATGTTACATATCTAATGAATTTCTGGGTCCAGAAACCCCCAGATTTTAAAGCAAAGAGTATGAAATTGTCATTGGAGATCATGTTTTTAGAGAGGAAGTACATTTGGGATGAGTATGTAATGAAACATAACAGAAGCAATAAAAAGAAAGTTGAACAGTGGCAGATTAGAATGTGAGAAGCAAAAAGAAACTGTCAGATGCAGGAGCTGAGACTTGTTTTGAAACAGGGAGGGTAAGAAAAAAGTGTCTTCTGGCAAAGCTTGTTCCTACAAGTGAACCTGCCAAGCAGGTTAAAGCAGTTTTGCAGAGCTCAAAGATTTGCACTGAGCACATGAACAGTCTTCTAACAAACACATTTGAAAGAGCATAATTTCAAAGAAAAAGCTGTACATAGAATTAATAATATAAAGTCTTTAGTGTTATTGGACTGGATTTTTTCGTTTGAAAATTAATATTATGATAGTTTTGCTTTGAAAATTAATATTACGATAGTTTAAATCAACACGGCTCTCACTGTTACATGAAGCTGTGAGATTGGTTTCTATTATTAGAGTATTGTTTATGATGATGTAATTTAAAATGCTCTGTAATGCTCTAGGGTTTGATAGAAGCAATGGTAATGTTTAGCATCTTCATGTGCTCTTCTACAAAAATATTCCATATATTTTATGGCTTTGTGATAGCATCATCTTTAGGAGGCACAGAAATCACCACTGATGTCATCTCTATTAAAATGGTGAAGTATAGTAACAGGGAATCTGGTACCTGATTTTGAGAGATTTTGTGCTAGTTTGTGTGGGTTTTTTTTAAATCTCTACAAGAACAACAGTTTGTAAGAAGTTGCCTGAAGAAGTTAGAGTAAACTGTTTTTATACAGCCTTGTCCGATTTAAAAATTTTTCTGATTAAATGAATTGTACCTCCTTTCTGAACCAAGGAAGAACTTACCTATATGGATGATATAAAGAAGAAAAAAGTGGGGAGAAAATAGTGCATAGCAATTGTGTCACTGGTTAATTCTTTTACACGTTACAAACAGTTACAAACAGTTTCAATGAAAGAAACTTTCAAAAGCTGACAGTGCCACCATAGTGGCCACTGACAGTTTCATCAGTGTTTCCTGACCTGCTGAAGAGCATTTCTCATTTATTTCTTTCAGGACAGGAAGGAAGACATTGGCTCCATGACAGAGAGGACCATATTACAGTGATTCTTTTGGTTTTTACTTTTGTTGTTGTTGTTGTTTTTTGTTTTGTTGGTTGGGGTTTTTGGTTTGTTTTTTTTTTTTTTTTTTTTTAAATCCACAAGGCTGATATCCAGTCCAGATGAATACAACATTTTGGGGACTCATGGTGAAATTCAACCTCAAATCAGAGCCAGGGCATAATGTTGTGGCACAGCCTCGCTGCTGTCTTCTCCTAAATATCTTGGGTGGGATCCTGAGGCAAGAGATCAAAGGAATCAGGACCCATGTCCTTGTCTGCCAAGGACTATGGAAGTAATTGGACCATTTTTCTGCACTGACACCAAATGTAAAGAGATAGATTTGAAAAACAGTACGGTAATTTTCAGCCTAAAGTCAGCAAACTCAGTAATAAAGGTGGAGCAAGTAAAAGCATTCTGAGCAGGAGGTGCAGGACTCCTGGCTGAACAAACTCTGTAGGAACCCACAATTAGCCTTAATTTCTGAAAATGTAAGACAGGATTTGTCTCCTCATAGTTTCCTTTTTCCAGGTGTGGATCAGCAATAATGAATCTTGCCTCCTTTGAAGAATACTTTGACACTTGTACTACATGGGTACATGTATTATGTAAAGTAAAAATAAGGCTTTTTCATGAATGATCCCTTATATAAGAGCAAGAACTCTACTTTAGTTTATAATGAAATAGGTTCCTCTACAAGTAAACAGTGCTAGTTTAGAACTAATGCAAAAGCTTATTGATTTTGTCTTCAAACATTCCCAGGAACATTGCTATTGTTGGGGTAACACAAATTCTAAAGTATTTTCTACTTTCTGTTGTTGTCTCTGTAATTGACCTTGTGTCAGTCTCTGTTCTGCTAAGCCTCCAACATTCTTTACTTCAGGCTACCTGAAGTGTATGAGTGTAAGAAGTCACTTTTGACCTTGGACATATTTTCACTTTATGTGAAATGCAAATTGCTACTTTCAATCTCGGAAATATGCTTTTATGAGTACCTTTTGTAGGCCTTGATTCTTCATTTGGCATATCATCTAGAAAATGTCATATAAAATGTTTTGAGCTAAATGTGGAGCATCTGCAGCTTTGAAAAAAGGGGTGGATGTGTGGGTTATAAAATAAAAACCAGTTACTAGTGATATGTAAATTGCAAATTGTTCATAGCTTCCTTGGAATTTTGGTAAAACACTTGAGTACTTGTCTGAAGTGTCTCCAAATGTATTCAAATGCTTTTGACCTACAATGGCAATATTGTGATGGTTTTATATGGACTGTGGATAGTGGGCTACTCCACAGGTAATCTAAATGAAGCAACGAGGTAAATGAAGGTACATTCAAGGTAAATGAAATATGGCTCTTAATCACCAGAGGCTCTTCAGGAGATCTTCAGGATATTTTTGAGACCATACTGCTTTTTTTCTACATATATTGGGGCAGCATCCCATAGAAAATCTGTGAAAACTACATCCCTATTATGTGCTTGACCTCCAAATCGCATGATGTATGGTAAGAATATGAATACAGCATCATACTGAAGGTGAATATCCTTATTTGCACAGCTTCTTAAATGGATCTGAGCTGATGCTGACACTTAGGAACCAACTGTCTAACCACTATTTCACCTTATCATGACATCAGCCTAGAAAATTACTTCAAAAAGTCAAAGTTTAACACTCCTAACCTGTGTCTCATCTGTTGTATATTCTTTGTTTATTGCTTTAACTCACAGGTATTTTCCTCTTTTCATGCTGTTTTTATTTTTCGTGCACAAATTGTTTTGAAAAAGCTATGTCCTTCTGCTGGGTGTTGTGCTTTGAAATGTTTCAATAGCTATTCAGTTATGCAGCAATGCACAGACAGTCAAATTCTTATGAATTAAATAATGGATAGAGAGACTGAACGAGTAGACAAAGAGCAGAAATAGAATTTGAAACAGAGGTCAGATATTAAATGAAACAAGTCTAGAGGATGTGATGGATTGCGTGGATGACTTTACAAATATGCGCGTAGAACTATTTTCGCCTTTTTCCCCTTTATAGCAACTTGTTACTGAAGAAAGTTACCTTTCACTCAGGTTTTCCTGCTACACTGGGGGCAGGGGAAGACATTCTAAAATATTCAACAAAATGCACAACCATTACTCACTGCATGCTTGGTTTGACTTCATCACTATTGAAGGGAGAAACATTTTCTTTTCCGATTGTAATTTTATAAGAAAGCTAATTGGTTTTGCCCTATAAGGAAAAGAAGATATCAGATGATTTCTTTCCCTGTGGAAAAAATTAAAGTTAATTATAAATCTGATATTGTCACTCAGCAGAAGATAAAACTAAATCTGTCATCTTGGATGACTACTTTCCTGTCACACATGAAAGTGAGAGAGAGAAAGAGCTGTCTGTTTGCTCAGCAGCAGTTCATTTGAGAAGACAAAAGAAGAACTCAGCCTCAGTAAAGGTATGTCAAAGAGCAGTGCCAGGAGGCATTTTCAAGCATCCCAAATGAAAGAAAAGGGAGACCTCAAACTGATGTAGGCAACATTGCCATAAGCACAATTAGTATAGTTGAATCAGTACTAGAGAAATATACCTTCAGGCCTCAGTTGCTCAAAAGGTTTGAGTTACAAGAAAGGTTCTCTACTGGGAACAAAAGCATGGCTTATCAAAATTTCAGTATCAGTGTTACAGTCAAGGCCTTCCATTCATTGTATTTTCAATTTTTGCTACTCTCAAATTAGGATTTTTCTAGTATTAACCCTAACTAAGCAATACAGCTGCAGATCAAAATATATATAGCAGTGTCTTCACCTCCCACAGTCCACTTCATTTTTGACTTGGATACGTCAATAAATGGGAACGTCTCTATTTTATGGTTAATGCATGGTCTACTAACCATTGAAACACCTGCAGCAAAAATTAATTCTTCTTTTTATACTAAACAGGATTTTAGTAGAATATGCCTTTGTGGTTTAAACACAGAAAAGTGTAAAATTTTTTTTGTTGCTTCCATAAAAGGTAAACATTTGGGCAATTAATGTATTTTATTTAAGCTGATTTTTTAAAAGCATAAACAAATAGGTAATATCATGCCACAGAGTAATCTGTGCTCATCCAGGAAATCTTTCTGCCTTGCTTTTTTGATTTGCTTGAAGAGACTGCATAGAGCAATATTCATTGCTTAGAGCTTGCACGAGAATGGAGGCCTCACCTAGTGGGAAACTACCATGTGGAAAGATTTTGAAAACCTGTCTCAGTCTGAGCAATTCTGAAGGGTGTTGTGGGTTTATTCTGGGCCAATTTCCTCTCACCCCACACAAAATTGCTATAAGTTGAGAGAGGGGTTTATGCAGACAAAAGAGATCTGATGTGGGGAGAATAATATTAGGATTTATTACTAGCAAGATAAAAACTAAAGA